>OY829326.1:167998844-169198844 GCA_963691655.1 Toxonevra muliebris | reverse complement strand
TTTCAATAATTCATCAGCCATATTTGATCCGCCATTTATATAACTAGCGACAGTCGCTGGGTCTCTGAGCGACTCTTAAAACACTTCGGACTACTGCACTTTACATTATGTTTGGTAGTGGGTGTATGTTAGATAAAATCCGTTCTGTGTACATTTTTTTCCTGCACCCCTAGACATAAACAAACCTCCTGCTCCAAGGGCGCATGCGCATTATATGGCTTAGTTCATTTGAAAGGGCATTCAGCCTTTAATACTAGCGAAGTTTGTAGCCCGTTAATGTTCAGATTTACAATTTTTAGCCCCAGATACGTGTTTAGCACAAAAAATTCATTCGGAAACACTAGCAGCCATCTTATTCGCAAAATCCATGCAGGACAATGTTATTGTTTAAGATGTAAAAAGTAAGTTTGTGATAAATACACACACAAAAAAATATATATAAAATTTTAGGGTCATGGAATCTAACGGAGAAGCGACCAACACAGGTCGGTAGTACTGGTCTAGAATAACAAAACCCTAAGAGGGTTTTAAAAAGTCTGCTCTCTTTTAAATGTTATAGCCTTTCAAAGTTGAGCTGTTTTAGTGTATTCTTCAATTCTATTTTCTGTTTAAATTAAAGCAAAAATTTGAAAATCCGAACTTTATTAAATTCTATACATTTTTGTTAATAACGATGTTTATAATTCGAATCGATTTTGCTAATAACTTTTTTTTGGTATTTTTTAAAATTAGTACTTTTTCGAAACAAACGAGAACTATTTCCCCTTTCTAATGGTATGCAACACTATTTTCAATTATTTCAAATTAATCAGTTGTGAGAGAAGAAACAAAAAAAGAAGAAACAAAGCCTTAGCAAATAATATAAGAAACCCACAAATTTTATAACAATAATTACTTTTGTGCTGGTAAGTATATTTATATAATTTATATAGGGTTTTGTTCACTAAACATTCTGCTATAGTTTGGTAAAAATAAGCAGCATTTTAGAAAACATACTAAGAAAAAAATTGACTTTTAAAATCGATCCGAATTACCAGCATGCGTTTTTCTACTTGCATATAATTCGGATCGATGATCCGAATTACCAGCAAATGAGGTATTTGCATAATTATAAAATTTAGAAAAACTGTATAGTTTTAATTAATGAAAGTTTCTTAGTTGTGATTTAGATATAATAGGTGAAGTTTGGAGGTAATTCGGATCAACCCTTTGTTTAGAGAGTTTTTGTGGAATTTGAGTTCAAAGTTTAGATAAACTTGAAATATATTTTGAATTTTAGTCAAAAATTTTGCATTTTAAAGTTTTTTTTTATTAAAATATTAGTTGAAACTAATAGCGTTTCTTAGATTTATACCAGGGAAAGTTGGGAAGGGGAGTTGGCAGGGAGAGTTGGGAGGGTGAGTTGCGAGGGGGAGTTGGGAGGGGATGGTTAGGATGTAGTTGGGGGGAGGTTTAGGGGAAGTTGGGAGGGAGGTCAGGGTATTCAGCCCCAAATCCTTTCTTCTTTCCTACGCCCCTTAGATCCGCTATTGCTCCTACGTAAAATTGCACAGTCCCATACTTTTGTTTTAATATATTCGCATCTATCGTCCAGTCACAGCCTCTCCCGCTAACTTTGATACGCCCATGAGTAGGCCCATAATTGAGAAATAGTTCGGTGTGGAAGAAGTAAGTCTCCATATCAAATTTTATTAATTTAGCTCGATATGATTTTGGGTTTTTGCGAAAATGCTACGCTCACTTTGAGATATGGTCAAATTTTATAGCCCACCACTTGACATACACACAAATGCATCTCTAAATTAAATTTCACTAAGATCGGACAAACAGTATATGATTATATAAGGAAAATACATAGATTTGGACAACAATTTGTATGTATCTGTGTGTATGCATTTACGCATACATACATAAATTTTTTAATATATATATTTTCCTTAAATAAACCTCAAATTAAAGATATTTTGCTATAAATCTTGTTGATCCGAATTACATACATCATCGATCCGAATTACATATGGTACACACTCAATTTTTCGATCCGAATTACCTGCAATCCATTTTTTCGAAGTGATGTTACCTATTAAAAAAAATGTTATGCTTTGTTTTTTTCTTTTGGTAGTTAACTTTAAAAAAGGAAGAAATGTGCTTTAATTTTGTATTAAAACATTTTTTTTCATAAATCTTTAATCCTTATTTTAAGCGCTCAAAGTTTCCCTTGCGAAAATTTATTCGAATTACCTACATTACATTACGTTAGTATTATTGCTTATTTTTTTGCAAAAGTCGTATAATGGATAGCTTAAAATTCTTCATAAGGAAAACTGTATAATGTTAAAATTGTTAATAACATTTTTTGTGTTTAATTCGTTAAAAAAAAGTAGTAAAAAATGAACGCCTTTATTTTTTAAAAGCGAGCTACTTTTGCAAAACCCTTTTAGTTTTGTTACTCTAGATGAGTACTACCGACCTGGTCGCTTCTCCGTTAGAAAATTGTGCACAGTGTTATAGGTCTATCCTTTTTTTTAAAAAAAAGAAGTATGTATATTCTGAAATATGTTAATTCTTTTATTTTTATTAAATCAGTTTTGCAAAACACATTTTTTCCATTGGTTTTGGCAAAAAAAAAAATTAATTTTCTGTCAATATGACGTGTTTCAGTAAAAATAGGTTTGTAATTTTCCTTGTAAACCTAGTGTTTGAAACGTGATATATTAAAAATTTTTGTTTTACTTAAATATTTAGTTTCAAACTTATTTTTATATATTGTTTATCCAAAAGTGGAAAAAAATGACTTACGAGTCAACGTATGACCGTCGAAATGATATACAAAGCAATATTTCACACCTTTCTCTATGTTTTGGGAAATATTGTATTTGTTTTTTACAATTTACACAAAGCCTTGAATTGGTCTATGGACAATTCATCAAAATATGGAGTTAACTGTTTGGCTTTGTAATCTTAAATTAAATACGTAGCAATTTCCATCGCTTTGATTTCGAATCTTGATCAAAATTCATACATTCAGAGAGACAAATTTGGTAGAGTTTTTTCTTTCGAGATTTTATACGGCTTTGTGGCAATCTACATAGAATGTGTCGTTACAGAAACAATAAATTTTGATTCAATATGAGGTGGAATGGCTTAGAGGGTAGACCCAAAACAAATAGAAGGGCGGAGTTTACGTCTGCAAGAAAATTGCTACAGCTTATAAACTTCTTGCAGATATAAACTCCGCCATAGCACTGAATATAAAGTCATTTAATGTATGGAATACATAGTATATAAAAATATAAAATCTAATCTTATATAAATATATTGAATACAAGTCACAATTAATCACAAAATTTAGCGAGACAAAGCACTTGTTGATTTATACTTATTTGTATAAATATGTTGATAAGTTAATTTAGTCATTTAGATAAAAGTAAATGAATTTTTTGAAAAAAATTCAGATAATAAAGCATTGGCATACTTATTTCATTTTGTGCGACAAGATTTTGGTAGTAGGCTAATACGTTTTATTAGATAAAACTATAGCTTTTTCTTTTATGTGTGCATATTGCGTGCTATCAATTTATGCATGCACATTTAAACATTTTTATTTATATTACAGGCAATCATTAATTTATATCACTCCATTTCATTCCCAAAATATTTCTTGTCTAATAATAAATGCAGGAAGCTTTATTTGCAAAATAAATCTTGCGTGCTCGTCCATCGTGTAGTTAAATGCAAAACCTTAATTTAAAAATCTAAAAATAAAGCCTAATGAGTACCAATTAAATATACATACATACATACATATTTACTTATATCAATCAATTGAAATAATGATGGTGACGATAATGACGATGATGCTACGAATAAGTGAAATGACAAAATTTATTATTAACACTAGAAAAGGAAAATAATGCGCCAAGGGAAAAATACATATTTACATATTTTTTAAAAAAGACTTCGAAATAAATGAAAACAAAGTAGTAGCTTGTAGTACAGTAGTCGTATGTGTGTAAAAATAGTTGCCCAAATAAAAAGCAAATAACAAAAATACACAACACATGAAACCACAGCCTCCTCCCTCACACATCATAGAGAAGTGATGATGGCGGTGATGAGAAGGTATGGTAGTGCAGTACAGGAAGGGAGTGACTTTGACATTGCAAGCGCGTGTATTTGATTTATGTGTGTAGATTCTGGTATGAATAGAGTGGAAGAAGTGCAAGCGTGTAACATTTGTCGAGGTCAAATGCAAGAACGCAAAAAAATATTGATTTCTTAGCTACTGCTGCTGCTGTAAAATATGTATATATATATTTTTTTCTTTTTTGAGGGGGCTTGGGTTTTTTAATTGGAATTTTTCTACTCAATGCTAAAAACCGAATTGGAAAAAGAAGGTAAAAAGGTTACAATAAAAACTAGAAAAAATTACATTTCCATCGGAGCCAACAAAGAATCCCGGACGATGTGTGCCACGCTCACCAATAATGGTCTCCTGTGATTGTTGTGCCTGTGCCTGCGCCTGCTGTGAGGATTGACGTAAGTCCTGATAGCCTGATTCCAGCTCCGTGTATGACATTGTATGTGTGTGTGGACGTGGGTGGATGTATGGGCTTGCGGAAATGAGTATGGAGGAATGGTACTGGTGCAGCTCTTTAAATATTAGTCAAAAGCGTAAATTTTTCTCTATTTTTATTTTGTTAATTTCATTTTACAATTACTGCGCGTCCGCACACATTAAATAACTAAATGCGCATGAAAACTAAAGCAATTAAATTATAAAAAAAAAAAACAAATAAAAATTCCACACTTTTTTCTTTTCGCGTTTAACTTGCGACAGACTCATCGACTTTTTGCTTTTTTAATTTTCTCTCACAAAATTTTTAACACTGTTGGTTTTAAATTACAGTTTTTAGTCTTTTTTGATTATTTTTTGTTTAAATTTTAAATTATATAATTCCTATTTCTTGTATTCAACATTAATTTTCACATTTTTACGACCACTAACATTTCCCGTGAAAATTTCTTTGAAGTGTTTGCAGCGAAAATTTTTCTACGACGAACGGTAGCTACTCGTTAACAATTTTACGCGTCGAATTTTTTTATTTTTCTCGTGGCGAACAAATGTTACTAAAATTTGGCCTTTGCAGGCGAAATTCGTAATTTGACATTTCACCAATTTCTGTACAAAAATTTCGCAAATCAGCTGTTTTCAGTTCTCGTTGATCAAACGCGGGTTTTCTCAGCTGTTTTTCATCTTTTGTTTACATTTAATTTAATGTGGCGTCGTGACGTCACCAGGTTGGAGCATAATTGTTTGTTAGTTCTGCAGATTGTGCACAGTGTTGCAACAAATAGTACGAAACATTTTAAGACTACAATAGAGAATTATCTGATTCACAATACTATTTCGAACATGAAACGAGAAGTCCTCCAAGATTCCCAATTAAACTTGATGAACCAGTAAAGCTTCATCCCCTTCTAAAATTTTGGCGTTAGCTCACGTTACCAGACTTGGAGCTGAAAGTAATACTCATTAGGGTTCTTGACTTGTCCCTTAAAAATTTTTTTTTTAATTTTTCTTAAAAAATAAATTATTTAAAAATAAAGCTGTTAGGCATTCGAACGAAATCACTTTGCCACAACTTATACCCTTCACGTACTTGTTTAGCTCCTTCACAATAAACAAAATATAGAAATAACTACTGCACAATTACTACGGTAACGATAATAATCGCAGCAGCACGTCTATTTTATTTCAATTCAAATTATTGAAGATTTCAATTTTTTCTTTCAATTTCAAAAAATTTTAATTTTGGAAGCGAAAGGAGGAAAAAATAAAATTGTTTAAATTTAGATAGAACAGAAAAGCATACAAAATTAGATTCCAACCTAAACGTTATGTTTAATTGCACTAAAAACGACGCCAACGCCACTACGCCTACGAAAATCGGCAATAAAAAGCCCATTGTGCTCTCATCGCAGCGCTATGGCAAGCTCATGAGCAATGCACATGAAACGGATAAATTACGTGCCCAAAAAGAGGCGGAGGAAGAACGAAAATATCGCGAATATCTAAAAGATGGTTCGGATGCATTGACGGCTCATTTTAAGGGAAAGTTACAACGTACGCAGGATGGAAAGCTGGAAGAGATGAAGCAGCATGCAGAAAAGAAACTCCAACAGGGTGAGCATAGAGGATTGTGATTAATATTTGAAAGTATATTAAAATTATTACGTTAAATACTTAAAACGCTTGTCAAATTGTTCGAAATAATCTCGAATAATCGGAAATCAATGTATAAATGATAGAAACTTGAATTTCAATTAAATTATATAAATTTCTAACTATTCTGAATTTGTATATTTCTGTGATGGTGTAAAATGTGCGACAAAAATGGCTCCAAACCACAGCATATATCTTTCTGCATCCAACTGCATCCTTACAACTTACAGTTGACAGCCCATTCCAAACATTTTTCAAACTTGAGGCCCTGATTCACAAATAAAAACCTGTGGCCTTAGTAGTAGTTTGGACCTAGGTGTTTAGTATTAATTACATCTAATTTTCACTTCTAATCTTGGGAGCTTAGGGTTTCTACTAAGCATCGCGACTAGTATCAGGCACGATGCTTATCATATGGACAGGTGATTGGCCTACCGCAGAACTACATCTAATAATAATCTTCAAATATATATATTTCAGCCAAAGAAGCCTATGACCAAAGCAAGGAGAATGATGAAAAAGCTCGTCGCGAAAAAATCGCCAAAGCACAGCAATTGATCGAAAGGCTCAAACCGGGACCACGTGAACTTCATACTGCTGCAATGCAAAGTGAAGTGTTGCGTGCACGCAATGTGCAGCGTAACATTAATGAGGAATTTGAAAAGGCAATTAAGAAACAGGAATGCCTCAATAAAATCGCCTGTGCAGACCAGACTGGACCATTTGTGCAGGAACAGCAAGAGCGGACTGATGAAACAACAAAGATTACTAACAGTTACAAAAAAGAATTATTGCAAACGATCAATGAAAATAGCAAAAATCGTGCCGAATACAAGAAACAATTGATCAAGGAGCAACAGGCTGCACGAGAAGCAATGGATCAAGAAATAAAAGCGCAAATCGAAAAGGAAAAAGCTATAATGGAGAAGAAACGTGCCGCGCTAAGGAAGAACGCACTGGAAGCTATGAAAATGGTCGAACAACGAAGACTTAGTAAGTAATGATGTGAGATGATGATTAAACATTAAATTGAATTTTTACCCCTCCCATCCCAATTTAGGAGAACGTATGAGTGAAGAGCTTGAAGATCGTTTGAATTGTGTTTATAACGTTGGCAAACGCCAGCTGGACACGCTCAAGTCTGAGCATGCTAAGCAGATGCAAGCTGATCGTGAAAAAGCTAACAGTGCCAATGCACAATATGCTCAGTGCTTACAGCAGAAAATGCAAAACCTGGAGGCTGAACGTATAAGACGTGATATTAGTCGTATGCAATTGAAATTCACAGCCGAGGAGCAAGAAAAGATTCGCAAGGATAAGGCAGCAAAACAGGCGCGTATCGAAGCGTACTGCCGAGAGCTGCAACAGCAGAAAGAGGCCAAGCGACGCGCTGAAGAAGAGAAACGTTTCGAGATTGCGCAACGCTACAAGAACAGCGAAGTTAATTGCGTATTCGCCGAAGCAGAGAAGCAGCAGCGGCTGCGCAAAGTGCAAGATGTTCGCACAATGCTTACCGAACAAATCGCGGAGAGAGCGCGTGGTGAAAAGGAAGAAAAAGATACAGATGCCAAATGCAATGAGCAGTCAGCTGAAAGAGAAGATCAATATTTCTTCGAATATGCACGCAATCTCATGGAGGATGCACAAAAGAAGGAACGTCCGCTATACCCATTCGCCAAGGTGGTACAACAATATAAACGCGATCGGCACATCGATTGCGAGCGTAAGACACCCAAGCATCTGGTATCGCATGTTAACATTGGCGTTCGTCAAGCTGGCGACAGCAAAGCTGATGCGGAACATGAGAAAAAGTTAATATCAGAAACGAAACCCAATGGCCAAAAAGAAAAATCGAGTGGCGAGAAATCTGTAAAGGAAAGTATTTTGGAAAACTGTCTTAAGATTACCGAACTTCTTGCTGTTGATGAGAAAGATGTATGCGAGCCTAAATGTCCTGTCGAATGCATGCAGCCCGAAGGTCGTCACCTAAAAGAAAATCGCGGTGGTGGTGATTGTGCTTCCATGACATCGTCGGCCAAGCTGCGCTACAGCATGAATGACCTCAAGAAAATGAATCAATTTGCTGCGCCTTCAATGCAATGAAGTCTGATGAATGAAAATTCATTTCTCCTGCTCTGCATATAATCAGTTTTAATGATGCTTTTGTTTGTGTACAAAAAAATTATAAACTAAAAAATAATTATTTTCAATCAATTTCCTTTGTAATAACTGCTGTCGCTTATTTTAGTTTTGTGTTAAATTGAATTTGAAGACGCTGAATTTCACTCTTAATGCCTTTATAGTTTTAATTTATGCCTTTGACATTAGTTTTTGTATTTAGAATATTTGGTAATTTTGTTGCGTAGTTATTAATTTTATCCAACGATGCGTGGAGATCTGTAAATTAAACAAAATAAAATTTAAAATCATAATCAAACAAAAACCCAAATCGAGAAAAGTATGATTATTGAAAATTTCAGCCGAAGTCGGTAATTTTTCAGCAATGGCTGTCAAGCTTGAATTCATGTCTAAGCAGCTAAACTGTTTAATTTAATTTTTTTTCTGGTTTCATACCGCTTGATATTCATGTTGATCAATTTTGTTTTAATACGTTTGCGATCACGTGCTATAACCTCCATGCGTTCCTTAACTGTAGTTTGAAAGAAGACAAAATGAATTGTTCGACTAGCAGAAGACAACTGAAAGCGGGTATAAAATAACATTAAAAAAAAGCAAAAAATGGAGTACTACTAACTTGTTGCAATAGACGCGCTTTAAGTTTTATATTGACCTCCGAATTCGCTTCCTTCGGATCTCCGTAGGTTTCCTGATGCAACTTCAACAGAAAAATTAATGTATCCCGAATGGTTTGAACAATGCGCTGAAGCTGCTCGGTTTGAAAGAGCCGGCGTACCATATAACCGCGAACATATGCATTGATTTTGGAAGCAGCAATTATGCGTTTATAATATTCATTGTCCTGAAGCTATTTATGGGATATTTTTGTTAAATATTGTTTGAAGAATAGTTACTAGATTTTGAGTAGTTTAGTAAAAGTTTGTTTATTGTTTGAATTTGTTCCCACATTAAAAATTTGAAAACATGAAAGGCACTATGAGTATGTAATGCACAGATGGAAAATAATAGGGTAAGTTTCACAATTACTATTTACCAATTTATAAATTTGTTTATATTGAACAAATATTCCATTTCATGACATAGAAAATCAATTTAAACGAATGCAACGCCTTTATATTTTATGACGATTTTACAGAATCATTGCAATTAAAATGTATTTTCCAGCTGAGAATCATAAACTATTTATTTTTTAAATATTTTACAAGATATCTACATAGAATAGAAAGTATTAGTAACAAAGTATGAAATGAGCTTCAAATTGCGGCAGTTCTGACATATTTTTATTTTATTTTTTAATGATTTCTGAATTTTGCATTATTTAGCAAATTGTGTCTCTATCTGAGCATCTACAACAATTTGAAATCAATCAAGGAGGCACTGCAATTGGTCATTTGATTTCAATTTGATTTAAATTAACGAATAACAATAATAATAATAGGTTTGTTAGTAAGGCACATGCATTTAGTGATATATTTGTTAGTCTTGCGATTAATTCAAACGTCTTAACAATTTTATATAAAAATCCTCTTTTAATTGTTAGTTAAAAGCTTGTAAAAAGAGAAAACGTAGATTTAATTTACAATATAGAAGCGTTTGCATATTCAAGAAGTGATTGAAAAACTTACACTTCTCCCATTCGATGATGTTGCTGTATTATTTGTACCGCCTCCAGCTGTTCCTACACCGCCTCCTATGGAGATCGCACTAGGAGCCGCCACCACATTTGATGATTGTTCACGTCCAAATAAACGTCTGCGTGGCGTACAACGAGGAATCGAGGCGACAGACTGCGATGGAACAGTGAACGATGCCGATGCATTCAATGTTGGCAAATTGCTAGTATCTGCAACAGATAATGTTCCAGCTGCACCGTTGCCGCCTATAATAGATGATGATAAAACTGAGCTGTTGATACTGATTGTTGGTGATTTTAGCGACAATTCATTGTATTCTGAATTCGGATTAGGTGAATTGTCTGCTGATGAAACTACAGAAGCAGCATAAGCACCACTACCAACAAAAGCGTCTCCATTTATTGTGTGATTGCGCTCGGATAGTTTACATGATGGCGACTGCAGATGCACTTTGCCTATTTCAGAGGATAGTTGTTCAAAGAGTATCTGTTGTTGCATCTCGAATGTTTCCTGTAATCGTTTCTGTTCTTGTTTCTGCTGCGCTAATAGTTTCAAGAATTTCTGACGGTGCTCTGTTTCGATTTCACTTAAGAATTCTGAATTTACTGGGGAATTACGTGAGCTATCTAATTTTTGGGCACGAGCGGCTGTTGCCGCATGCTGTATACAAGGCACGGAGGACCTCGATTTTACTTGCTTGATTGTAACGTTAGAAGCCGACTTTTTTAGTTGTCGTGTTAGCTTAGCTTTTGATGCCCCGCCACATTTATTTTCGTAGGGTGAGCGTTTATTTTTGAAGAGTAACGTATTGCTAGTCGGATAAGCAGCTGCGGTTGTGGAAAGGCTATTGACAGAGGGTTTAGTTTGCATGCGCGTTTGTTGTTGTGAGCGTGATTTAAGGTCAACTTTTTGAACACGTTTTGCCTTTGATTCAACTGTGTCTCGTGTTGCGCTCTGTGATAGAGGCGTAATTGTTGTGTTATGTTTATTGTTATTGTTGTTTTTTGGTGTATTCGCTTTTTGCTGTCGTATGTGATCCAGCAACACCTTTGAGGGATAATCTAAAGTGAAGGAATTTGAACGCACCAAAGGATTCTCGGATTGTGAGGTAGAAGCGATTTCCAGGGTACGCATTGGAGAGAGATCAACATCAGGTTTCAGTGATGGACTTGTAGCCGAGCGTTGTGGTGGTTTAACGCCGCAAGGCTTAAGCTGACGCCGTTCTGTAGATGGTGGTTCCGATTGATACTGTTCGAACTGTATAATTTTTCCTGTGATGTTTGTCACTTTGTTATGAGATTTCAAATCATTGCCAATTCGTGCGCTAGACTGAGAACAGTTGTAGCTTTCATCTGAACTCAAGTCATCATAGAACAATTCACCATCATTGTGCATTTTACCCTCATCTGCACAATCTACACTTTCACTACAAACACCCATTGCATCACAAAATGTACGATGCCCCACAAGTGGCGTTGGTGGATCTACACAAATCGATGGTATATTATTCACCGATTTATCTAACGCGAAGTTATAAGGTTTTTGCAGACTTAAATAATTTAGATTTGCTTTCTCCTCGACATCATGCAAATCAATAACGTTCATCTTCGCATTGTAAGGTTCTTCCTCGTCCTCTTCCTCATCCTGCGCCTGTGTCAAATTTAATTCTTCCTCCATTCCATCCGTCATTGGCATGATAATTGTATTGATTGTATTATCATAAATGAGGGTTTCTGATTTTTGTAACCTTTGCATCCGTTCTACGATATTCATATCTGATGAACGTAACTGCACCTGCGCAACATCAGACTTATTAATATTAAAATTCGTATACATTTTACTGAACTTTTGCGTGTTGTTTTCATGTGATTTGGTAATTTCTTCGTTTTTTTTAATTAAATTCGAGAGCAGCAAGTAGGAATCTTCCACTTCTTGGCGCTTTGTATCATCCAATTCGCTGGAATGTTGGGAAACACTGCTAACGCTAGCACTACAGATACTCTCGCGTTGGCTCGGAGCTGCTTCTGGATCTTCCTCAAACACTTCATTTAATCCTCTATCGAACATATACCGCTGCAGTTCAGACTTTTTGCGTCGTTTCTCTTCCAGTTTTTTATCTAATCTGATTGCTTTCTCTTTCACTTTTTGCATTTGTCGACGCTTTTCTGTTGTCATCTGTAATGTTAATATGAATGTACATTTGTTATCCTATTACGCTTCAGTGGCTCTGGCTTGGCTTGACTGCCTACCGTTGCCGCACCTTCGTCGACTTACCAAAGGTGGCAAAATTGGAACTCCGTCGATGCGGAACAGCGAAACATATTTTCGTACTGGGTATTGTTGCTTCGGCTTGGTAAAATTCGCAGATGTTTGCGACTGTTCCATGCTAACACAGATTTTAATTTGAATAAGTTTCTGTTGTTTCGTGAAATTTTTTTTCTGCGTTAGTTTTTCGGTCCCTAATTTAATTAAGAATATAGAAATGAATTCAGAATTATGTGGTGGTATTTAAGTTAAACCCATTTAATTTCGGTTTTCTTTTAACAATTTATATATCCAAAATAATAAATAAATCTATTGAACGAATTTTTAAATCTGACGTATTCGTTTTTTCTTTTGTTTTTACCTGTTCTCCTTTTTCGAAGTTGCTAGGCAACCGTTGTCTTTATAATATTCACTTATAAAAGAAACGGACACTTCTTCCAATTATGTTAGTTTAGTAAAATTGTTAATAAATTATTCAAATAAACAAAATCAAAACGCACTCGCACACATTTATCAACAAAATCAAATTAGGTTTCCTACGGTTTGCTTTGCTTTGCAGGAATTCTAACTATTCACAGTAACATATGCACGGTTGCACATTACTGTAGAGAGTTCATACTATTATAATGCAATTCTGTGGTTTTTGACAAAGCAACCTCTTTCTGCTTACGAGGTTTTATCTTTTATCTAAACTCTAAACTGTTTAAAACGAGGTGCTCACAAACTTATAAGCCAATTTCAGTGTGCAAACCTCGTATATAGTTGGGTATTTCCAGCATTAAAAAAATCGTATGTAATTCATTCATAATTTTCTACAGTTTTGTGCAACATCTGGTTTATACTCTCAAAATCTACAGAGTGTTCATGAAATACGATATGTAAGTTTGCGAGGATCACTGATATTTGTATTTTAAAACAGGGGTACGCGCGATGCTAAATTAAAGCAAAAGCTATGGATTCAAATATTCGCAGCAATAAAATGATTTCGGTAACGAGGCAAGGGCGCGTTGCTAAATGAAAGCAGTGGATTGATTTCGGCAGTAAGAACATAACAAGGGAAAACAAAAACAAATACTCTTAGCGCGCTAGCGCAACAACAATATTCATAGCAATGAAATGATTTCGGTAACGATGCAACAACAACATATGTGATCGAGAATAAAAAAACACAAACCAAAATTCATGTGTGCACGAAATACAATTCGATCGTCTGATCTGCTAGTTCTATGAACTTTTTGATATTCTAATAATAGGCCTAATAATTTTAATAATTAATTAGCAGTTCACATGCCAAATTTGGAAGAGGTTTGCAAAATTTTTTTCCAAATTAAAAATATTATAAAAGAAGAAGGCTTCATACTATAAACAGACACGATTCATATTAGATGTCAGAAAATCTGACCAATATGTTACAAGTGTCAAAGAAGAATGGCATAAAGTACATAGAACGGTAGTGGTAGTTCCTTTCAATAATACTATTTAGTGAGTATTTTCACTTATATAGATTGTTGAAATTAGGGAACTATCACAAAGATGACTGATGAGGAACCGTAGCGATCGTCCGAAACGATCGTCTGATCCGCTAGTTCTATGAACTTTAATAATTAATCTAATAATTTTAATAATTAATTAGCAATGTAAATTGCCAAATTTGGAAGAAATTAGCAAACATTTTTCTCCAAATTAGAAATATTGAACAATTCTTGTGTTTGCTGTAAAATATTAAAATACAACAAACACTTGTATTTTAAAAGAGCCATTACAACAAACGCACCTGGTCACCCCTGGTTTAAACTATACTTCTTGAATTAAAAAAATTTAAATTTAGAGATAAAAGTAGTAAAAGAATTGATTTCCCTGGCCAGGACTGAATCTGCGGTAAGGAATAACTAATATTTTGGAAATTATTCCTTGAATTTAGTAACTACCCCTACGCTCTATTCAAAAGTTATTGTGAATGAATTCGATAATAGAATCTTAGGGGTTAAGTTGTGAAATAAGGCGCGAAAATTATTGAAAAGTTGTAATAACTGAAGAGAGATGAATTCTGCAAAGAGGTTGATATCCCCAATTAAACGACAACAAGAAATGTTAACGAAAAAACCGAAATTAACAAATGGTAATGTTTCACCGTGCATCAAAGTTAAATCGGAAAAAGAAACTCTAGAAAATTACGATTTCCTCTTTGACGATGGAGATGGTTTTAGTTTTTCTGCATTAGATACAGTAGAAGCAGAAGCAGCAGCCCCTAGGGTAGAAATTAAAAGAGCTATGCTTGACTTAAGTGTATGGACACGCTGTATGGTGGAGATGGTGGACCGCGAACGACGAAGTTATGATTTAGTATTACAAATACGAGTAGAAAGTCATCAAGATAAGGCAAATAGTGGCGCTGTTGCAAAATGTTATCTACAGGGAGCGTGGAGTACAGTACGAGTTGAAGTGGGCTGCGTAGTATCACTACTTGCAGCTTGGGATGACGAACTGTGTGCATATAAAGTAAATCAAGATTATGGATTTTGTGTAACGAATCCGGACACTTTAATATCGGGTACAAGTGTTGTGGGTTCACTCTTCTGTCGCCGTAAGGCAGTGCTACAGGATCGTTTTAAAGGAGTTGATGCTAATAACAAAGTGGTGAGTGCGATACCAATAAAGCTAACGTTATGATAAATACAGTATGTTTCAGATGGTCATTGGTTCTATGGTTCATGAACTGCTGCAAATCGTGTTAGCCAAAGGTTTAAAAACCTATAAGCAAATCGATGCAGTAGCGCAGGAGCTATTACAATCACAAGAGACGGCCTACACGCTCTATGCCAGTATATTGACGCGCGAAGAAACCAACTTAGAAGTGCAGAAGTTCATTCCAAATATAGTATCATTTGTAGAGCAATATGTCGAGGGCCATAATCCAGCAGCGGTAGCTAAAATTCCTCTATAAGTTATGAATTATTTTCCAATCTTTCACTTTTCCAAACAGCTGCAAAAGGATAACTTCCAAGGTAAAATTACGCAAATCCAAGATATCGAAGAAAACGTTTGGGTGCCACAGTTGGGGCTGAAAGGCAAAGTCGATGTATCTGTGAACATTAGGCGTCGTAACAACCCTTCACAATGCGATGCTGCTAATCAGAATTCTATTCCTTTAGAATTAAAAACTGGGCGTGCCTCGTTTTCGATGGAGCACAAAGGTCAAGTTATACTCTACCAAATGATGTTATCCGCGGTAGAGCGAGAGACTCATTCCGGTCTTCTCCTCTATCTTCGTGAAGGAATAATGCGTGAAATACGTGGTGCACGCAACGAACAGCGTGATTTAACTATACTACGCAATGATCTCGCTTACTATTTGTCACACGCACCACCAATTTCAACAGCAGAGATGTCACTAGCGCTGGGATCTGGAAAATATGTGCAACCAATAGCTCTTCCCGAACCAATTTCACACCACAGTGCTTGCCACTCATGTCCATATGCCACTCTCTGTTGTACCTTTGCTGAAACAGACAACTCTCTGCACTTACGAAATGGCCATCCATTGCAGGCAGTGATACAACAGAAAACTGCAAATTTAGAAGCGGAAGACTATAAATATTTTATACATTGGTGCGGAATGCTCGCGCTGGAAGAGCAAGAAGCTAGGAAATCGAATTTTTTGCGTTCACTGTGGACCGATACACCAGAGTTACGACAGCAGCATGGACGCGCTATAATCGATTTGGAGCTGTGTGATCAAACTCGCGTGATCTCTGAAGAGTCGCGCTATCTGCATACATTTAAATTAAACCAGCAGCAAGGGGCAACACAAGACTTCGATCTAACTCTATGTGGAGTAAGAAAAATATCGATATCTCTAAATCTTAAACTTTTTCATTTCCAATTGTATTTGCAGTTCTCTGTGGGTGAATATGTAATAGTCAGTTCCAGAAAACGTTTAGCTATCGCTGCTGGCTGTGTTTATGAATTGAACAAATCGACAATTTCTATTAGTTTGGAACGTAATCTAAAAAAAAACTACACAGGGCATGCATTCATCGTCGACAAACATGAATCACAATCAGGAAATGTTTTCAATTTTACCAATTTAGGATTACTGCTGGACGATAATACGGATAAAGCCATAGCGCTGCGTGCTATTGTAGTACACCGAGAACAACCTTCGTTTGACACCACACTGCCGAAACTAAATAGAGAAGCTATTGGCATATTCAATGAATTAAACTCTGTACAACACTCTGCAGTGCGTAAAGCATTAACCACTCAAAGTTATATGTTGATTAAAGGCTTGCCCGGAACAGGTTGGTTATTATCTCAGCAGACATTGAATTTTTTATTTATTCCTTTTTCTATTGCTAGGTAAAACGCAAACCCTTGTAGCCCTTGTGCGCCTGCTGTATCTAATGGGTAAATCAGTGTTGATCACAAGTCACACTCACTCCGCCATCGATAATCTGCTAATACGTCTCAAGCCACATGCGCTGCCAATACTACGACTCGGCTCAGGGGCACGCATTAATCCACAATTGGTGGAATTCAGCGAAAGCAATGTAATGAAAGAATGTCACAGTGAAGAAGATCTGGCCCGCAAATATGCCTCCTACAATATTGTGGGCGTTACATGTCTGGGATCCTCACACGCACTCTTTTTGCATCGTAAATTCGATTATTGCATTGTAGACGAAGCGACACAAGTGATGCAACCTACTGTGCTACGCCCACTCCTCTTTTGTGAGAAATTCATTTTAGTTGGTGATCCCGATCAGCTGCCACCACTCATACGCGCTCGGGAGGCACGTAAACGTGGTGCTGATGAATCGCTTTTCCAACGTTTAGATTCAACTGAAGCAACATCGGTGCTATCCTTACAATATCGTATGAATAAAACAATTACTAAACTGGCAAATGAATTAACATATGCTGGAGCCCTTCAGTGCGCTTCACAGGAGATTCAATTGGCAACAATTAAGCTAAAATTGCCAACATCTGTAAACAAGGAAAAATGGCTGCAGCGTGCTCTACAATCCCACATCGATCAAGCTGTTTTCCTGCTTGATACCGGCGATTGCTCGGAACGTTCTTACGCATTTGCCAGCACAAAGCGCAGCAGCGCTTGCGGTACCATTGAAATAACATTTCCGGAAGAGGTTGCTACTAGTACTCCCACTACTGAATTTCCAAAACAAAAATCCTCAAGCAAACGTCTTTCTAAATACACCAACCACTGCGATGCTGCTGTTATATTTTACATGGTCAAACTGCTACTTTCGATTGGCTATGATCCCGAACGTATTGGTATTATTGCACCCTATCGTGCTCAAGTAGAACTGTTACGCAGACTTGCCGCACAGCATCATGCTTACTATCAGTCGCAAACTCCTGTGGTAAATTTTTCTGCAGTCGAGGTTAATACAGTAGATCAGTATCAGGGGCGTGATAAGGACATAATCTTCTATTCATGTGCCAAAACCGGTATAGTGAATACAGATAACAATGAACCTTTACATGAATCAGAAATTCTTGAAGATAAACGTCGCCTTACTGTCGCCATTACACGCTCCAAACATAAACTGATTCTAGTTGGCGATGCAATATGCCTACAACAGTATACCCCATTTCGTTCATTGCTAGCACATATTCCTGGATACTGTAAGTTGAGATTGGAAGATGGAAAACAGGGTTTTGATTGGCATACAGTTCTAGACAAGTTGAGTCAGATTATTTCCAATTAAGCATTATTAACTATTTATGCACAAATTTATGTTTGATTTTTAATTTTAACTATTTTATTTAACGATTTGGTATGATTTTAGATCAGATTTTTTTTTTTTTTTTTGGTTATAAATTTGTTTGCAATTAATTGTCTTCTTTATGATTTTTTGAATAAGTTTTCTTCGTATATTTTAAACGTGTGCATCAACTGGTTTGGAATTCTATTCTGCATAATAGACACGAAGTTCGCTACAAAAATTTCGCTGCAGTTGTCACGATTAATCTGTGAGGAAAATTACATTTGTTTTGTTGAAATTTGAAAGTTTTCTTTTACAAAATACGCACCGTTTTACATCCAGTCACGCGATCTAAGGGTATGTAAGAGCTTCGAAAGTCATCCTGACAGCCACCACATATGCAACCCATTTTCATTAATCTACACGGAAAAATAATTTCTGACAAAATAAATTTCAAATTTACAGTATAAGCAAAAGGCAAACAAATGAAAATGTTTCAATTGATCTAGATTGATGTCCACTTTGGATCAGTTGATTGATGTATCAATGAAAATAAAATGAAAAAACTAAAATAACATTACACAAACAACTTTTCCACAATTTCCTCTTTGTTTTTCTTTTGTTATTTTTCTTCACAAATAGGGTAGTAGGTCTAAGTGTTTATGTATGTACATATGTCTATCGTCTGTACTTCCTGTCCTCGTAACATTTTTTATTTCATATGATAATGACGGTGTTGAGGTAATTGATTTGCAACGCAAAATCATTGTTGTGCTGCAACACCAGCTATCAATAAAATTATTTGCGCCATTGCTACTGTTTCTATTACTGCCACTGCTACACATGTGCGCACAACCTCATATCATCATATGGCAATCAAAGTGAACTGCAAGTACATAGTGCATACATATTAAACACTGATCGTATTGGGTATTGAATGTTATATTTTGTTATTATATTTGATGGTTTTACTTTCACTCTCGTTTTTTTTTTTTTTTTCATTGAATTTCAATCGAAAATAACATCACGTCGAAGCACGTTACGTCTGGATATTGTACAAATTGTCAACTGCATTTGAATTAAAACAGCGGCGGTTAAACATATTATTTTACATACTATGACTTAAAAATGGGACTAAACTTATAAAGATGTAAAAAAATTACCACTCTAAATATCGATCCATCTGGACATCATATAACCAGTATCATTTTCGGCAAACCTCTATGAAATCTGTCTATCTAAAATACCCTAGCCACTGTGCCTAAAATCACAGCGAATAAACACGCCACTGCTCAAAATGTTAATATTGCACAAAAGTGGTGCTAAAAAATGGCTAAGGTGGGTTATATTTCAAAAGCGGCATTAGTAGTTAGTGCAACGAATCATGTTGCATGTGCATACATACATGTGTATGTATGTGTTTATGTACATATTTGTGTTAATACCCAGGTATGTGATAATATAATTTGTGTTGATGTGTATTCAATATTAACGGTTATAACTGTAAAATATTTGTTCGATTTGATTTAAATGTTATCATAAAATTTGATGTCTCTATCGTCTTTAATTAAATTTTGTCAGGTGGCTAAGTATTTCGTGCTTGTCAAATAAATACACTTGATACATTTGAAACGTATATATCAATCTGTGGACTTTTTAAGTTATGGCAGCGTTCATAGCGCACCATTGTATAAACTCATTTCATTGAACGCGCACAATATGCAGTAATTTAATTTTCTTCACAATATTTTTTCTGTCTTGAAAACCAACACCATTATTTCATTATTGATAACTGAGATAGACGGCAAAAAAAAATTGAATTCTAGGAGCCAGGAATATGTGGGAGAAAAATTGAAAAGGTGATTGAAAAAAGGTAAAGATTTCACAAATATGGTGATCTAAAGTTAGGTAGTTTGATTAATATTTGCATAATTTATCCTTTGAGCACAAGATGTTGAGAAAAAATACAATACCTATCGAATATTAATCTTGTCACTCATCGCTAAAAATAGTTTGTGCAAAAGGATGACAATAGTGCAAAACGATTACAAAAAAAAAAAATCTTAACGCTCGGAAAAAATTCTTCCTTCGAATTTCAACTTGTATTAGAATTATAATTTACAGCAAAAATAATTTGAACGCGTTCCGTAGTTACTGGTGTTCAACTAGTGGTCGAAAAATTGGCCACCCTTTCCTGGTCAAGCCCCGTTTACAGCACCTGCACAAAGTTTCGTTGATTTTTACCCAGACGCTTAATAGCTGCCGAGAATAGGTTAATAGATAGATAGATAGATTAGAAAGGGTGTGATGTACTACGACCTTAAGAGATCTATTGTACCCCCTATAGTAACCTGTTCACAGGCTGTCAGACAAGCCAACCTTGCTGAGGAATCTCAGCAACTGATGTGGCTTTAAGGCTATGATATCCCCTCGACTTGGGTGGTAATGCCCCACGTACCTCTTCCTTCTGGGAGTGAGTGCCTCGCAGTGCATCAGGATGTTTCGTTGTCTTCTTTGCAGAATCTACAAGTGCTGTCCTGACTTAAACCTAGGTTTTTCATATGCTCCCCCAGTTTGCAATGCCCTGAAAGGAAGCCCATTATTAGGCTTAGTTGGCTTTTATTTAACTTAAGACAGAGAGCCGCTCTGCTGGGATCAAACTTCCCAATTAGCAGCTTTGTCTGTCTAAGCTTTGGGAGGAGTGCCCAGTAGGATGATCTGATATTTTGTTCTTCCTCTTTTAGTGTGCCTTTTAAGGTTTGAATTCCTATACCTAACAAGGGTTCTGGACCAATGAAGGTCATGGCCGCTGCATTCCTTGCCAAGTGGTCGGCTACTTCATTACCATAAATACCTTTATGTCCGGGTAGCCAGAATAGAGTTACCGTATTAGTCTTGCCTAATGTGCTTAGTAACTCTTGGCATTCCCATACTAATTTTGAGGTGGTCTCAATTGAGTTTAGCGCTCTGATAGCAGCTTGACTATCAGAGTATATTACTATTTTTTGCTTTTTGTACCCACGTTCGAGGTTGAACTGTGCACAGAGCCAAATGGCAAGAATCTCTGCTTGGAAGATGCTTGAAGTTTTTCCCATTGGCTTCGAGTGTTTGGTTTTTGGACCATACACCCCTGCACCAGTTCCTTCGTCCGTTCTCGATCCGTCGGTGAATAGGTTAATATTAACTGTTTTCTATAGATTTTGGATATTGGACATATTTTTTTAAAACACTTCTGAAATCGTTTATTTTTCGAAACTTAACTCTTTTATACCCGATGTGGCATATATGCAGCATTCAATTTATGTAACATAAATAAGATGTCTAATAAATATTCGGTTCTGTTAGGTATTCCTCATGTTTACTGATCGCCGAGCATTTGAAATCTCGTGCTTAAGCAATTTTTTTTATTTGTTTGTCTTCCAGATTAATACACTGAGAGGCATTCACTCGCAGGAGGGAAAGATACTTGGGGCACTATTACCTGAAAAGTAACGACGTCATAGCCTTGAAGCCACATCGATTGCTGACATTCACCAGCAAGATTGGCTTGGCTGACAGCTTATAATAAGGTCGAAGTACATGTTACACATTATAACACAGTCCAACAGAATTTATGCAATAGAATAGCCTTTTTTGGTCGAAGGGAGCTGAATACTAAGTGCAAAAAGTGTTATAAATTGATGTCAGAGAAAATCTTAATGGCCAAGTTTTGTAGTAGAATTTTACGCGGATCATTTCTATAGAACATTTTAACCCTTTAGTTCCTCTTTTTATGACTCCATTTTCGAAAAGAGCATGAAAATCTATTTTAAAAAAAGTATTTAATGATTAAAGTATTCCACAAAAATATTTACCAAAAAATTTCACTAGGGATCACCAAAGATATAATAGTCGTAAATATAACGGTCAACGGCTGATAAAAAGAAATAGTTTTTTACCTCTATGAAATTTGTAATTTACGCAGAACTAGCACACGCCTGGTATGTGATCTGCCGGTTCAATTCAAGTCATGAGCATAGAAAATGCCACCGCCTTTACACTAGGTCAATAGCCCACTGTCTCAAGTTGTACATATAATTTTTGTATGAAAATTTTAGACGAAAATCGTATTCCAAAATATTAAAAATATGGCTCTTCAATTGTACTATGCATTTCCCTTCGCTTTTGATGATGCGTCAAATTTCCATAAACAAAACCAATCCTTTAGTTTTTCCGCCTATAAAAAAAATATGGGTATGTTCGCTTATGCAGTTCTGCAGCATTTGCAGAAACAAAAACGTTCAAAATGCAATATCTGGCAGCTGGTCAAGCATCAGCGGCGCCAAGAAGCATGGCAGCAGTCCCTTGCTGTTAAATGCGTGGTCGGCAGAAAAAAACGAAATTTTTAACGTTTTTGCTTCATTAAATTGTGCAGTATTGTGGCAGTACTGCATAACCGAATATACCTACGTATCTCTCAGATTTCCGCCCTTACATTTATGAAAATCCGAAAAATCGGCACCGGACACCTTGGTAGTCAAAATTAAAGTTGCAATTATCTTAATTAATCATAATGCTGAGTTCACAATTAACTACAGTACATTTTGTTTCTGTGGGTAGGCGGCTATTTTCTTTTATTAACCGTTAACCGTTATATATATGACTTATGTCTTTGGTGACACCTAGTAAAATGTTCTGGCAAATATTTTTGTACAATATTTTAATCCTTAAATGACTTTAGGTTGTCATCAAAAACGGGGTAAAATTGACCCATAAAAAGAGGAACTGAAGGGTTAAAATGTTCTACACAAATGATCCTTGTAAAATTCTACCATAAAACTTTGCCGATAAGATTTTTATCTGACATCAATTTCTATCACTTTTTGCAGTTAGTTAGCTGAATAGCTTCCTTCAACCAAAAAATGAAAACTTTGACCCAATGAAAAAAAAAAAACAGACAGAAATGGTCTATACAATATGCCCTTTCGGGATAATAGGGTGGATATTCTGTAGCAGCCAAAAAGTCTTAATTTGTTGGACTGTGTAATCAATCAATCCAACCAAAACCAATTTATAGTAAAATCTTTTGCACTATGTTTTGAAAAAAATGCGTTCAACTATTACTAAACAGAAATTTTCTTTATCAATAAAGAAATAAAATTGGTGGTATGATAGTGGAAGCCCTAAGTAACCATCATTTCAAAGAGTCCATATTTTTCTTAAATATTAAATATTTTGTTGTGCAACAGCCATCTCCACGTCATACAGTTTACACTGGATCAAAGTTTTCATTTTTTGGTCGAAGGGAGCTGAATACTAAGTGCAAAAAGTGTTATAAATTGATGTCTGAGAAAATCTTAATGGCGATAGATGCTATCAAGTTTTCGCATGTACCTTAAACAGAGAAGACGAATTAATGGTTCGCGAGATGAAAAAGTTTTCACAAAAGATCGCCATTGAAGTTCCAATCTCAGTTTTTTGGAGAAAACAAAATTTCGTTATCTGTAGATGCAATAAAGAGACGTTTGGGGAAAAAGCATTTAGAAAAATCCCTTGAAAGAAGTCATTGCATAGTGAACGAAATTGCAGGAAGAAGTTTACCTTTTTTCAAAAAGTATTGTCGTTGGACCATTAAAGATGTAAATACTGAAGTACCAAGTTCCAATTGTATATGCAAGTTAAGACAGTACAGTAAAACTCGCTTATGTACCTCATCTAAAAATGTCAATGTTTCAGTACTTAAACAGGCTCATTTAAGTACACAACCCGCTTATAAATTATCGCTGGAATACATAACATATATGCATGTCGGCCCCGATAGTCTAGTGGATAGCGCGCTAGGCTTTCACACGGGAGGTTGCAAATTCAATTCCTGTCTTGGCCTGGTGATAACAAATTGCCGTTATACTATAGGTCCAACCATCTGATATGGACAAGTGTATCCTTTACCTAACCTAACATTCATGCATACGAATAGTTGGATATATGGTGCTTTGTAGTTATTTGCTATTCTGAAAGTCTAAGAAATGGAGCTAGGCTCCATGTATTTTGGCAACGTACAAAGCTTTGATATTTCTGGCGTGGAACTGGAATTAAAATGCAAATGTAAAATGGTTCTTTATTTTACTATGGGTTAAAAATATAAAAATTTAAAAAGCGAATGTTAGGTACGTAAGCGGATTTGGTACTTAAGCGAGAGGATATTTAACCGGATTTCACTATACTTTGATTAGAGGGAGGTTTCAGAAAAGTTTGGGTGTAACCAGAAGAAGAAGAACACTGTATGCTGTATGCACTGTGTTAATTAATATATAATCAAAAGTTGTATGTAGTAACACTAATCCACTGTACGCATGTTATGTACTTACAGTCGAAAATTACCATTCCCACACGCACGCACACCTGTGCACGTACTACATATATACATACAATGGCATAATACATATATAGTATTACCTTACTGCTTTGAATAAATATATAAAAGGTCTTCCGAAAGAGCCAATGTGAATGTGAGTGTGAGTATTATGGGTGAATAACACTTTTGTTGTTGCATTTACATCAAGTAAATCACATTTGTTCACAAACAACAAACACCCATCCACCTACTCTTTGGCTTATTTATACATACATGTATAAATGCAATATCGTACATCCGTTTAGTTAGTGGTATTTACGGTTATAAGCGGCATATGCATGAACATACGAATAGAGTAACAAATAAACAGCCAGACAGACATGCAGGCAGGCAGACTAACACTTTTTATGTTGTTGAGTTTGGCACGTGCTCAGAATGCACTGACATCAAATTATGAGAGCACGTAAATGTTATTTGTTGCAGCAGCGGCGGATTTCATGTGAAATCTTCCGTCAAGTCGTCGTTTTACCTACATATGTACATATCACCATCACTGGTTAGAAATCAAATTTTTGATAAAATGTGGTGGTTATTGATGAGGAATAATATAATAACAATATTTGGATAATTTAAAAACTTGTTTATTATTTCTGCGTAAATTTAATTTATCGAATGACAAAATTAAAGTGTTTAGTGTTGACAATGACGGTGGCGGCGAGCTATGTTGATCTTAGATGTTGTCGACGTTGATGATGGCATTAGGTCAATTATATAAGCACAAGCCATAATATTTTTTCAATGAAATAACTATTGAAAATTATGTATGCTTTATTAACAACCTCACACTCCTATGCCTATACAAAGCGTAAATAAAAATTTAATACAAATATCGCGAAAAAAGTCATCGAAAAAATCAACAGAAAACCAAAAATGCTACTGTAAAGCAGATTTGCCAAAAGACAAAATTAGATAAATAAAATTAAATTGTAAATAGACCAACCTTAAAATAATATTGTATCATCTTTGCAAATCGAAACTCTAAGCTCCTCACATAATTTCAACTAAATCAACAATGACTAATGCATACCTCGTTTAAGAGGAGGCTGTAGCAAAAATGTAAAGGGCACACATTAACAATTTATACCACCACCACCACCACGACAACTGCAAAATGAAATGAAAGTGAAAACATTAATATTTTTTATAAAAAAAACACAATGTCTATATAATACACATAGCTGGAATGAATGAAAAAATAAAACACAATTTGCATATTTTCGCGCACTACACTGAGCGTGTGCGGGAACGTGAAGGGTGCAGGGAGCGATATGTACGAATCAAACTCAATACGCATAACAACTGAGAGTAATACTGGCTTACAAAATACGTTTATGCGAACTGTTACTGCTCGTATTGATGAAACCGGTTTAGAAACACTTTGTCTTTTAACTTTAAAATGTAATTCCAAACAAATTTCATTTGATTAATGACAATTTAAAATTATTCAATATTATTACTACTGCACCCTGTATTGAAACTTCTTCGTATATCTCAAGTATGTTTTTAATTTATGAAACTTTCTGATGAGATCATATCTGAAGACATCCTTTTATTTTAAATACACTAAAAATACCTTAAACCAAATGAAACCAGCTTTAGTCTAGTATAAATACGATTCGAAATACAGTTAACGCTCGAAGCCGTGAACTAATAAAAACCAAGGGTGTTCACGTTTAAGAGATTGTTCACGTTTGCGATTGTTGAAAAAATAACGAAAACCTTATGATCCTACCACAGAATTATCTTCACCTTAAATATTACCTTCTTGTAATAAACATATCTAGAGGATTCCCGAAATTATTAAAGTCATGAAAATTGATAAACAATTTCTAAGTATGGGGAAAAAAAATTGTTCACGTTAGTGAATGTTCACATTATCGAACGTTAACTGTATATGACAGCAGCTGAAGGCAGAATGAAGTGAAACCACCTCTAGTTTTGGCTCAAACTTTATTAATCACCTCTATTCCAGTAAGCGTAGTAATAGTTGCGAACTCGTAGAATATTCGTATTCTATAATTCAATCAGAATATAACCTACAAACGGGTTCTGGAATAGGGCTCTGCGGCTGTATCTCCCCTTCCTCCCCTCATTGCGTGCGGCCCTAGTGACTATGCATTACTCAAGAGCTTTATGGCTGCCATCAGTATGCTCTAGTCCTAATGAAATCCTAAGCCATCAGTGTATCACACTTGCTAGCCTCTTGCAATTTTGGATTTTCTCTGATGATGTCCCTACTTTTAAGGTGTCCTTTATGGTTTGTTTTCCTATATCTAACCTGGATTCTGGATCAATGCAATTCTTGGTCGATGCATTCCTTGCTAGGTGGTCGGCTACTTCGTTAACATATATATCTGTGTGCACATCTGACACTAGTTTCAAAGGAATCTAGTGTTTGGCTTGACTATCTGAGTATGTTACTATTTTTTGGCTTTTACCTCCACATTCGATAATAAACTGCGCACAAGGTCGTAAGAGAAGAATCTTTGCTTGGAAAATACTTTTCATGTGTCTCATTGGCTCTGAATGCCTGGTTTTTAGGCCACACACCCCTGCAGCCGCTCCTTTTTATACTCTCGAGCCGTCAGTGTTCCACTTTAGTGAGTGCTCCCTATAAGAGGTGTAGAACGTCTTAATGTCCCCATTCCCTCTTGTTGCTAAATATAACTTTGAAGAGTTTCTCAAAGTTATATTTTTTCTTCATGTCGTCTCTGAGGAGGGTGGCTAAGCGAAATCCAGCAGATCCTTCTCTTGATATACTCATAAGTCCCCTTTTGGTGGTCTAGTAGTGCCTCATTGGCTGCCGCAAAACCAAACGTTACGAATAGATTACATTTACCGCACATTGCTTGTTGAACGACAAAATTTGCTCTACCTGGCGTATGAGGAACTTCTAATTGTAGATACGTGGTTATTAATTAAATACACAAAAAGCATGTAGAACACTGTTAATAACACTATGATTGCAGAAGCAGAAATATTTAACTTGACAGCAGCATTAAAAGTGGCTGGCCAAATGTTAACCACTTCATTACTGTTGACACACTGTTAAATTGGACAATTTGCGCACAAGGAGAAACACAGAGAGAGAGAGACAGAGCGAACATTCATTCGTGTAAATGCAAAAGAGAGACCCCAAAACTGGTAACAGCAAGAGGAGCTACATACCAAAATGTGTATCTGCAATATGCGCAGACAACCGGCTTTTTATTTCTTGTCGTTAACACCATCAACATAATGATGATAATGATGTTTGTTGCTATGCTCGCTCTCAATCTTTTCCGCTCTTTCTCTCGCAATGCTTATGGTGTGCTATGTGTGGCTTTAGCCAAAAGTAAGAAAAAAGAAGCACTTGATGAAACCACCTGTGACCATGTGAACACCAAACCACACGTAAACACTCTACCGCTATTGAGATTGTAAGTGGTGGAGTCGTAGTGGTAGCAGCAGCTCGTAGGTCTAAGCCAATGTATTGGGTGCAAATGAAATCAGTGCAACGGCGACTCTTGAACGGTATTGTTGGCTTAGCGGTGAATAATAGAAAATAGAAATTGATTTGGAAAAGTAAAACAAATCGAAGCGAACATTTTGTATAGGAAAGAAGAAGCAGAAAGCATAAAACTAGCGCTGGCTTGAGAGCCCCCAAAAAAATAGTGTGTGCATGTGTGTTTGTGTGTGTACGATGTGACGACCAACATAAAATTAATAATATTTCAAAATTTTATTTGTAAAAAAGAAACAAAAATAAAAAACACGTATTTTTACAACAAAAAAAAGAATTAAATAAAGAAATAAAAAGAAATATTCATAGTAAAAAAAAATGCGTGAAAACTTTACGTTGCATCGTGACTTGTGTGCTTCTTGAGAAAATCCGTTGAATATTTTTGTGCGCTGCGCATGTGCGCATGATTTGCTACTTTATGCAAACAAGAAGAAAACAAAAAGTGATTTTTCATTGCAGTTTGTGTGCTAAGTTTTTTATGATTTTTTCTTGTTTTGTATTTGAGACGAAAAATAAGCGCGATTGCGTAAACTTTAATGTACTTTTTAATAAAAGAATTTTTATGTTTAATATTTAATGTTGCACATTTATTTTTTTATGCTATTTAGCGAACTTACACAAGTTTTCATAATGCGTAAAAAAATACATGGTTTCCAGCAAATCCATTTTAATTACTTTATTTAATATTTAAAATTTTTTTTATTATTTTCACAAATCTCAGAATAATTGCTTTTGACAATTTGTGCATCTTTATTCAAGTTGAAATAAATTGTTTACTGGTTTTATAAAAATTGTATTTATTTGGATTACATCATAAAACCACAACCAGCAAATAAATTGACCATAGCAGCAACTGCGGCAGTAATAACAACGTAATCAACAATTTTGTTGCAATTTTTACTTTGGCAGTTTTGAGTCCAACGCATTCGGGACACAAAAAAAAGAAAATCACACAAGTAAAGACGCAAAAACGATTGGCATAAAAAGCGGCAAAATGCTTCCGGTAAGTTTTAAACTCGAACGTTTTTAATTTACAAATTAAACTAAAACGAATTAAAGAAACTCAGAAAAAAAGAAAAACAAATAGTTAAAACACTAAAAAATGTGGAATATATGAAGGAAACACCGCAATTGTATTTAAAATTTCCTGTGACAATAATAACCACCAAATATTTATGGTCCATTATTTGTTTATGGTTTTTGCTGTCACACATTTTTGAAAATGTATTATGAAAAGGTTAAAGACTCAGAAAATTTTTGTGAATCATGAGCAATACCCAACGATTTCAAAATGGATTCAGTGATATTTTAAACTTTGAATTCTTTGATTTTGGACACGAACCCGACCGAAAACAGCAAAATTCAAAGGCGGATTTTTTCTAAACTAGAGCCAATCCAGCCAAAAGGCCGATGGACCTGAACTCAGTATACCCATACGAAAGTCACTCACTAGGTGCCCCGTTTGTCTTTATTTTTGAGTACCGATTTCTTGTACAGTGTAATTATTATAATCAAACTAAAATTTTAATTTTAATGACATTTTTTTTTTACTTATTCGATGGTTTCAGTTACACTACTTTTGTTGCAGCTTCAGTAGTAGTCGTTATAGAGGATGCTAGAAGGGAAGTCGGCTTTGAATAAAAAATATATGAGAAATAAATAAACATATATCTAAGTATGAAAATATATCAACTTCTAGTCTCAATGAGAGGTTAAGCCCGAAAGACTCTCCTTAAATGCATGAACCCCTACTGGCAAGTGAGCCGTACTGACAGCAGCCAATCTGACTATTTCTGTTCGGGTCCCGATGAGTAGATCATTGGTTTGTGCAACGTTATAAAACTGCCAAACCTTCTTGGCCATTTTACATATGTATATGCTGGGATATCCCTCTGAGCCTGACTGTGGAATTTTTTTGACATATCGTCGCCTGAGAATTGATTTGACGTTATAGGTTTACGAATACGAATATTTAAGGACTTCACGTACAAGGAAAAATTGTGTAATAATTTTTCAAAAATTGTATGCAAAGCTTTTTCATGGATGGCATTTAGAAAATCGTCATTAACGGAACGTCTGAAAAAAATACCCTTAGAAAAATTTTGACTGAGGTTTATTTGACGAACAATTCACAAAATGGGGGATCGCGAAAATTGGTGTTCTCAAAAAAAAAAAGACTTTTTTCGTAAAAACAACATTAAAAATTGAAGAAAGAATTGAACAAACTTTTTTTTAGTATGTCCTGGGGTCATTGTTGTGTAGAAAAACATGCTGAAATTTCAGACCGATCCGTTAAATTTTTTTTAGTTAACACTCTAAGCTCACGATAAGACAACAATTTGTTAAGTATTTCAATTAAACATTTATTTAGGTAAAAAACATCAGTTTTTCGTCCAAAATTTCACAAATTTTTAATTAAATTATATGCAAATGGTGCAATAAGGAAAGCAAAATGTATCTGGAGCATTTATACTAGTTTGGAAGGTACTCGTTCAATGAATATAAAAAAAATGCAGGTATCCACATAAAAGACAACAAATTTCACGCAGAGTGCGCAATCAACCTATGTATGTATGTGTGGGTATTAATTTTTTAGTTTCTTATTGTTATTTTACTGCAAATTAAAACGCCGGTTAATTGTAACGTATTCAAGGAAAAATGCTATAAATAGTTTATGCTCGGTTTGCTTTGTTATACATACTTATAAATATTTTTAAAGCTACAAATCTTACTAGCAATGCAAAATAAGAAGTCGCCCTTGAAATGTCTTGGTGTAAATATTATTTATGTGTATTTATAGCAGGTAGCTGTTGCCTCATTGTGATTTTAAAGGTCAACGGGTCCTTTAGCAAAACGAACGAACAAACGAATTGGCATTCTTCAAATTAAGCAATTAACTGTTATGTAAAATGCGTGAATGACCTTTGAAAGTTAATTTAGAGCAGAGGTTCTCAACTGTGCTTATCTTACGCTCCCCTTTTCGAATTCGTGGCAAACCCGCGCCTCCTCTACTTTGATTTTCACCCAACAGTTTTTTATGCTGGTTTACTATTTTTTAGATTGAATCTTACCCGTCTTGATAAAATTCTGGTTTTTCCATAGTTTGGATGAAGCTCTGGTTGGTTTGCGTCAAAGATAAACTAGGCTAGTAAATTTATTTAGTAGTTAAATTGTTCCTCGTGAGGAAAACTAGGATGGTGAAGTTTTTGTTTGAAATTCGCTGGCTTAAACTAACCAAATAATTAATAAATAGAGTCAATCATGCATTATTTTAAGTGATTCCTGATGTTAAAGTTTTTGATAGTAAAAGATAGTCGAGAAATTAACCAAAAGCAAAAAAAAAAAAACACTGTTAAAATTAATTTGAACTAAAGTTCTTTGAAAATAGTATTTTACATTCGATTTATTTTTAATAACAGTTTTTAACATTTTGTCGTATTTTTGCAGTTTAAAGCTATTATCGATGCGAATTCGGACCATTTTCGATGCGTCTCTACAGCGAATTTCGAAAATGCAAAGGGACACGCACTGTTGCGATTTCTTGGCATTGAAATCACAACAGCTGATTTTCATTTCCAAGAGATTTTTAGTTGAGATTTAAAGTTAAATATAAATATTAGAACAAAAGTATTAATATCAGACTGGGGGATAGTTAACTACTTATTTTTCAACTATCACTTAGTTGTAGTTGAAATAATTTCAACTATATATCAACTATTTTAGTGATAGTTGAAACTTTTCAACTACAACTAAATTAGTTGAAATGTAGTAGAAAAAATTTCTACTATCCCCCAGTCTGATTAATATACAAAATAATATCAAACAGCTCTGAATTTGTTTCTTTTGTACACTTTTTTCTTTATTTTGTTACTTGTCGGTATGAAAACGCAGCAGTTTGCGTCAAAATCACAGATGTGTGTGCACGCTCATATGAAATAATGGGTTGCATTGTTGTAATTTCTTACGTTGCGGATTCGCACCGATAAAATTGCAACTGTGTGTGCGTACCTTATGTCAGAAATGGAAAATGTGAAACTAAAAGGTGCATATTGTAGGTTTTAACATATAATATGAAAGGAAAAAAGAAATTATTTTGTTAAATACAAAATATTATGATTATGGTGCATTACAGAGTATTCAAATATTTGCTTATTGAAATATTTCCACGCATCCCTTCAAATCTGTCTACGCCCCCCAGGGTGCGCGCCCCACCACTTGAAATCACTGAATTAGAGTATCGTAAAACAAGTAAATTATGTGGTACAAAAATTAGTTTAAGACTTTCTATCATGTTTATTAAATTCAAAAAAATTGTCCATTTTACAAAACTACAAAAATGCTTGAAACTCCCTGTATGTATTTCTAAAAGTACAGAAAATCTGTGTAATTTTAATTTAATTATTTCATAGTATTAGCAATATGCATATACAATAGATGTCGCTGAATGCAGACTTTGAAAGTCATTGTATTTAATTTAAATAGTGGACTTTTTTATGCAATACTAAAAATATGCAGCTTATATCGTTAAGTTCATACGTGAATCATAAAACTCTATAAAATTGTAAAATCTATACGCAAGTAAGCTGAAAAATTCTTTTGTCTGTACGAGTCAGGAAATCTTTTGGGCAAAAAATGAAACTCTACAAGTTCTTCTTGTTTTCTCTAATACAATATCGCATTAACCACAACTATTGTCAAATTAAATACTATAACCAATGAGATTTAAATCTAATATTATTAACTTTTCATACAAAAACAAATACTTGCAAATTTCATATTCTACACAAAAATAGCGAATAATTTACATTAAGAATTTGCATTAATTTACCATATTTAGTTTCGACATAAAATACCAGTTTCTGTTTTGTTACTGAAATATTTTAAAGTAGCTTTATAGGAATATAAAATTTTTTTTAGCAACTTACGTAAATGTTTTTTTTCAATTATTTTTTTTTGTTTTGTCTAATATAAAAAGAAACTTCTTAAATCGTATTATGTTTCGTATGATGAAGGTCGAATTTTAATTAGCTGGTTTTTGTTTTCGGGCCGTATAATTTTTGTCTTTTAACTTAGCGTTATCTTTAGACGAAATTAGGCTAACTATGTACCTACATATGTATATTAAAAGTGAAGCTACTTTTTAATATATTCAAAAACAAAACTTTACACTTTTAGTTTTTTTTTTTGTCTTATTATTTGAGCTATTATTACTAATATTTATATTTGTATCAGTTCATATAAAATGGTACTTGTAAAAAAGAGGCTCAGAAATGTTAATGCAGATATTTGTAAAACAAAATTACAAAAAAAAAAAATGTTGATAAAGGCACAAGGCCTCAAAGATTCCACTTGCGTGAATTTACTGTTCACTCAAGTTGATATCAATGGATTCTTATATTTTTGGTTTCATGGCGATTCACTGACTTTTGCAAACTTGTTGTTTTGAGTGTACATACTCAAATTGAAGTATATTGAAATAAATATAGTATCATTTTCAACAACAAAAGCAACAGATAAAGTTAACCCATTCATTTAATGCATTAAAAATCTATTTAAATTTGCAATTAGTTTAAAGTTTGAGAATATTTTTTGGAAAGTCAAAGTCTAGCGAGTTTAGGCCTTGCTGCTTGGCTGCTGCACGTTTTTAAGTCGACAAGTCAATGTTATTGGATAAGATAAGTGATTTCCTTAAAATTCTGCTAAATGAAGTGTGAGAATTTAATTTTTGTTATTTTTTGTTTTCTTTTTCATCGAGTATCCGTTTCAAAAAGTCAAAGAAAGTATTTTCCATAGAAAAATAAAAACGAAATTTAACATTATTAAAAAGAAATTTGTAATTTCTAACTGAAATCACGATTTCCTATTTTATGGAACTAAAATTGGCACTGTTTTCTTCTTCTTCCTTCTCGTGCAAAAAGAAGAAAAAAGGCAACAATAAAAAGTTATTGTGCAACAATTTACAATGATTTGTAAAAAACTAAAAACACTTTTACTTTTATTCATTTCAATTCACTGAAATCGTTTTCTTTTAATTTAACCATTTGTTTAAAAGAATTGAACCACAACAATAAAAAAAAAGTATTGAAAAATCACTTGGAAAAAATCTGTGTCTTTTCGCCGTCTTTTTGATGGTTTTTAAACTGTGCGTTTTTGTTATGCAAATTGCTGTTGTTGTTGCAAAAATCTCTACTTATGAAGAATAAAATCAATAGCAAAAAAGCGCTTGAAATAATTTTTGGAAACATTTTTAATTTTGATTTGGATGTTTTGGTAAAGTTCACTTCTTCGTTATGGCGGGACAAGTGTTTGTGGCAGATAGAGAGACACTTGAAGCGTGTGTGAATATTTCAGCCAAAATCTCTTGGTCATGTTAAAATTTGATGCTAATGTTATTGCTTGTTGTTGACCACGTTGTCGCAGTTGTTATTTTTATTAATATAAATATTTTTGTTGTAGTAGTAGTAATTATGTTTACCATAGTATTAGTGATGTTGGTTATTATGATGCTGATGATGAGTTGATGTCATTTTTACTTTTGTTACTCTATCCAATTTTTTTTAGCGTTTGATTTGATATGTTTTCGTCAGCACTTTAGCTTTTTGTTCAATTTCGCAAATATTTGGTTGTTTGTTTAATAGTGTTAAGGCTAAAAAATATTATACAAAAGCATTCAAATTGTAAATTACTTTTTTTACTATTATTTTTGGTGGAGTTTTTGATTTAAATCTTGAGTTTTATATTTTTCATTTCTTTTACTTTCTAAAAGCTTGCGCTTACGTTAGACGGAAATTTAAAGTTTTTGTTTTTGGTGCATGCACATTCGCACCATAAAAATTTAACTATTATTAGACTTTGTGAATTACATTTTTTTAATTTACAATTGACTAAAATTAGTAAACATTTTCAGTTCTATTTTATTTTATTTTTTAATTTAAAGAGTATTTCAATTTTTTCTATACCCCATTCACTTTCTTTACTAAGAGCTTGCCTGAAATTTTAGATTATATTCCAGTCTGAAATCATGCAGATCTGTCAAATAAGAAGAGCCAAATTAAATCATCAGACAGAATGTAATAAAATTTAAGTTCTTTACCTTATTTGCGAACAAAGAAAATTTAAAATTTTAATACAAGTTAATGATCGGTTTTGAAAATGTTTTTATTTTTTTTTCAAATATGTATGCATATTTCATAAAACTCAATAGGAGCAGCTGTTAACTCAAAATTTGCTTCCTTATCAAGCCCTTAAATTTCCTGATTCGGCCATAATTGGTTTGATAAAAAAGCTAAATCTAAGCTTAAATTAATTTGGAGGTAATACATAATATTTTTCAGATTAACATTTTTAACTTCGATTTAACTGCTTGTATTCCTGTACTGATTTCTGCTGAATATATTCAATAATCTTTTTTAAAATTTGACGCCAAAGTATGTTGATCTAAAAATAACAGCCTACACCAACAATCAACAGAGGAGTCTTATAAAAACGGTGCACAACCGCTAATTGAGTTCGTGGTTCCAACCTCCACATTAACCAACCTAACAACCATGAAGATCTATATATGTGTGTAGTTAGATCGAAATGTTCAATTTTTCGTTAATTGTTAGATTAAAATTGGTTTAATTTCTTTTACATATGTTCACAAATTATATATTTTTTCACACTTTTTCTTCATATTTTTAAGGGAGAAATTTTCGGAAATTTTTTTGATCTGTCAAAAAAAGGAATATGGGGATCGTCATTTTATTAAGTGCACTTCCAACAATATCACCATAAATTTCTATAAAAAAATATTGAATAGTTTTGAAGATATGGGAGTTGCCGTGGAGCCCGAAAAAAATTTTCCCCTCCATGGTCGCGTCTTTTTTAAAGAACGGATTTTCTGAAAAAAAAAATTTAATTTTTTAATAATCTATATGAGTATAATTCTCGTCGTCCGTAGCCTTTTTTTTATTTTCCACAAAATGGTGACTGATTTAAAATTTTTTCATGTTTTCGACCTTTTTTTTTTTTTTTTTTCAAAAGAGCTTAAAAAATGGTAAAAATCAAAAATTTGACAATCGGCTGGGCTTAACGATAGCCACTGCAAAGACGAACAAACCAAATAAATAAATCGGTTAATATTTGAAAGAGCTATCGACGCGACCAGTTCGAAAAAAAGTTCAGTCCATTAAGTTTTCAGTCTACTTACTATCACTAAAGTTACAGGCAATTTTTGGAATTTTGACTCGAAATTATGTACACATATTTTTGAATATATAAACTTAAATTTAAGATAAAAAAAATTGTTTGACCCGTCACAGTAGCCTTCCCCTTAATGACGAAAGCAAAACAAAATCTGCTTTACAAAAATTCTCTTTCTTCAAAATTCTGATTTGATGGTGCAAAATTCTGTAAATTTCTGAATTATTTTATGTAATTTTGTAATACAGAATTTGAAAATAGCTAAATCTTGAAAGCAGAATTTTGTAAACCAAATTTTTCACCCCCAGAATATTGAGCCCAACCCTTCATATTTTTTAAATTCCAGATGAAGAAATTACTATCTTTATTATTATTGCATAGATTTCTGCCTTTTCACGTTCGTTATTTCTCTTTTCATACAAAATTTTACATTTACAAAATTAAAATTTTAAATTCAAATAAAATTTACTACTTCCTTGATTAAAAACAATAGTATTTAATGAAAAATGCAGAAAAAGCATTCAAAATAGTATTACGTATACGCCCCCGTGAAATTGAAATGCGCCTATACTACTGTGCTGTTAAAGCGAGATGCGAAAATGTGCAAATTTTATTATTACATCTGCGCATTGTTTAAAATCATGTACATATGTACACACGACGAAAAATCTTAATGAAATAATGCATCAAACACTTTGTGGAAATTTATGATTTTACTAATATTTTTCTAACGAATTCAAAACAAAACAAAAAAGTATCGTAAAAATTTAATTTGATGCTCATAAATAAACTGCAAATTGCAGATTCGCTGATTTTCAAGTTACTGCAAATAAATTGTAAACCGGAAACTCCAAAGAGCAACAGACAAATTTGATTGTATTCATTATTTCATTATTTGTGTGTGTGTGCAGCGTTTCCATTTTGTTGTTTAAATAACTGTATGTTTATGTACAGGGAAATTATACAAAAAATTAATACAATTCCCTCTAGCTAAACATGTAAATCTCTTGAATATAATGCAATATTTGCACATAAAATTACTGAAGATGTAATACTAACGCTGGAAAAACTAAAACAAGCGCCTACAGTAACGGGCATAAGCTACATACCTTCTTGAAAGTTACAAATACTAGCAGTGTGTTTTTTCTACACTTAAATGCTAAATACGTGGCGGCGCATATATTTAGGCCCACCTTGAATGACAATGAACTTATAAGCGTTTGCATTCGCAAATAAATTAATCATAATCATCATCACCAACACATCACCAGCTTCGTAGTCGTCGTCAGCAGCACGCCATCAGCAATATGTTGACAAAAATCAAAAAATTTAAAAAAAATTAAAGCTACGAGTTAAAATGATTTTAATGCGCGTCTATAGTGTGTATCTAAAGAGTCGTCGTATGGCTGTTTGGGTTGTTCTTCTTCATCTTCTTGTCTTAATGACGGATACGAACATTTTTGTCATCAATTTTCGTACGAAACTACCAAAGCCATACATATCTTGATTTAGATTTATTTAATTTGAAGCCATGCACACACACGCGATTTTGTTGGGAAGACGCGGCGTTGCCGCAGACGCAGCTCATTGGGTTTTTACAACGACATTAGGGTCAGAAAATAAAAAGCAAATCAGCTGTTGTGATGCTAAATCTTACCAGTGTGAGTTAATGTGCGATTTCCAAGCTTGAGAGTTTGTAACGCCGAAAACGGTGCAACAACGCTGCGATAACATCGTGTGCGTCTGTGCATGCCTTAAAGCAGAAATGACCAGCTAGATGGTCCATTGGCTCTGTTACAACAACTCAAAAATTGCTCTATTTCGATCTTTTAGGACAAACAGGAGAATTGTTGTATTTCGAGTACTGCATCGAGTATTGTGGCTCTGTTTTGTTTTTGCTTCCATCTAAATTTTTTGAATTTCGCACCGCTTCACTCGAATTATGCTTATGTGAGCATTACATGACATAAGCGACTGCACAAGTGATGATGTTGTTGTGATCGTTATTGTTGCTTGTTTCCGAAAATAATATTTTTGGTGGTCATCCCTGATTTAAAGTATCAAAAAGTTATTCATCTCGTTTCTGATGCAGTTGACCTTGTACCATGGCGGCTATAATTATTGATGTCGTTGTTATGACATATATAGTTTGTTGACTTTATGATGGGTTTTAAGATTTCATATCACTTTTCATGCTTGTTTCTTGATACTACTCATACATAAATATGACATGAAATTCCATGTACATACACACATAACTCGCAATGAGATCTTTTGTTGAGTTGTGCTGTCCATGGCTTGGATATTCATTCACTTTTTAAGTAATAATGCAGTCCTTTGAATATACTTAAGTATTTGACATTAAGTATTGTCGAAGTATAAGGGAAAGAGTTTGTTATAATTGGTTAGAAATCTTAAGAAAAAAACAAACAAACTTGATTATCGAGTTAATCACGTTAAAGCGAATTAAGTCTCAAATATAAAGAAATAATTTTTTAGAATCGTTTTTAAAACTTATTTTTCTTTTAACTTATAAGTATTTGGTCATCCAAATGTCCCGCAACACAGATTAATTTATGCTTTTTAAATGTTTAATTGTGCTTTTTATTTTATTTCATTCATTATGTGCAGTGCTTGATCACATTGGAAACACATATATGTTTTTCCTTTTTTCAAAATTTGTCTTTTTTTTTCAAATGAGAAAAAATGTCTAGTTTTTTATGACGCTGGCATGTTTTTTTTATTGGAAAATCTGCCGAAAACTCATAAATACTCAATATCCCTAGCCCTATATTATTATCAAAAATTACATTTCTCTCGTCTCTCGCAAGACTGTCATAAGTCAAAAAAACAAATATTCGAGAATATCGCATTTGAAGATTTTAATGAACTACCACTCGGTTGAACAGAATAACGATACATTTTCTTCAAGGCGCAGAGTCGCCTGGAATCCCGAAAAGCTGACCATAAGTCGACAAAATCGTTCTTTTGTAATGATTATTTGTGCTAGGGGGTTTTTAGGGTCGGTGATTACGAATCCGATCTCAGTTTAAAAAAAAAACAAAATGGCGGATCCATAATGGTGGACCATTTCCAAAAAATATCGAATTTTGACGAAACCAGACATTTGGGGGTTTTTGGAATCTCTGATTACGAATCCGTTCTTAATTTGTAAAAAACAAAATGGCCTATTCAAAGTGGTAAATTTTTGATAAACATGCTGATGTTGTCTCTATTGTCAATGCGAAAGGAGATAATAGAGGAGGATGGCTAATACAGGTAATGTAAGCTCAAGGAAATATTAACAGTTATTGGACGCAAAAATCTTTAACCTTCTTCTTCCCCCATCTATACGAATTTTACACAAAAAAATTTCTATTATACAAATACTTTTTTGATGTTACAATTGCTGGGACATAGAATATAGCGCATCTGTACCTTGCATTGAAAATATTGTGTAAAATCCATTCCGGCAACTTTAGGAAACTAATATTTTTATATGTTTTACAAAAATGAATAATTAATAATTTAAAACTAAAAACTCGGCGGGAACCCTTGGGAATTTTTTTAAAACCCTTTTTTTCTCAGCCTTGAAAATGACTTATTTATTGTTTTGATTATAGTTAAATAATATTTTTATTTAGATATATCAAAAGTACTTACTCTTTTAAGTCGATTGCGAGACAACTCGTTAAAATCGGCGAAAGAGTTTAATAACTACGCACTTTTTAATAACACACTTTTTCCACATGAAAATTCCACACGTTTCGACACTTATTTTTACTCAGACTTGAAAAGGCAAAAAAAAATTTTGAAGAATAGCTGTACTTAAGCGTTGTTCTAAAACGCTGCTAAGGTTATCACTGCAACTATTTGAAATGTCAGAACCCTCCCAAAAAAAACTTTATTTTTCGACTTATGGCCAGCTTTTTGGGATTGCGGACCACTGTAGAACGCAATAACAATAAATAATCGTTTCACAAAGAGAGTTTTTAACATACTCATATGATTTACACAAGGTAAAGCATTAAATAGCAGTTAGTTCTGCATACATACCTTTTTTTTTTTTTTTTTGATTATGGCAGTGTTGCAGCAAATGAGCGACTGCTCTCAAAAATTAAAAAAAACTCAAAAAACACATTGGATTTAACTTAAACGAAACCTTATTAACTTAGTAATACACAATAGTTGAAACCACTTCTCGGCTGATAATATTAAACTTCCAAGACTAAAAATTACCTAAGAAACGCTTCACATCACCGTTCGGATTCGTAACGTTTAACTCACTAAACCTCAAGCCTTTCATGCCCGAATTTTTATACAGATTGGTAGAAAGATTTTATGTAGAAAACATGGTTACCTAAGACATTCACATTCATGTCACCAATTTTGATACTTATATATGCATATGGATGTTTGTCCTTCATGAAATGTTAAAAAAAAAAACATAGCTATATAGCTGTTGACAAATGGCACAAAAGATCTTTTAGGTCGCAGTGCCTGCCTGGTTGGGCTCCTCTATTACTAATAATAATAATAGCTGTTGACAACCACTGGATAACACTTTTTCTCCAATTTTTTTATTTTCATATTCTTTTGCCTTTTATAAATATCTTTTATACAAAAATGTTCGCTTAGTAATAGTTTAAAGCATTGTTATTTGAAAAAAATAATGCAAAAGATTTTAGGAAAAATCTTTGCACTTAGATTTTTGACTTGACTTCAAAGATGAAAAAATTAAAACAAAAATTTTGAATGTTCGGCAACCAGCAAGCGCCATTTGGATTCGGCATAAAACTGGAGCTCCCTTCTGTTCGTATACATATACAACTCACATAGCATGAATGGATCCAAAATTTCGGTCTGGTTTTCCATGGGCTGTTGTGCAATAAAACAAGAAGAAGAAGTAATAAATTAAAAATAAAAATTCATATATTTATAGTTTAATTAGCCCTTTGACGCCTGAGCTATAATGGGGCTTGAGAGAAACCTTTTGTTGTGAAATGATGGTTACTTAGGTCTTCCACAATCATAACATCAAATTTCTTGCTTCTGCATTGATATGCTTGTCTTTTATTAAGGGTTATAAAAACATAGCTATGAAGCTGTAGACAACCAGTGGATAACTCCTTTTCTTCATTTTTTTATTTTCATATTCTCTTATCTTTTATAAACATATCTGACAAAAAAAAATTTCCGGTTAATAATAATTTAATGCATTATTTTTCAAAAAATAGCGTAAACGATTTTACTAAAAATTTTTGCATATACGCATGATTGGGTATGAAAGAGTTAATTAAAACTCAGAAGTAAATAAAATTATAAAAAAAAGAAATAAAAATAAAAATAAAAATAATTTAATTAATTGAATTTGACTAACTTTCGGTTGTTGTCGTTGTTATTTACTGTGTGTATGTGCTTTACGCGGTTCGTCGCTAAAAATTATGAACATTGACTTTGTGACATTTAAAAAACAACGTCAAAATTCCTAAGACCAAACTGGCCTCCTGTTAACCACAATCACTAACTTTACCGGTTTTTGCGTGTGCTTATGGGAGTGTGATTTTTTAATATATACATTTTAATTATAATTCACCAAAAATAAAAAATTCACAAAAACACAAATTTTTATGAAGGCATAATTTAAGATTTTGATCATAGAAATATTTCGTATTTGCAAGATCGCGAACCAAAAATGAAATTCTTTTTTGGGATATAATTTCACAAAGTAAATTGGGTTTCTTCCATTTGGATGTAAAAATATATGTATATAGGTATGGGTGTATGTATCTGAGAGTATTCCGGCATGAAAAAATGTCTTACTTTACTACACATTTATCAGTAAAGTGTCGTTCACTTTCATCATATTTTAGTTTAGTTTAATATGCAAACTAAGAATTCAGAACTAAAATGTCAGTGAACGATTTATCGCTGATAAGCTCACTTACAAATGTAAATAGAATGTTAATGTAAAAAATATAAAGAGATTACTTTTGCAGATTCATTGATGGTCATTACAGATCAGTGCTTGAAACATCTATGGTTTCAATGATGAAATTTCCGTTGGGTTAATATTATAAAATTTACATGCATACATGCTCAAAAAAAACAAAACATACTAAATACACATGACATACACTCATACATGAATCTGATGCATATAAAGTAGCATTTATATTTGTATTACGAATACGGAAAAATATTTGCGAAAAAATAAAAATAAAAAGAAACAGCTAAAGAAAAAATAAAACAATAACTGCAATAAGTTCACATAATCGTAAAAAGATCATTTTTCTTTATTGTTGTTTTTGTTGTTTTTAACTTTTGTTTTTTACTACTATTTCTCTATGATTTTTCTTATGTTAAACTTTCAACTACAAGCTTCAGTTTTCCCCGCTCATGTTGCTGCAGAAGTCTTTAAATATGTATGTCGTTTTAATTTAAAGATCACTTCATTTGTTGCCGTTGTTTGTATTTATATTTGTTGTTTGCGTTTCCAATGAGTTGACTTAACTGATTTCATTTGAGAAGGTCAACTAGTTTTAATTATGGTAGGAATTATTCAAGTAAAAAGTAAAAAGATACAACGACTAAGAACAGCAAAAGTAAAAAGATTAAATTCTTAAGTAAGTAATTTTATTGCTTGGAACTTGTTCTTGTTGAGAGCATCAATTTATATAGAGTCAGTTTAGATGTAAAACTTATTAATTAACATATTTAAAAAATAGAGAAAATTAAACTTTAAAATTATTTGTTTTCAATAATCATATCAAAACAGCGTACTTGATGAATTTGTTTCCGATATAGTATGGGAATTTAAGGAAACCATGGGTAAAAAATACTTTTCCAAATATGAAGCCAAGTGTAGAAAACGGGTTTTTGCTTCGGTACTTAGTGAGTTTTACCTATGAACCAGTGATATGCGGGTATTTTTTGCTGGCTCAAAGAATTTTTTTAATTATTTCTTTTGGTTTTTAATATTTTAGAACCATTAATTATTTTTCCAATTATGGAATCGTGCAAATGATGATGGAATGTTCTGCAATATTTAATAAATTTCAACTTTTGCTCTTTTTGCTGCTAAAATTAAACCACAAACGAAAAATCCAAGTCACAACGCAAAGATTTGCATTAAAGTCATCATTAAATAATTCAATTGAACTTTACTCCGTGATATAAAAGCAAAAATGCTTCTTTTTTTCTGTTATTTTTTACAATTTATATTTTTATTTCCTTAATTTTTCATCTAACCATAAAACGTGATCGGAAAAAATGGAAAATATTTTCAACTTGAACTTGAACATTGAACAATGTTGAAATATGAAGCCATAACATAAAAAAGCAACGTTTGCTGCTGAGTCGAACGTTTTTCTTCATTTATAAAAAGAGGAAAAACTTTTAATGCCATTTTTGGACTTTTATAAAATCGTGTAACATTCAAACTCTTCTGCCAGATGCAGCAAAATAATTAAAGATGCTTTTTTAGTTTACTATAATGGTGTTGTTTTTGCTGCTAGACAAAATCGTGACCGCAACAGGCATAGAGTCGGCGTTTTTTTATAGCTAAGTTTTGAAACTCAATTTCATCTCGATTCATTATTGACCCCTATTTTTTTCAATCTGTCTTCATCGTGAGAATTGTAAAGTTATCTACTAAATGCTAAGATCAGTTTTTGTTTGAGATCATTCTCGAGTTAACCCAGAACCTACAATTTAAGAAACCATTCTTTAATACAAAATTAAGTTACCATTCGTTTTCGAAAAAGAGGCTTTTCCTTTTCACCGCTTATATGAGTCAAAAACTTCTTTTATTTTAAAACAAATATCATGTATGTATATTGGGATCGGCGTATCTAAGGGAAATGCGGAGGGTTTCACAATCTAGTTAGTCAAGTTTAAAGTACACTAGACTTGAATCAAGTTCTTATGACTGAAATATACAATATTAACCTTGTGACTGTCCTTCTGGACTTTTTTGTCCAAAGCATTAAAAAATTCCAAAAAAAAAAATATGTTAGAACCCGTGTTTTGTCTGAAAATTCAGGAATGCTTTTTTGAAACAACATTCTACTATTTTAAATAATAAATTATAAAAAATTACATAATTTTCTATCTTTTTTTTTTTTTTGTTTTAAAGTTGTTGCACCCTCTAACTGTCTTTATGGACATTTTTGTCCCCATATCTTTCTTCATACATTTTGTATGAAAATCGATATTTTTATTTTTGTGTTCTTATATGTTTAGTCTGCTTTTTTTGAATCGTCTAAATTTTGTTTTAATATCATGCTTACAGTTTTGTTCCGACAAAAAAAAGAAATGTATTGCTTCTATCAACTCTTCATAATGAATAGGAGATGTTAATGTTAAATTTGAATACAACCGTATAATATCAGGTGTAGATACACTAGATCATTTGATCAGGCTGTATCCATGCAAAAGGAAAACTTTGAGCTGGCCAATTGCATAATTTTTCAATCTTATTGACATCGCTGCGATTGATGGATATCGCCTATATAGTTTTTCAAATGAACAATGGATGCAACAAAGTATGTATCTTCTCACCGATTACAATAAAAATTTTTATTATTTTTCGAAAACACTTCCTTCTTGAATTGGCTAAAGAATTGGCAGGCAAACAAAAAGTGAATAGACTGACAAACGGCAATCCTTTAATGCCGTCAGTGAAAACAGCCATAGAAATGCTGGGTTATCAGAATATTTTCATTCGTCAAGTAAATCAAGTAAATGAGACCAAACGTATAGCACTTTGCACACACTATCCATGTGGAAATCAGTCAAAAACTGGCAACTTTTATTCGATTTGTAATGAAGCTGTTTGCAAACAACATTTTTCAATCATGTATGATGCTTAAAAATTATTTTTTTTTTGTCCAGAGACACACTCCGGGCAGAAGGGCCTATTTTGATACTGCATGGTTGGACCTACAATTTAACGTCAGTTACGACCGGCAGTGTGGAAATTCGTTTTCACTTGGAGGTTTTACCATTGCCTACCAAGATGTGTACTTGTACACTTTCTTATAATTCTTATACACTTCATATCGATAATGAATATAAGAAAGTTGTAAGAATTAACCACCAGACCAAGACGGGAATCGAACTCGTAACCTTCTGAGTGAAAGTCTAGTCTACTATCCCATAAACTATAAAGGTCGTCATGCTTCAGAATAGTACCTATACATTTTTTTGTACAGATTTTATAATAAATATTTCTTCATACGCAAATGCCAATAGAATCTGATTTTATTTTGCATCTCAAAAAGTATTTAAAAATGTCCTTTTTTTTACAACTTTTCATTTCTTTTAGTGTAAATGGAAAGGAATTTGGAAAAAAATTATTGAAAATTCGTCATTTTACATACATTTTACATAGAGGACAAAAAAGTCCATAAAGACAGTTTACGTTACTTTCAACCTAGGACAGTCACAAGGTTATGGAAATATTGGGGTCGCCGTGGCGTAGTGGATAGTGAGCTGGACTGCTACGCTGGGTGACCTGCTTTGATGATGCTTTTCTACACAAAACCAACTCTGGGCTGGCAATGACAAATCTCAAAGAGCGAAAACTGCCTAGGCAAAACTTTTCATTTGGCCGTTCGGATTCGGCATAAAACTGTAGATCCCTTCTATTCGTGTATAAATATAACTCGCAGAACATGAATGGGTGCAAAAAATTCAGGAAAGAAAAAGAAAAAAAAAATTTCTCCAAGTGTATTTAGTTAAATCGTGACTTCACAAAAAGTTCCTTAAAAGGATGAAAGTCATTTTTAGAGATTAGTTCTTAAAAATATTAGAAATTCGTAAAAATTTTTATCTTTTCCAACAGTTAGTAAGCAAATCCGTTTTGATTTCAAATTGAAATTTCAAAACAATATTATTATAATTTGTCAAAAATTATATTCGCTTTAAAGACTAAAATTGATATAAATTAATTTCAAAGTGCATTATATATACACACAGTTTAGTAAAATAGAAAGTAAATACATAATGTAGAGTGCAACAAAAAGTGAAAAGTAAGAGACTTTAAAATCCCATTCGTCGGTAACATTTTCTTGTTCATTAGGAATTCATAAATTCAAATTTGCGTGCAATATAACATTTTTAAAGCCGGCCGAAATCAAACGCTCCGCAATTGACGTTCAAATCCGTACCAATAATAACGAAAACAAATAACAGTAAATGTAATACGAGTATGTATTAGCAAGTCTAGCGAAAAAAAAGTAGTGATGGTAATAGTAGTTAGTAGTAGTAATAATACGATTAGCCGTCGAAAAGAAAGAAAGTCAGTGTGTAAATAGTTACACACTTGTAAATACATAGTTGATCTCTAACGAAATAATACAAAAACAACACCAAACAATTAGCAACAAAACAAAAATATAAATAAATAAATTACACTTCAATCCTCTATACACCTAGTTTTTTATTTTTATTTAACAAATATTGGTAGAAAAAACAAAAATCAAGCTACCTACATACATGCAACATGCTCACTCACAGCTGTTGTTCAGACATGGTGGCTGCTGTACATGCGCACAAAATCGAAAGCATTAGCGGTCGGCAGTGAGGCGCATGCGCAACAACTTTTCTTAACCATGCGCGTCGCACTTAAGTATTTTTTCTTTTCGTTAGCATTTTTCAGCAGACGTTTGGTAATATTTGGTAAGCTCAAAAAATGCAGCGCATAAAAATCCAAACATCCTAATGAGGCATTAAACAGTCTCTAAAGTAAAGTTTAGTTCAATGAAAAATCTCTAAAAAGTAGTTGTCATTATTTTTTAATTCATGCTTCGAGTTATGAGTTTTGATGAAATATTTGTATATGGCTATAAAATTCCTTACTAATTATTGGTTAGTTGAAATTTCAGCATTTTCCTTTATAATCTGCATTGAAAAGTTTATGGATAAAGATTTCATAATATTTTCATTTGGCTTTATTATTTTTATTAAGAACAAAATAGTAATTTAAAAATTTCTCTAATAGAAAAAATACAAATTATTAATCTACAGTGGATCGGTATATTTTGAAAACAAGACAAGTCACAAAATTAAAGTTGAAAATTTTAAAATAATATCAACATTTTTCATATAAAATTGGATGCCGGAATGTCGAATTTTAGGGTCTATCATTTTACAGATTGGCTTGGCATTACTTAATAGAACGGTCGAATAATATAATTTTGAGAGATTTGAATGTTTATCATGTTTTTAAAATATACCCCTCATAGAACCGATAAGTTAGATCTGCATAAATTTACTGATTTCTAACCAGATATACTATATTCATAAATTGTCATGGTTCCTTACAAGACATAATTAAATATATACTTGTTAACCACTATCGAATTCAAAATTATTTATTAATGCTACAATAACAGTAAAAACAAAAAATAGAGTATATTTCTTTCGATTTTATTTAAATTTCACTCTTGTTTCAATTTTAATTTTTTTTCAAGATTTTATTGCTCCACAAATTGAAAAGCGAAAGTATATATATATAATGAAAAAAACACGAAAAAAATTTGACATTAAACGAAAGCAACTTTTGGTTGTTTGAGTTTTGGTTGATTGTAACAGCACATTTAAATTGAAATCGATACATAATCTTCAGTCTACTCATACACGTAAAAAGTTGTCAGACTGCTTGATTAGCGTTGAAACACTGGCGTGTATTAACACGAGCAGCGTGAACTTTATACGAATTGCAAAATTTGGCTGTTGACAAAATAATTAATTTGCTTTGAGTGTATGAAAAAATTTGCTTGAGTAAATCTAGATTTATATGCTCAATGGGAAGCAATGAAGGCAGTGTGTCGACTCAACTCAAACGAAGTCTGACACGATAAAGGTGATGCAGGGCACCGGCAGTTTTACCATCAACAGCATAATTCCATTCCACCGGACCATTTATCGAGATAACACATTCACCGAATTTGCCTTTCAGTAAATCAATTGTGACGCGTGATGTGTGGCTAGTGGCACCGTCTTGTTGTAACCACATATCGTTGATGTCAAGTTCATCCAATTTTGGCCACAAATAAACTTCTAACATAACACGATAGCGCTCTCCATTGACGGTAACATGACGGTATTACGACTGAAAATTTGAGTAAGCACTCTTAAAGTGGCGACCACCGACTCAGAATTTCGATAGTAATTTTTAATAATTTCCAAACGTTGCTGGTTCGTGAACTTAACCATGATGAAAATGTTTACTTTAACTAGCCTTTTGACATTGACAGTTCATTAAAATGTTTAAAGGTGCGTTCATATAAAGATACGAAATTGTTATGTCCCAAATGGAAAACCCTTTAGAAGACACGTGTTAGGTAAGGATGTCTTGAGGATTAGCTCTCCTTGTAGTTTTCCTCTTTTTTTAACTTTTTAGGTTGTGATCATCGTGGTGTGATCATCGTGGTTGTGATCATGGTGCTGGACTGCGACGCAATGTTCCTAGGATGCTCAGGTCTTTTTGGGTGGTAATGGTAAACCTAAAAACAAAAATTGGCTAAGATAAAATTTTCACTTCAGACTCGGCATAAAACTTCTCCTTAGATTCCTGCACAAACAAATACAAATATAACTCGTACATTTAGACACTCAATGGGCTATTTATTGCCCCACAAAAGAGAAGAAGAAGTTTAAAATTTTACAAACATAAAAGCTCTCTGTACTTTCTCTCTTCTTTTCCTCTATCTGGGCAAAGTTCAGATTATATCATTTTTATAATCGCTTATTCTTCGATGGCCTAACATGCACACGAATAAAGGTTAAATTTACAGGCTGTGTTTGTTTTGATGTCTGAATTGTTTGTGTGATATTTCGAGTTCCTAATTACAAGTGGGTGTGGCCCCTCCCATACATATCTCATGCTTTTTTGGATATATCTTCGAAACCATTCTCAGCACAGTTCTGAGTTTTGGTACAAAGGCGTTGGTTAACAATGTCATGCTACAGGGAAAAGGTGGGCGAGATTGTTAAAGGGGCGTCTCAGTTTCCTTACAAATGAAACAGTTTAAAGGGCATATTTCGATTCTAGTTTCTTTTTCTTATAAATGGTGACAAAGATTTATTTTTTATTTCACTTTTATTTAGAACATTTGGTTTTTATTTCACACACGTTTTGCAATTAGGCCTAAAACTAAAAAGATTCGATTACAGAGTTAAAATTGAATTTCCATAAAAATAGCATAAAATTTTTGATTACCTTGAATAAAAAAAAACTCGATACTACACAAAATTATTAAATTAGGCTAAAAATGGCTAAAATATGCGCGTTTTAACTTAAAATATACTAATAATAGGAAAAAGCCTAAAATAAAACGTAAAAAGCGAAAAACACATGAAATTGAAAGCAAAAATGGTAGACCAAAATAAAATATTCACACTCATTCACTAACACAAACACAGATATATAGATACTCGTGTACATACAAACACTATGTAATAAATTATAAAAATCCCAAATATAAAACTTGGAAAAGAAGAAGAAAAATTACGTAATTTTTTTTTGTATTTGCAGCAGTTTGTTTCTGTTCGTTAGTGGATGTCGGTGACGATAGTGTGATGCTACTGCTGTTGATGATGATGATGCTCCAATACAATCATTTCACATATTCTTCATTTTTATTTTGGATTATGAAATTGTATACAACATCAACAACAGTAACAGTAGCAACTACATTAAACAGGATATTATTACCATATAATTTTTTGCCAGCTCCCAATATTGTCTCTGTATAGTAGTAATTAATAAAATAAGCATGAAGCTGTTAAGTGTTCCACTCATTCATTTTCACAAATACTTGTAATTTATGTATCTAAGTCATACCTACCTTCTTTTTTAATCGTCTTGTGTGTTTGTATGTATACAGGTATTGTATATTATCATGTTACTAATTTGTTAATATTATTTCTTTTTTTTAATTTATTTTATACATAAATATGAAGTCATCACATAAATAGAAATTTTTCACTTTCGTTTTCACTTTCGTGTGTGTGCAATTTTGTTTTATTTGTTTGCTTTTATTGTTAATAAATAATACAATTATTGTGCAGATTTTTTTTTTTTTTTTTTTTGATTGACATAACTGTATTATTTGTAAACTGACAATAAGTGTATCTAGTAATTTCAGTATATGTTTTCGATTTGGAACTAAAGGAATTTCAGTGAGGAAACTGAATTCTGTGATCAAAAAATATTAAATATTTTCAATTCCAAATTTCGAAATGGGTTATATTTACGTGGCAGACTTCCAACACTTATTTTTTCCATTCACCATTTCATTCTATTTGGATAACTTAAGAATTAATAATTAAGGAAACTGAAATGTAGTGGCCTGTGGGTTTTAAAAGATCACAGGTTTTTATTTCTACAGCTTATTCAGAATCCCTTAAATCTAATATAATATCAATTTTATCGTGGTGTTTCCAATAACTAATTGCCAACTAAACCTTTAAATTCTTCGTTAATGATGGCTATTTCAATTAAAACTTGATAAGATTTTAAATTGTATCTAATAAATCCTTGAACCTAGTGTTATTTAAGAATTACTAAGTAGTATTTAAAGTGTCAGCTATTAAAATTATTCTACTCAAGTATTTAAAATTCCATTTCCGTGACATATTTATACTCAAACAAGTATCTATGTGCACAGAAGTATCTGTGAATCTTGTAGCTACATGGAAATATCTTAGCGTCTTATTCATAAACTAGTTCCAATTTACATACATTTCAAATACTAATTTAAATTCTTTTCAAACAACCACAAGGTACAATAAAAATAAATACAACATAGAATAAAAAATAATTCAGAATGCACAGAATATAATAAAATGCTAATTAATTATATTTAATAAAACACCATTTTTGTTTATTGTGAGTCATTAAAATGGAACTAACTTTTTTCGTATCATCATCGCCATTACCATCATTACTCAATAACGTCAAAGATTCAAAGATTTCAGTTGATTGGATCGCTTCAAATGATATCATCTATTTGCCATGAAGTTATAAAATTAAATTATTCTTTTGTTTGGATTATTACTTTAACTATGTCTTATTTTTAGTATTTATTTATTAATTTTTTTTTTTTTTTGGTAACTGGCAATGAAGATTAATTCATTTTGGCTGAAATGTTTCCCATAATGCACCATGCACCACGAAAAGAAGCTTACAATTTAGCTGTTAAAAATCATTCAAGCATTTAATTGAATTTATGTTTTTGCAATTTTCGCCAAAAAAAAACTGCAAAAAAAACTTAATTTTTTCGTAAACTCTCGCGCGCGCCATTCAACATAGTTTAAATGGAATGGAATGGCTGCTGGTGTTTGAATGCTGGTAGCTGTAAGCGTTTTGTGTTTATGTCCGTCGCTGTGCCCTGCATTAAAATTTCGCGGATTTTATAAAGTGATTATGCAGTTGCGAAATATGTAGCTGGAGCTTCCCAGCCCAGCCACTACAGTCTATGTGCAAACGTAGTTTTCCTTCGCATAGTAGCAAATTAACAAGTTTTACATATTTTTCCCACAACTCATACTGAAAATTTAGCATATAACGCGCATAATTTCGTGGTACTAAAATGTTTTAGCATCTTTCTCTTTTTCGTCATTTGTCGTTAAATGTTTTTTTTTCTTGCCTAAGGGGGAAGTGCGAACAAAATGCAATTTTTAAAAAAAATTTAAAGAAGCCTAAACGAATTGTCGGTTTTAATTTTTTTTTTTCATGAAAGCATTCACTTTTGAAAATATGCTTAATTTTTTTTGTTAAAAAATATTTAGTATTGGCCGTGTACAAATAGTATACTCACCATTCTCATTTCATCTGTAATTTGTTAGAAACAAAAAGCCAAAAAGATTATTAAAATTGCCACTATAATTTAGTATCTGTTGATGATATTTTTATTTGAAAAAATGCGGCCGTTTGAACTTAAAGTAGTGATTTTTAGGCAAAAAACGACAAGAAATAATTATGTATATTTCTTGAAATTTTCACCAAACATTCTTAAGACCTCAAGCTTCAAGAAAACATAAAAATTTAAAAATCGATTTTTTTTTACCACTCTAGGTGTATATTGCCCCTTAAGGGGTATAATTTTATATTATATATTTTTTGTATTGCATTTTCTCAAAATTTATAATCTCAAAAACATCTTCATCAAATTTCAGAAGAATCGAAGAATTATTGAGGAAGTTATGCAAATTTGATATTGACATTCGAAACTTTATATCTTGAAAACTACTTCACCGATTGATTTTGCACAGTTGATTACCATTCCACGCTCATAGTATTAGTGACTAAACGAAGGGTTTCTTTTTTATGAAAAAATTTTTTTTTATTTTGTATTTAAAGAAAGTTGCGCTTTTTATCTATCAAGTAGATCGAGGGATGGGTGAAGCATTCAAACTTATTTCTGAAAAACAAATTATGAGTTTTATTTATATAACATTTTCTTCTTTCGTTTCATTTCAGGTAAGTTTTCGTAACTGCTTTAGTAAAGAGAAACAAATATATACTAACAATGGCTTAAAAAATGTATCAAATGTTATAGTAATAAAAACTCGTAAGTTAATAAATTTATATATGTTAATTTTATATCATGTAGTACAAGATTACAAATTTGTTGGCATACTTCATGAGGTTTTTGTGCTTTAAACATAATGCAGAAAATCAATTTTGCAAATAGCAAATGCTGACAGCAACAATAACAATAAAAACCAAGCCACAAATATTAACAACATCATGTTCATTAATGATGTATGTATATACCATATGGAGGACACTTTCATGGTTGGGTTTAAGTTCAAAAATACATTTGAAACTAATATTAAAAAGAGCTCGCGGCTTCGTTTTTTTTATAAGCCTCCGCAATAAATTTATAATTGACGAGAATATCTTTTTAATAAGTATTTTTTAAGTTAATATGACGCTGTTGGTGATTTATTCAGCAAACATAATGATTAGTTTATTTAAATAATTTTTTAATATGGCACACAGAAATATAAATATATTTCTTTCAAATCTCTTGATCCCGAGAAAACACAAAAATTTATTAAAATCCTGGCATGCTCAAACTTTTCAATCCTTAAAAACTTTTAACTTTAATTTTTTGGTCAGATTCCACATAAAACTGTGAGACTGTGAGTAATATAAATACAAAGCGTAAAACATCAAAAAGCTCAGCCTAGGCCCTCAATGGACTATTGGTCCATGCTTACATACATACACCAATGACACAAAACCACGTAAATGTCACATCAGAAAATTTATTAATCAGATTTAATATCTTACAATCAAGTGATAAGCATAAAAAGCAATAAAAAATTTAAAAGTAAAAAAGAAATGTGGAATATAACTGTGAAACTTCAAGTTTATAACTCGAAATTTTATTTGCTTAGTAGATAAAAGAGAAATTATGAAAACCAACTCCAAATTATTTTTGGTATTGTAAAATATCTTGGCTTATGTCAAAGTATGAAGCAAATTGAAGATAAACTCCGACGAAAGGTAATTTTGTTATTGTTATACAGTCGTCAAAAATATGACATAAATGGTGATGGTATGACTGTTTGTATGATTCATAGTTTTGTGCATGTGTCTGTGAGGACGAATGTGAAACACTGGTCATTTAGTTAAGTGGAAGAGATGATAGTGACATTTGTGATAGTTTATTTGTACGGCTGTGCAATACGAATGTATCTGTGTGCGTAATTTATATTGCTATAAAAATTAAAACTTGCTTTTTTTTGTTTTTTTTTGTACGACGATACTCAAACCATTGACCCACAATGCGCTCACAAGCAAATAACTGTTTTGGGATCTTGCTGACGTCTTTTTTGTTTGTTTTTCGTAGTTTTCTTTTGAAAATGGCGCTAAATATGGCGGTATCCGGTGAACTGCACGAGAAAACTTTCGCTTTATCCATGAATTTTAGAGAAAAGCTGCAAAACGCAATTGCTAACGTTCGCCTTGTCTAACAAATAGAGACAAAATGCTGCAGTTTTACTTGCTGCTCCTGTCAGTTTTTATTTGCGCCACATACATTCATATATGATAGTACATGTGTTTGCATGTATTTTCGCCTGTATATGTGTGCGTGCAACTCTGTGTATCTATAATCAAAAGTGACATCTCCAAGATGTCAGGCTGGCTGACTGGTTGGCTGCTGTAACAGTAAACTGCAACTTTTATTCGAGATATGGATCTTGTTGTTATTGATATTGCTGCTGTCAGTGAGTGCATTCACTGTGTTGTTGTATTTCGCCTACAATGTCCAACTAATACACGGGTATGGTCGATCACATGTAGTTTTCTTTAAGTCTTGTTTAACTGGTGCAGCTTAGACATACTTAAATTGGTAATTAATCAATTCAAGATTAATTGTATATTTATGACCGTGATGAAATTTCACATTTCACACGAATGCCATATCCACATTTCGGGCATCTCTTTAAAAAACAATTAAAGAAAGTTTCAGACACTTTGTGAATTTTATTAACTACGCGTTTTCTTTAACACTCGACATCTCTTCTCTCTCCATTACAGGATTATTAACAGTGTAATTTATAGCAGATACCTTTTTCTGTTGAACATAATTTTGCGGCATACTTGTGTATGTACATATATTTTGTAGTTACATATGTACACTAGCGGATCCAGACATTTCATTGATTCATGTCCAACGATCAAAATGTGTGAGATTTTTATCATTTAGAGGTGGGAAGGAGTGGGGAGGGAGTTTATCCCCAAAACTAGGGGCCATATCCCCACTAGTACATATATGTATAGAATTTAGAATTCTTTTCAAGTGTACCCATTCTCATTCAATGAAAACGTTTGACTTATAAGTTTGCATATGTGCGTACAGATATGATCCCATACACATACATACATATTAATGTACATATGTAAGTTACCTTAAATTACCAACAACAATTGTGTGTATTTTCTTATTTTGCCGCACTCCCACAGTTGTCCAAATGAAAAATGTCACTTTTCAATGTTGGTGGTGGTTGGTTTGTTATTTGCTGCATTGCTGCAACATTTTAAGATGAGGCAAACATAAATACTCGTTTATATGTATGCACCCACTAGCGTATCAAGATATTTGAAGGGGGGAGGGAGAGCTTGTTTTTTTTCCTCCATTTAAGATTTGTGTTTTATTCATGTCCAATGATCAAAATGTATGAAAGATTCATTTGGAAAGGGGAGGTTTTATACCCAAACCCCTTTCCCCTAGGATACGCTAGTGTATGTACCTACAAATGTGAGGTTGATATATCATTTCTAAATAGAGTTTGAACTAAATTTAAATGGTTGAGTGCCAATCTTTTTGAACAGAGCACTATAAAATAATTTTTTAATTCTTGTTATGACACTTGAAGATTTGAGATCATCTCAATATTTTTACATCCATTTGAATTGTGCGGTATTTTTCGAGATTCAGCTGTTTTGTTGGGGTTACAGCATTTGCTATTCTTAGGGTTGATATTTTCTGTATAGGTTGTTTTGGGCCTACCTTTCGGCATAGGAACATGATCGATGGTGGGCTAGTATTTAATATTTCTTAAAATCATACAAAATTACAATTTAAATATTTTGTAAAGGTATTTATTTTTAAACAAGTCGCTTCAAAATGACTAAATTGCGCCTTATCCCAAATAAGGTTAAACAAAACAATCGGATTTAGTTCACACGATCAAAATCGTATTTCCATTTAATTCTTGATTTGTCTGTATTCAAATTACAAAACAAAAGAAAAAAATATGTTGTTGCTGTTGTGATTGCTTCGGTTGTAAGTAGCTGGCAGCAGACTCTTAAGAATTACCACTAAAAATTCGCTGTCAACATAAAGTTACAACAACAAACGGGCAACAATAATGACATTTAGTACATAGCTATACATGGGGACGCTGTATATATGACCAGAATTGCCATCATAAATACACACGTCACATATATAAATACATAATATCACTGCCTTAATTTGCTAAAGCACTAACACGCATTTTTCAAATTTTACAAGAGAAGCAAAAAATATTTGGATATTTAGAGTACTGATTCCAGAATTTGTAGTTTAACTCAAAGAAAAAATTGTAAGTTTACGGTGTAGGTCTCTAAAATTTTCGGTGCAGATGAAAGTGGACGCGCTTTATCATAATACATCAAAAACTCGATATTGAAAAATGTGATGTTAGGGCCTTAGCAAATCAAGGCAGCGATATACTCGTATACATTGTCACAAAGAAAAAAGAGTTTCTTCAATTTACTCCATTTTTAAATGTCAAAATTAAAACAAAAATTATGGAGCTCGTAAAAAGCATTAAAAAGCAACAACAAAAAGGAACAATTTCCATTGGCACTTAATGTCGCTCTGTGTTGTTGTTGTGGCTTTAAGTATTTTTACTATACAGTAGAATTGTTTATTTAAAGTCAAACAACAGAAGATAAAAGACATGAAGAAAAAAAACAAAAAGAAGTCAAGCTTTGGATTACTTAAGTGATTATAAGTAAATATGTGGGTGTGTTCACTTGTAGCTTAAGAGTTTCGCTTTGTACATAATTTCGAGAAGGCATTGATCCCTGACGCATTGTTGCCGCCGTTTTGCAGAGGAATTGCTGGTAATTTGATATTTAATTTCTACGTGATTTTATATTTAAATTTAGTTATTTTCATATTTGAAGATGTGTGTTGAGCTGAAATTTACAGTAGTAGCGTAACTAATCCGAATTCGGCTTCTTACCGTACTCTCTTCTCCAAAAAGTCTTTAAATGATTTTAGTTAAGTGTGTTCAACTCGTTTTAGCCAACTATTATATTTGACATGCCCAAAACTTTGTGCTGCCGCTAGAGTTTTGCAGCAGAAATATTGCTACTGCTGCAATTATTGCTACTGTTGCATTCGAAAACTGCACTGCATCACAGCCAAGTTCATGAGGCTAAAAACTTGTGCCACGTTTTTGCTTTTAATTTCGTTGTTTTATTCTTGTTAGGTTGTTGTGATTGTTGTATGATTGTGAACTATGTTGTTATTGTTATAGATTAACACTATGTACTGAGCGTATAGGATTCAGTTTTTGGTCGCCTCTTTGCATTTTTCGTTTCTTTTTTCATACACACAAATCAACATACTTATATTAAAAAAGCTTGTGCCTTTTGTGAATTATTTTCCGATATTTATTTACAAAACATAAAACAAAAATCATCTTTTGCAGCTTGGAAAAAATGCACTCTAATCTTTATGCACCGAAAAAATGCAAGTTACATTCTAAAACCAGTTTTATAGCTTACGCGCGATGTTCAACAACCAAGATCATAAAGAGTGAGATTTACAAACGATTATACAACCTCCGTCAAGTTGGCCCCTCCACTTTAAAAAAGTGACAATTTTTTTAACAGAAAATATTCACTTTTTGAAAGTCGGGGGCCAACTTAACGAAGGTGATTACACAGGCCTGTGAAGTTAATTTTTTTTAAAATGATTAAACAAAATAAAAGTACCTGTGTATATTTGTGTTCTGAGTACGAAAAAATTTTATGAAAAATATTCGACGGGAAAGTGATAGTACTTTATTATGAAATCATTGGTAAAGCTCGAATGTTAGTTTTAAAGTTAGAGATTTTCAGAATTAAAAATTTTACATTTTAAGGTTAGAAATTCTCAAAATTGATTTTTTGAGTCGGATAAAAGGGGAACCATTTAGTAAATTATTGTGAAAAATTATTTATAAATTTTAAAGACTGTCGAATATCAAAAATCGGTCGTGATAGAAAAATTATGCACCCCAATTCAGACTCAGCGCACAAATATATAAAGAAAACCATGGTTTTCAATCATCTAAAACCTCGTAGGCCTGTGCTACTTATATTTCGTTGCAATTCGATAATAAAATCTCAAATTTAATGGCTTTAAAAATCCGCATTTATATGTACACTCATACATATGGATATGGGATGTATGTGTAGGTTTTTAGTATGTGCATAGGTAAAATACTCGAAAACCATAATAAAAAGTAGTAAAAAGATTGGTTAAAATAGCAATGTTAATACAAAAAGAAAAAATATAAACAAGATAAGAGCAGGTCAGATTATACTTAAGGTTTCCATTCGTACGGCTTTGAAAAAAGCGTGCCCTCTTTTGCACTCTCTCTGTTATTTATTGTGAAGCGAAAAGCTATCTTTTTATTTTAGTTAGTTTTAAAGAAATTTGTATCGTATAGAATAATCATCTATTAATGGCTTTAAAGTTAAAAAAAATTAAATCGCAAAAGATTTGTTATAAATAGTTAGTAATTTTGAAAAATCGCTTAAATTTCAGTTAACATTCTTCTTCTTCTTCGTGCGATTGTCTTCTGTGTCTTACACGCTCCAATATTATGTCAACGCAATTCATTATTTTGTTTAACCACGTAGACAATTTACAAAACAAAACTCAGCAGCAACAATAAATGTTGTTGCTGTTACTGCATAGCGCTTATTGCCATCGGCAATATTTTGTTACTTTTTTTGTTGTTGTTTTCGCACTGTTTGCTCTCACATGGCGGCACACACATAACTGCATGTAGTACTACATATGTACGTATATTATATGTATGTATGTATGTGTGTGAGAGTACAAATTGAGAATCGTTTAAATGAAGCAAAAATTGCCAACAGCAATTGCAATTATTTAAAAATTGAAGCACAATTTATAGCCAACAGCCAACAATTCGTTGATGCAATGTAATGTTTTTGTTGCTGCTACTGTGCTACCGCTGCTGCTGCTGTACATTTTTACATTTTTGAGTCCATCAACTGCATCAGCCCAAAAGTAAGGAGCAACAGCAGCGACAGAAGCAACTACAAAAAGAAAGAGTTAAAAAATATTACATAACTCAGTTGTAGTTACGCTGCGCCAATTGCGTAGTATGTGCAACAACAACATAAATTGCGTACGACTGCAATTATCTTGTAGATTTAAGCCTTAAAATTCACCAAAAAAAAATATATATATATTTAGTTTTGCGCTTAAGTGAAGGTGTTTTTTTGTTTTTGAGTTCCTTTGTCAAGCTTTCAAAACTGCATCAACTTCAATTCAAAATGTTCTAGTTGCTAAGTAAATAGTTGCTTCAAACTGCTGCTTTAGTAATTGTTTTGCATAACCTTGAATTGCATTCTTGTTTTTTTGTTTTTGTTGGTGTTAACAAAAAAAATTCTATTTAATAAGACAATCGAGTATTGAAAAAACTGGAGCAACATTTTTTCCACCTTATTCAGAGTCACACTTCACTCACCTCTTCACCTCCTTCCGTTGCATTAATTTACCACTTTACTTTTATGTGCATTGTCTAGAAATAGTGAAGTGTGTTTTGCAAAAGTGCACTTTTTGTAGCACTGTTGCAATACTTGGCATGCCACTCTTTTACTAATAATAAACACTATTTGTTATTACTTTAAGCAGGTGCGGGAGAGGGTGGCTAAAAAAGTGTTTGAACTCTTCTAGAACACGCGTTGCATTTGCAGTGTACCTACTGCAAATATTTACCACATAAGATTCAGATGCTTACACTTTTCATTCGTGACAATGATGAATTGCCACTGTAGCTTCTATTAAATTTTCTGAAGTAATTCGTGGCATAGACGTTTATATTGTAATAATGCTGGTAATAGGTCGGGAATATATTTTCATTCTATAGCAGATCGCAGATCATATCACAAATTACCCAAATAAGTTGATAGGTTAGTCTTTGGGCGTTTACTTAGTTTCCTTTACTAGAAACCAGAAGTTGCTACGAGCAAATAAAGTAAATTGGAACAGAAAATTTACACACTATGTGCACAATAGCTAAACGCCAAAGTAGTTACAATTATAATGAGGTCATTTAACCTAAGTAAAATACTGCAACTTTATATAATAAAAAAATAATCACATTTATTCAAACTGAAAAGAATCTTATGAGCGCTTACAAAATTTACAGCAATGCCAATAATGCTGCAATAAATCCATTTAAATCATTTTGATGTTAAATTGTACGTTAATACACTGTAAATAAAGTTATGCATTTATTTACCACATTTGTCTCTACACCACACATTTAGTTTTATCTTTATTTGTTTAATGGTGTTAAGTTTTGCAATAATTTTGCAAATTTTTATGGATCCAACCAGTGCCAAAAAGAAAACGAAATGAAAGAATGCACCAAACAATTACAACCAAAGCGCCAACGAAACGACGTGTGTTGTCGTCTCTGTGCAAATGACCAATTTCGTTAGTAGCTGCTGCTAGCGCTGCTGTTGTTTGGTTTGAATGGTGGAAGGCGGTGGTGCAGTCATGCAGCATGACGAAAACGAATTTTTGGTTTTTTGTTGGTATTATTCAATTTTACGTTGAATAATATTGTGGTTGTTGTTGGAGGTGCATATGATGATGGAGAGCCCGTTTGTCTCTTGGAATGATAATGTTTACAAAATTATAGATGTGCTCAAGAATAAAACCAACACAAATATTGGCTAAAGCGAAAACTCATAATTTTTCGAAGACTATTTTAAGATTGTTCTTTAAAATACCAAGACCCACAGTATACAGTATGCCAGATAGTAAAAAGTATTCTGAAATATTCTGAGGTCTTCTGAGATTTGACAATTATGACATACATTCGCTCAATAAATTTTGTCAAACCATTTTGTTTATGAGTTTTTCTCTCTTAACCCATTTTCGTCTGCTGTACACAAATAAGAAAATTAAATAAAAGCATAAAAAATAAATGAAACTTTGGTTTGTTGTTTTGCTTTTTTATTTTTTCTGCAAGGCAAGCTTTCAAAATATTTGGTAGAGTGTGGGTCTATAAGTATTTAAATATATAAAATACAACTCTTTTACAATTATTTTCTTCAAAAGTTTTTTCTTACATAAAAATAAAATGCAGTCTTGCAGTTATTTTACTCGTACCAATGCGTAAATAAATATTTTTTTATGTTTACTTTTGGAATGTAAAATACTTTAGGAGAAGTAAAAAACAATTTTCAAATTTGACAGACCTCAGTGAACAGAAAAGAGGGCGTCACTTCTATTAATTTCACTTTATTTATTTCACTATGCCAAGACCAATATTTTGGGAAAAAAAACTATTTTATTTCTTGACAATAAGCGTTACGAGTTAAGGGTTCAGGTACTCGAAAAACTTGCAATGAGAGAGAAAACAAGAAATTTTCAGCTGTCAAAACAAAAAAAAAAAAATCAAAAAATATGCAAAAAGGAAAGAGAAATATGATGTTTCAATTAAAATGAGTGGAAAAAGAAATATTGGTCTTTGGAGAACAATTGACGTGGATGATTCCGGTGATTCTAGTCACCACTACTTTGCGAGGCCGTGGCGCCTCAGATATAGCAAATATATTTACCCGTGTTTGAGGAGAAGAAGACAAGTTTGTTGTAGGTTTTTAATCTTTATTGTTTTTTTTTTTTATTATTATTTACTAATATTACTAATAATATTTTTATTATTATTTACTGATACTACCGTTTGTGTCCAAAGAAGGAATATTTGGTTTTCATATGCATTTGTTTTATTTTCATAAATTTTTTAGATTTAAGTATAACTGAAGTTGGAACAAAAAAGCTGTGAATAAAAAATTGTATTTTTTTCTAATAAAATTTCTATACATTAGTGCAACTGTTTGCAATTATCTAAGTATTACTTATTTGAAAACTTGTAAAACATTTTGAAAATTTCCTCCCCTGTAAAGCAAAATTCTTCGCTTGAAAGGAAAAATTCTTCCCCTTAAAATTTTCAGAACGACCATTCCAATCTGATTTTTCATAAGAGAGTCAAAATAGACATTGAAATCGGTTCACTAGAACTGGTAGCTGGCCAAAATGGGTTAATTTTAATACTTTTACAAAAAATCACAACCGCAATATTTTTTCCTGCTTAAAATTAAGTCGGTTAACGTATTTCCCCAGTAAAAGCTTGCTGCCAGAGAGTAAAAGAAAAATTCATTGAGCCGGGGGCAAGCCTTGGGCTACAGTATTTCAATTAGTCGTATACCTAAAATTAACTCATCTTTTTATTCCCTTTACAATTTACATTATGAAATATTTTTCAACATCCAAGATTTAAGCTTTCGTTAAATTGCAGTATCATCATAACGTTTTAAATTGGTTTTTATTTATATTTCGACCTTCAACTTCAATAAATTTATTTTAACAAAAAAATAAAAAATCAAAATCACTGCTCATCTTATGAAATTCACGAAAAAAATAAAACTCAAACAACTCAATTTATTATTTGATTGAAAATTACAAAGTAAAGCCATGAAATAGCGTTCAATTAACGGAAATTCATTTAAACCAATTACCCAATAAAACGAACTTATGGTTAAGTGGGTCCCGATAATTAGGTAACACTAACAAAGAACGTGTGCTCATGGCATGGACAATGAAAAAAAAAAAACACCAAAACCAGAGAAAAGAGAAGCACCAAAACAAAAACAAAACATGGACGTTGTCAAAGCAACAAACCGGATATGGGATAGAGGCACTCAATATTAAAACATAAACAAAAAAAATAATTTAGCATAGATATGACAAATACAAATCACGATATCTTATATCAAAATCATATTTGTAGCTACTCCAAGCACATAACCAAGTTGGAACAAATAATATAATAATTAAATAAACGCGAATTGCATTTAAGTTTTATTGAATATATTTTGTTATTTATTGGGATTAATAAAATTTATAAATAAATTTGATTTTATTATAACAGGGAAAAACAACGCATTCAAAGTCACCAAAATAAAACAACAAAAAAGACTCTAAAGCCCTAACGAAATATTAAAATACTCGTAATGTAATTTGAACCTGTTTGAAAAACAACGAACCACAGCAATGTTAACCATTTCGTCAATGAAAAAAGCCAAAGTGTGTGTGTATGGGTATATGTGTGTTAGTGCCATGCCGCTTTTGTGTCTATATGTTTGTATATATATGTGTAGTCTACAACAAATTACCATGGCGCTGGCGCAGCTTATGTAATTTTTTTATGAGCTTCAAGTTTTTTTTTTTTTAACAAAATAATAATAAAAAGAAATATTTTTATGAACAAAAAAAAGAAGCATGCAAAAAAGTTCATTGATTACAGCTGCTGCAGTCGCCATCGCCACTTTTATTGTTGTTGTTATTATTGTAACTGTTGCCACACATTGGCATTTATTAAAATCCGCTTATTGAAAAAAACGGAAAAATATTTTATTCAATTTTTTCTTTATTTTTGTTTACAAATTATTCATTAAATATTTCAACTATGGCATGCTTTTGTTTTTGTTGCATTACAATTTACAATTATTTGATTACGTAATATTGCTTCTTTTTTTTTTCTTAAATGCTTTATAATCTGTGTTTTTCTTTTCTTTTTTGTTGCTTTTGGTTTTTCCCGTCTTTAAGTACAATTTAATTTAAACTAGTAACTATATACAACTAAACATCTGTGGAAAGCTAAAGTTTTGCGGATATCAACAATTCCCCGGCTCCTATGTTTCAAGTTTTATAGAGCATTTAGCTTAATTAAGAAAACTTCAACAATAGTGCATTAAAGAAAATCAAAACGAATCTTAACGATTTGGAAATAAAAAACTTGAAATTCTATCTTACCGAACCTATTTTCGAAAGTAATCAGTAATCAGCAAAAATGCATTACTTAAACGCTCATACATTCTAAACTAATCTATCTATAACACTGTCCGACAAACTCAACTTTTCCAAAAATAACAAGATTCTAATAGTGTAAATTATAGAATATTTCATCACTTTTTTCCATAGTGGCATGATGCCAGATCAATCAAAAAGAAATTGGATACTTTACGCCGCATTGCAAATGGTTTTAACCTCGTTTGCAAGCATTCAGCAGTATAAATATCCGTGTTGATTAACCCAGAAGTTACGGCAGCTGCATATGCATATACATAGCATGCCACACGAGAAATTTCTTTGGGAACTTGGATTTTTTTTTGGGTTCTGTACTTTTCTTGGAGCTGTGAAAAGTCCGTCAATGACGTAATTTTTGAGCTACTTTTCTGCATTTGAATTTTTATGACAAATGTCCTTCACTCGTTTAGCTTTGTGTAGGTGTCCCGATTCACATTTTCTGCTCGATCAGTGTTTTGATTGTCATTAAAGTTTTTCAAAACTCAGCTAACAGTTTAATGGGATACTTTAAGAGTTTTGGCAATTTTTAACGGATTTTGTTGAAAAACTATCACAATGATTTTCCGAATGAAAATAATTTATTTTGGCTTCATCTGTCATTAAAACTAAAAACTATGATATACTATTTTTTTCTTGGACGCTTCTAACAAAAGTAGAAAATAAAAAACTATGTTATAATTTTTTCATGCACACTCTTTATATTTATTTTATATTAACCCAGTAATGCCTAACGGTGCCATATGGCATCTTGTCGCTGAGCCGTTGCTGAGCCAGGTTCAAAAACAATTTTTTTCTTATGTTACTTTCTTGATCTATCTACTTTGATGCCCGCTCGTCTTTAAAGGATTAAAACTAAGTTTACAGATTTCCAGTGTTCTTAAGGAACTTGTTTATTCTCTTTGGTCTTTTGAAAGGTTGAAATACAAATTATTATAAAATAAGTAAAAAAGATTACAAGAAAGATTCTACAGAAAATTTTTCTATAAACCGCTAAACATTCACACCCTTTTAGATGTAGAATTAACCAAGATATCTTAGGTAGTATGGCATCCTAGTAGCCAATTATGGGAAAACTTTATAGCCTAAATCCTATATAGACTAGCGGATCCCAGAGGAGGGGTATGTTTTAGGGTTAAACAGGGGTTTTAGAGTCAAGTGAGATAATTTGAACTAATATTTGCTAATGATAGAAAAGTATTAAAGTGGACTAGTAAGTGTATGGCAATATTTTTTATTCATTCATCATATTTTTTAATGTTATACTTAAGTATCCATATACACATCTATTTCTTTTTGTTGTTGTCAATAAACAAAATTAAAGTTATGATAAATAAACCGCTGCTGATTTCGAGGCAAGATATCGGTTTTAAAAGAAAGCATCTCCCTGAAAGCGAATCTTGCCACACCACAACGCATCACAGCAGCATAAAATCTCACAATCATTTACCATACGCCCATAGTTGAAAAATGTATTTAAGTCGGTTTGTTTTTTTCCGTTTGTTTTGTTGTTTTTTTTTACACATTCATGCATACATAAGTATACATATTTAATTTAATTGGCATATAAAATTATGTAATTTTTTTTCTCTTCGACTACGACCTTGATAGGGAATTTATTCATATTTTCGCTCACTCTTTCTCTCTCTGTGTATGTATGTTGTGTGAGATCTTTTGTTATTTTGTAACTCTTTTTGTTTACAAATTACGATAACTGTAGGTATCTTAAAATGGCTCACCGTTCACACACACTCACACACACACATATACTTAAGCAAATTTGAACCATTGTGATTTGCAGCGTTATGAATTTTCCAATGGGAAACAAATTCTTTATTTTTTGTGAAATTTATGTCAATGTGTCAATGTTAATAAACATTTATATTGTTTAGCCAATTATATAGTTTCCGAATCTTTAGTTATAGTCAAACACAGTTAGCTAACTATGGCATTGTTAAACTTAAACATTTTTTAATTAAAATAAAAATACAATACTTAAGTATTTATTTGTTGACTATTTTGTTTGGTTTTCCGTTTGCTCTGTTACGTTGATTGCGTTGAAATAAATGCGAATGCAATTGGTGATGTGTGTATGCGTTTCGTTCAATGAATTTATCGAATTTGTGCGTTATATCTCCGTGCGCCCATTTGAATATTAAAAAAACAATAATAAATATTTTCTGTTTTGGTTAGTAGTAAAATATACTGCACCAGATAATATCTCGCAAACGTTTGGTTAGACAAATGAGACATAAAAATTTTTGTTGAAAAAAAGCTCTCCAATAAATGAAATTATTTTTATCAAATATTTTTTTCATCAAAAAGTTTTATAATTAATTTAAAATTTAAACCATTTCGCCAACTGAGAGTTAAATTAAGTCGAATGCTAACTGTAAAAATTTTTTATAAAACCTAAAATCTAGTCATGAGTGCACACAAAAATATTACGATAACTGGGCAACAACATTTTAATCTAGATAGTGCTTAGGTTTAATTTTGAATTTATTGATTGAATTTTATTAAAAATTTTAAAGTATTAAAATAATGCTCAAAAACCTTGGTTTGCTTATAATTGTTGGCAAGTAAACCAATTGTTGGGTTGTCTCCTATTATGAACAAAAAATTGTACTTACATATATGCACCAAAAAACTTAAATCACTCGATTTACCCTATGAAAACTGCTCATAACTTTTTAACGAATTAAAAATAATGATACTTTCATTAAGATATTTTTTTTAATTTAATAATGAAGGCTAAAAGCTTTATAAGCTACTAGGATATAATACTACCTAAGGTACCTTGGTTAGTTTCAAGTCTACTAGGGTGTGAATGTTTAGCAGCTTATAGCAAAATTGTCCGTAGAATCTCTCTTGTGGATATTTTTTTTCTTTTCACAAAACAATTTGTATTTAATTCTTTTTCAAAAATTTTGATGTCTCATTTGTCGATTTCCGATTTCTGATTTCCAACTAACCGTTAGCGAGAAATTTATTTGTTAAGAGAACCATGTGAAAAACTTTGATTGCTAATAAATTTTAAACGCAATAATTTTGGGACATTATGTTTTGCTACCAAACAATTCAAAAACTTTTTCTGGCGCACTTGAAAACTATCACCCATAAATAAAATAAAAAAAACCATACATGGTTATTTGTTTACAAATACTTCTACTTTTGAAGTGAAATTTCTTTAGCGAGGGTTAATCGAAAATTTTGCAACAGAAATCGCGTTGTTGTTGTACTAATACGAAACTATTAAGAAACGAAGTTATGCTGTTGTTATTCGGCTACATACAATCAAGCAGAGAGACGACATCTCGTATTTTTTCGCATGTGCTTTAGTGAGAGAGTCAAAATGGAAGTCTCGGCTTGATTGCATATAACTAGACTTCCCTCTCATGTATTATATACGTTTACTAAGTCGTGTTTGTGCCGATAAGTGTAAAGAGTATCAACAGAGGAAAAGCAACAACAAAATAGAGAGAAGAGGACTGCGAAAACTTCAACAGAATGTTTTGTAAATGTTTTCTAACAATTTTCTAGTAAACAACATAGTTTCACTTCTACTGTGAGTGCTTGCAGAGACATAATTTTTTGTTAATAAACTAGTTTGGATTCCAATATATGCGACCATGTTATTATTATTGATGAGGAGTGCACTTCTAATAGAAATTTTAGTATTGATTCTTTTTTTTATGAAGTGCAGATTGACTTTTGGTGCTTGATCTGCGCCCAGACTCAATCATAAGAAATCATAAGAAATAAAATTATTGTACCTTTTTACAATGATATCACGGATTTTCCTGATTTGTTTTTCGTTCTAAAAAAGCTCACACTCATATTCACATAAATGAGGCTTATCTTGATATACCAAGTACAAACAAGTTTAAAATACTAAAAATTTGAGCATATCTTTTCCTTATTGTTGTTATTATTCGGTCAACCTAGAAGCTTATCAGCCTCCATTGATTTACGGGTATTGAAAACATTGTTATTCAGATGATTTTCATAACAATTCATATCGGAAGACTTGATACCGTAAAAAATAATTGTTTTATCTTGGCTGTGGTACAAAGAATTCAATTAATACAATGCAACTAATATTTTCTACTTTTAGTGTTATTTTATATGGAATTTTTAATAACTTTTTTTTTACTTGCAGCTTCCAAGAGGAGCGGTTTGGCAAACCCTCTTCCTCTTATGTGCGGTGCTGTTTATAAATGGTAAATTAAACTTTCAACATTACTCTAAGCAATTTCAAGAAAATTATTATGAAATAATAATAATAATTTTCTTAAAATAAGTTAAATATTTCTGACCTCTTATATTTATATTTTATTCTGACTCCCTACAGAAGTTCGTTCTGAGGGAAGAGTTGTTTGTTACTACACAAACTGGAGTGTCTATCGACCGGGCACAGCGAAATTTAATCCACAGAATATAAATCCATATTTGTGTACACATTTGGTGTACGCATTTGGTGGATTTACGAAGGATAATCAAATGAAGCCATTTGATAAATATCAGGATATTGAGCAAGGTAAAGAACACACACATACTCGTACATAGAAAATCGACAAACAATTCTAAGCAAAACTTACTTAAAATACTCTTAATTATTTGCACGCGTACACTTTATTATGAATGTACATGTACACATAGGTGGTTATGCAAAATTCACTGGACTCAAAACGTACAACAAGCAATTGAAAACAATGATTGCCATCGGTGGGTGGAATGAGGCATCATCACGTTTCTCGCCACTTGTGGCCAATGCAGAGCGACGACAAATGTTCATCAAAAACATTTTGAAATTCTTGCGGCAAAATCATTTCGATGGCATCGATTTGGATTGGGAATATCCGGCACATCGTGAAGGTGGCAAATCACGTGACCGTGATAATTATGCACAATTCGTGCAAGAATTGCGTGCGGAATTCGAACGTGAATCGGAGAAGACCGGACGTCCACGTCTGCTTCTGACAATGGCTGTGCCAGCTGGCATTGAATACATTGATAAGGGTTACGATATACCAAAGCTGAATAAGTACTTGGATTGGTTTAATGTTTTGACATATGATTTTCATTCATCGCATGAACCATCGGCAAATCATCATGCACCATTGTATTCGTTGGAGGAAGAGTCCGAGTACAATTATGATGCAGAATTGAATATTGTAAGTTTGAATGGTATGAGTTGACGATGTTGATGATTTGATGCATACTAATTTGCAATGGTTTGATGGCAATTTTCAGGACTATTCAGTTAAATATTATTTGAAAGCAGGCGCTGACCGCGACAAATTGGTTTTAGGTATACCTACATATGGCAGATCCTACACTTTAATCAATGAAGAGAGTACGGAAATAGGTGCACCTTCTGAAGGCCCCGGTGAACAAGGTGATGCCACCAGGGAAAAGGGTTATTTGGCTTATTACGAGGTAAACGCACATGCTATTCAAATATAACAAAAGAAAACTAATTTTAAATTATATGTACTTTTCATAGATATGTCAAAATCTCAAAGAAGATCCCGAATGGACCGTTGTACAACCGAATCCCAGTGCTATGGGTCCATATGCTTATCGTCGCAATCAATGGGTTGGTTACGATGACGAAAATATTGTGCGCAAGAAGGCTGAATATGTCGTGGAAAACGGTTTGGGTGGCATTATGTTCTGGGCCATAGATAACGATGATTTCCGTGGCTTATGTACAGGCAAACCCTATCCATTGATCGAAGCTGCCAAGGAAGCAATGTTGGAAGGATTAGGGTTAGTAAACTATGAAGTTTTGATTTTTCTTTTATGCAATATCTTAATTCGAATGGGTTTCCGTTAGGCTTGGCATTAATGAAGTGGCCAAACCAAGTTCTCCGAAAAAACCATTACGTTCGCGTAGTCGTGAAAATTCATCATCAACACGTAATCGTATTGGTGGTGCTACAGAAGGTAAATCGTCATTAGGGCAAGGTAAGGAAAGTGTACGTATACGTCCTGGCTCCGGTGGAACGCGTAACCGCGTGCAATCCAGTACCACTGCGGCCCCACCGAGCACAAACATTAGACTTACCGAAGCGGAAGGCTCTTCTTTGTATATTGGTGGACGTACCACAACACCAGCACCACCAACTACACCCGATCCGGGCACTGGTAAAATATTTTGGAAATATTTGATGCAAGTTTATGCTTACTTTAATATGTTGTTTCTCTCTACTTAGATTTTAAATGCGAGGAAGAAGGTTTCTTTCAGCATCCGCGCGATTGCAAAAAATATTACTGGTGTCTCGATAGTGGACCATCTGGTTTGGGTATTGTAGCGCATCAGTTTACATGTCCATCCGGGCTTTATTTCAACCCAGCTGCTGATTCTTGTGATTTTGCACGCAATGTTCCATGCAAAACCAAAAAGTAAGTATCTGGCTCAAATATAAGATAACGTTCACAATTAAATGAGATTCTTATAAACCCATCAGATCTACCACAGCAGCCCCTATTACCTCTACAACCACATCTACTACAACAGCACGTCCTACAGTCGCTACAAATAGAATAACTGCAGCCACTTCACGTACTTCATTCTTTAGGACTACACCGTCCACAACCACCACAACAACAACAACACCCGCACCTATACCAGAGTACGAATACGAAGAAGAGGAAGAAGTACATGCGCATATAAAGGACAAAGATGCTGAAGAAGACCCACAAGTAATTAAAGAGCTCATTGAGTTAATACGTAAAGTCGGAGGTATCGAGGAATTAGAGAAACATTTGCTACGCAAAGATGATGGCACAATTTCTATTAAAGAAAATTCAGCCGATGCTGATGCATCTACAACGCCATCACCTATCAGCAAGTCTCTCTACGACAAAGTACTAAGTCGCCCCAACACCTTCAACTCTTTTCGAAACCGTTTCACTTCCTCGACGCTTTTCCGCAACTCTGGACAAACTAAAGCTGAAGAAGTTTCTTCAAGTCGCACGCAATTAGAAGAAGATGACGAGCAAAAAAAGGAAGCCAATAGCCGCAGCCCAACTGGAAACTCGAAATACTCATCTGTTGTGAGGGGTGGCAATAGCAGACAAGGTCCTCAAAGTGAAGGCTTAGATAAGCTATCCGAATTTGATGGTTTCCTCAAAGAAAAGAAACAATATGTTACAATAAACCGAAATAGAGGCTCCTCAATTAGATTACGTAGTGGTGACGTGGCATCAGAAGATGAAGAAGAAGATGAGTTTGTAGAGGAACATGGTTCGTCTGTGGAGTCGGAAGAAAAAGTAACAAAGAACGGTAGAAGGCCAGTAACTACAGTGACTCCATCATATGTTAGTATTAGAAGAACCAGACCGACGACGACAACACAAAAATCAGAAGGCGAACAAGAGGGTGAAGAAAAAGTTGCGGATGAAAAGAAATCATATGCTGCATTGAGTCGAACTCGTGGTAGATTTACAACAACAGAAAATGCACAAAACATTGAAGAAGTTGCAGGAACAACTAAGAGGTTAGTCACTGTACCAAAGTAGAGTTTTTCTTTGGCTTTTATTGAATTTTATCAAACAAATTTAAACTTACTTTCATTTAAGGTACAAACAATTCGAGCGTACACGCCCAACCAAGAGCACAACATCAAAAACACAGGAGACTGATGAGGATGATGAGACGTCGTATGTGGATGCTGAAGAGGAGGACGAGGATCAACAAAATGTAACGGTACAATTTAAGGCTGCAAATGATTCTACACAAACCAAATCACAAACAGCAACACGTACCTACGCAAGCATAGGTCGCAGAACAACAACACCAGAAACCATCAGCACAACAACAGAGACTCCAACAATCAAAACTAATATTATAGATTCCACTTTTACAACAACAACAAACGAAACACCTGAACCAATTTCAACATTTACTACTGTAGCTAAAACAACATCTACTCCTTTTACCACTACCACTATTACTAATCCTACATCCAATACCATACTATCCACTATCACAAACACAATCATAAATACACCAGCAAATCTTGGTGATGATGCACTGCAATCCACTTCATCCTACACCATTACTCCTAACGAATCAACCACTTCCTTTGATAACCAAAATTCAAAAGAATCCTTAGACCTCTCTTCCCATGATATCAGTTCCCTTGTTCAACAACAACAAGAATCCTCCTCTGCGAATACGAAATTCTTAACGGAGTCAGCTGATCTAGTGACGGAAATTGATGGTGATAATAATAATAATAATAATCAATTCCCAAGTACAACAACAAGTACCGCTAAGACAACAACGAAAACTTTGACTACCACCACCGGAACCGGAACTGACCCCACCACTACTTCTACAACTGACAGCAACGACGAGGTAAAAAACTCAAATAGAAATTTAACAAACAAGACACAATACAAACTCACAACAAGAACAAGAAATACAACAAACACAGCAGCAACAGAAACAACAAATAATTATATCGATACAACGCAAACTAGTCTAAATAGTAGTAATGGTTTAAATAGTAGTAGCAATAACAATGATAATAATAATAATAGCGTTAGAGGTAACAGTGTTAAATATTCTGGTGGCAGAAGACAACAACTGCAGCAACAATTGAATAATCGTAAATCCCAAATCCCAAATCAACAGACAAAAACAAAAACCGCAACGACGACTGTAATTACTACTGAACCAAATCCCACTACTAATGAATTCCTGGGAACCGTATCTAGTCCCAGACCATTCGGTTTCCCAAGACGTCGTACACGTCCAACTGGTACCACCACCACCACAACAACAAATGAAGAATCTAATATTAATAATAAAAACCAAGAAGAAGAAGAAGGTGCAAGCTTAGTCAAAACAAAATTATACGCTGTGAATACAAATACGAATAATAAGGTGAGTTTTAGCCAAGATGTACAAGAACAAGGATTGGAACTACACAATAGCAATAGCAAAACGGGTAGTAGTAGCAGCAGCACTACGCAGCACACCCCACAAGAAAACAAAAATCAAGCACAAAAAACGCATGGCGTAGTAGAAATGGTAGATGGTGTTAAAAACAATAGTGATATTTATAATTTAAGGCATGATGTAGATAATAGTGCACACAATTATTTAAGTCATAGTAATAGTAACAGTAGTCACAGCACTAGTCATGACGAAGATTCTGAAGTTATATTAAAAAAGAAGAATAATGTTCAGTTGGTGAACAAAGAGGCACATGGTGTAATTAGTGAAAGCAATTCTTTGAATTCCTTGACTGTTAGCGGTGCTAAAGAAGAAGACATTACTGTACTTCAATCAGGTAAATATCGTGGTAAAAGTTTAGAAACACACACTGACCAAAAACTGAACAGCATAGAAGACGACGATGCTGGCAAATTCCGAAGTCGTGGTTTAAAAATGATTAGCGATGATGCTGAAGAAGATGCCAAGCTAGATAGCGTTGCTGAAAATATTGAAATTGTTAAAGCAGGAAACGAAGTCACTGCAGAAGACGGTACGATTCGAAAGACGGTAACAATCATATCTAATGCCAAAAACTCTGAGGGCACAGTAATTACTGACCCTAGCACCGATACCAATCAAGTGTTAAGAGCCGTTAATGAAACTGTTGATGAAAATGGTGTAGTTACCACACAAACAAATGAAACTGTTACCACCACCGATAAAGATAATGGTATAGTAACTAAAAAGACTATATATACATCCGTAACACGAAACAATGAAAATGTAGAAACTATCGATGACAGAAGTGTACCAGGAAAATCACTGGAATCGGCTGCAGTGAGTGATGAAGCAAATGCTGGAATACTCATCGAAAGTGTTAAAACCAATACAGATGAAAATCATGTCGTCGTAGAAACAAATGAATCAGTAATTACAAATAATGATAATGGTGTCGTTACAACAAACACAACCTATACATCTAGATTAACAAATAATGGAAATCCTGTGACTAGTGATAATGAAAATGCATCTAAAATTCGATTGCAAAGCTCTGTCACAAATGAATCAGAGCCAGAAAAAACCAACGAAGAACTCAAAATCAATACAGATGTTCTTTCAGAAATCAAGATCAAGGAGTTTGACGATGCTAAAAACCATTCTGTCGTAGAAACTAATGAAACCGTAACCACAGATGAAGATAATGGTATTCTTACAAAGAAGACAATTTATACAACAATAACAAGAAACGGCAATGGCAATGTAGAAACTAAAAAAGAAACTGTGGTCACAACTGAGTCAGAGTCGACAGGTAAAGACTTGAACTCTAAAAAGCAAAATGAAGAACACTCAAATTCCAAACACTCAACAATTTCAAGACATCATTCCAATATGCGGCAAGAGTCTTCTCAAGAAATCGAAAATAAGTCGCAGGAGTCCAGCAGCATAGAAGAAGGCAATAATGAATCTATTCACAAAACCAGAAAATATCACACAGTTGTAAGAAATGGTGGTAATGGATCTCAACACCAGCAAATTTTAACCAATGAAGAAAAAACGGCAATCACAACAAAAAATGAAGATTCAAATGAAAATCCATACGGCAATACAAAGAGCAATCGGAAATATCAGTCAATTAACCGACGCACGGAACACGCGAATCATGATCCCTTAACTGAAACTATAAATTACAAAGCTATTGTACGTGGAAACGATGGTGTTCACTTTTCCGAAGACGCATCTTCCTCATTTTATAAAAATCTAGAAGAAGTAGAAAAACAAGCTAAAGAAAATAAAGAAAGACTTTATCAGACAATATCAAGAGGTGGCCAAATACCAACAGAGCATACAATTGAAGTCAATTCAGTGAACAATGAAAATGTAAGCATATCCACTGACTCCCATGAAGACAATACTCAAGGAGGCTTGAGGAAATATGGGCAAATATACCGTAACACAGCGAAAGAGGAAAATAGCGCAGAGTATCTAGGCAGTCTTAAAATAAATGAATCGTCTAAAGAACAAACTGTATTTATTGATGGTATGGAATCTGATAGTTTAGTTAAAGTTATAGATAATGAAAGTTCTACTGCAAAACTATCATCTAAAGCAACGTTATTATCACCAGAAGTTGAGAGTTTGAGCGTTGAAACAGAATCTACTCCATTAGTACAATCAGACGATGAAAATGTTGCTTCTGAAGTTTTAGATAAAGATGAAGGCACAACGACGCTTTTAACGATTACAGAAACCGAAAGATTAAAAAAAGACGCAGAATCAAGTACTACTGAGGCCACTGCACCCACGAGCAAATCCACTTCAGTCAGTAACGAACAAATAGATTCATCGACCCTTCAGGCTGATGAGGATGTCACAGACTCCACTACTAGAAAGCCGTTCAGTAGGAGTAGAGGCACCACCACAACTACAGCTGGTACCATTTTGTCAGAAACCACTGAAGCTAATGAAAATAATGTGCCAACAACTAGAAAATCATTAATCAAAAATCGAAAAAAAGTTGCGACTTCTTCCGAATCAACAGAAATCTCAGTAGAAGAAAAAACTCATGCTGATATTGATGTAATTGAGTCAACTACGGGAAAATCAGTTTTTGGGAGTTTAGGTACAACAGTTGCTACAGCAGAAGCACCAAACACAGTTGAACTTGAAGTTGAAAAGGTAACATCAAGTCATACCAATATTGATGTCACTGAACCTACTACGAAAAGGTATTTTAAGAACAGAGGAAGCACATTTATTAAAGGTTACACAATCTCAGCTAAATCTTCAGATACTCCATTAACTTATGCTGATATAGATGTAGATGAAGCGACCACACAAAAAAATCTTGCTGGAAGTAAAGGTACCACTACAACTGTAACTACTACTTCAGCTGAAAATACAGAAGATTTTACTGAAGCCAATGCCATCATAACAACTGATATTTCCTTAGAAGAGAACACCAAAAATTCAAACCAAGAATCTCCAATTGACAAAACATTCCTAAGAAATAAGGACACCACAACAACAATGCCCACTATATCAGGAGTGACAACAGAAAATCCTATTGAGGCTACTACTGACATATCCAATGAAAGCACAGACAAAGTAGAAGAGTCAACCGAACCTAATACCACAGAAGCTTCATCGGAAGTCGTGGCTAACGTTTCTTCTAGTGCGAGTACAGTTAATGTGCCAGAGCCAGTAGAAACTTCGACCACAGAGGCTTCAACCACAGTTGGCGTTTTCTTCAATGAAGGTACAAATAAAATAGTAGAGTCAGTGGAAACTTCAACAGCCGATATTTCTAAAGTTGAAAACAAACAAACATCAAGACGGCCTTTCTTTAGAAGTAGAGTTACCACAAATTCAGATGCTACTATTTTGGAACAAAGCACTGAAGCTAATGGGGAAAGTGAGCTTACAACTCGAAAATCTTTCATCAAGAGTCGTAAAACAACTCCAACTACCTCGGAATCTCGAGAAAATTCAAATGAGCAGATTGAAAGGTCTACAAGGAGGTCCTTACTGAAAAATAAAACCAAACTAACAACTGCTCCAGATTCAACAACTGAAGGCACTACAAGAATACTTAATAATAGAAACCAATCAGCAGATTTAGTTGATGATAATGAGAAAAATGTTGCCAAAACGAATGCTGGAAAACAATTTGCACACCGAAGGTTTGGATCAAGTGGGTCGACAAGGACTGCAATAACCAGAGGTAGCTTAGAAGTTGATGCTGATTCAGAAAATAGTCTCGAGGTGGACTCTAATAAAGCCACTGAAAGTACATTGACCGATGAAGAAAATCAAACAGTATCATCACGACGTCGTGTGATCTATCGTGGAACATATCGTCCCCGAAAGGACGAAGATGATTTATCATCTTTGTTAGCATTGGATATTCATAAACAGCGTAAACACAACGAGCAATCACAGTATGGTATTGGCAGAAGCCGAAGACCTATAGAAAGAACGGTAATCACCACTGAAGTTGACGAAAATTATATCAAATCTACCAGGCCAACGCGCCCAATTTTGTCAAAGACAGAAAGCTCCAATAGCGCAACGCGTGCTGGAGATCTAATTGAAGGCTTTCACGTGACTGATATCCACGATAACGCTGTTGAAATCAATCACAAAAAGAAGACAGAATCAAATTCTGAAAGAATATCATCGCTCAACGACGAATCAAATGGAAAAGCAACCGTTGTAATTAGAAAACGTATTTATACAAGCAGGCAATCGCAAAATGAAAACCTTAACGCCAAGAAATCTGAAAACTCTGTACGATCACCGGATGAACTGAATTCAAGTGAAAAAAACCTAGGAGAACACCATGACAATGATGTTCATATCCACTCAAATTTATCAACAAGTGATTCTAATGGAACCTTCACCGATGAAAGTCAAACTACTAAAGAAGCTGATTCTGGTAAAGATTCTACTGATTTCAATGATGATGAAACTATTAATGAAAATAGTGAAGAAAAGAAAATTAAGACTGGTAAAGAAATAAAATCCGCCAGCTCTAAGTTTTCAAATATAATTAATGAACATACGTTAAAAACATATTCTGGATCTATCTCAACGGGCTCTTTAAAACATCCCAGTCAAAGTTTTAAAACACAATCCGGCAAAGATCAAGAGAATGTAGACATTTCGGCTATTGATGGAACGAATGTTGAAAATACTTTAACTGGTGATTCTCATTCTGATTCATCCATTTCTTCAAAACATACTACTACTAAAATTGTTAAAACAAAAGTGAACCGAAATAATTCTGTTGATAATGATGGTAATGCTTCGAATAACATTACTAATTCAGTTAATAACTCCAGCTCTTCAACTGCTTTGAAATTTTCACATCGTAATTTCAATATGAAGTCTAGCGAGGTTCAGGAGAATGCTGATACTAACCCTGATGCCAATGCAACGAACATTGATGAAAATTCACCGACATTTGGTTCAAATTCAACAACAACAACAAAATCTGGTGAAGGTCACAAGAATGATCCACATACAAACTCAACCTCAACACATTTTTCAAAACATTCAAGTTTTGCTTCTAAAACAAAAATTACAAAAAACGACAAGAATGAAAGTACTTTATTGGTTAATCAAAACCTTTACAACGAAAACACGGATAATTCTACAGGCTCAAAGCTTAAACAAAATATTTTAAATTTAAATGGTAAAGAAAATCAATCCATAGAGAATGAAACCTCAGGACACAACACTTCACGCGGACGAAAAAGAATCGCCTCGTCTCGCACTCGTGGGAATTCGCTAACAGCAAATAGAAATCGTTTTGCAGATGGAACTGTAACTCACACTGAAGATGATGGAAATGGTGTGACCAAAACTCGCACCACCAATACGCGTACATACAACACTGGTGAGAACTCTCAAAAGACTGTAAAGCGCATACATACAAAAACAGTAAAGAAGGAAAATGATGAATACGAGTACATCTATGATGTTGTTACAGAAATACCTTCAACCACATCACATCGACCTATAACACGTAATCGTGGAGCGGTAAAATTCCATAGCGATGATATATCTTCATTGCTTGCATTGGACTTTCATTCAAAATCTACACGTAAAAGCGAAGGTGAAAAGCCCATTGTGAAAACTAGACGACGGTTAATAAAGAAACCAGGAGCTACAACTGAAACTGAAACTGATGAAGTTGAAGAATACGAGTATGAAACTGAGTCTGAAAAATCAACTAGACCTCCACCACATCCTACAACAAGAGAGATTACTGCATCAACAATTCGTCGTACAAGGCCAACAAGACCTTTACGTACAACTACTCCAAGGGTTACCACAACCACTGTAGAATCTATTGAAGAAGAAGATGAAAAAGAAGCTCCTACTAGTACAAGGCCGGCTCCGACCATTCGTTCAACAAGAAAAGGATTTGCCTTTAAGAGACCAACAACAACTGAAAGACCAACACAAACTACCGACACCACTACGGAAGCTATAGAAACAAGTGAAAAACCTACACTTCAACGAAATGTGGTTAAGGTACGTAAGCCCGTGAATTCAATTGAAGAAAACACAGCTTCAGAAATCAAAAGCAGTTTTGCCAATCGTTTTCAAGTGAAATCATCTACAACGACGACAACAACAACTGAAGAGCCAGTAACAACTTCCACTGAAGCAAGTTCTGAATTTGAAACATCAACAACGGATGCGTCAACCACTGAATCTTCCGCAACAACGAATCCAGCAGAAGCTCAAATTGGTGATTCTTTTAACATATTGAAGCATCAATTTTCTAAAGCTCTGAACAATTTGAAGAAAACAACGGATACGGAAATTACTGTTTCTAAGTCTGAAGACACGATCACTGACACTAAGGTAGTAGATGAGTCAAATGCGGTACATGCAAAATCCACAAATGAACTACAAAATGAGTTAAATGAAAGTGGCGAAGACGATTCGCTTTCACTGCCAATCTATCACCGTCGAAAATATTACCAATACTACAAAGATTCGCCGATAATAAATATTGGTAAAATTCCAGCTGCTTCAGGGCAAACCACTACGGCTGCTGACATAAAGAAACAGATATATGACGTTTTCAATGTGAGTGAAAATCACGTGGTAACACCAGCAATTTCCGCTGAAACAGAAGCGGAATTAGCTATGGAACAAGCCAAGGAAGTTAATGAAGAACTTGGTCATTTTTTATTGATAACCCCCGGGTCAGCAAAGTAGGTGAGTACCTGGGGGCAAAATCCATCGGATCTAAAAATATTGTTACATCAGGCGAAGAAGTTTTTGATGACAGCGATGCAAAATCAGAATTGGACAGTATTTTAACCGAAAATAATCGATCGAATTTTACAAGAAGAAAATCACCAGTGATAACAAGAATCACCACAGAGAAACTTGCCGACGACGAGTTAACAACAAACATCAGAATATCGGCAGTTAATAGTGATCAAGATGATCATTTAACAGCTGATTTAGATGATAATACAACAACAACTTCTGCTCAAGAAACTAGCTCTGAAAAATCATATCGAGTTGGCAAAACATTTAAAGAAATAACCGAAGCCGATACCACAACTGCATCTGGAATCATAGAAATCACAACTTCATCAGCAGATTCTAGGGAGACTTATCCTTCAACTGAAACTACTTTTGCTGAAACAGCAACCGTTAAATTGACAATACTAACTCGAAATCGTACTGATGATGCCAGAGGTGTACGACCCTATTCTGTATTTAATCGCACCCGTACAACTACTGAAAGTTTAAGAGCATCAACTACTGAGATATCTCCTAAAGACGAAGAGCTAGATTCAACGACAAAGCGTGCATATGGATCTCTGAATCGTTTAAGAACAAGAGTCAAAACAACCGAGGAGCCTAGTGAAAGCAATGAATTCGAAGAAGAAAAATTGAATACCACAGAAGAAAATACAAAACGGCCATATGCCGGTGTCAATAGACTAAGAGGACGTACAACTACGACAATTAAACCCGAAGATGAGGACGCAAATGACGATATTGTGGCAAAACAGCAGCCCATTCGCACAACGCGACGACCTTTTGCTGGATTCAACAGATTAGGAGCCAAAACAACAACCACAGCAAAACCAACGGAAAGTACTGAAGAAAATATCAGTGAAGAAATTTCAAGTACCACAGCAGGAACCAGTCGTCGTCCATTTGGAGGAATAAATAGATTGGGGGGACTTAGAACTACGAGAACTACGGAGAAACCCGCTGAAACTCTGGAAGAGAATACTCCTGCTACTAAAGCAGAAACTGTGCAACGTCCTTATATTGGACTCAATAGATTGGGCAATAGGGTAACAACGGAGAAACCAGATGGTGAAAATGATAGTGAATTAGAAGAAGAAATCGAGGATGAAGAAGTTACTACTAAGCGACCATATTCTCCGCTTAGTCGTTTAAGAACAACAGCAACAGCCAAATTAACAGAATCAGAAAGTGAAACTAGTTCATCTGATGATTTGAGTACAACCGAAGCTACAACACGACGAACTATAAACATTTTAAATCGCTTGAGAACGACAACCGAAAAAGTAACAATTGAAGAGACCTCTAGCGACACACATATTCTTAGCACAGAAAATGGCAGTGTAAATTTCAATAGTGAAGAGAAAACCACAAAAATAGGATATGAAATTAAACCAGACGACGACACCACACTTAAGCCACAAATCAGCGAAGATTCTTCAGATGAATTAACCGCTGTCTTGACTGATGATTTCGAAAATAGTGTAAGTGACACTGCTGAAAATTCTACAACAGAAGATACGCCTATAGATAGTACAACAGAGAAAACTTCTCGCCGCCCTCAGGTTTTAATAAGGAAACGTATACTGGTAACAACTACAACAGTTACACCACCAAGTCAAGAGTCAACAGAATCAGAAGAAATATCTACTCCTGAAGCGCACACAACAACTATTAAGCCACCACGAGGAACACTGATTTTACGAAGGCGTCTAAATGCAACCACTACCACCACAGAAAAATCTAGTGTCAATCGCTCCAATATTGATATTCCAGAATCACAATCGACCACTAGACGTGCGGGATATGTGGGATTCAATAGACAACGATTAAGAACAACAACGGAATCAAATCTAGAATCATCCTCAATTGAGGATGAGAACAACATTTCATCCACTGAAGATATATCACTGCCAACCACTAGGCGCACTTTGGTACAAACAAATCGCCATCGTGCTTTATTGACAAGAACAACGGAAAGCCCAGAAGATTTAGTTGATAACCAAACTAACGAATCAGCGAACAAACCTCAAACAGATTCGACTACGCGACGAGCATTTACTAGGCCTAATCGTTTTCGTAGCACAACTGAGACAACTAACGCAGATGATGAAATTACAGATACAGACGAGCCACTAGCAGGTGTTAGCTCTCAACGTACTCCTACGGAAACTGATTCTACTACTCGAAGAACATTCATCAGGACCAATCGTTTACGAAACTCCACACCTAGCACAACCGTTAATGATATTGATGAAAGTGAAAAGAAATCACCACAGACTGATACAACAACTAGGCGCTCATTGGGAGCGTTTAGTCAGAGGCAACGTCCAACCACAACGAGAAGACCTTTACCTGCTTTCAATCGAAATATATATAATAGAGCAGAGCAAGAAGAAACCGTTGAAGAAGATTACAGTGATGAAGAAAATACACCTATAGTGAAACCTTTCAATTTCCAGCGTCCACAATTTTCAACCACTGAACGTACTAGCCCACAATTCTCCTCACGTAGGCCATTCAATCGATTCCAAAATAATCCAAATGAAGAAGATGATGAAAATTATTCCGACGAAGAAGAAGAATTCGACGGAGATAATGAAAGCTCATCCCAACCACGACCTGTCAACAGTTTACTTGCCAACCGTAATCGTCCACTTAATCTTGCCACTACTGAACGTTCCAATAATTTACAAAATTTGCGTGATCGTGTTAAGTTCGGACAGCAAACTCAAGACGATAGTCAGGAGGGAGTTGTGAACTCAAGACTTAAGGTTTTATTAGCTGCTAAGGCCAAGACTGCTTTGACTGTAAATAAAGAAAAGGAAGACGATGACAATGATGGCGATGACGTGAATTTAGGCACCACTACTAATACTGGCAAAGGCACAAATACTAGAATTAACAATCCTATAGCTAGTTTTATTACAAATCGTAGTAGTACTAACCGTAGTAGCACCGTAGCCAATTATTTCAATAGAACTAAAACGAATTTAAGTTTAAAATCTAACAATTCGCAAATCACTAAGAATGATAATAGTAAAGTAGTCAATAATGCAAATGATGATGATGAGGATGATGATAATCAAGTTAATGATGATAGCAATGATAATGATAAGGGTAACGAAGTTAATTCTAAACGACGTTTTCAGAAATATCAATTCAACCGCTCAAGAGTAACTACGACGTCAACAGTCATTCCCACAACAACAACAAGTACAATCAACCAATCAGGAAGAAATAGAACTGCAACAAATCAGGTAAATGAATTAATAGATGAAAATGATGAAGAGGAAGATGATGAAAGCACAACCACTACAACTGAAAGCACTTTGAGCTCTAGTCCAGCTCCAACACCACGACGCATTCGTGTCTTGAAATATCGTCGTCCAATAGGCGGCGGCAACACAACTTTAGTTGATAATAGCAATAGCAATAGTAATGCAACCACTATTAGTGCTACTAATATAACAACCAACACTACTGCCACCAATAGTTTAGATCCACCTAGTTTTGTTTTAAGTAGCAATGTAGACAAAAATTCAGAGATTCAATCAGAAACCCCAACACTTGCGGACACAACACCTACAAAACGTTTCCGTAAAGTGATACGAAAACTTATAAGACCTCTCAATAGAACAACTGAGACCACAGCCACCAAAACGGAAGAAAGTGAAACCAAATCAGAAAGAACAGACAACGGGTCACTTTCTGGCCAGACACGAAACAATGGTACACGTTTTGGGTTTAATCGTAGCAGTAGCTTCCGACCCAATCAACAGCAAAGTGTTAGCGACAAAGAGGATGAAGAAAACGATGAGAAAACAATTTCGGGTACATTCGTTTCAGGAAAGTCGCGTTTCTCTGTAACAACAGAGAGTACAGACTCTGATTCAAAAGTACCGCTCTTTGGTACGGCAAACCGTAACCGATTCGCCAATAGAGGTCCTACAAAGACTACACTATCAGACGATAACGCTGAAACTGAAGAAGAGGACGACAGCGAAGAAGACGAAGATTCCGAAAAAGCTTCTACCCAATCAAGTGGTATATTTGGTACAAGACGACCATCGTTTTCGCTCAACGGTGGTAGTGCTACAAGAGTGTCGGCATCGGATGTTAGTACTGAAAGTTCAGTTCTTCCTTCTCGAAAACCATTTATATTCTCTAGAATAAGTACAACTACATACGCCACCAACGAAGTTGATGGTGATGATGAACTGGTGGCGGAGAATGAGGAGGATGACAACGAAACCGAAAAAGACTCATCACACGAAGGCGATGCTTTGCAAAAAATACGTAACAAGGTGAAGCTGGAACAGGCTCAGGGTGATCGTGATTTAGGTGTTGTTAGCTCACATTTGAACAATCTACTCAAACAGAGGAACCAAAATGGAACATCGACTCGTTATGCTGTGGCAAGTGAAGATAGTCAAAACTCAAACGCAATTGATAGCTTACAAAAGATACGTGATAAAGTTAAAATTCAACAAGCCAAGGGTGATGGAGATCAAGGTGTGGTAAGTTCTCATTTGAAAAAATTGCTGTTGGAAAAAAATAGCACATCTTCCACTAAGGGAAAAAATTCAATTGATGATGATAATGAGACAACAACAGAGAATTACAATGACTTGACAGCGGTACAGGCAAAACCATTCCTACCAAGACGTTCTTTTGTTCCAGGCTCAAGAACTAAAACTTCTGAAGAAACTGAAAGTGAAAACACCCCAATCAACGATATTACCGAGTCTGCAACTGGTGCTCCAGCAGCACGGCCAACGTACCGTAGAAAACTAATTGCCAAACGTCCTTATGTTCCCACAAAGCCACCACTCTCAGCCTTATCCACTACCGAGCAAATTCATATACCAACATCTAAGCCAAAAGGCAAATTTGTTAAACGTAAGTTCGGTCGTTTCCATCCATTTAATGCACCAAATCGTAATACGGGTGAAGGTTTCGTAAGAACAGATCCCAGAGGTTCCCTTCTTCCAGACGCAATCCGTTTTAAGAATGCGAACCGCGCGGGTGAAGGTGAAGCTGGTAATGATGAAGAATATGATGAATATGAGGACGAAAATGAAGACGAATCAGAAGGAAATACAGAAGGTGACATAAAGGCCAAACATGAAACGCCAGCTGCACCAATCTTAGCAATAAAACCAGTTACAATTAGACCGGCTGCGGCTAGACCACCTGGACTTTTCAATAGACCACAAGCAAGCATTCTAAAGAAACCTGAGAACGACAATGAAGATGAAGACGAAGAGGACGATGAAGATGACGACGAAGATGAAGATGAAGAAGAGGAGAAACCAGCACCTCATAAATTTAACACTCCCTCTTCATTTCGACCAAAGGATAATCGGGCTCCACCCGGTGGCAGGCCTTTGCTAAACACACCAACTGGCAACGGTGGTAATGTACCATTCAATTCAAGAAATCGCCAGACAGTATCATCAAATCGTCCCGGCTCTGGCGCTAGTGTAAACAGAACAGCTTCAAATCGTTTTGGCAATGGACGCGCCACTAGTCGCCCACGCATCATCAATCGTCCACCAGGTGTAGTTGCTCCCAACTTAACTTTGAAACCTGTGGCTCCCAACGCTTTCGAGCGAACTACATCGGCAACACCGACCATACTGGCACCATTTATACCAACAAACACACGCACATACGAACGAAAATATACCGCTACATCAATTGAAACACCCGAAACTAATATAGATAACCCACTTATTGAAGATTTGAATATCGAAGCACTAAACGCACGCAACAAAAAGATATTTGATATCAACAGTAAAAAGCACACAACCATTAAACCAAAAGTCATAGTACCACCAAAGTCAGAACACGATGAGCAATCACAAAACAACACAACAACAAAACAAAACACTGAAACAGAAAACGATGATGAATACAACAACACAGCAAATGCTGAAGGTGGTGCACAAGGCTATGCAACAATCACACCACCACGCACACATGCCACACACACTGATTATAATGTTAATGCTAATGAGATTTCTTCACAGGATAACGACCGACGGTACGAGTCCACAACACCGTCATCGCCCACCACAACGCTCCTGCACATATTCACGCTGACCGATGACGAGCAGACACACAGACCACCAACAGGTAATGGCGGCGACCATCTGCGTTTACTCCCAGAGCGGGTACGTCCCAAACATAAAGTGGTCGAAATCAATCGTATCGTTGAGATCACTTCAAAGGAAGACAAATTGCGACGCAAGTCAAAGGCCAATCACGAATTCTTGAAATCTATTGGCACATCAAGTCTGAAGGTAGAATCACTGCCACATGTCGAGCAATTGGGCGAAATTAGTGTAGTGAAATATGTGCACTTGGTTGATAGCAGTGATATTGAGATTGACGGTCATAGCACAGTGGCTGACTATACACCAACTGAGGCGACCGTAGCGAAGGTCTCAGTACCAGTGCGAAATTCAATCCCCGGTACAGATGATGAGGAACGTGCACGTGCACAACTTCACGGGGGTCCATATTATTTACATGATTACTCGTCGACAGAGGGTGCACGTTTACGCACTACATTGCAAGAACGTTACGGTAAAGCATTATTGCCCGAAGTAATACGCGAAGCTGTTGAGACGTCGACTATTTCATTGGAAGGACTTTTTGAAACAGCAAGAAAAGGTAAAGAATTGAATACTGTTGATGGTATATTGTATGAGAATGCTTTGGGTGACACAACAACGACAACAAATGACTACACAAAGACAACAACCGCAAGCACAACTGCTTCTACAGAAGAAAGTATGACGGATGCGAGCTTAAGTGGTAGTAAAAATTCGGTGGCTCAACCACTAGCAACATCCACACCTGGTTCACATGCCGACGATACCGTTGCATTTACAGTAACACCTGCTGAATTAAGTGAAGTTACTACCCTACCAACGACCACCGAAACCAATCCAACAACTGTCGCCGAGCAAAGTGCAGAGAAAGCCACCACCGTTGCTGCAGCACTCTTTCCAACATATGTAAGACCAATTGTACCCCTACTACGTCCCGAATCTAATGAATCCTCTCCCTTGGTTATATCCATTGCCAACCTTGATAAAGTCATATTGAGTAAGGTTAACAAAGCTATTACCGATGTAGATACAGAAGACGGTAAAACTACAAGTACAATCAGAGGCGAATCGAAAGCTATCGAAACTGATGATTCGAATGCGGCATTTTCAATTCGTCAGGCTTCGGTAGTGGAGCCACCAACTAACCTAATACAAGATACAAACGCTAAAACAATAATTCAAGGTGAATCGACAAAAACAGCAACAACAACAACAACAAGAAACACTTTGGGGGTTAATAGTGTTGATAGTAGCATTAGTAGCACTGGTAATAGTGTTGTCAATAATAGTAATAATAATGATAATAACATTACAACTACAACTAATGGTAGCATAAGCAGCACGAGTAGTACTAGCGGCAGCAAAGTAAGCGAAATTGTTAGTTTTAGCACAGAAACGCATGTGGTGCGTAAAAAGAAATCACGCAAACATAAGGCAAGAAAATTTAAAATCACCAACAGTACCACCACTGCCACTACACCGTCATCACAGTCGGTGGTGACGGCGACAACAACGACAACATTACCAACATCAACTGATGAGGGTTATGAGAGCACAACAACAAAAACAGTTGATGTAGCGTAATAATTTTAATTGAGTAGCAGATAGCAACACAAACAAGCTCCGGGAAATGTAATTAAAGATCAATAATTAAAAGTTCAGCTAAGTTCACAAAAATGTCAATTAGAAACTAATGAACTTTTCATTTAAGCTTTATGGCTTTTATATCTGAGAATCTCAAAGATTTCAGTTAACGTTTAATTTAAGATTGCAAAACTTTTAAGCTGAACATTATAATTTTAATCTTACTCCTTCAAGTTTATACAAATATTACATTTTTCGAAGCTTTTTTCTTGTATTGAAATGTCGTCTTTAAGTTCTATTTGCATAGTTCATATAGTTTTCTAGTCTTATTTTATTTTACATTATTTTCTCGTCTATACTTTTTTCTTATCCAGTTTTTGATTGTGCATTAAAACAATTTTTCTATTTTAAATAATTGGCTGCGTTTGCTGCTAACAATCATTCAAAAACCGAAATTTTTCTAAGATAAATTAAAATCAGTCAAGCTTTTAGTAGTTTTTAATAGAGCTTTTTCTTAATTATTTATTTAAAAGTTAAAGTTTGCCTTGTCTCAAAATTTAAATCAGTTACCGATCATAACCATTAAATATTAATTTTTATTAATGTTTCGCTTAAAATAACTTGCCTGCCTATCTGCGCTGCATATCATGAGCTTTTTTTTAAAAATTAAAAATGTTAAGTTTGTGCAGAATTAGCCTAAAATCAAAAGGAGTAAAAAAAAGACATTCTAACAATTTTTATTTTTAAGGCTGCCCTGATCTAATTAAAAAATAAAATTTAATGATAATTGAATAATGAACTCAAAGTTTATTTGGTTTCGTTCCACTTATATATGAAATATTTTCTCTTCCTTTTAAATATAATTTTTTGTTTTATACTTTTTTACTACTTTAATTTTTTCTTTTGTACACTTTTTTAAACATTAACTTAAAAATCAATTTCCTTAGTTTTTAAGTTAAAAACACACACACTTTTTAGTTTGTAAAATATTTATACACAAATTATAAGAAATATATTAATAATAATAATAATAAAAATGTTAAATTTTTGTAATATAAAAAATACTTTTAATATTTTGACACTATTTTATTACTGAGCTCTTACTTTTTCTCCACTTCCTAAGATTCCTACTACACTTTCTTATTTGTACATAGTTTCTAACTAAACATTTGTTGTTTTAAAATAAGATTAGTAAAAATCTCAAAATCAACGAAATCGGTATGTATTTAAAACTTCTACTAGTATAGCATTTTATTCAAATAACGATTATTCTATTTAAAATGCACTTGTAAAAATATTCAATACGTTGTAATATATAAGTTTATTTGCACTTATCTTTTGTTATTATACGAAAAATTCAGATTTTTTTCAAATATTGTATTTACTTCTCATTTGACTAGAGCAGCTTCATAGATCTACTCAATATAAACCTTAAGTATCTAAAGCAGAAAAAATTGATCAAGTTCAATTTTGAATGATAGTGGATTTAAAAAATGTCGGTGTATTATAGAAAAAATTATGAAAATCTTTATGATTCCCGGTATTTGTAAGTCTCATCTAGAGTAAACCTATCAGAAATTTAAGTACTTTCTGTTATGTTCTTATCTCTTATCTCACTGAAAACAAGTGACTGATTTAATACGATTGGATTGTAACTATGCTTAGTATTGCATCGACTTGGAAATAAGTTTACAGAAATTCTTGTCCACATAAACTGTATCAATTCCAATTTTAAAGTAGTTAATCGTAATTAAAATTTGTTAAATAATGGTTCAACCCAAATTTTTCGCTATTATTAACGAAGCACAGAAATCCCATAAGGCAAAATGTGTAGTTGGTTTGAAAAAATCGACTAAACTTTCAGAAACAAAAATGATAATTTGAAAGTCAAATCACGCGTCAGTGTAGAGCGTGTACATTATGGTGAATCAATTACCACATGAACAAACATCATCAACAATAAATAAAACCAAAGCGAGTGTTTCAAAACAAGTTTTGTTCAAAAAGTCAAAGTTGGCTTAACAGCAAAACTGATCTCGTTTTAATGAAACTCTTCATACTCATCTTCTTAGCTCAAGCGTGTTTAAAATTGTATACATACAATTAAAATTCAAAACAAATTAAATTGAAAAAATATTCTTAGATTGCAAAAAGACGATAGTGAAATGAGCGCTGCTTTCGTACTTCATGCTAACTTTGCGAAAACATTTTTGATGATTATAGCAAATTTTTTATATTTTGCTTTAATTTTGCATTTACTGCAATAAAAATTGTATTTTTTTATAATCGATTGCTACAAATTTGGCAAATGTTAAAATAAACATACTCAATTCCAACTAAATTGCATAACGATAGTTTTTGATTGCGCCGAACTTTAATGCTCATAAATATGTTTGGTTTTAAAACATTTTTGTCGTTTTATTTTATGTTTCTGTACCACAAGTACCACTATTGCATATCAATTTCAGTGTGCACTTCATTTATGTACAGTTGAATAAAATTGACGTTGTCAAACATGAAAATGCGCTCATCTCGAGCTGCACTCATATGTGGATCATACTCATACACCAGGGGATTCCAGGGGGGAAGTGGGCATCAGTTGGTCATGAATACAAAAAAAAATTTTAAAGAGACATAAACATTAAAAGCCCTCTTTGAGAAATAACTGATTCCTCTAGTGTACTCATATACATATGTATGTATCTATATATCAACTGAAATCATATTAAAGTCTGCCAAATGCAAGCAAAGGTATTTTAATGTGTACATACTTTGTTAGGCCTTTTCGTTTCAGTGCCATTTAAAGCCTTTTTAAATTGTTTTTTTATTGTTTACCTTTCACTTGAGATGGACATTTTAACATATTAAGAGAGTGTCATCATTAAATATTCATACATTAAATGTATACCATATATTTATTTAAAGTTTCGTCATTTCGTTTCTTACCATGTAAAAATTTACCAGTTGTAAAGCACAAGGTACATTAACTCTTTAGTTCAATTATTTTCGTTAATGATTTTGCAGTCAATACGAAAATAATTAAATCAAAATGGAGAAAATTTGAATGGAAGTTGACCAACTGGTAATTCATTACCGATCACATTGACTTCAGCAAGGCGTCAAATTTTTATTAAATTACACTGCCCTGCAAATTTCAACTTCTCTTATGCGAATAAGATGGCTTCTAGTGATTTCCAATGAATTTTTCATGCTGAACACGAATCTGTGATCAAAAACTTTCTAAACGGGGTTGAAATCCCTGAAATCAGCGTTTTTGGCCATTTTTGTAAAATTGTGGAGTTGAACCCTGACGTGCTACAAGCTTCGCTATCAGAAATTAATGACTGAACCATGCCGCTTCAAATGAGTCCTAAGCCAAATTGTATGCATGCGCCCTTGGAGCAGGACGTGTGCATATGTTTTCTCGAAAACGTGAAGTTTTTGACCCCAGATTCGTGCTCAGCATGAAAAATTCATTCGGAAACACTAGGAATCATCTTAGTCGCAAAACCCATGCAGAGCAGTGTTATTATATGCCAAAATCAGGACTTTCGAGTTTCCTCTTTTATTGTGGTTGAAATATAAAATAATACAAATTTTATTATTGCAAAATGATAATATGCTTTAAATTTTAAACTCGAAAGTAGGGCAAGTATCATCTGTTCATTTGACTTTTGATAAAACAACTTATCTCTGCATACGATGTTTCATCTTTCGTTTTCAATTTGTCTCGTTTTTGCTGCATTTAACAAAAAGTTTTTAGTATTTTTAGCGCTATAACTCGTGAACTAGAAGGACCACATATATAGAGATGGGAGAAGCAAAAGCAATTCAAATTTGAAAGATGAAAAAACTTTGTATGTAGAGATAAGTTGTTTTGTCAAAAGTCCACAGAATATATATTTTAAGTATTTCAACTTTTTCAAACTTCAGCTTAAAAATTTGACTTTTCTACGAGCGTTAACCACTAATTAAAAAACTTAACATTGTTCTACATACAATAAATAAAGATTGCATTCATATCATCAGTAAAAGCATGTGTTGCTACAATAATTTGCCAAAAACCTAAAAATAAAATGACAAGCCACTGAGGCAAACCTCAATTTGCAACCAGTTTCGCCATTTTTTGTGCGAAAACTACATGCCTAAAAAAAAGAAAAACAATAACAAAAACTGCTTTTGCCGCTGTCTGTTGTTAGCTCGGCATCATGCTCATCAATATTATGCAACATTTTAAATATTTTCTCTACTCTAAACTAAAAAATCAGAAATAAAAGTGGTAAATATTAATAAAAAGATTACCAAATGCTTCAATGGAATGTTGCGGTATGTGTAAACATTGCATCTGCTTATACAAGCATTTGAGTATATGCTGTTGTGCTGTTGTTGCAGATGTTGCTGCTGCTGTTCACTTATTGATGATGCTGTTGATGTCTGGCTAATCAAAAATTCATTACAGTTGACTTGTTGTGCGTCTGCAAGACAGTGCAGTTTTTACATGTTGTTAACATCATCAGTTATAAACAACAAAAAACCATTTGCAGTTTTGTCCCGCCCGTGCTTAACGTTTCGCTGTTGAGTGATTGTTGACTTTGGATACGCATGGAATTTTATTTTTCTTTTAATGCATTTTTTTCTTTCATGTTGTTGTTGTTTTTGATTATGGTTATGATTGTCATAGTTATTAGTAATTATGCATTAATTGCTATTAAATATTTTCCAACTTTTTATTATTTCAAAAAGTATTGCTACAGCATTTTTAATACAACTTAAATTTTATTTTGTCTTTTTGCCCCTTTACACATTATTTCATTCAGTTAATTGACATTTGATGTGCGCGAAATGCTTCAACCATCAATTTTTTTATTGCATCATTTCGCATTTTCTGATTAAAATGTTTGAAGATTCTAATTTTGTGCATCATTTATACTGATTTCGTCTTCCCTTCCACCTTCTATGAGTTTTTCTACAAGCGTAATAATGGCATATTTATGTGTAAATACACTAAAATAAAACGACTAGGGTCGTACTTGTTTTTCGGTCGTTTTCGTTCAAACATTTCACATTCGCCCATTCAAAACTTATCGTTTGGCGTTAGAAGTGAGTGTTGAGAACATTCTCAAAATTCAGTAATATTTTTTAAATTCCATCAAAATAAAATATTTTTTTTCTAATTGATAGTACTGTACAACCAATGAGAGTGCTTATGACACAGTTTTTTTTTTCAGTGTTTTTGGCTGCTGATCACGAATCTACGGGCCACCTCAGATTTCGTGTATATTCGTAGATTTTGGTTTTTTGAAACAAATAAATAATTAAATTTTCCAAAATATTTTTGTTTCATGATTCATCCAAAGTTTCACGATAAGCATAACGAACAAAATAATTGCTTTCTAAGCATTTTTTTGTTTCAGTTTATTTGTTTCTTAATTATTTAAAAAAAAAAACACAGTGATGAATACAAAAAAAAACTTCTAAAATTGAAAAGAAAACCTAAAAAAATAAAACGAAAATCTACGATTATACATGAAACCTGACGTGACATGAAATTTTTTTTCAGATTCATGATCAGCAGTCAAATATACTTGAGAAAAAGTGTCATAACCCAGATACTGTTTACTGTTGTAAAATTATAATTTAAAACAGAAAAAAGTTATCCCACGCACTTTTCCTTAATCACTCTTTTCGATCCGGGAGGGACCTAACACCATTTTTAAACCTTTTTTCTCATTTCCAGAATTAATATCGATTAAAGCATTGAATCCAATACAGGTTTTTTAGGATTCTCTTTTTCTTCTTCGATGGTGTACGCCAAAAATTATATTATCGCTTTTCAGCCCCTATTCTTTATTTTCTTTGATCATTAGAAACTCATCTTCATTTTCTGCTTTCTCGGAGTTAATTTACAACTTATATTTTGTATCCATTTGCTCTGTTGCTCGGTACACACTGTTGAATAAAAACACAATTTTTATACTTACTTTAAGCATAAATAAAACAATGTAATATTTTTAAATATCCAATTTTCTTTATTATTAATAAACTTGAAAAATGTTCGCTAAATTGGCGCAAATTCTGCTATTCGATTTTTCAAAAATTTATATTCATAAATTCATCTACGATGACGATTCACACATGCCTATTTAGCACGTAAAGAAACGAGATGACATCAACAGGTCGTTTTCATATTTTCTTGAAAAAAATTTAAACTAATTGAAAAATGAGATCTTGACATTTAATCTACAAAACTCCGACGCATATCAAATTTGCATAAATCTTTCTTTAATCTTTCCACAGTATTAAATTACGCAACATTTTTTGTCTTTACTATGGAAATAAAAACACACCTTACCAATTCTTCAAAGTGTGTTCGAGTATGTAGGTATTTTAATTTAAAAAATTCACATACTCAATGTCAACAACATATTTCAACGAGTGAATGAGTAATCATACTTTGGCCGACACCGTTGTTGTAGTTGCTGCTGCTGTCGTTGCTGCCACAGCGCGTCAGCAACAACTTTGAAATTAAGCTGGCAATAATAATGAAAAATATTAACGTTTTTTAAATTGTTGCACATATGCGAGGAGAGCAACATCAGCAGTAATAAAAAAAAGCAAAGCACTTAAAAAAATATGTTGTATTAAAAATTTTGTGTAATCAAACATTTGCATTTGTAAAGAAGTTCATAATTCATAATTAACACTTTTAACCGAAAATCAACAAAAATACAAACAAAGTTAACTTTAAAATAAACATCAATTTTTTAAGTGTTTATATGAATTTTACACCTGCTGTTATGTTTACACAAAAGAAACAGATACCTACTAACATATTAAGCAATCACCATCACAATGACTACAAAAGTACAATATTTGGAGAATGTACGCATTTATTCACGTATGCACATATTGGTTTTCCCATTATGAGTACAGATCATTTAACCTTAGGTACATATTTGTATAAGTCTTTAACCATTACTGGATCATAAATACAAATTAAACCTTGAATTCAATTCAATTATTTGCAATTTGCTGAAGTGTTTCTTGGGATATTTTTATTTTCGTTATTGAGTACAAGTGTTGAACCTACAATTGTTCAATTAGAATTTTATTGTTGGTTTTAATTGACAGAAAGGCATTGTTGAATATGGAGAGTTAATAAATTATACTACTTAGTTTTTAGTAACGTTTGTTATTTGATGATGTTCAATTTTTAGTTACGATCACAGTTATACATTGATCGCTAATACAAATTAGAAATAATTAATAAACAGTTCATCTTTACAAGTAATAGAAAATTATCTCTTTTTGAATTTACTTTAAGTTTCTTTAGCTCCATGTATTAGAGAATTGAGGAATATTCCACACAGTAATGAAAGTAAAACTTTTTTATATCCATTAAATAGTTCAATGTAGACACAGTGATGCAACAGTATTTCTCGATCTGCGTTGTTAAGAATTGAATTTTCATTTACAAATCCCAAAAGCTATAGCGAAGTCGAAAAGATTGAAACAATATTGAAAATTAATTAGGTACCTATTGCTTAATGTAGTTTTCTTCCAAATAATAACAAAAATGTTAAAGAAGTACTTTAAAAATAATAACCTTGATTTTTCTCATAGTTTCTAAGTTTTAACTTCTTAACTGAGAAGATCCATAGCTAAATGCAGTCATTCGGATAAATTAATTTTATTTAAGCCTGTAGAATCGTTGTGGTATGTGAGATATATCTAATGTAGTATTCAGAAATAAATTAATTTAACAGATTTTTACTTGTTGAATTTGATTCCGCTCAAAAGTAAAATTGAAAATGCTACGTTTAGTTATGGAACTCCTCAATTTACATATATTTGAAGTTTTTAATTGCTTCTGTAACTAATTTTCTGTTGCCCTGAAAGCAAAACAAAAGACTTAGAAAACAAACTTTAATTTACATCTATTACTTAGAACTTTTCTTCTTTTAAATAAAAATGAAATAAAACACACATAAACGAAACACAAAAATGAACTGATATATTTATTTAAAAGAAGGAAAAAAAACTAGTTGTGGTAATTAATATTTAGTTCTCATTCAAATTTTAATTTCTTAAATTTCATTATCTATTCATTTTTCAGCACTCTTAAGACGCTTCTGTAGTTGTAGTATTGTAGACTTCTGATGCACTAAAGGCATTAAAAAGAAAATGCTCACGCACACACACACACACTCATACAGATTCACACTGAAAACACACGCAACGCAATACACGAAATAATTTTTTTTTTTATTTCCCAAATCTTTTTTCTATTTTTCAGTATAAATTTAAACTGTAATTCTGTTAAATTTCCAACAGAAAAATCTTATTTCACTTCTCTCTCTCACCAAATCAAAAAAACACTTCCACTATCTTACAGTTGCGCACACCGACTGCCAGCCATAGCACTACAACAATTTCACGACGACCAGTATTAAGCGTACGCCGGCGCATAATCAATACACCAGTAGCAGCAGGCGCCCCAGCAACATCGGGTACAGCTATAACAACAACAACAGCCACTACTGCTAGTATAAATAGTGATTTAATAACAGCAACAAACTCAGCAAATGAAGTAACAGCAACAACGACCTCTAAATACACCAGCAACGGCAGCAGTGGTCGTAATCGAAATACAAACAACAACAATAACAAAAGTTATCTAAATACAAAATATAAAACGAAGTTAACATCATCCGCCGCTGATCTTAACTTAGCATCATCTTCAACATCTTCAACATCATCGACAGCAACATCCGCTAATGACATCACATCACAACAACGTCAACCAAGTACAAAATATTCCTCTTCCCCGGCGGCTACTTTACGACGTAAATTTCAGACGCGTCGTTTGACAACAACAGCAATAAGTCCAACTGATGAAAATGGTGAGTGAGATTTATCAAATATATAGTTGAAAAGAAAATATTGCAGCAACATGCTGCAAATTATTATCAACATGTTGACTAAATTCAGTAATGACAAACTCAAGCTTCAGTACCATAATTAGGTCCCAAAATATTTAAATTTTTTTAAATACTTTGAGCATAGTGTTACTTAAAAAATCTCGCACATTATCATGCGCAATGTTGATTTTGTTTACATGAACTTTTCGTGAGTTCTGTTTTTATTTTGGTTATTACTTGCTTACTTAGTTTTTTTTTTTTTTTGACTTAAACTATTCACTTGGTATGCATAACTGCATTCCAAGCTGTTGAATGTTGGTGCAATATTATCTTATTTATAGATTGTTGTTACTCTGTAGTCAAAAATGTTTCCAAGTGTGTTGCTTTTTTATTCTGTTTATATTATGCAAGTTAGGGATTTTTCCATGTTTTACCATCTACAAGATACAGAGTGTAATGTGTAATGATGTAACGGATGTCATTTTAGCAGATGCAAATAGGAATGTCAAAAACTGGCATTCGCGAATGTAGAATCGAAAATGGAATTTCATATTACAGTTATTTCCAAATTCTTTAGAAAATACTGGAATCAACTTAGAATATACATAAGTAGTGTTAAATTATATATTAAAAAATTAGTTTTTTTGGCTTTGTTTGGCAAAAGCCAAATGACAAATGATTAAAAGTGCCTGCACTCGCAGCAGGATGTGAAAACATACTTTACGTCCGGTATTTATTTAATTATATTTAATTATATCTCTTGCCCTCCCAAAAAGCAAACCGAAAACCTCGAATGTATGTTATTCGGTAAGCGAAAGGAAGCGTTGAACGTAAGTTGTCGCAAACGTCCCAAGTCCTATTTGCTTACATATTTCCAAATGTCTTACAATCTTTTTTTAAATGAAAATACAGATGTTTTTAAATGCATTTTCATTTATTTATAAATATTTATTAATACAATGTGCAAATAGAACCAAAATATATATAAATTATACATAACTATACGAAAAGGGATGTATATTTCTGTGGTAAAAAGGAATAACAGTTTAAATTTTTTTCCTTGTCAGCCGATTTTAATTGCTTTGAACAGAAATATTAAAAAAAAGTTATAGCTCCGTTTCAAAACTATATGGCCAATCATTTGCAAATGTAATTCTGTTTTAAATGCATGAGAATGTAAACATTTATGGAACGTTTGCAAAAGTAAACCTAACAATAGTTGTTGAGTTATGTTAAATGCACATGCATTCACAAACAGCAATTTCAAGCAGAAAGATTTGGAAATTCGAATGCGAATTAACAAAATAATACCAACGAAGTGATTTCGGTATATAAGTCGTATGCTACCGAAAATAGCACAATTATAACTATGTAGACTTACAGAAGTGACAAATGACATAGGTGACATTTCTATCCATTCACTCAACTATAAAATATACTAAAAGTCAGAGTAAAGATATTATCACATCAAAACTATTCAAATTGTAATATTAAAAAATAAATTCACAGTAGGTACCCTAAATACTTAATAATTATTGAATAGTAGTAAAACTGTTATTCTATCTATACACTGATCGTTCTATAAAAATCTTAAATTTACTACAAACATTTGTGCAAAAAATCAACAACATGAAAAATTAATTTATAAATGTTTTAATTTTTTTCATCAATATGTCAAAATGTCGCTGCAACATGGTATTGGCAACATTTTCCATTATTTTTGTTATTTCTATTTACACATATTTTTAAATTTCTCAAGCACCTTAGAAATGTGTAGTGTATGCAATTGTATTTTTTTGCTAATAATTAATAAATTGTTATCAAGGTAAACTGGTAGTCAGTTTTGTTTTTGTACTCAAATAAAAATAATAATTAATTGCTATAAAAACATATAAATTATATACAATACTAAATAACAAAGTTCAATTAAATGCAGAAGCGTTTTACTTGAATACAAGTAAAAGCATCTGCTTGCTTTTGCTTAAAGCTGTGCTTGCAAGTTTTAGTTGTTGTTGTTGTGGTATAATAGCATGATGTTTGCAACATCTAAAAACATATTGCTGCAACAAATACATTTTCCCATAATCATCAATTTTGCATGAACGAAAAGCGTAAAATTTTATTATTTATTAATGCATGTATTTTAAACGCGGTCTTTACGACCTCATTAAGAAAAATCTTCATCTAACTTAATTAATTGAACTTAATTGAACGAGGGACACATCCTTCTGGCCTACTGATTTAGCGATCGATTCAGATGTATACCGGAATGCCCTGATAGCGCTTTGATTCGGGAGAATAAATCTAAACTTGGTTTTCTTTACAGCTAAAGATAAAGAAATCCAAAAAATTGTATAAAGTTAATTTTCTATACTGGAGAGAGTGGGAAATTCTAAAAACTCCATATCGTCGTCATTTTGGCAGAATATTGAATTCTCCAGACCGTCCATTTTTTTAATTTCTGAGATAAGGTTAGTTTATGCATTGCATGGTGCGCTATGAGCACTGGCAAAGCTTAAAAAGTTAACAGATTGATACACACATAAGTATACGTTTTAACTGCATCATCAAAAAATCGAATTTAATATGTCTTCCGAATTATGGAAGCTAATTAATACGGATCCAGCTAAAAAAATTTATTTGCACTTAGTGGTTTTTTCTTGAACGACGACGATATGGAAAATTAAAGTCATTACACACAAAGAAATTTGTAGATTTAAACTAACCCTAGAATTTTGTAAAATTAACTCATTCAAAATTTTTACTGCAAATTCAACCAAAAATGCGGTATAATGTAATTTAACGGTAAAAACTGTAAAGTAATGAAACTGTTTCAATAGTAATTCTAATCGAAATGAACTTGGTATACAGATGGGTCTCTTTCTGACGAAAAAGCAGGAGCGGGCCAAGGATAAAATGGGTAAATGCACCAGAAACTTTCAGGCGGCAATATACGCCATAGACAGGTTTGCTTACTTCAAGTGAAACTATCGGAATTGTGATTCTAACTGACCGCCAAACAGATATTAAGACACTCGAATCCAATCAAGTAAATTCTAAACTGGTTAGGGGCCGCCTTAAGAAACATAATGTGCTTGGCTTGCAGAACATGGATAATTTGGGTTCCAAGCCATGTAGGAATAGAAGGTAATGAGAAAGCAGATGAGCTAAAAAAAAGGGGACAGAACCCTTTTGTGGGATAATGGGATAATCTACCAAAAATGGAACAATCAAAAACACTTATGAGAAGTATAACAGATATTCTGACAGGGCACTGCAGGCTGAACTATCGCCGGACAAAACTGAGAATATGCAACAATGAGTTGTGTAGATTTTGTGAGGAGGATACCGAAACTCCAAAACACAATGTCCTATGCTTATGCAAAGCCGGAAAATGTACCAGATTGCATGTTGAAAAGCCTATAAATAGGCTTCATACTAAGATTCATAACGGTATAGGCCGTTTAAGGATTATAGGGCTCGTAGGAATACTATAATATGATAACACTATAATCCTCGATGGGTTCTTTAGGATGCAGTGCTCATCCCCAAACATTATAATAATAGTAATAAACGAAAATCTGGGTTTGTGACACTCCACCCGTAACCAAATTGTAAATTTTCAATTAACTTTATATATAGTAGAAACCTCGTTTTACAGTAAATTAACAGTGGAAACTGCTATAAAAAAAAAACATTTTTTACTGTAATATTACTAGAAAACTTGTAGAAAACCAGTAAAATCTGTAAATCTACAATTCAATAGTTTCGTTACCAATATCTTGGTAATGAATTTCTTTTAAGTGTAATGTTTGCCACACTGATGTTTAATCCAGTTTGCCTAAATTTTTACTAAGCTAAAGAAATAATAAAACATTGACGAAACTTTATAAGTACATACATATGTATATGCATTAGACTGAATCGAAATACAGGGGACTTTTTTAGCTCCCATCATGACTGCACTTTTTAAGAAGAGAGGGTAAATACAAGATTTATTATTATTATTTGAAGGAAGGACGACTCGAAAGTCAGGCACTGCGACCTATAAGATCTTTTGTACCAAAGCCCCAAAAAAGAAAGAAAGAAAGGAAGGGAGAAAGAAAGATAGATAAGAAACATACCCAAGCCGAGAATCGAACTCGGGTCTCCAGAAACAAGAGTCTGGCACTCTTCCACTAGACCACAGTGGCGATGGTAGGACCTACAGTTTAACGCCGATTCCGAACGGCTATGTGGCAATTTTTTATCAGCTCGGTGGTCTTGCCATTACCAACCAAGGTGTGTACTTGTACACATTCTTATAATTCTCATCCACTTCATATCGATAGTGAATATAAGAAGTTTATGAGAATTAACCACCAGACCAAGACGGGAATCGAACCCGCAACCTTCTGGATGAAAGTCTAGTGCACTATCCACTAGACTATCGAGGTCGTCTGTAAATACAAGATGTCTGAAATAAGTTTATTTTTTATTTTGTTTTTTTTTTTTGTCTGATATAAGTTTATTTTTTTTTAACGTGAAGTTGCAACATTTAAATAATTTAACGTCATCTGCATACATTTAAATTTTACAGTATTTAACAAAAAAGTGATTGAAGAAACAAAACAGGACCCAGATGGCTTCCATACGAACCACCAAATGTTATTTTATTACTATTAGATACACCATTTTTAAAATTTAGAGACAATTTCAATATCTCGCAAAATAAAATATAAATGAAAAGAAAAACCCAAAATGGCATTTTTTCTCAGGAAAAAGGTACCAAAAATTCGAAAAAAAGACCTAACCAATGAAAACGGAAAGACCTAACCAATTGAAACTCATATTTATATTGTCAATCATCATTTCTTATAATCCGCTCCCTAGATTACGAGAAATTTCGACTGTTTTCTTTATTTTCTGAAAGATATACAGTATCAAATTCAATGGTAGACATAAGGAAGTTGTTTGGTTTTTCGTCTTAGGACTTGTCTATAATATAAATTTCCATTTGCTTTTATAACTAAATTTTTATTAATACAAATACTCATAGATATTCGCATATTTTCTTTCCTACTTACCAGCAACTGAAACACCACGCACACAGAATCCCCTTTTCAAACGTCGCTTCACTCTCACTTCGACACCATTAATCACTACAACAACAGCAACGGCAACAAACACAAAAGCAATAACATCACCAGCACATGATGCACTTACAACTACCTTATACATCGATGGGATTGAGAATGATGATGCCAGTGACCAAATAGCAAAATCTAGTATACACACAAGTCTTTTCAACCAAATCATCGAGCGAGCAGGAGAAGATGAAGAAGAAATTAGTGCCATAAAATCAATTTCAAAATCACAAACTCAAACGACGACGACAACATCATCAGCACCACCGGAAACAAGTCTCAACTATGTGGAATCCATCACACGACGCATGGGTACATCACCAGCAACAACACCACCACACACAACTCGTAAGTAGACTAACGTATATAGAATAGATGGAGTAGAGATGACGGAAATTAAATATTAAAAGATTAATTGGGAGGAGCAAAACTGAAATTTAAATACATAAACTTTATGCAGGAAAAGCAGTGATAAAACGTCGGCCACAAAAGACCACGCCCATTCCGACAAAAACACACGAACGTACACGCGGCAATACCGACTACTACGTTAGTCGCAGGCGTCCACATAAATACGCTGAACCATTTGAGCGTTTGAATGGCAATCAGGCGACACCAGTAAAAACACCTTCACATGCACCAGGACGCACGTATAGACCAACAATCGACTACGATTACTATGATGATGAGGATGAGCGCGTTGTTGGCAACACCAAAGGGCAGCAGGTAAATAATTGCAAATCTTTGAATTCATACAGATTTTTTTAAGTTTTCTCCTTCCTCTTTCATTGCATAGCTGAAAGTTATTCTACATGGTCGTGGCATAATCGAATGTCTGGATCAAGGCAATTTCCCGCATCCGCTGTCATGTCGCAAATTCATTTCCTGTGCCAAATTCGAGACCGGTGGCGTCGTTGGCTGGGAGTATACTTGCCCGAAAGGTTTGAGCTATGATCCGGTGGGTGGCATGTGCAATTGGGCAGCCGGCTTAGGTTGCAAAGAATAAACAAATAAAATGTCAGCAGCCAATTACCATTTTGATTCTCTAAAAAATTTTAAACGAATTAAATACACAAATTTAAATTTTCGTTTCAAATGTTAGTGACTGAATTTTATTTTCCAAATTATTTTCAGTAAATTAAAAGTTTGTATTTGTTTTTTTTTTCAAATTATAAATTTTGTTTGTGATTAGTGCTTAGTACATAATGTTATGTAATATATTAGTTGTATGTACGTAGTTTTAAGCATAATGTAATTTTAAAATGTTTTAGTTAATTTTTATGTTTTCCACATTTTTCTTTTAAAAATTCTTAACTTTTTAGTTTTTTTTTCATATCAACATGGCATTTCTCTTATCTTTATTCTGTACTTATGTATTCAAAATATCATAATTTATGCTTAATAAAACTTAAAATTTTTTGAAGATATAAAAATAAACTTTTTTAATTGGAGTTACCGAGGAATAGTTAAGGGAATTCATTCGAATAGTTAAGGGAATTCACCAATCTAATTTTTTCTACAAAATAAATAATACTCAAAATTATATTTTCATAATTTGCAAATTTATTCATCTAAATACAATATACTACATACAATATAGGAATATTTCGAATACAAAAACACAAAAATGATCTTATGAATTTCACAATTACTCTAGCCACATTTTCAAGCTTAAACTCTGTACAACAGAATTTCTAGTTGTTTAATAATCCTGTGATTGTTGTTTGTTCCAGTTCTGATGCACACCATGATAGCTGTTCTGTTTCTGAGCGGGAGCGCTTCTGCCGAATGGGCTCTTGGAATTCACTTGTAGGATGTAATCACCTTCAACATCGTAATCAGCGTTGATGCCCATATAAACCCGTCTGCCATAGCCATTATTGTTTTTGTATTGTTGATATGATTCAGCAGCAACGGCTGGGAAATTGCGATCATTTCCTGGACGAACGGACTCGGCAAAATAGCGGGTTGCGCGCATGGAAGCTTCGATAACATTGTTTGCACCAGGTACACCAACATTTGGACCATTAGGATAGAAATCAACATCGCCAACACGGTTTTGTGTGCCCATGCCATAGGCGGAAGTGTGGATGGCATCAACGAAATCAGCATTACCACGTGACAATCCAGATAAAGTGTTTGGTTGCTTGGCAAAGATTTTTGAGGGATCCAAAGCAGTTATGCGACGCAATTGATTGCCGGTCTGGCGTGTGTATTGGCGACCAGCAGCACCAGCAACATGAGCAGCAATACCTTGGGCGACAATGTGGATAATCTCTTGTGGAACATCGGCTTCGTTGGCCAGTTGTACAATTGTTTTGCCGATCAGAGCACCTGTCCTGTCAACGTCAAGTGTAGCCCAACGTTTGAAGTCGGTGATTGTGGCGCCCAAATCGATGACCTGATGAAAATTGTAAGAGGCATTATAAATTAGAAATATTCGGATACACTATACAACTTCCGTAGCATGAACTTACAATTAGATTTCCTCTAGGAGCCTGTTGTGATTGCCATGATTGGCTGTTATCCTCCTCGCTGGAAGAATCATCATTGCCATTGTTATTGCCATTGTTATTGCTATTATGAGCTTTGTTGTTGTGGTTGGCGTTTCTATTATCATTGTGATTGTTGTTGTTTCTATTTTCATTGCTGTTGTTATGCCTATTGTCATTATTATTGTTGTTGTTGTTGTTATTATTATTTGACTGCCGACGTTGTCCATTGTATACTTGCAAATACGCTTGAACTAGGCTGCGTGTTGCTTTGCTTACAGTTTGGCTTTGTTGGGGCAGACCGGTAATGAAGATGGTCACCTCCTCATTGCCGAAATTTTCTTGCTGCTTCACATTTTCTACTAACTGATTCAGTTTGAAGTTAACTTGCTCACCTTTGGATGTGTAAGTGTAGGCAGGAATATCACTGGGACTAGGAAGAAAACTTGGCTCCAGATCCTGGCTTGTTTGAGATAAATGATCTGTCAAAAAAAAACAATGTTTCATTTTCATTATTAGCTAGGAATAATGAAGCTATTAGAAAGATTATAATATAGGCTTACAGAGATTATTAACCAATTTGGCTCCTTCCTCGGCTGGTATATTTTCCAATTGCTGGAAAGAAACTTCATTCAATGCTGGCATCGATTCCAATTCCCTCACTGACAACCATTCAGTTGGTCTTAAATTATTGTTGATTGAATTGCCGTGATCACTGTTGCGACTGTTTCCATTGTTGCCGCCTGCACCATGAACACACGAGGTCCATGAAGTAGCAATCAGACATGCTACTAGCAAGAATGTACAGGTTGGATTCATCTTGGTCACTTGTGCCGCACCGGAAGAAATTAATATTATAACACTTCAAAAAGAGAACTGTGATTAGAATGGCAAATGCACAGACTTTTTATATGAACAAAATCCAATAATAAAATCAACAGAAATTGCTGAATTTTCATTTCATAATCAAATATACCTAGGTAAGTACTAATAATGCAAGTTCGCCATTGATTGCGGCCATTGACCAACATTGCCGGCATGTGCGATTCAGTTTTGCTGAGCAGCAACATTTGTGCAACATATTGGCGAAATGCGACTCACATATCGTTTTCAGTGTGTAAAGTAATTCTAGAATTTTGTTTTTAATATTGGTAACATACATAATTTTATTATATCTACCATGATCATATTACAGAAAGTTTTTGTAGTTGAAATTATCTTCTATTTGTTTATATTGGATTACAATCAAAATATAAACAACTCTTTCATTGTATTGCAAAATACAACAATGTATTTTTCTAATATACCGTAATAAAGTTTATATCAAAGATTTTTAAAGGAAATTTGTTTAAGAAAGAAAATCTTTGAAGCTATTTCTCTGCTTTCTTTTGTAGATATTTTGATATTTTCTAGGGTTATTTCGATTTTTTTGTGAGTTTTAGCCACTTTATTCCAAAAAAAAAAATTTATAAAATCACAGAAACGCTTTTCCAAATAAAATGTACATCATTTAACTTACAGTGATGTCAAAAATAATAGTGACAGTGAGTAGTTAAGCTTTTAAAGCTACCTAAATAAAAAAATATTTAATTTTTTTAGTTGCTTGCTTGCTTAAATCAAAATTGAAAGAAAAACTAATTATATTTACATATTTGAACTCATAAATTTGAGGAGTAATTATATATTTGCAATTCTACTTAAACTATGCGTGCAAAATAATAAGGACAGCATATAAACTTCAGTGGAATGAATATAAACTGAAAAAAAAAATTTAATATAAAGAAAAAGTTAAAAATTTCATTTAAGGTATGATAAACTATTGTGTAATTATTTTAATATTGTGTTTAATATTCTTTATTGGTGATTATAGCCAATCAACGCCGCTGCATAGAATCAACCGGTTTCTGAATTCCATGAATCCTTTACAAATAGCTAAAGCTGATTAATATTTAATGGGTTATTACCTCTTAAGGCTACTTTTACCTACCACCATACATTCTCAATCGGATCGAGGTGTAGTGATTGAGAACGCCAGCATGAAAGATTTGATGTGTTCTCTTCAAACCATTGAAATTGTTTTTATCTTGCAATGCAATTTCTTTTAATATTGATAGAGATTATTTTAACAATTGATTGAAATCAACCCATTCGCGTTTAAAATTGAATTTTGAGCACAAAATACATTTAAAAGCATCTACATAGAGCTGAAATTATTCTGATTTCTATATTTTTGTAACCACCGAGAATATGTTCTCTACGCTTGCAGACTGGGCAAAACCTTGAAACTGAAATTCTGAAGATTTCAGACTATGCTTCGAAAAATTAAAGTGGTTGTATCAGTCAATCAATAACAAACATTAACGATTTCTTTTAATTTTATACGATTTATACGATTTAAAAATAATAATAACAATAAAGACACTACTACAGGTAGACCTCGCTTAACACGTACTTCTTATAGTACGACTTCGCTCTAATACGTTTCATATTTTCGTTTAACACAGTAAAACTTGGTTCTAACACGGTTTTGGAAAAAAAATTTTATTGCTTGTTATGTTGTTTGATTCACACACATACAAATATGCATATATACTTTAGACTGCACCAAAAAAAAAAGGTCCAATTTTTTGAGTGCAAATTGCGAAAAAATATTGGAATTTAAAGGTCGCTGGGCTCAGTTTTTACCTAGTAAGTAAATTTTGAAGCGGTTGCAGAAAAAATACTTTTTAAAAGCACCAGGAACGCTGGGAAATTTGTTTTACCCTTCATTGTATATGTAATATGTTTATAAAATACAAACCTTTCTGGACTATTGCCAACACATATATAAATAAAATTTATAAAGAGAATCTACAAATTACTTGAATTTTCCTTAAGGGGTATTCTACCCGAGATAGTGCAAAATATCGATGTTTTCAAATCGTTGTAAATGAAAAGCTTTTCAATATTTTTATTCGAGGTTTTTTGCAAGTTTTTCTACAGGTTTTGAACAATAATTTTCGTGGACATGATATCTCCCGTTTAAATATTCTGAAACACAAAATGTAACCCATTTTGTAATCGTGAGACTTCCTGCTATCGCCTCATCTAGGGAATAAGAAAAATTTAAATCAGACGTTTGAAGAAAATTGACGATTTTTTGCCCTGTTTTTGTTTATATTTTAAATTAAAAACATTAGTTAAACAAATGCTTTCGCCATAATCCTAGATAAGGCCATACCTATACATTTGCTTAGTAGCCTTGTAAAATTTCAAGTCAATTGGACAAGTGGTTTTTTGTGAATCGTGTCCACCGTCCCGCAAAAAATGGTTTCGAGAAAAACGAGTTTAAAGATTTACAAACATGGTACTTACAAATGATGTAACTTACGGTTAATCAGCGATTCCAGGACCATACATTGCTCCCTCTTCTTTCTCATAAAACTCGTTGTCTACATCAAAAATATTAAATTAAAAAAAATCGATTTTTCGGGCCATCTCGGGTAGAATACCCCCTTAAGACGGGTTCAGCAATATCTCAAAACTGGAAACAGTTTTTGTAGAGAGTTTAGCTACAGAAAGCAACCCTCACACGTCCTCATATCTTGATGAAGAAATTATTTAAATTATGAAAGACTATGGTGACCAAAAGTTTGTAGTGTTGATTGGCGATAATGGCGATAATGCCTCTGGGTTGGGCGGCACATAGTCTTAATTTACTTTGTCATGATTTTTTAAAATTCAATACACTGAACGAGTTATTCGTGCTAGTTTTTGATACAATTAAAACAATTATATACAACCAAGTGTTAACGGCAATGCTCACAAAACTCAAAAATTAGGAAAGGAAAAGGATCAGGAAAAATTAAACAATTAAGACAAGGAAGCAACCTGAAGTCCTTGAAGAGATTAGTAAATATAAAAGCCCAGCTTTAGGCCTTAGCAGTACACGAAAATATTAAGCTAAATGCTGGTGCAAAAAACAAAATTACTAGATGGAGACTTTTCGGAGATGTTAAATGAAAATGTAAGATATTTGAGTCTATTGCAGATTGGATTATATACAAATTATACTCTTCATTTAAGGGCATACAAAATAAATTATAAATAACGTTGGCATCAATATCGATTCAAATAGATGAAGAAAAATAATCACTTTCAACCTCTTTTTATAAAATAATGAAAAAAAAACTTTGAAGCCAATACATTTAGCTGCTTACTTCCGTGATCTTAAAGCTCAAGGACATTATCTCAATTAATCGGAATATAAAGATGCAATGGAGTTTATTTACACAATGGTTTAAAATTTAAATATAAATGTAATAACTGACTTGGCTAATTATAAACCTAGAAAAGAGATAATTGAAAAAAAAACCCCAAAAGCACCTATGAAATTTGAATAACCGCCCAAAAAAAGCGGATTGCGGTAACAATTTCATTAATTCCGATTTCCCGATATTTCGTTTAAATATATAATTAGTTAAAATGATAAAAGACAAGAAAAGGGTATGATATAAAATTTAAATTTTTTCACAAGCATTTATCACCAAATTTGGGTGTGCATACAGAAATATTTAAAGAAGAAAAACAAAAAATTCCTTTCAACAAAAATAAAGGAAACAACGTTTCAGAATAAAACGTTGTTATTGTTACTTGTTAAAATTATTTTGTTGGTACTTTTTATATACATATACTGGAGGTGCGGTCGAATTGTTTGGTTTCATCGTGTACCCGCAAAACTTATTCAAGGTATTGTTCTGACCAACTTTGCCGAACGTGATGGTTCAGAAGTCTGAATCCAAAGAGGAAGTCTCACTAAGAATTTATTCCGTTCTTTCAAATTATCTATTGTCAGTTTCGGTGTAAAACTATTGCTATGTCAAAATATCAGTCAGTAAAATTAATTGCCGTCCTAAATAGTCGTAATATTATCTATTTTTAGAATATCTCTTTTCAGGTGTTGATCTCAACTCCACTCCAAAAATTTATCTCTCTCGCAATATTTTTGAAACAATAGATAAAGTTTCAAGACTTCGACTATTATTTAGATTTGAAGAGCTGCCTGAGTTTTTAGTCATGTGATGTGTTTTTTATTTATAAAATACAGAAGACCAAAGTAAGTTCAATTGTTGTGTGGAAAATAAAGGCTAAATTCCCGCTAAGTTTAAATCTAATTAGATGGTTTAATAAAAGTAAAAATAAATATAATGCTGCATATCGTGGGCGTTCAGACAGAATTCATCAAGTCAGTTTTTTTTAATTTCTGTAATGAAATTACTTTATACAGTAATTACTTTATACTGATTAAACATAAAAAGTCATCATATTGATATGCATTTGAGCAGCAGCAGAGCTTGGATCATATAATTTTCCAGTTTAACTAAATAGAAACACGAAAAGAGGTGATAGGGGAAGTCGAATCAGGAAAAAATGAATTTCCCTCTTCTTGTGAACAAAAGAGCGATTAGAAATGTTTTCGTCTTACTCTAGTTTCTGAAATTTTGTTTAATTTTCTTTTAAATTTTGTTTGATTATACTCTCATAAACAAAAAAAATTAATAAGGCAGTCAATAAGAGCTCAAGAAATTACAGTATACCTCCAAACCATTAGAAACACGACAAATTTCTTCTAATAATGTTTTTAAATTAGGTGAGTTTTAACAGCTTTAAAAAGATGTAGCTGAAAATTTTTTCTGGAATGGTTTTCTAGTGACAATTTGAGACCGATTAATCAAGTAATAATGGGGAAGTTTAATATTAACCCTCTTCTTTGTACCGAAAACCAAACCTATTTCTTTTGAAGTATTATCCTTGGACATCTCTGATTTTTTTTTTTTTGCTTGCACCATAAGTGCATATATATCCCCGAATATTCTATATCAGTCAGGTGACTTCTGTAGATTTAAAAGGTTTAGAGTCACCTCAAAGATGAAACTTACAAAACCTTTTTTCCTCTATTTTTTTCTTACCATGAGACTGTCCTTCCAGAATATGTTATTGCTTGAAAACTTTGTTGGTTTTAATTTTATAAAGATAACAGATTACAGTGACAAAAGTTTCAATGCTAATAACACATTGTGAAAAGATACAATGGTACGAATGAAATAAGGGGAAAATTAGGTTTTCTGAGTCGCTTTTACGGCTACCCAGATCCTTGGAGGCAGACATATAAAGTCAGCTGAAAGTTTAATTGTGCAAAAACATTAATGCACTTATAGTGCAAATGTAAAAAAATGATTTGGGAGTCAAAGCGAAAACATTTTTTTATCCTTGGATTTAAAAAAAAAAATTAACTAACTTTCCGCAGTAAAGATAAACTCTTCCAATATTACTTGACAAATCGTTCCAAAATTGTCACCAGAAAACAGTTCCCGAAAAATATGTTTGGCAACATCTTTTAAAAGCTGTTAAAGCTCAGTGCATTTACAATCAAAATTAGAGGAAATTTATGGTGTTTCTAATAGTTTTCTAATAGTTTGGCGGTATACTGTATATACACTCATTGTGAAAAAAGTAATAATATGAGCTTCCAAATAGAGAACAAAGTAAGTTCAACTTTAGATGTTCACACAAGCGTAAGCTTAAATGCCTGTCTGAAAGAGAGAGGTAGAAAAAATAGGTAGTTTAAAAAAAACATGCGAGTTTCTATCTCTTTTTTTCTACCTATTTTTTGACCTCACTCTTTCAGACAGGCGTTCATGGTTGCGCCCGTGTGAACAGACACTATAACAAAAATGCAAAGCAAAGCTTTAATCTTCCATAGCTCGTAAGTGAATGAAAATAAGCCTCCATAACCTTTACAATTTTTTTCTTGTCTCAACCTCAAGTTTTTCTCAAATTTTCATTTTGTTTAAAAATAATTTTACAAAATTTCAAATGTTTCATTGCTTAATTTTTATGTTAAAAGTAACAGTAATTGCAAATTTTTACATAAAATCATTGAAAATCCTTACTGATTGTTAGTCTACTAATAGTCTTCATTTAGACTCAGTATTATTTACGACGCCTTTTAATGATTTTAATTGGGTAAATCGATTTTTGACAGCTTAATTAGGATTTCATTTTTATTTTAGTGATTATGATGATAAAATTAGTTTTAGAATCTAGGCAGTATATTCTAGTTTTTATATTAACAGCATCACTGAAACAATCTTGTAAAATTACGAGACAGTTTACACACCAAAGTAAACTATCTCCCATAAAAATGTTGACAGTTTGTTTCCACGGCTCGAAAATTACGAAGTATTTTAGTGGTTCCATTTCGATATGGTCTTACCTTCCTTTTTAGCTACTCAGAACTATATTTTGTCCTCAAACTAAACGATGGTTGCAAGTGTCAAGTATTTCGAATCGTTATCCTATTGAAAAATCCATGAACTGGCATGTAGTTGTCAGCAAATGGTAGCACAAATACCGAAAAATAGGTTGGATTTTCTAAAGAAACATCTTCACTGCACAATGTATGTCTTGCATTCACTCATTAATATGGTATTTCTTCTGAAACTAAGGTAAATAGAGTGTCATCAGTCGAAAAGGATTGTGTTCGTTGTTCGCAATCAAAAGAATTTAATCCGAAATACACACAATCAACACAATCAACACTCTAACCTATAGGGAGTTATGTCATAGCATAGCGTTGGACCCATTCACAAAATTGAGGGTCATATGGTATGTATCAGATACATAGTGAGTGTACTTTTCAACAATTTCCGTCATGCATCGTTTTCAAAATTCATTATTCTATATTTACCATTCATATCCAGACTATTTACTACTAATGAAATGTGAAACGTGCCGCTTCAAACAAAAAAGGGAGAAATTCAATATCAGCTCAGAAATTACAATTTGATTAAACTAATATCAGCAAAATTTCAAAAATCACATTATCAATTTCGATGCATTTCACCTTTTGCCAAATCAAAACAATTTTCTAGAATTACATTAAACATTGATGACGCGATAATTATCGCATTTCCCCATTACTTTCGCAAACGTATTGCAGCACAAATGTTGCTGCTCAGCAAAATGAGCTCGCACATACCAGTAATGTTGGTCAATGGCCGCGATCAATGACGAATTGCAAAATTTGCTCACATTTATTTTGAAATGGAAACTCAGCTATTTCATTTCTGAATAGCATTCAGTTAGTATAAATAGCTCATGCTTTCGAAATTCAAATCACAGTTCTCCTTTTGAAGTGTTATAGTGTGTGATCAACTATTATGAATCCATTGAGAGCATTCTGCCTTGTGGCAATACTTGTGGTTGCGGCCTCAGCCTCCCCTCACCAGAATAAGGGAAATAGCGGTAATAGTCGAAACAGCGGAAATAACAACAACTTCAAACCAAGTGAATGGATGTCTCCTTCAAACTTGGAGTCGCTTCCATCATTGGATGAAGTTACTTTGCAACAATTGGAGAACATGTCAGTTAAGGAAGGAGAAAATTTAGTAGAGAAATTGTGTAAGTAATTTTATTTCTATTGTAGATACATATTAATAAATCTTTAATGATCCTCACAGATCATCTGTCGCAAATCAACCATAACCTGGCCCCCAGCTTTGTACCCAGCCCAAGTAACATTCCCGCCTACATTGCCAAGCCCAATGGTCAAAAGACTCAAACCAATCTGAATGAATTGGTTCAAAAACTTAAACAACAACAGAATTTTGGTAATGAAGAGGTTACCATCTTCATAACCGGTTTACCACAGCAAAGTCCAACCATTGCCAAAGCCACAGAGAGCATTGTACAAGCTTACTTGCAACGTTATCATGGACAACAACAAGTAAAGAACCAGCATTATGATTATGAGAACGCAAAACAAGGTAGCACATCCAGCGAGGAAGATTACAGTGAATCATGGAAAAATCAAAAATCTAACAATGGAGATATTATTGTGAGTTTAATTGACTCTATGGTACCATATATTACATTATATACTGATTTTATTTTCTCTTTATTTTCTATAGGTCATCGACTTGGGTTCAACCCTCAACAACTTCAAGCGTTACGCTATGCTCGATGTTGAACAGACCGGTAACATGATCGGCAAGGTTCTCGTACAATTGACCAATGAAGCTGATGTTCCTCAGGAGATCATCCATATCGTCGCTCAAGGTATAGCTGCTCACGTCGCTGGTGCTGCTGGTCGTCAATACACTCGCTTGACAGGTCATCAATTGCGCCGCATCACTGCTTTGGACCCCTCCAAGATCTTCGCCAGGAACCCCAAAGTATTGACTGGTTTAGCTCGTGGTGATGCTGATTTCGTTGATGCCATCCACACTTCCACTTGTGGCATGGGAACACGCAGACGTGTGGGTGACATTGACTTTTATGTCAATGGTCCTTCAGCTGAATTGCCCGGAGCAAACAATATTGTCGAAGCTTCCATGCGTGCTACACGCTACTACGCCGAGTCCGTTCGTCCAGGAAATGAACGCAACTTCCCAGCTGTTGCTGCTAACTCCCTGCAACAATACAACAACAAAAATGGAAATGGCAAGCGCGCCTATATGGGCATCAATACACAATATGATTCGGAGGGTGACTACATTCTCCAAGTGAACTCAAAGAGCCCATTCGGCAAGAGCGCTCCCGCACAAAAGCAGAACACCTACCACGGAGTTCACCAGGCATGGAAATCTGCAAATGCTCAGGATAATGAATAAACTATTTAATAACGATTTTGATTCGGTTTTCGACAAATTTTAGTTTGTAGTGTCATGTGAAATAAATGTTTGCATTTCTTTCAAAAAGAACTGATGTGTATATTAATTGTTTTTCCTAAAAATTCATTTTTGCAACATAACGTTTCTACTGTTCAGGGGATATGATCAATTATTTATTGAGTTGGGTCCCTTTAAAAATTTCTACTTGAGAGGAAAAAAGCAAGCATCAAATACAAAATATATGAAGCGACTGTAAAAACTTATAAGGTTCTTCATTAAGAAAAATTTTCAATTACCACGCTCTGCAAAAGCATTTTAATTATATGGCCAACGTGATGAACATGCCAGACTACAGATTACACGGTGCACCAAAATTTTAGCTTTTGTCTTATGCGCGAGATTTTCCAACGATCTTATAGTAATTTGAGGTCGCAAGACCCCTCATAATTTTTAATAAGGAACATTTTCTCCAAATATAGTATAATAGTTTTCTCAACGAATTTTTTTTTATCGACTATTTATTGAAAAAGGGGGCTTAAAACCCCATTTTCAAGAGGAAGGGTAGGAGATGGAGAACAATGGCATGTACAACAATTTTTTATCTCCTTGTGTTTAGCAAGGGGTAGGAGATGGAGAAAAAAAATTTTATCTCTTTGTGTTTAACAACTTTTCTTAAGACATCAAATTCGTTTCTGTTGAAATAAAAAAATTTCTTAATAGTCCCTGAAGACCCCAATTTTCCGAATTAAGGTCTATATGGTGGGGGAACTTGATGCTATGGAGAAGAACTGAGTACGCAGTCGTGATCAGCGACACAATATAAATATAAAACTGTTGGATAATCTCGCGAATAAAATTTTGTTGCACTGTGTTATCAAAAATTGTTGCAATTCGTCTTCTTCTGTATCGTATCTTCTGTATAGAGAGATATACCATTGGCAACAAGCAACTCTACCACCTCAGAAAACCAAAACTAACAACACGGTGGAGACTTGCGCACTTTATCTGATTATAAAAAGAAGCACGTTACATTGCAGGCAAAAGATAGCACAGTGTTATAAAATTTAGTGAAATAGAAATACCTGGGAAGTGATACTATTTTTCTTGTAGGTCTTGTCGAGTAAAACAAGAGTCTGTATTTAAAATTTTCCAAACACCCCCAAAATCTTGATTTACCGTTAAAAAACCGGTTTTACGTACCTTTGCGCACTTATAAGCCTGTAACTTAGTTGATATCAATAGATTTCCAATTTCTTAAAAAACTTAGATCTTTCTAATGATATATATTTTATTTAAGTAGATTTGAGCAATCTGTGTGTATTTGTCTAGCAAACACAATTTTTTTTCTCTTTTTTCGCCTTTTCTCAACTTTGGTGATGTTTCTACACACTATTTTATAAAGAAGCTATACAACTTATGGATTTATTCTAAAAACACGTTTATTAATGAGTAAAACGCAAGTTTGCTTTTAAAAATCGGTATGTTATTACATCGGACTGAGTTATTAAACTTTTTATGAAAACAAAATTTTTGCAAAAATATAATTTTTGGCCGTTCAAATCAAAAATGTGTGATTAACCGTTACTTTTTTTTTAAATTCAGTACTATCAGTTTCTCGTTGAGTGACCAACAATATTCTGAAATCATTTATATTTTATTTTTTCCTTCGAAGGGCTTTTCAATTGAAACCATTTCTTGGTGATAATGTTCGGCTTGTTCATTGCTGAACTGGCCCAGGTTATCTGAGAAGAAGTCCAAATGCGAATGCAAGAAATTAATTTTTAAAGACATGTTGCAGCCCATTTTACGATACGCCCTTAAAAATTCATTAACAACCGTGACATAGTCGTCACTTGTGTGATTACCAAGAAAATTATCGTATAGCCCAACAAAACTCTTCCATGCACGTTTTTCAGTTCTATTGAAAAACTGTTCATAAAGTTCACATCGCTTATAATATTACGAATTTGAGATCAAATGAAAATACCCGGAAATTCATCAAAGAGATAAACACGATGAAAAAGTACTAGATATGGAAGAAAATAAATTAATACCTTCTATCATTTTGGCTTCAGTTAACTTTGGGAACACCACTTTAAGATGACAAAATGCGTCGCCGTTTACATCCAATTTTTTAACAAATTGTTTCATATATCCTAACTTTAGATGCAATGGTGGCAGAATAACATCTTCAGCTTTAACTAATAGGAGGTTTAAAACGCTTTCCGGCCTATTTAATGCGACTCACGAGATGGCCGTACCTTTCGATCATAGCGATTAAGTGCACGACTATCCCATTCACACAGATGCGCTATGCGATCATTTCCATGGTAATCACAGAAGCGACGACTATTTCACTTTTGGTAATGAATTTTTAAGTGCGTATGCTGAAACATGGCCATAAAAATTCATTTCCTGTAATATATATATCGTCGCCTGAGAATTGATTTGACGTATGTACAAATTCGTATACCTACACGTTAAATCAATTCTCAGGCGACGATATGCTTTTAATTAATTCCTTTCAATGGATTTTCCCTTTGACTTTAATAACGATTATAGTAGATAATCTGCGAGCTGGATGAATTGATTAATAAAAATCTGAAAAAAATGTTTGTCTTAAGGTAGCTAAATATAACTGAATATTGTGGAATATAAGTGCAAAAATATATTGCAGTTTTTTGTGATAGTTCAAGAGACGATTATAATTTCTTGCATGAGCTATTTATATGAGATTCGCAGCAATCCTAATTTGAACGCATTCCTATTCTTTATTGTCATAGCTCACATATAAAAAAGAAGAAACTCAGGTATTACTAAAAAAAATATATTGGTATAATAATAAAACTCGTAAGTGAATTCTTTTTGAAAGAAATGCAAACATTTATTTTATAAAAAACTAAAACTACACAAACAAAAAGCGGTCGAGATTTTAAAATTTTTCGTTCAAATCAGAATCATTATTGGTTTATTCGTTATCCTGAGCATTTGCAGATTTCCATGCCTGGTGAACTCCGTGGTAGGTGTTCTGCTTTTGTGCGGGAGCGCTCTTGCCGAATGGGCTCTTTGAGTTCACTTGGAGAATGTAGTCACCCTCCGAATCATATTGTGTATTGATGCCCATATAGGCGCGCTTGCCATTTCCATTTTTGTTGTTGTATTGTTGCAGGGAGTTAGCAGCAACAGCTGGGAAGTTGCGTTCATTTCCTGGACGAACGGACTCGGCGTAGTAGCGTGTAGCACGCATGGAAGCTTCGACAATATTGTTTGCTCCGGGCAATTCAGCTGAAGGACCATTGACATAAAAGTCAATGTCACCCACACGTCTGCGTGTTCCCATGCCACAAGTGGAAGTGTGGATGGCATCAACGAAATCAGCATCACCACGAGCTAAACCAGTCAATACTTTGGGGTTCCTGGCGAAGATCTTGGAGGGGTCCAAAGCAGTGATGCGGCGCAATTGATGACCTGTCAAGCGAGTGTATTGACGACCAGCAGCACCAGCGACGTGAGCAGCTATACCTTGAGCGACGATATGGATGATCTCCTGAGGAACATCAGCTTCATTGGTCAATTGTACGAGAACCTTGCCGATCATGTTACCGGTCTGTTCAACATCGAGCATAGCGTAACGCTTGAAGTTGTTGAGGGTTGAACCCAAGTCGATGACCTATAGAAAATAAAGAGAAAATAAAATCAGTATATAATGTAATATATGGTACCATAGAGTCAATTAAACTCACAATAATATCTCCATTGTTAGATTTTTGATTTTTCCATGATTCACTGTAATCTTCCTCGCTGGATGTGCTACCTTGTTTTGCGCTCTCATAATCATAATGCTGGTTCTTTACTTGTTGTTGTCCATGATAACGTTGCAAGTAAGCTTGTACAATGCTCTCTGTGGCTTTTGTAATGGTTGGACTTTGCTGTGGTAAACCGGTCATGAAGATGGTAACCTCCTCATTACCAAAATTCTGTTGTTGTTTAAGTTGTTGAACCAATTCATTCAGATTGGTTTGAGTCTTTTGACCATTGGGCTTGACAATGTAAGCGGGAATATTACTTGGGCTGGGTACAAAGCTGGGGGCCAGGTTGTGGTTGATTTGCGACAGATGATCTGTGAAGATCATTAAAGATTTATTAATATGTATCTACAATAGAAATAAAATTACTTACACAATTTCTCCACTAAATTTCCTCCTTCCTTAACTGACATGTTCTCCAATTGTTGCAAAGTGACTTCATCCAATGATGGAAGCGATTCCAATTTTGATGCAGACAACCATTCACTTGGCTTCAAACTGTTGCTAACGCTATTGCCCTGCTGAGTAGGTGTGGCTAAGGCAGTAGCCACAAGGATTGCCACTAGGCAGAAGACTTTCAATGGATTCATAACAGTAGTATTCTTGATCACTTACGTCGTACTACCAAACTAAAACACTTCAAAAGGAGAACTGTAATTTGAGATCGATTTCGAAGCAGTATTTATACTAAATCGAGAGTTTATAACTCTTATGAAATCTTGCTTACCGTGTTGTTTGTCGTCACTGATATCAAATTAAGTATGCTGATAATACAAAAATATAAAATTATTGTTTGTAATGCATCTTTTCATTTCTACTGTGAGTCTTAGTTACTTAGAGAGATCAAATGTAATCACACAAATTTGCATTATACTTACATATGTGCCTAAAAGCTGCTTATCAATTATTTCTAACTATTTTAAATTAAACAATATCATTAATTAGAAACTAAAGGAGACTTCTCAACCGACTCTTTACTACATCCTTAATCCCAAAATTGATTCCCAAATCCTAAAATGCTATAACTTTGTTCTCTTTTTGTATCGGGTGCAGGTGAAGTTGCTTTATTTAAAAATACTTAATTACAGGATGCAGTACCAAATTTCAAAAAGAAAAGGTACTTTTTGTCATCTTAAATAATCACTTGCAGAATTAAAAGAATATTAGTAATTTTGGCAATGAACTACTTTTATTGCTAGTCATTGTTATTTATTGCAATATAAAGTAATGTAGTAAGTAACATTTAAACGTATGAAAACTATTTTTACACAACCTAGGTGCTTGTAACTAGTTACTTAATAGCACTGTCCACTCAATATAGTTTTATCATGATTTTAAATATTTGGTAATTTAAAGATAACAACAAATTTGTTGATAGCAAACTCCCGAAACTACGCAAGAACGTTTAACATTTAAAATAAGTTCAAAATGTTATCACTAATTTAATATATACACCTATATTATTATTTATTACAATATTGTTTGCTTTTAGTACCAAAAACAAATATTGTAGATAACTCATTTTAGTCATGTCCATATTTGCCCTTAGATTTTGAAATTAAGTGAAAGGTCATTCGGTCGTTATGAAATATGTATACTTACGAATTGTGTTATTCGTACTATAAATTATACATTCGAATCCGGTATGTCAATTTTTCTCTCACCTCATACGTTTAAGAAAAATATTGCCCCAATATGGGGAAAAATATCGCTTTTTACTTGGCGCCCTTAACTTTCATTTTTGCATTTTCTATACGGGTAATCCTCGCAGGTATATGTATGCCAATATAACATTATGACGATCGCAGTGCACACTTCCCATATAGGAAATTCCAGAGAGAATAGCCTAAAAACCACTCAAACGGTAACCTTATCTCCATTAATTTTGGTAATTTTTGGTGTGGATTACGTGATTGTTACTCAAAGTTTGGGAACATATGCCAGAGTCGAAGCTCGTTAGAAAGGTGATATACCTGGAAACAACATTTTTCAAGGACATAAGATTCTTCAAAGATATATGAAACATGAAACACATATTTTTATTTTTTCAACTTAAGTGTTTTGTAAAATAAATAAAATAAAATAAAGCGTATGCAAATATTAAAAGCTATTAATACCACGCGAAAACTTTGAGCTTTTATTGCGATAAGAACATAATATATCATTTCTATGTTTCTGTATAATTCGTGAACGTGGATTCGTGATTTCAATGCCCACTTAAGGTTTTTGACATACATATAAGCTATCAAATTTTAAAAGCAAAAATCTTCGGTATCCAGATTGCAGACACTTATCATACTTATCTCTTAAAACTTAAATGATAGAGCAAAACTGATAATAATAACACTAGTTTTCATCCAAAATTACCAATGAACACCACTACCCAATTCATATGTAAAATTGGTCGCTATGGTGTGGTTTTGGAGATATCGCCAGTTGATTTTTTTTTTTATTGGAGCAAAAAAGGTTTGTCTACATAATTACAAATATCTTGGAAACTAGGAACTCAATTTGAACTGTCCGTCAGTAATAAAATATATGCATTTTAAGAAAATGTAGAAAAGTAACCTTGGCTGAGCTCCTAAATGCATTAATGCAAGCCATCAGTGTGTTTTATTGCTAAATGTTTCTAAAGTAAATTTATTGCGTACTGCAACTCTGCTGTGAATTTGTATTACAGCGCAGTTGCACAATAAAGTCTACCCAATTCCCTATGATTCAGTAGGAAAACACACTGATGGTTCGCATTCATACATTTAGGAACACAACCTTTATCTTTTGAAATTGCTAAAAGACGAACAATTTTAATTAGTCAAAATTTCCCATAATTCTACAATTTTTGTTGTTAATCTAACTATCTAGGTCTGAGCTCATGAAAATTTTTCGTTTAGCAAATAAATTTTTAATACATATCGATACCCCAGTTCCTAAGTATAACAAGTCAGAAATAAGTACTAACGAGATAATAATTAGAAATATAAATGACTGTATGGAAAGAAAGTAATCTAGACTTATGATAAAATATAGGGTATAACAACTGAACTGCATTGAGTTATCGACCTGTTGTTCTTTGGAAATGGTGCGTAATCGTTCCGAGAATAGTTTCTAATATTTATCTCAAGTTCATCAAATTTCGGATTTGTAACACTTTGGAACTGAGGTATCGATATGGTTTTACTTTATTTTTACGCCTTCAAAATGCTAAAGTGAAAAAAAAAATATGAGTCTGCTGAGATATTCATATATCTTTAAAGGATCTTCTTGAGATACATTATGTACATTAGGTAAAACATGAGTATAAGTTCACAAACCAAGAGAGAATACAATTTTTTGTCATATTCTTAATTTCTAAAATTTTCATACAAAAAATCATCTAAGCCGAAGCCGTTCACGTTTGTATACGAGTTTTTTGAAAATCTATCATTATATTATATCGTTTTTATGTTCTCTAGCTGGGAAAAATGTAGACTCAGCAGTTTCTGCATGATTGGGTCATGGATATACATACAAAGATAGTTTAATTTTTATAAATTTATGTACTTGTATTTAGTTTATATTATAACACAGTTCTAATTAACACGTTTGCTTATATTTGTGTAACCAATGCCAACGCATGTCATCAAAACTTTTTGAGCGCCAGACAAAACGTCATCATCATCTTCAATCTCGGGATTTTCCAATTTAAAAGTAATGGAAAAAAAATCACGTAAATGTTGTAGAAAATGCACTGTGTATGTGGAAAGAGGACCTTTAAGAAATAAAAAAACTATTAAAATTAGTACAATACAAATTGAGAAATTGATATACCAGTTAAATATTTAGAAACGTTTTTCTGGCCCAAAGCCATGAAAAGAGCAACAAGCCATTGATAAGCAGAATCACTACAGCCACCGCGATAGATTTCATCTAATAATTTCATAGCAGCCTCTCGTCCTAAATCTTCAGGTATAGAAGGATCTTTGCCCTAGGAAAAATATAAATTATTGAAGTTGTAAAGTTTGAGCAAGAAAAAAAAAGGAGCCAAACCTCTACTTTCATATTTGATATGGATTCTGCAGCAAAGCAAACACCATCTGTCGTCTCGGCCAACAGACACACACCGAAACCTGGGGAATTTCCAGACATTTTGCCACGATTCTGATCAGTATAAATATACACATCTGGTAGAAACTTTAACATAACACCTTTTGCTGACTCCACAGTACGGTTTGCCATTGCGGGTGAAACTTTGCATGCATAAACGGTTCCACGTATCCGTTTGACCATGCCTTGCTGTTGAAATTGTATGGCACGTAGGTTTTTACGTGCAGGACAACGGAAATGGACTTCACCGCCTCCTAAAGGCGCCACTCCTCTACGCACAACTTTCAACTCTAGACCATCATCGACCACTAGAAATCGTTTCAATACCGACAATGCTGATCCTTTGATATGATCAACTGACGGTGACTCTTTGCTATTTGTCACACCACGTAAAGTGACATTTAATGGATTTTTGCAAAAAGGACCAACTGCAATCAGCACATCCAAATAGTAACCAATGCCACGTTGGGTACAACAATCATGTTGAAACTGCCCACCATGCAGGAGACCTGGACTGAAAAGTACTGCAGTGCCCGCGGGATTTAGTTCGATTTTTGTCCCATTTGTTACCTTATCCAGCATACGTATCAGCCCGATTTCGTATTCGCGCAAACCAGGAGCTATCTCATCGTCGGCGCGTATTTGTGCAATTTTTACCGGCTTACCACTGAGGCAAGAAAGCAGCAATCGCTGAGATATAAATTTATTATGAATATTGATTATCATTTGCATTCAATTTTTTTGCAGCTCACCTGCTTGAAGAAGTTGCTGCCACGATAGATGAGGCAATTGCCTTCTTTTGCTATGGGAGGCATTTTTGTATGATTTATTTATTTAATGGCCCAAAATTTGTATTTACAATCAAAACCTAACACAAAACCTTTACAACTCACACGTGTTTGGAAATATAAACAACCCTTTGACAAATGAAATGATTGGCAGCATTGGTTATCTTATCGCTATACAACACAGGGTTGTTTGGCTCATTTCAAAGTGAAAACTTTTTAAAAAGATCTTTCGTTTGTACCATAAAATGTCAAAATCAGTCGTACAACAAAACAATAACAATACATCTAAGGCAGGGTTCAGAAAGTACACACACCATACACACAATGTATTGTTGAAAAATAACCAACACATATTTTTATTTTCATATCAATTTTGTGTGTATCCAAATTTTGTTCGGTGTGATACACGATCGTGTATGTGTATCGTTTTAATATTTGGCTTCGTTCGCATACATCGTTAGTTCACGTATAGTGCGATCGATCACACACAAACCACACACAAGTCGGTGAACAACAATACTTTACACTCGTGAGTGACTAAAAATGAATACGTTCTTCGTTCGCCAACGGAAAAATCTGAGACACGCAAAAAAAAATGACTAGAATTGTTTCAATGCGATGAATTTACGCCTAGAAACAAGAATTCATTTTTCATTGCGTTCATTTGTTGTTATGCAGTGCATTGATTCGTAAATTAATGCAAAACTAACTCAATAAAACTATGCCAACAAAAAGCAATCAGACACCGAACAAAATTTGGATACACACAAAATTGATATGAAAATAAAAATATGTGTTGGTTGCTCTAAACTGTGTTTGTTTACATTTATGTACGGGATTTTTATTCAGTGTGTGTATTTTTCTGAACCCTGAATCTAAGGTGAATTTATACCAAGTGTAGTTCCCAGTAACTCATTCTTCTTCTTCCTTCGTGGTCAATACCATTGGCTGTCAAAATCATTGTATACTTTTCTTTATTTTCTTTATTTTGACATTTTCTGCATTCCGTCATTATGGCTGCAACAACAAGGATGTGCTGTTTTTGTATTATCGTATGGCCGATTTTCGCATTTAATAGTATCCGATGCAACAACAAAGATGTGTTGTTTTTGCCAAGGTGAAATTGTGTTGTCTTGCTATCACCTTATATAAAATTCCAACATGTTTTCTGTTGACTGTTTTCTATTGAGGTGAAATGTAAATATGTACATATTAAATGATTTCCCCATGATTGTTATTTTATTGCAGAACACGAAATACTCGATTTTTTGTGTGCTATATTATGTAATTATAATCAGCATAAGGTGCTATTCTACGTTAAAACGTTAAATTTCTATGATTAAAACTTAACACTGCGGCTACACCTGTCAGTGCTGGCATCTCAATTGAGAATACGTATTATACAATGTTGAAAAATTTAGTGAAGAGTTTTGTTGCGCTATACAATAATTTCGTTCGCAATCACAGAAGCGACGACTATGTCATAGTTGTTAATGAATTTTTAATTGCGTATGGTAAAATGGGCTGCAACATGGCCATAAAAATTCATTTCCTGCATTGACATTTGAACTTCTTCCCATATAACCTGGGCGAGTTCAACGATGAACAAGACGAATATTTACACCAAGAAATGGCTACAATTGAAAACCTTTTCGAAGGAAAAAATAAAACAAAAATTATTTCAGAATATTTTTGGTAACTTCAACGAGAAACTGATGATGCTGAATTTAAAAAAAATCACGGTCAAGGAAACATTTTTGAGTTAAATGGCCAAAAATTGTACTTTTGTAAAAATTATGTTTACATTAAAATTTTAATAACTCTGTCAATTACTTACCGATTTTTAAAAACAAATATGCGTTGTATTCGTTATTGAACATATTTTTTGAATAAATTCACAAGTAGTATGGTTTTGTTATAAAATAGTGTGTAGAAACATTGCCGAAGTTGAGAAAAGCCGTGTAAAGTGAAAAAAAATTGTGTTTGCTGGACAAATACACACAAGTTTCTCAAGTTTTCTCAAATAAAATTAATATCACTCGAAAGGCCTAAGTTTCTTTTTTCTAGAACAGGTAAGAAAGCAGCAGCAACAATATCGATGACTACAGCTGCAATAAATACAAGTACGAAAAATGCCATTAACAGCAACATGCACACAATTATGAACAATCAATTGAATTAAACACAACATCAACAGCAGTCGTCATCGAGTACATCAAAAACAAATTCAGCAGTAAATAGAGAAAATAAAAGCAAAAATTTCTAAATTGCTGCAAACATCATTCAACAATCGAATATCATCTGTTTCGATGTGGACACAGTTATAAGAGAAGAAGGCTGACTTTTGTGGCGCGGGTTCCGAAGTAGCATGTAATACTAAGAAATCAATGAGCGGTACAATAGCTTTCCAAGATGCTCTCAAGATAAGGCTCTACATAATACATCCCACGCGACGTCAAATTAACGATTTCATCAAAATGCGCTCCACGGCTTGCACACGTGTAAACAGTCACCAAAAGCAAATAAACGTTTATCATTTACCACTAAATGCAACAATGGTATTCAGCTGTTTATGAAGATAAGCAAAGTAAAAGCTTTTTTTTTTTTATTAAAAACCATAAAGTTTTTGGAATCACTCAGTTCGCAAAGTTGTTTCTTACCTGATAAGGGAAAAACCCGTAGTGGAATCCAACCTCTTAGACAAAGGAACATTAATTTTTGTATCCTGCTCGACGAAAGGAATAATTCCTGATTATAACTTTTCAGACAAAGGAGGGAAATAACTCTGGATATTAGTACAATGGATGGATTAGTGCAATGTCCATTTGATAAATCGCATCGTATACTGAAATCGCGTTTACAGTATCATATTAACCGCGATCATAAGAAAGAGGCTGGAAAGGCTACCGTGGCATGTCCATTCAATTCGCAGCATTTAATGACATCTGGGCAAATTAAGGTAAGTTTTCAAATATTTCGATGTATAAACGGAATAAGCAAATGACCACTCCTGGAAACGAGAAGATAAGTACAAAAATATTGTTTTATGACCTGCGCACACATACAAGATACTGCTGAAGCTAATACTAATGTCCCTTGTATAGTATGTATAATCAGATAATGCATATCATTTTCAACGAATTATTTCTACTGCATGCAACTTAAGCTAAATTATAATGGTAAATAAAAAACTAAATAAACATAAATAATTTTCAGGAGCATGTTGCAAACTGTCCACAACGGAAAACTTTCGAAAATTTAAAAACTCAGGAAGAGCTTAGCACCAACTTTCAGCCAGCAGCTTCAGACGTACAGAAAATTGTATCATCAGAAAACTGGGATGATGAGCCAGATGTTCCTACCTATAATGCAAAGAAGATATTGGAAACTAAACCTGTCTTGAGAAGTGTTCAAGGACCACCATCTGAAAAGAAAAGATTTCGTGTAAGCGAACGATTGCGTCTTAATAATACTTCATAAATTGAGCATATCCATAGTAGGCAAATTGTGTTAAATGTTTGTAAATTTTAAGTCAATTATTGTGTTCACTTTAGTAGATACAATTTTTTTTTTACAATTTTTTAATATATTTTAACATGTATTACTTTTGATTTGTATTCAGCTTTATATTTTTAACTTGCTACACAGATTATGCCAATTTTTCAATAATTATTGTGAAATTTATCAAAATGTATATGTATGCAATTTGTGTTAGAATTTTAAATATATGTATACAAACGTATGTACAAAACAAAAAATACTTTGTCGAAATTCAATATCGGGACATGGTCACCTATTTACTTATTCCTTTTGTAGTTTTTATATGATGAATATATCTATATTAGATAACCTAGATGGTTTGCTGTGTTTTGAGAAATTTTAAAATCAATTTTTATTACGATAAAGATAATTTTTTTTTCATGATCGTGATAGTAGGTATTGAATAACTATTTTTCCAGTGATTTTAATTGGCCCTTAAAGTTTTTAAATTTAAATTCTGAATTGTAGTTTTCCATACGAAATTATCAGTAGTCTAAAAAACTAAATAATTTTAAAACACAAATGAATTCCTAATTATTAGAATATTTATATTTACTAAAAAAAAAGGGAATCTAAGAATATTTGGTATGAGTCTTTTAGCCTTTTTTTCATAGGTAAGCATATTATTTATGGTTAATTTGTGCTCTTTAAATTGTGCACCGCGTATTGGAAAAAATAATCAATAATATCTAAGTAAAACAGTTATTTTTCATATACCTACACATTAGTTTTTTGAATTCATTCAATACGCAAAGTCATATCGTGTTGTACCTGACGAAAAACATTAGCTACTAAAACTTAACATTTTGAACAAGTGAACAACATGGCGTCGTTGGGAAATAATTCTACCCCTATGTTTGTGGTGTGCCCATTCAATATATCACATATAATATTGGCATCGCGTTTACAATATCATATTAACCGTGATCATCCCGAAGCAGCTGACACCGCATATCGTCCACCTTATATGTTGCAGGTACCTATCATTTAAATCATGGAATAGACAATTTGAAGTGATTCAAATGACATTTTGGTCAATTCTGAGAATTCTGTATTGTACGTATCTTATTGGTATTGTTCAGTATCTAACGTTTAATTTAATATTATTTATATGATACTGAAAGCGATTTATTTATAGCCTCAGAATAGTTAATGTCAATTGAATCTCTCTTGCATGCCATCGGTTTGCATTTTTTTAAAATAAAAATAACGGGAATCCCAAAACACCGTTTTGTGTTTGCATTTACATACTTGGATATATCGTATGGGTGCTTCCAGAACCATTTTTTAAATTCTATTTAAAAAGTTATAAATGGAATTACGTTTTTAGGGTTTTGGTGAATTTTCCATAGACATATTCTAGATTTGGTAGCATATTTAACTCAAAATAAAAACGAAGGCATTCGTGATTCCGGTAGCGTCACGATTATGTATAAATGAATTTATACAGTTTGTTTCAACTGAATTAATATTTCTTTTGAGTATATTGGAAGGACCTTAACGTTACATTATATACGAAATATAATTATAACAAATTGGCATATACCAAGCTCCGCTATTTACATACATATGATCCGTTTAATTATATGATTGCGAACCCCACTTACAGCCACTTTTTTATTTACTACCTCGTCTATTTGTCTATTTCGCATGCAAAGCAAAATCAAAATAATATTATCATTATTATTATTTCATTAACTATATCGTGGGTGGTCAAACAGAACCCATTAACTCCATTTTTAAATTTCTGAGGTGAAGTCCGTTTTTCACTAATTTCACCGATTAGTATCCATTTGTATATATATATGTATACTTTTCAACTGTAGAACCATTTGAATTTGAAAACTTAATTATTACAGACCCAATCAGCAAAATCAATTTGGACATAGTGATTTCTGCGTATATTGTGGCCGCCTAGGCTACGGCGGTAGGTTCATATCTCGGCACGCTCAAAAAATAGAAAATACAAATTTTTATACACGGCACCACCTCTCGGCTGGCAATCGCAAACCTCCAAGAGTAAAAAATGCCTATGAAAAGCTTTTCTTTTCGCCGTTCGGATTCGGCATAAAACTGTAGGTCCCTTCCATTCGTGTATAAATATAACTCACACAACATGAATGGATACGAAAAGCTCGGCCTTGTCCCTCCATGGGCTGTTGTGTCATAATAGTAGTAGTAGTAGATTTCTGCGTACCCAGGGTCATTGTTTTTCATCAAAAACGCTAAATTAGAAAAAATATCGTTTACACTAATTTGTACAATGTAACTTATGCACATATTATTTTAATTTTCAGGCGCATATTCCGAGCTGTCCACATCGAAACAATGACGAGCAATTTAGAGGCTATGATGAATCTATATCACAGCCACTACAAGTAAGGGTTCCACAGTCACGAAACTCGAATATTGAATATTTTGATGAATCTCATCCCGAAATGAACGAGTAGTCCTACAATCTATGAAAAAACCAACGTAAGCGTAGTCAACATAAGCATATTCAGTGTATGCAACGAAATCCATGATTGTTTATCAATAAAGAAAAAAAAGTGTTATGTGGATATGTGTGCATTGTACTAACACGTGAGGATTTTGTATCATCTACACAAACTTTTTAAAAAATTTAATTAATTATAGATTCATTTAATTTCAAGACTATTAACTAGTTAATTATGCGTAGCATGAAAACTATGATTATTCGTAACAATGAGATCAGCTGATTTCACTCATTTTGTTATTAAAATTGATTTCCTAAAATAAAAATGAAAGAAATTTTGGACTTTCACGTACGCTCCTTTAGCACTTTTAACCAGTTTCTCATCATTTTTTAATTAATTAGTATCTGGGCTACTAAACTTTGCTCGGCGTCTTTCGAGTTTTCTCAGGGACGGAACTTATCTACATAAACCTAAAAAGTAAAGGAACAAGAAATAAAAACAAACAAAAAAATCTGGGCACATTGCAGGATTCGAACCCGCGCATTCCGGCATAGAGCCCCTGGGTCAGGGTTCGGACTTTACTACGATCGTAGTAAATTTACCATGTTTTTCACAAAATTTTAAAATTTACTCCATCACTCCGCTTGAGCTAAAATCTACTACGATTATTTTCGTTGAATACTACCGTAGTAGCTAAATGTCTCCTTTTGAATGACATATAAAAACTTACTCATCGTATAACTAAAAATAAAGTTACGGGCACGTATATACTTCAACCTATCAGAAATGGGTTTTTCGGTCCTAAGTCCCGATTTTGAGGGTCAATTCCCAATAATGAGATTATCAGCTTTTTTCTGCTTGACTATACCCAGAGTTTGAGCTATGTCTCAAAGAAAGTATATTTTCACTGTCACACAGTGTTATTAACAGATATTTTCATGTGTATACTGTTTGTTTTAATAAAAACAATTTCTTGTAAAACTTAACAAGCTACTCTTATATTATTTATTTAATATTGTCATGCGCAAAATGTTTATTTGAATGAAAACTATTTACTGTTAAATTTAATAAACTTCTTTTATTTTAATGTTTTTTGTAATTTTTGATAAAAGTACCTTTTCTGGGTAAAATATCTTTTCTTACACCTATTTATTCACCCTACATCAGAGATGCTCAAGCTCTTGAACGCTGGCAGATCAGATTTTTTATTTTTAAACATATATGCTCACATCAGGGATGCCAACTCTTTCTTCTGTCTCCCCGATAGCCCTTGAGAAATTCCCCGATTTTCGATCAAATTTCCCGCACCGGTATAATTGATGTGTAAACATTTTAGCTCACGGTATGGGCAAAATTTCAAATGTGTAAAATGTAACAATAACTGTATCGTAAGATGTAAGATAACTGTAACGTCCAGTTCCCTTCTCGCTCACACTACTGCGCGGCATGACTGTGCTACTCTAAACAACAAAGAGAAGAAGAGAGGGAGAAATTAAAATACGAGCGGAGTTTGTTTGTTTATGTTTCGATCAATTTACTCACACATACAAACGAAACGAAAAGTGATAATGATAGCAAATCACGGCATTATAAAAGACAACACTTTTTTTTATCTATGTAAATAGAAAATATGTTAAACAGAAAAAATCAAACTTATTTATTATAAAATCACTTATTTACTTCAATAAAAATACATTTTTTTTATTTTTATTAAATGCAGTTAAGACAACTCTCTTTGCGGTGCTTTTAAAAAGTAGTGGGGTGACTAGACATCCCTTTTGCCTTCCTAAGGTTAAATGTGGAAAGCACTTATCGTCGCCTGAGGATTGATTTGACGTATGTGTGTACAAATTCATATACCTATACGCCAAGTCAATTCTCAGGCGACGTTATGTAAAATTTTCACATCTAATAAAATTTCAAATCGACAGGAAGAAAAACTTAAAGCGCGAAAAAAAGAATGCGATTGCAGCTGCGTATATGCGAGCATATAGATCTCGATGCATTGAGTAAAAGAAAAATAATGCAACTACAACATATCAGCCCTATTCACGATTTGGTGCAATTGCAAAATATTTATGCTATCACAACAACAAATATATGTGATATGGAATAAAAGTTTGCATTTGCAATGATGTAAGACCATTTGCAATTTATGGTGAATTGGGGTATTATATATATAAAAGATAATGATATCTAATAAGTTTTTAAGTTTATAAAATAATTATTTTAATTTGAATTACCTAAGCATATAAATTATACATTAAATCCCTATATATGGCTATACATATGTGAGCTTATGTATATGACATTCAGTTAGCTTAACTGTTTACACATCAAATATCTTGCGTGCCTTGCACACATCCATTTTTTATATTACAACAGCGCGATACGTACTTTTCATATACACATTTTATAAAAACGAAAAATACCTTTACGTTGGCTTAAAATTGATCTCGATGGCTGTTATTTTATACCGGCCCTGAACTATCTCATTTTTTATAGGACTTCGGAATTCTTTTGACACATGAGTGATTTCATCTCAAGGAAAACCACTCTTAAAATCAATCGGGCTCATACTTGCACAAAGATTAGTCCCATTGGGTAATAGTTACCACACCAAATTTGAACGATATGGGGTGTTTCGCGTTACTAGACGTTGATTTTGATAGATAAACAAGCTTCAGCCGAGTTTTGGACATCAAAGTTCTTAAAATAAGAGGCATGGACTTTCTTTTGGCTCTGATAAAAAATGTCGAAAACCTTGTTTTAAGAAAAACGGGTTCAAAATTTTGACTATCGGTTTTTAACAATTAAAATATACTTCATCTTCTTCATAATGGCAGACCTTAGTTTGTAAGTTTACAGATTATTCAACAAGGATTAAGAGTTTCAATCAGAAGGTGCTGGACCAAGGCATAGCTAAGCCATTCTGAACAGCGGAAAGGGAAGGTGACTGTTTTGCCTGACTAACAGTCGGCGCTATAATCGTCTATATCTACGAAAGCACTCTGAGTTTCTCTCTGAAATTTTTGCAAAATACTTTTGAAGTTAAGGACTTTTAAATTACACGCTTTTTTAAAAATCGATTTCTTCAAACCAAGGGTCCACTTAAGAAACGATGAAGATTTTAAGACCTAAAATATGAAATATTGCTAAAGCTAAACGATTTACATTACATAAAATTTGACAAAAAATATTCTACTGACTTTAATAACTAAAAGCTGAACGGTTTCGATTTCCCCGCAAAAAACAACTCATTCCCGTACTATGTAAAATTACCCCCAAATCGAAATTTCCCGGAAGCTGGCATCGCTGGCTCACAAGTACACGATAAAAGCATTTAGCAGAGAATATGAGAACAGAATTTCGACTACTATTACTTCCATTATGGCACAACAGCCCATGGAAGGACAAGGCCGAGCTTTTCGCATCCATTCATGTTGTGTAAGTTATATTTATACACGAATGGAAGGGACCTACAGTTTTATGCCGAATCCGAACGGCGAAGTGAAAAACTTTTCATAAGCATTTTTTACTCTTGGAGGTTTGCCATTGCCAGCCAAATGATGGTGCCGTGTAGAAACATTTTTATTTTCTATTTTAGATTTTTGAGCGTGCCGAGATATGAACCCGGGCACCTCTGCGTAGCAGCCCAACACACTAACCACTAGGCTACAGCGACCACAAGTGACAACTGAATTGGTAGTTTTAAAAAAATTTTACACTTAAAGTCGAAAATAAAAATCGACTACGATCAAGTTTGTCAATTTAAAGTCGATCATAAAAAGTTGAAATTTTGTGATAAAAGTCAACTAAGTTGAAAAGTCCTTACTGTGCGCTTCAGCGGCAGCGACAACTTCACAATGTAATCAAACTCATAAAATACATACATTTTGCCTGTGACAGGTTGAATCGCTTCAGGTTTCCTACTTTAGGCTTCAGAGTTGTCAAAGCTTGTGCTCGAGCTCTACTCCGTCCTCTGAGTTAAAAAAAGTTTTTACCCAAGGCGGATTTAACATGGTGGTAGCAGCATTACAACAAGTACAACGTAACAATAACAACACGCTACTTTGTTGTTGCTAAAAATCGTAATTGTCAAAAGCACAAGAACAAATGCATAGAAAACAAAAAAAAACAAATATTTTGACAGTTAAGATTATCTTCATATAAAAAAAATTAGAGAAGAAGAAGACAGAGCTGACGCTGCTATCACCTATTATAATTTCGCCATGGTTTTACCGTATTGTTCAGCCCTGGCTGTAAAATACTCTAACTACTATTAGGTACTATATTTTGCAACGCTAAACACGCAGGAAGCGTCGCTGGCTGACATTACTGACAATTTTGACAGGAGATTTTGCGCACATTTTTTTTTAGTATAATATTAGACAACAAATTTATCGCTACAATTGCAAAGAAGTTTGTAAAAAAGAAAAGGGAAATGTTTTCCGCACAAACTGATAATGACATGGTTTGTTGCCCCTACAATAAGGCACATCGAATGCTACGGAAGCGCTTGCAACCCCATCTTATTAAATGTCGTGGGAACTATCCAGACGTGGAGCTCCAAAAATGTCCATTTAATCAAACTCATTTGATACCGGAGCCTGAATTTGTGGTAAGTATATGAATATGGCAAACATGTATAATGTTATTGACTTTAAAATGAGTATTACAGTTCCATGTAACAAACTGTTCAGATCGGAAACTTATCACTCAATACAAATATGATGCCCCCGAGGCAAAAGAAGAGGAACGCGTCAAACATGAGCCAATAGAATGCGAAGAAAACTGGGATGACACCGAAGTTGAAGACTACAATCCGAAAAAGTATATTGAAAAGGCAAACGTATTGCGCAGACCAGAAGGCACTCAGCCATCTCAACGTAAAGAATTCATTAAGAAGGAACGCAAACGATTAGGTGATTACGATAGCGCAGATGAACAAGAAGAAATAAATGAGAAAAAGCACGATGTGAAAAAGGAGGTAGAAACGACTTTTGCTGACGATTTTTATGATAGAAAATATGCTCCGCCGCCAACACTTTCAACACCAAGTGTTAGTAATTGGGAGCGTCGAAATGCCTATAGATCAAGATCTCCACGTTCAAGGGCTTCACATGATTCACCATCACCCCCTCCACCTCCAACGTTCACTCATGATCGTTACGGACATCGTGATCGTCAGGAACATATTAAACGCCGTGAATATCGAGACCGTCACGAATATCGTGATCGTTCTCCATTGCAGTATAAAGCCACCAATTCACCTCCACCACCATCAGCCCCGTCGATGCATTCTAGAGAATCTCCGGACTATGATTTAGATGATGATCCTTATTATAATGGTGGCAGTAGCTCTTCCACTACTACTACTACTAGTCGTGAAGATGAATATGGTGCGAGCAGTCGTTATTACAATTACCCGACTCCTTATTCTGCGCTACCGGGAGGTTCACCTTATGGGCGTGGCGCTTATCGGGGCGGATATCCATATGATCGCAGATACTTAGGACAAATGCGGAGTCGTTATGATCATTAAACTCATCACATGTTGGCTATGCCGACTGTTACAACTTAGCGATAATAATTTTTAGAATTTGTGTCATCACTTATATCCTTATTTTATTTTGCTTTTGTTAGTTATAAGTTCCGAAAAAGATTTTTATTTCAGATTTTTAATTCAAAGTGCTTTAGTATTTTTGAACCAATTATCGTCTTCTTTTCTGTGTTTGTGTATTTAAAAGTTGTTATAAAGATGATTAAACATATTTATATGATGGATAAAAATAAAAAGATCACTTGCTTAAAATTAAGGGTAAAATGTTTGTTATTAAGTACGATGAAATAACGTAGGGTTTTTTATTCGAATACAGTTTGGCATTCAACCGCTTTCATAAAAACTACGAATATTATTCGTATTCGAAAACCGTGTATTTCTGCTCGAAAAACACGGTGCGATAGTAAAAAAAGCTGGGAAGTGATACTGTTTTTTTTATAGGTCTTGTCGAGTAAAACAAGAGTCTGTATGTGAAATCTTCCAAACACCCCCAAAATCTTGATTTACCGTTAAAAAAAAAAAACAGTTTTGCGTACCTTTGCGCACTTATAAGACTGTAACTTAGTGGATTTTCAACAGATTTTCAGTTTCTTACCGGTTTTGGAAGAAAGAAACTTAGACCTTTCGAATGATATATGTTTGATTTAAGAAAACTTGAGGAATTTGTGTGTATTTGCCCAGCAAATACAATTTTTTCACTTTTGTCTCTTCTCAACTTTGGCGATATTTCTGCACACTATTTTATAAAGAAACCATTCGTTATTTTTAATAACGAATACAATGCATATTTTTAAAAATCGGTAAGTTATTGACTGAGTTATTAAATTTTTTATGAAAACAAACATTTTACAAAAAAAAACAATTTTTGGCCATTCAACTCATTTTTTTTAAATTTAGCATCATCAATTTCTCGTTGAAGTGACCAACAATATTTTGGAATCATTTGTTTTATTTTTTCCTTTGAAGCGCTTTTCAATTGTAGCCATTCTTGGTGAAAATGTTCGTCATGTTCATCGTTAAACTGGCCCAAGTTATATCAGAAAAAGTTCAAATACGAAAGCAGGAAATGGATTTTTATGGATATGTTGCAGCCCATTTCACCATACGCATTTAAAAATTTATTAACAATCGTGATATAATCGTCGTTTCTGTGATTACCAAGGAAATTATAACAATTAAATTGTCTTTAACTTAAGAACTTTATCATTTCTCTATTCCATTTCTGTCAAAAGTAATAGAGATTCGAAGTTGAAATTCTGAAAAAAAACGCTTTTTTTTTGCGAATTATCTATTTTTTTGCCATTAGTAAGTGTTGAAAACGAAATAACCCATCGCTGAATCATGAATCGATAGCGTAAATTCTTGCGCAAAATTTAAGTACTCATCGATGGATTTCCGAACTCTAGTTTGGGAGTTAGAAATAAAAAACAACGAATTCATTGATTTGAATACATAACATTGCTTTTAATTAAACAGAGAATTGAGTAGTTTTTAAATTTTGTGTTGTTGGTTTTTGGGATTGGTGTCTCTAGTTTTCATCCAACAATAATCGGCTAGCATTCCCTCATTCCATAAACCATAATAACGAAATTCCATTATTCCAAGGTCCTTAGGTTCACCCTGTTCATCACTCACTTCACCCAAGTTTGGTGGAAAAAAGTTTAGATGAGAATGGAGGAAATGCATTTTCAGCGGCCGATTATTGCAAATATCTGTCCATTATAAATTTTACTTATACTAAAATAAGGAGATTTTCAGTTAATTAGGAGATCTTTACATTTTAAAGAGTGGCATCATTGTAAGTGTAGTGTAATTTTGCAAAACATATGGAATCGAGTATCAGCTGCTAAGGCTGTGGTTATATTGCGAGTATGCTCGGCGAACATCATGAAATTGTGGTTGCACACAAAGAGAGAGTCTTTACTCACTCTCACATCGAACACGATATGCTCGGTGTATTGTACACCGAGCACGCCAAGTATTCAGGGTGGCAATGAGTTATTTTACAAAACAGTATCACTACATATAAAATAGTATTAAACAAACGAGTATATTTTGACAAAAAACAACTCTGCAACGAGCTGAATGTAACCACCTTGACCGAGTACGGGAGAAAATGTTTTGTGTTAGTCGAACACCAAGCACCAATATAACCAGGCGCTAAGAATCAGCTGAGATCGATGGCGGCCATCTTTGTACTGAGGGAGAGTGAAAATGTGATTGTACTCAGAGTTGCCACGGCCTAAAAAATTATGTAATCAAATTCTTCTAAAAATGTTAACAAAATATATAGAAGAAATAAGATAGGGAATGCTTATATAAGGGTGATTAAAAAAAAAAATTGACCCGTGGTTCAATCCCATGCGGAGCCAACAAAAATTTTTTTTTTTAAACCAGTTAAATATTTTTTTCTAAACTTTCTGGCTTCATATTGAAGCCTAATGTAATTACAACAACAAACGATTCCATTATTTACTTATGTAGTGTTAATGGCTGGGTTCTAATGAAAAAATTCTGTATTTGTAATATTCTGGGAAATATGTACCTAGTAGGTCATTCTAATGTTCTAGAACCCTTCATAATTTCTACCAAGACACATTTTCTCCAAAAACAGTATAACAGTTTTCTCAAAGGTATTTTTTATCTGCCATTTATGGAAAAGGGGGGTTAAAATCCCATTTTCAAGAGGAAGGGTAAGAGTTGGAGGAAAAGTGTATATTGCTTATCTCTTTGTGATTAACAACTTTGCATAAAACTCGTATTTGCTGAAATAAACAAATGTTTTAATAGCCACTGAAGATCCCATTTTCCGACTTCAGGTCATTGTGGGAGAGCTAGATGTAATGGAGGAAAACTGTGTACGCAGTCGTGATCAAATTGCTATGAAACCATTGGAAAATCTCTCGAAAATTTGGTTGAAAATTTGTGGCCCTATGTAATTTTGATACCACTTACATTTTTCATTCGATAACTTGCAGGGCTGACACCAAGTATGCATGAACATAATTAGTGCTACATATTCTTATCGAATGCAAAAAACGAAATAAAGGGAGTAAAAAAAAAATACCAATATATCAAAATTTTCTTGCAAATTTTAGTTTAAATTAAATTTAAAAAAAAATTAACAAAATGAGAAAAAAGTACACGTGTGCACAACCGTAAAAAAAGTGAGCAAATTTGCTTACAAATAAGCAAAACGGCAACCCTGGTTGTACTAGTGATGGCTCTCTCACTGTCGCCTCTAGTGTTGATTTGATACCCACATAGTATCGATACTTTTACTCATTACTTGTATCGAATAAAAGTATCGATGCTACCGAAAATATCGGAAAAAAGTATCGAATAAGTACTTGTATCGAATACTCGTTTAAAGAGACAGATTACTCTTTTTTTAAGTAGTTGTCAAGGAAAACATTCAGGCCAGAACGGCTCATTGTTATACAACATGGTTGAGGCTACAGTTTACACTACTCAACACGAGTTTTTCGCCTATAAATCATGGTTTTGAGATTTTTCCACTGCAAACACGTGAATCATATAGAAATGACGTTAATTTAATTTGGCAAATCGCTAGAAAATTTATAATAGAAGGAAAACTAATCAACAGATTAAAGCTTGTTAAAAAAATATTTTATTTTAATGAAAAGGTTCCAATAAACATTATGTTCTACATGCATGCCGGAAACATCTTCTAAAACTTCAATACTGTACTGCAATATTGTCATACATTGAAATATTGCAATATGGACTGAAATATTTTGAATAATTCTGGAGTAGCGTTTTGAAATATATTATTGAATGCCGTAAAATATTGTAAAATGATCCACAATTTTAAATATTGTATAGCTATATTTCAGTTTTTTAAATAAAAATTTTCCTAAAGTATCGAGTATCCGATACTGACCGTTTTTTCCGATACCAAGTAAAATACTTATGTTATAGCATCGAGTAAAAAAAGTACTTGAATCGACTGAAAAGTATCGAGTTTTTACTTGTATCGAATCATCACTAGTCGTCTCATGTGCTTGCTCTATGAACGCAAGTATGAACGCTTTTTTTTTTTTTTTTCTAACTAGCAATATTGAAATATTTTTAAGCATTTATTTTTAAATGTTTATTCATCATCCTGTTAACTTTGAAAAAAATTTTACAAGGTGCACTTGAATTTTTTTGTTACAAGAGAGGGCGCGTCGCGGCATTTTAGCCGCAAAAACGAAATACCAATTTGCAAGCAGAAGCAAAACGATGTAATGAAAAATCCAACGGCTAACGGTAAACCACGCTGCATCTAAAAACTTACAAAGTCACTTGGGCGATCAGCTAATATTATTTATAATTATCCTTTAGTTAAAGTGGAATTTGAATTTTCAATGCCAAGAGGGCGTGGCACCTCCCAGAAAACTAAAAACAGTCGACTTTAAAGTAAATAATTTGTGTATTTAATTCACAAAACTTAAATGTAATTCTCTTAACTACCTTTAAAAGCAAAACTAAAAATATTAGTTAATTCAAGAATTCGACTAAAATTAAAAAAATAAAGCGAATGAAATTATCTTGGATTTACATGATGTCAACTCATTAGTACAATGTAGGTATCAATTGAAAGGTTTTGAAAATTGATGTTAGTCAATTGATTGTTCTGCATTAGATAAGACAACAGTTAATGCACAACCTTAACATTTAGTACTAAATATTTGACATCATTTCAGTCCGGCATTATTCATTCATCTGAATATATGGATGGCGTGGAACAAAAGTGATCCAAGTAACATTTCCGCTTCTGACGTTAGGAATGGACTTAAATTAATCCTATCCCATGTCATCCATATATTCAATTTTTATTACTCAACCACTACTTCTTTAAATCATCAAATGTTGCCAATCTTTTACGTTCAGCATCACGGAAAGCAATACGCGCTGATGGTGGCATATTAACCGGGAGCCGTAGCAAAGGTGCCTTTTTCACATACAAATCGGCATTATATGAAGCTACATCAGCTGTATCATCCCAATTATCAGATATCTCAATTTCATTGGCTGTCTCAACCGTGTTGCACTGGGTAGTATCGCCCCCAACGGAATTATTAATGGTGGTAGACAGACCAGGGATTGGAGCTTCAATATTTTTGAACTGTTCATAGGAGTGACGTTTTTCACAATTTTTGACGTGCCACTGTAATGAAATTAAACTTCGTCGTTGCTAACCATCGTTCATTGCATATACTCACATTCAGCTCTTGCTCGTTGATACGGTGCTCTGTGCTAAATGGACACTCCACAACTTTTGCAAGGGGATAGTGTTTGCGACAGCGCTCTAGATGTGATGAAAACCGCTTGCGTATTACTATATGTGAAACATCGTACGGACATTGTAATTCTTCATTTTCACGACCTTTCTGCTTTAACATTTTGGAACAACAAATAATATCGTCTTTTCCCTAATTTCTCAAAGACGAAACTCAAAAAAAAAAAATATTGCAAGCGGCAAAAAATGCTAACGTTACTTTTAAAACAGTGTTGCACAGAAAATTCTCTGGTGTTTTTTCTATTTAACCAGCATCACTGTTGCCAGACTGCGAAACCTATTTCCAACTAGATGTAACAAAAAAAACTTCAGTGTTGCTACTTTGCACAGCGACTTGACTAGCTATAATTCATGTTAATGTTCCTGTCTTACCATCAAAATGTCTAGTCGAGCACCTCATGTTAATGTCATACCAAAAAATTCAACATTTCGTCAAGACAGTACTGGCTTCAATCAACCCTAACGTAAATTTGAAGTTTCATTCGATTTTAACGTTTGTGTATTTAAAAACAGCACAAATTAACTTAACAGAAGCGAAATAATTAATTTCATAAATATATATCGAGAATATGAGTGCTTATGAAATTATAAAAGAGAAAAATATAAAAGAATCGAGTTGAAAAGAAATACGTGGGAGAAAATGGGAAACAAATTTAACGCACATTTGTAGTTTACTGTTCAAAGCATTTTGTAAAATGAAAATGTCATATTTTGACAGCAATCAGCTGCTCTGACATGAACATTGCTATGAATTATAGCTAGTTGAGAAGCTATGTTAAGAAAAAAAAATGGATGTGTGCAAGGCACGCAAGATATTTGATGTGTAAACAGTTAAGCCAACTCAATGCCATATACATAAGCTCACATATGTATAGCCATATATAGGGATTTGATGCATAATCTATATGCTAGGTAAATAATTCAAATTAAAACAATTCTTTTATAAACTTAAAAATTTATTAGATATCATTATCTTTTATACATAATACCCCAATTCACTATAAATTGCAAATTGTCTTGCTTCATTGCAAATGCAAATTTTTATTCCATATCTCATATATTTGTTGTTGTGATAGCAAAAATATTTTGCAATTGCTTCAAATCATAGTTGCATTATTTTTCTTTTACTCAATGCATCGGGCACGATATGTTCGCATATACGCAGTTGTAATTGCATCTTTTTTCCGCGCTTTAAGTTTTTCTTCCTGTCGATTTGAAATTTTATTAGATGTAAAAATTTTACAGAACGTCGTCTGAGAATTGATTTGGCGTATAGGCATATGAATTTGTACACACATACTCCAAATCAATTCTCAGGCGATGATAACTGCTTTCCGCATCTAACCTTAGAAAGGCAACAGGGGTGATCAGTCGCCCCACTACTTTAAAAGCGCTGCAAAGAGATTTGCCTTAACTGCATTCAATAAAAATAAGAAACAATGTATTTTTATTGAAATAAATAAGTGATTTTATAATAAATAAGTTTGATTTTTTCTGTTTAACATATTTGCTATTTACATAGATAAAAAAGTGTTGCCTTTTTAAGGTAAATGCACAAAGCAAAATTTTTATAATGCCGTGGTTTGCTATCATTATCACTTATTGAAACCTAGATTCCTTATTACTTAGCATTTTGTATTGTTTTTATATTTTAAAAATTTAATTTTATAATTATATGTAATTTTAATCCAATCTAACTAACCGAATGCAAAAACTATCAAACGCCTGTGTTTGCTACGTCGACTTCTCTGCTTGTATGGTATAGTCGATCTCCATACGTTTAACACCAACAAATAATTCTGCCACGAATAAATGTACACACACATTTTGTTTTCGTATGTACATATATGAGTGAGTAAATTGATCGACACATAAATAAACAAACTCCGCTCGTATTTTAATTTCTCACTCTCTTCTTCCCTTCTCTCTTCTCTTTGTTGTTTAGAGTAGAAAAGTCATGCCGCGCAGTAGTGCGAGCGAGAGGGGAACTGGACGTTACAGTTATCTTACATTTCAGTTATTCTTACATTTTACACATTTGAAATTTTGCCCATACCGTGAGCTAAAATGTTTACACATCAAAAACAATGGATGCGTGCAAGGCATGCAAGATATTTGATGTGTAAACAGTTAAACCAACTGAATGCCATATACATAAGCTCACATATGTATAGCCATTTATAGGGATTTGATGTATAATCTATATGCTTAGGTAAATAATTCATATTAAAAGAATTCTTTTATAAACTTAAAAATTTATTAGATATCATTATCTCTTATATATATGTAATAGCCCAATTCGCTATAAATTGCAAATGGCCTTGCATCAATGCAAATGCACATTTTTGTTCCATATGGTATGTATTTGTTGTTGTGATAACAGAAATATTTTGCATTTGCACCAAATCGTGAATAGGGCTGATATGTTGAAACATTGAATCATTTTTCTTTTACTCAATGCATCGGTCACGATATGCTCGCATATACGCAACTGCAATTGCATCTTTTTTTCCGCGCTTTAAGTTTTTCTTCTTGTCAATTTGAAATTTTATTGGATTTGAAAATTTTACATAACGTCGTATAGGTATATGAATTTGTACACACATACGCCAAATCAATTCTCAGGCGACGATAAGTGCTTTCCGCATTTAACCTTGTAAAAGCAACAGGGGTGACCAGTCACCCCACTACTTTTTAAAAGCACCGCAAAGAGATTTGCCTTAACTGCATTTAATAAAAATAAGAAACAATGTATTTTCTTTGAAGTAAATAAGTGATTTTATAATAAATAAGTTTGACTTTTTCTGTTTAAAATTTTTGCTATTTACATAGATAAAAAAAGTGTTGCCTTTCTAAGGTTAATGTACAAAGCAAAATTTTTATAATGCCGTGGTTTATTATCATTATTACTACATTTTGTTTATACATTTATTGAAACCTAGATTCTTTATTATTATCATTTTGTATTATTTTTATATTTTGAAAAATATTTAATTTTAATCCAATCTAACTAACCGAATTCAAAACCTATCAAACGCTTGTGTTTGCTACGGCGACTTCTCTGCTTGTATGATATAGTCGATCTCCACACGTTTAACACCAACAAATAATTCTGCCACGAATAAATGTACACACACATTTTGTTTTCAAAGTAAACAATGATTTTGACAGTCTATGATAATGACCACGAAAAAAGAAGAAAGAGTTGCTGGTAACTTCACCTTGTATAAATTCACCTTATGTTAATGTGTCAAAAAATCATGAGAAGAGTTTTTGTCGTATTTGCATTTTACGGAGTGATATTTCATTGAAATCCTTAAATTTTAAAAACTTTTTTTTTGGAGCTCTCTTGCGGGCGTTAACATTTTTTAAGTCATTTGAAGTGGACCATGCCTCCTTATCGAGATCTTTCGGCTGTTCAGTCTGAATTCTCTAAAATTGATAGAGGGTTTTGAAACTATAAATCGTTAGCTTCAGTTGAATATTTCGAGTCGAAAGAGATGAAAACTTCGAAGTTGGTAGATACAGACTTGGCATTTTTTTTATTTTATAAAACATCTAATCATCTTTAAATATTTAGTTTTCCTGTAGATAACGCCCAAACAAAATCGCCATTTTAATCGATGGGTGTTATAGAAGTCCTTCGTGTGCTCCTAAGCAACCTGTGATCATAATAATCGTCTATCTTATAAAAAAAAATATTTCTGAATAAAATGAGACTAGGTAGAAAAAAACCCATCAAGTATTTCAAAAGTTAAAACACCCCCAATTTGCAAAAGTATGTTTCGAGAAAAATGCGTTTAAAAATAGTGCAGCTGTCGCGCGCCTATGAAATTCTTACAGCACTTATACTATATGCACTTATATAAATGCGTATATTTCAAAAACCATATTTTTTTTGATAAAATTTTAGATAAGTATTCTAGAGACTATAAGGAACATTTTTGTGCAAAAAAAAAAATTTTTTTTGGACCCGAGGAATGGGATGCCCTCTTAAGTAAGATGAGGCAGGATCAGTGTGGCAAACTTTTGTTTTTAAAATCCGCTAAAATGAAGAATAAATAAATAAAACATTTAGACTCAATACAGGCACACATCTAATACTTCTAGTCAATGAAAATTTTTTCGATTTTTCGAAGATATTTTTAATTGAAAAAACGCACTAAGCGCTAAATAATTTTTTTCCACGTTTTAATTTTCAAGCATTAAAATCAGCATGAGAAGCGCTGAATTGGCCACACTGGGCAGGATAAAGCGCTCTAGTTGTAAGAAAGAGAAGAGGGATACACAATAAATCTTATAGGCCGTGGTATAATTAAATAAACCAACTAAAATAACTATTTTAACAGGTTCATATTTTTCAAATTTCTAATATACCATCAAAACATTTTATTTTGATTGAAAGTAAAGATATAAAAAAACACAGAAAGTATGGGAAATTTCATTGTACATACTTACAAGTAAATAAAAAATAATTTTATATTGTAGCTATAACAATTTGCTGCTCTACTCACAATGTTTTAATTACTTCAACTAAGCTGTATGAATAGTTTACCTGAAATGTAAATTCCACATACATGTAAATAGTAATTTAATCGATGGAAATTCTGTTAACTCATCAGAATCATTTTAGTTTAAAATAAAAATTCATTTTTAATCGTTCGCACAAAGTTTCCCAAATTTTCCCAAGTAAGCAGTAAACTGCAGTTAAGCAAATGTATATAAAACAGAGCGATTATTTTAAACCAACAAAAGTTAATTTCTAAACTTCAAATAGTTTAAACTAACAATCAAACATTAGCCGCAACTACAATGCCCGCCATCAAGATTCTACTTGTATTCCTTATCGCTATCATCGCTTCAGCCTTGGCAATGCCACCTACTGAATACAATGTAAGACCATCAAAATCATTGGAAAGATTTCCAAGACAGATTTCAGCAAATCTTTTAGATCATTTGGAACAATTGGCAGCACAAAATAATGTGATGATTCAAACAAAACTTTAATGTTTATAAAGCTTAATTTATATATTTTTGTGTACATAGGTGGTAGATGAAGATATTGAAGTTGTGCCAACACCATCAGGGTTACGGCAAAAGCGTTCCCCAGCTTGCCGCAGAGTTCGCGTTCGGTCAGGCGGACGTGTGATAATTATAATCAGATGTTGATGTTAATTAAGTTAATGCGATAAATAATGTTAGGATTTTATATTTTTTAAATTATTGTAATAAACTTATGAATTTTTGTTTTCATGAAAGCCTAAAGTTAATGTTTGTACAGTTTTTCAGAAAAACGGTATCGGATTTTTATATTTCAAAGATGTTCTGTCCTTTTCAATGTTGATGCTAATTTCCCAATAACTATTTTAAGCTTTTTGGATAACGCGTATGGCAAGCCAAATCTTTCGGAAAGTCCGTGTTCAATAACAACAAAGCAGTTTCCGAACACTCAAGAAAATGAGTTTTTATTATCTGAAAAAAAATTTAAAGTGCAGTTCATATTTTTTGTTTGTAAAAACTATTTGTTTCCAATTTGTATTTTGAGAATCCTGATGTCTGTAAAAATGTAATCCAGCGTGTTTTGTACTACGTACTGAACATATTTTTCAAGTACCCCCATCGCATCCGCACATACATTGCACTTAAATACGCGTTTGGCCATCATTGCTTTAAGCAAACAACGAGATAAAAGTGAACAATGCAATGATAACGAGGATGAAAAAAAAATTAAGAAAAATAAATGAATTAAAAAAAAAAAATTTTTAAATTTAAAAAGTTAAATAAAAAAAATTCAAAAAAATTTTTTTTTTTAAATGGATGTTTTGATGAAAAAAAATATGAACTGCATTGTTAATTTTTTTTATTTCAATCTGAAAAATTTGTATGTCAATTAAAAAAAATTGTTACGCAGCAGAGCAAAACGGACCACGGATTCGGACTCAGCGACCCCCATTACCCTAAGTGCTCTTGTCCCGTCTCCGCTCATTTTTCGCTGTTGAACAGTATAATTTATAACTACAAGTACATATTAATACATTCATTACTATCAGTTTCTTCTGGCCATAACACACTCTTTAGTCTAAATTCAGAAGCATTATAAACAATAGTTTATTTACGTCATACGGTATTTTGTAGTTTTCACAAAATGAATTTTCGTTTTTAATCAATTTTTTATATGAAGTAAAGAATTTATTGAATACATTTTGTTAGGATTATTCAGGAAATGGATTATTCAGCGGAGCATTTAGTTTATTTTAAATTGAAAAAAATCCGCTAAAAAATGCGCTGAGCGCTAAATCACCTTCAAAAAGCACTAAATTTAGCGAGAAAAGCGCCAAATGGACCACACTGCCTATAATAGCTGAAAAAGCAAGACATTTGAATTATTCTCCACTGCTAATTCCTTTAAACGAATATTTTTGTATGAAATAAGAATAATAAACAGGTTTTTGATATATATGCTGATGTTATCTCTATGGTCAATATGAAAAGAGATACTAAAGGAGGATGGATGGTACAGCATATATACGATCAAGGAAATATTAACGGTGATTTGATGGGAAAATCTTTTTTCCTTTATAGCTCTCCAGCAGATCAAAATAAACCGCCTCCCCCCATCCATTGGATTTTTTCTAGACCTCTCCTAGAATATTCTCCCATATTAAAGATCGGAATCGAATCACCCTGTTAAATTTTCATGAAATTTTTTAAACTACTTTTGCCCTGAATTTTACATAAAAATGTTTCTATTATAAACATACTTTTGATGTTACAACTGCTTAAACCAATGGGGAAAAAGAAAATTGTTCCAGAGCGCATCAGCAGATTCCATTGAAAATATTGTATCAAATCCATATCGGCAACTGATATTTGTATATGTTTTATAAAAATGAATACAGTATAAGCTCACAAATTAGAGCTTTCACAAATTCGAATTGTCTAGAAATTAGAACCTGAAAATTTGAATGCATTTCATAAACTTAAAGCTCTAAAATTAGAATATTCGGTTCTGATTTGTCAGCGAATTTTTTTTCTGTTTTTTTTTTTCAAAAGTTTTGTACAAATTAGTAAGTTCCTGTTATTGTTCGTACTTTACTTAAAAAAGAAATAGAATAGGAGAATTACCGAAATGTGTAGGAAACGCAGGTTTTTGCCATGTTCATGTGGATTAGTTCATAATTGCATGACGTATATTGAAAGTTATAAAACAAAATGTCAAATAAACGTAAAAAAAAAAAAAATAAACTAACCCTGCGCCCACACGTACAAGTAAATTGTTGTATTTAGCCCTATTTTAAATATTCCCTTTTCCGGGAAAAAATACATTTTGTTACACAATTCGATACCATTTTACAAAATCTATTTCCCAACCCTGGTACGAAAAAATATGTCATAATTTGCTCTATACTATGTAAAAAACCAAGTGCAAAGTAGAAGTACGACCATATCAATCGACAGGTTGAGCGACGAGTTGTTTGGTGGATGGCCGCTTTTAGAGAGTTGTGTTAAATTTTGACATTTCAGTCTGATTTCATCAAAGAATGGTCTTCATTCAATTCAACTTCAGTTTAAAGTAAACCATTATTATTATTTATCTCTATTCTTATTTCCTTACTACTTTTTGTACAGCGCTGGTTACAACGGCCTTTTTCACATAAAAATACTCTGGCAGCACCGTTTCGAATTGTCATTCGCCATATTTGTTCCTTGTTTCATTTCATTTTGTTCCATTTCTTCTTTCTGGTTCTTCTCCGGTCGTTCGCCATCCAAGATGGTAGGTGAATTATTTTTGTGTGGAAATATTTTTAAATCTTTAAATTTTAGTGCCATCAGTGTAGAAAAATGACAAAAAACTTAATAAATATCAAATGGCAAATATGTTGTTCATGAATTCACAAAGATTTATACATAATTGAGGTGTAATGTGTGCACAATAAAGTGGAAAAGTATTCGTTGGAACGCCACTTCCATTTTCTGAAGAATTTGCTGCAGCGTTTTAGTACAATATTCTAGTTTTTGAAATTTTACAAAATCAAATTCCAGTTTTGTGACTAATAATTAACATATTAATTTTACTTACAGACGAAAGGTACATCAAGTTTTGGTAAACGCCATAATAAGACGCACACTTTGTGCCGTCGCTGCGGGCGTTCCTCTTACCACATCCAAAAGTCCACATGCTCCCAATGTGGTTATCCAGCTGCTAAGTTGCGTTCATGTGAGTAATAATAGTTTTTTAAAAAATACTTTTAACTTCTAATTGTAAACAATCTACCCTATATGGGATAAGCGCCCGAGTTGCTTTAATGTACTGTAATAGCCAAAAGAACAGGAATTCAATACAATTTTGTAGTTGCTGTTCTGGCACTGAGTCCTTCGTATAGTCACATATCCTTTTGCAGCAAAAAAAATTGTCACCTTCGCATTGCAACTTGTATGTTATAAAACTTTGAAAGTCTTTTATTGTTTTACTTCACAGAATATCATGTTTTGAATTAAGAGTATCCAAAATAAACTTTCAATGGGTTAACTACGAACCATTGATGAAGTTCAGATCTAATTCATTCACTATTATTCAGTATTCTGTGTTTTGAGGTCCCTAGCCCATTTACCATGGCTATGCGTCCCAAGCACGCAGATATAATAAAATATTGTTTTTGGTTAATTCTAAAAACAATGGAATATAGAATATTCATTGGCACTTGTTTCAATTACTCGACAAAAGTCAAATTGCATATTCAAACATTTAATTATTCACGTTAGAAATAAAATTTGACTTAAAATTTATTATTAACTATAATAAATGAATAATGTTTGTTTTTCTCACAGACAACTGGTCGGTTAAGGCCAAGAGGAGGAAGACTACTGGCACTGGCCGCATGCGTTACTTGAAAGTTGTTCGCAGACGTTTCCGTAATGGTTTCCGTGAGGGCACACAAGCCAAACCCAAGAAAACCACTCAAACCAAATAAATGATATCTATAGCTCTGAGTGGATGATGTTTTGGAACAGCTTCCTGAGGGGTTTGTGCTGCAAATGTTGTGTGATGTGTACTTCATTTGTATTTTTTTTTGTAACAAAGAAAATCATTTAAATGAACTTACAATTTGGGAAATGTTAATAAAAGAAAAAAGTTTTTAAAAACAACATATTTTATAATTTAATCTCATGCGTGAATATCTAGCACCTGCAGAACGAATGTGTACAAAAATAAACTTGCTAGATTTCAAGTACTGAGAGAGGTCTGGTTTGCTTACTCAGCAATATTTGCAATTGAGTTCAATAGTATATTTAAGGAACAGTGGACTTCATTATTTACTTTGTATGAATTGGAAGAAATTGTGCACCGATGTAACTGAAATTTTATAATTTAGTTGCTCGTAGACAAGCAACGAACTGGATTCAATTTCAATGCAGTATCCGTAAGTAAAACTGGTCGCCGTACCCTAGTGGTTAGTCGGCTGGACTGCTACGCAAAGGTGCTCGGGTTGAAATCTCGATAGTCTTTTATCGTCACCTGAAACTGGTTTCAGTTTTATCAGTCAGCCCAAAGGTAGCGAAATTTCAATGCAAAGTTTCTAAAATTTAAAAAAAAAAAAAAAAAAAACGTTTTCGATTTACCGTATCCAGGGGTGTTATATTTAAAATTACGGTTTTAAAAAATAAATTATCGCTTTTTTGAGAAAATTTCTGTAAAATAAAGCAGCAATAAGGAAATATTCGGCCAAGTTCTGAATTTCACTTTCGAGTGAAATTGAAATTGCAGCAATATGAATTACATTGTGTCGATTTCAATTTCACTCGAAAGTGAAATTCAGCAACATGGGTTTGTTGCAGGTAGATCATGGCGAAATTATAAGAGGTGATAGCAGCGTCAGCTCTGTCTTCTTCTTCTCTATTTTTTTTATATGAAGATAATCTTCAGTGTCAAAATGTTTGTTTTTTTTTTGTTTTTGTTTTCCATGCATTTGTTCTTGTGCTTTTGACAATTACGATTTTTAGCAATAACAAAGTAGCGTGTTGTTATTGTTACGTTGTACTTGTTGTAATGCTGCTACCACCATGTTAAATCCGCCTTGAGGTAGATCAAGTGTGACTAATCTTGCACTATTCTCGAACTATTGCATCTGTTCATTTGAATTAGGCCATCAGGTTGATGTGATTTATACGGATTTTTTGAAGGCATTGACAAAGTTAGTCATAGCCTCTTAATTTCTAAACTTGCTAAGATGGGTTTTCATTTCGCTTTTTTGGGTTGGATTAAGTCTTATTTGAGTTCCAGACGTTGTTTTATTGCCATAAATAATGAGTTATCGTATCAGTTTATTGCTTCTTCTGGGGTTCCACAAGGTAGCATTCTTGGGCCTTTGCTCTTCATCTTATTTATTAACGATATAAGCAAATGTATCATAAACTCAAAATGTTTGTTGTATGCGGACGACCTTAAGTTGTTCTGCCGAGTTCGTAATCTATCTGATACTGCCGCTTTGCAATGTGATCTCAATAATGTTTTTAATTGGAGTATCTCAAATGGTCTCCAAATGTTCTCATGCTACTTTTTCAAAGTCTAATAATATTCTTAGTACTAACTATTTTATCCAAAATTGCTCATTGCTAACTGTTACAACTATTCGGGATCTAGGTGTAATTTTTGATCCAAAGTTTACTTTTATTAAGATGAATTTTCTAATTCCTAAAGCCTACTCTGTTCTTGAGTTTGTTCGCAGGAATATTGTTAATTTTACTGACCCGCATACTCTTAAGTGTCTTTACAATGCTTTTGTTAGATCTAGATTAGAGTATGCATCTCTCATTTGGAATCCTTATTATGCCTCTCATTCAGTTAGATTGGAAAGAATTCAAAGAACATTCACTAGATATGCCCTACGTCCGTTAAATGGTGTTACTTTGCCGCATATAATGTGCGTTGTTTGATTTTGGGTTTGAAGTCCCTTGAAATTAGGAGAAAGGCGGCTTCTTTAATCTTTATTTATGATATTATTTCATCTAAACTTGATTGTCCTGAATTGCTAAATTGTATTCAGTTCAATGTGCCATCTACGCATCTCCGACACTGTAATTCATTTTATAACAAGCACCATCGCTCTAATTACGCATTGAATGAACCTATTGTATTTAAGGGCTGCTTTAAAAATATTGTATTTAATGCACTCTAATCACGTTTCACTATATAATCTGTAGTATTTAACTTTGTTTGGATTTAATCCATAGACTACATATACATTGTTAATTTTTATCTTTAATACTGTTAGTTTATTACTAATGTAAGGTACAAACTTTGTTCTCTAGTCTGTAAGGATATTATATTGTCCATAGACTTAAAAAAATAAATGAATAAAAAATACTTACAAAGCCTGACTTCGGAAACGCATTAATGCAAAGCATTAGTGTGTTTCACTGCTAAATTGTTCAAAAGAAAATTAATTGTATTGCGCAACTATGTTGTAAATTTGCACTACAGCACAGCTGCGCGGTAAGACTGACAGTCTCAGCAGGTAAACTGGTATATTTTGTACTTAGAGCTGCGCGAATTCGGTAAAAAAAGAGCAAAAATGTGTTAAAAAATTCCAAAAAACTCGCAATATTTTTCTAGTTTGTTATTTTAGCCATTTCTGTGAAAAAGGCTTAGATTTCGACATAGTTTTCGTTGCCTACATTTAGGCAGAAAAATAGATATTTTAGCCTTCACTGTGGAAAAAGGCTTTAACCCATTAATTGATAATGCTGCGAAAACGCACCACTAAAAGTGTGATTTTTATATACTAAAAGTATTTTATAAATAAAAAGCTTGAGCACCACTGGCTTAGATGATTGAAAACAAGCAACGATTAACGATTTTGAAAAATTCTAACATTGAAATGGCAAATTAAGATCGTATGTAAAACTGACCGAAGAAAATATATTTAAAGTGCTATTAATGTTGCTTTCTTAGTTTTCGATTTTTCCTGACCCAAAGGATTTAGGGGTACCAGTTACAACTAATATGGTGTAATTTGCAGTTATTGAACAACATGTAAGCCCCCAAAAGCAAAATGCAGTTCGAGTCCTTTTTCGAGTCACCGCTTAATTATATCAAGACAATCCTTCTTTTAGAGGTATTGGAATGCAAATCTTTTTACTCGATATTGATATTCATTTGGTGAATAAATACGTGAAACTATCAAAAGTTATATTGTTATATCTGAAAGAAAATAAGCAATAGGAGACTGCAGGCCTCCTCCCGGGCTACACCACTGGCTAAAACAAAAACTAAATGAATAAAAACAAATCAAAAAGGAAACGAAAGACTTAAGCAAATGGAAATGTCGATTTGTCAATGGCAGAAGCAAACCACTGTACTGTTATTAGCATGCATGTAATGTTTCAATTACAAATAAAAAATTAGAAAAAACTGCAATAATAACAACAAATGACAGCAATGGTCACAAATCAAAAATCAAGGTTACCATTAATAAAAGTTACAAATAGGGAGGCATGCATTGCCACCACCGCCACACCGACATGGGCGCATTCAAAGACAGCCAAAAATCGAAAACTTGAGCAACAATTGCCAATCAAATTAAGACCCATACTCTCGTTCGCACAGAGGAGGATGATCAACGGACGACATAGCGCAAAAACCATGAAAGTTATGCACTAAAACGTGCTCAAGTCAAAATTAATAAAATTGCTGCATGACAAACAGCTAAAAAAGAAGTAAATTTTGTAAGCGGAATATTTTGGACAATTTTCTATGGTTTCGATTATTACCTACTTTTTTTATATTGAGTTTCATTCAGCGCTATCAATACTTGACTGGCATGACTTGGCTGTTTCAAAATTTACCATGCACAGCAAAGTTTTTGCGAAATAAAAACAAATATTTGCGAAAGAAGTTATATGATCGATCGATTGCATGCACTAAATGTTATCCTTTTTATAAATTTAAAAATCCGCGGATAACGCTGGGTAGGGTAGAAGGGGAGCATTCGCCACTGGGGCACATTTGCCCCTAATTTAAGAAAGCTTTATAATTGAAATAATCTATAATTTGTGCTTTGTCGATCATCTTTCATCCCTTCTACTTTGACTGTTGAGCTTTGTAAGTGATCGTGGGCAGACGTGTTTTTATGTTTTTCGGGTGGTTGCAAAAATATTTGATAGTAAGTAAATCTTGTAATAACTTTTTTATTTATTGAGTGAGAAAAAAGTTGTTCAACTATGTTATTCCGTTGTTATTTAATTAAAGAATAAGCAATAGTTTCTTTTTACAAATGTTCAAAAAGTTTAAAAAATTATGTTTTTATGAAAGTGGTTGCTCCTGGGGCACATTCACCAGAATGCGGATGGGGCGGTTTCGACGGCATATGATATGAATTTTAGACAGTTTAATGTTGAATTAAGTCATATCTAAATAAATTCCTTTGGGTCAGTACTATCCACTTTTATTTACATGTATATACAAATGCTTATTTTTTTTAAAAAAATAACTTAAATTTTTTAACAAAATATTTTAAAAATGAATCATTTATATTTTTGTTACTTTATGTTATAAATAAATTTTCATAAATTAAAAATAAGTAGATCTTATTCTGACTGATAATATGTAATAGTAATATACAAGAACAAAAATTAAAAAAAAAATAACTATTACTTTATCAAAAACCTTGAATTTTATTCCTTGGCGGTTGCACCCCACCCCCTTGACGAATGTACCCCATGACTGGGGCACTTTCACCATTTTGGACTACTTAGAAAATCATCAAAAAAATAATAAAAATCATTAAGATAATCAACTTATAAAGATAACAGATGAAAGATAATAAATGTAAATTTCTAAGTAAAAAATAATTTTTCTAAAAAAACTATTAGTTTAGCCTAGACAACACTTTAAAAAAAAAGTGGCGAATGCTCCCCTTCTACCCTACTCTCCAGCTAGTTTGAAATATGTTAAACTAAATGTATATTACAGTGTTTAGCGCATTGAACTTTTGAGCATAAGAATATCTGACTCAGTTGCTACACAACATAACATGGGCTTAAAGATTAGCACGTGAATATTTCCAAAATAACTGAATTATATAAATATAAAGTCTTTTTTTTTGAAGACCTGTGACTATGCCCGAGGTAGGCAAAACTAACATTAATGTATTAACCTTGTTGAAGTTCATTCAACAATACAAAAATATAATAGTTAAGTGAAAAAATCAACTAACTGGCGTTAAAAAATTTGACCACAGTATTTTAAACATCGTTATTATTAAATAGATAAATAAAAGTAGTTTCACTTTTTTTTATACTAGTTAGAAACCAAATAAATAACGGTGTTAATAAACTTTTATTGATATTTTAAGTAAACTGTATAAATAATGAAAACTAAAACTTGCTGATTAAAATTAGATAATTATATATTTTATAGTATCATAATATCTAGTAATATTAATGTCATAAAATCATAATTTATTGTCAAACTTTCGGTACATTCAAGACCCTTTTTGAACCTGAAGACATTATCTGATTTCAAAAAATTACATACTCTATACATGATTTTTCCATTGTGATACCTAACCAAAGTTGGTATAAATTTTTAATTTTTTGGTATTAAAATTTACAGCTACTGGCTAATAATCGCTCAAGTGGAAATAACCCAAAAATTTAAAATAAATAAACACTCAAAAAAAAAAAAAAAAAAAATACAAAAATCGTCCAAACGTAAAATAAGCGACCAAAAATGAAAAAACAGGATTGAACAATCGCACAGTGATTTGATCTCATAAACAGCTGGAAAAAGTTCGAAGGAGTTCTCAGATCATTGTGAAATTGAGTTTTCATCATTTTTGGCCAGCTATAATCGCAGAACACCTAAACAGATTTTAAATAAATTTAGCTTGTTTAATGGAGCTGACTAATTTTAAAAATGATTTATTTTCAAAAGTTAGAAGATATTTTAATACATCTGGCGTTTTATTTCCCACTTGCTTCTAATTATGTAGAACTAGCAGCGATAATTGTAAGAGAAAACAACAACAAAGCCGTTGAGATAACACGTATAGTTATAGCTGTTATGAATACTTAACAATTAGTTTAACTACATCAAATTCTATTGTCAACTGCCAAAAATGAAAGAAAAAGCTTGACGGTTTTGCAAAAAATAAAGAAGGAAAAGATTAGAAATGTCTGCCGGTGAAAAACAGTTAAAAAAAAAAAAAATTGAGCAAATTTTCAAAAACGAATATACTATACACGGAAAATTTAAATTTAATTTGTGTAGAAAAACCTCTCCATGAACACCTTATAAAATTTTCAATGGCGTAGATCTACTAATATTCATCAAATTTGTAAAAACGAAGATTTATGAATATACAGAAAACCTGACCTGATCGGCGGCCAAAAAATCTGCAGGAAAATTGGGCCACAACTCAGATACTGTTTTAAAGTCTCATTTTGTTGTACAGTTTTATTTTATATCTATAAAGCTGAAATTGCAGAAATTTAACATACATAAAATTTTGCATGAAGACAAGGGCAAGATTTTTTGGCTTCTTCTTAGTCGAAGTATTACCTGCAAGTCAATGCCAATTTTGTCAGGTTTTGGCTCCATATATTTCTTGATTTTTATCTATGGGACGATTGCTCGCAATGAACAAACCCCCCCTTCCCCTCCAAAAAAAAACTTATAAAATCGCAAAAAAAAAAAAAGCAAACATTCACTCAGATAATATAAATGTGGAATTTTCCATTTACATTATCGCACTAAATACTATTTTGATATGGAGAGCAATACAAATTAAAATAGACATTTGCATTGACAACCTTCCGGCATTTTGTTCCTCAGCTTCAGATAACTCTTCAAAATCATCCCCAATTGGTTTCATTTACATAGAGAAAAACTGAAGTAAAATTATTGTGCAATTGAGTATAAAGTGCCTAAAACTTGGATAAAGTTGACCCACCTAAGTTTTTTGATAACTTGCCATGGGAAAACTTCGTTTAACTGAGATTTCGTATGATTCAGCTTAGTAATTGGGCAAATAATTGATTTTAGACACTTCTTAAAATTTTTATAGGGATCGTCTGGTTATTTATTTTAGGTCCACGGTAAGTTCTTTGATTTTTTTCTTAAAGTCTTTGCTGAATGTACATATTCATATTACAGAATGAATATATTTGTGGAATACAAGGCAATACGAAAACAAAACAAACAACAGGGGGAGCGCGGAAATTCTGTTACTGAGCACAATTCAACCTAAGTGAACACAATCATCCAAAAATCAATTTGAAGCGTCATTATGACCAATCGTCCCAATTTAAAAAATTTCAAATTGCTCAAATGAGATGAAAATTGGCCGTTTCCTGGGCGATTGTTCATTTATGGTTTTTGGGCGATTTTCGCTTGGGCAATTATTCACATAGCACACATTGAATTAGTTTCTTAAAATTTACATTTATTTAGAATTCACATTTTACGTATAATATTTGAAGTTGCGAAATTTAGTCGAAGAGACAGAACAAAAGACTTAAGCAAGAAACTTGAGTGGTATCCAAAGCTTATGTGGATTGCTAATTGTTTAGTTAAAATGTGTGACAAAGTGCGAATTTCAGTAAGAAAAACTATTTGCTTACATAATTAATTGACAGCTTTGACATACGTCATTTTTTTTTTAGTTTATTATACGCATTTTATAATCTTTGCTGAATAACTTATTTTATATAAAAACAAAAAGTATGCGTTTTAAAAAATTACCTAAATCGATTCCCGTCTTTGCCCGGTAGTTAATTCTCATAAACTTTTTATATTTAAAGTGATTGCGAATTATAAAAAAGTGTACAAGTACACCTTTGGATAGACAATGGCAAAACCACCAAGTGATGACAAATTGCCACACTGCCATTCGGAACCGGCGTTCCCTTAGACAACCAGTTCAACCTAACCAAACAAAAGGCGGTATGTTAGTAGTAATTCTTGGGCGGAATGTGTTCGATTTTGGACGAGTAGACGTGACACCTTCCATAGAAACAAAATTTCTTAACAGCTGATGTGGAGGATTATAATAAGGAAAAGGAATAAGAGTGAAGAAGGTATGTTGGTGGTAGGCATAGCAAGGAAGGCGATGAAGGTTCGTGCGTCAAGATGGGATGTTGATATTATTGACTGAGAAAAATTTGGACAAGAGCCACAGGAAAAATTTTCATGAAATTGGAAAAGATAGATATAGTATTAACTGAGGAGAATAATAATAATAATTGTTAAAATTATTTAGAAATTTTCCATAATTACAGTATTAAAAATTTCAACAGTGATTCGTGTATCTTAATTTTGGCATTATTGTCATATGAATGATATGAATGACAAGTCCAAAAATTAGATTTTATTCGAAGGTTGCCCACACTTATATGGCTATTTCCCTTCCTAACCTTTTCTTTTTTTTTTTTTGTGCTGTAATTTTCGGTATTACTTTGCCAGGCCGGACAACGAATCTAGCTTTGAATTTTTATTACCTAAAACAATATCATCAATTTCATATGAGATACAATTTTTATTTTACTGTTTTATTTTATGGCAGTTGGAATAGCTCATATCTATGTATATGTATGTAGGTATCTATAATACTGACCTCATCCAATACTAAATTATTTATACATAATAATACTGAAAATTTAAATTCATTTGAAATGAAATGCAACACATCAAATAAATTAGAATGAGCCCTTCAAAATTGTTACAATGAAAATATGTAGATAAGAAATGCATACAAAATGATACCATCCATAGCCCACATACATATCTCAATGACTGAGGTCATTGATATGGAAGATAGATGCATCCAGTCCACCTATTTTTTGTTTGTTTGTTTGTAGTATTGATAGTTACAATAATTGTTAAAAAAAAGATTTTAAATGAAGAACCGGTTTCTTGTTGTTGCTTTTCAATCATAGACTCTTGTAAAATGACCTTGGCACAACTAGAGATCAAGAGCGTGTAGTATATCACATTTGCATAAACATTTTTCCAAAATAAAAAAAAAAAAATAAAAAAAAATTAATTAAGCCTACGCTCTTTGGGAAATTAAAAAAAAAAAAACAAAACGAGAAAGGAAAAAAGGGCACAAATCTCAACAAATTTGGGCACTACAAATGAACACTTCAATTTTAAACAACAGGAAAAATCCGATTTACAAAGAAATTTAGTTAATTATTGTAACTAAAAGTCAATAATAAAAAACTGATGCTAAAACAAAAAAAAAAAAAAAAAAATACTTACATCGAATTTAAGCTAAAATTTAAAAATTTAAATTAATTTTGTATAAAATCCACAATGCGTTAAAAAATAAAGAACTGAATTTGTATACGGCATCACTTTGGCATAATTATAAAGCAATTTATAAATTTACTCACTCACTTACTACAAATTTATGTACTTAAGATTTCGAGTACTCGTAGCAGATCTCGTATTTAAAACACTTTGTGTGAGTTATGAGTTTGTTTGCATGTAATGTGTTGCTATTGTAGCTACTGAATCTACAGCAGCAGATGGAGCCGCAACAGGTTCTTAAATTGCGTTTCATTTTGCGTAATTTTTTATTTTATTTTATACATTAAAAATAATTGTTCATGGTCAAAATGCGCTAAGCACGAGTTGCATATATTCTTAAATATATTTGAAGAAAATATTAATATGAGTTAGAAGCACTTGGTTATGTCTCGAATGTTGTACGTGGAATTTATAGAATTTAGAGAGAAGTTGCCATTTAGTTAGCTTAAAAAGTTGGTGGCTCAAACCTCATGTGGTTTTATTAGCAGAACTAAGCTTAAACTTTTGAGTTGAAAATAAGTTTAATCTGCGTAAACTTTATTAGAACAAAAAACACACAAATACTTACATTGGAATCTTTGAATTGGTATCTCGATTTAAAAAAAGTTGGGGAAGGACGACTCTGCTCTCTTTTATCATTACTCAAATAAAACAGAAAGACACATATACATACTAAATAATACTCGGTTGATTCTCCATTTTATGTGCTTTTTTCGAAAACTAGGCCAGACCCAGAAAAACTACTAGTACTAAATATTACTTTAAAAGTTGGTTCTGTGAGAAACAACTTTACTAAATTTTGTAAACTAGAGCAAATAAATAGGTGCGGGCACTGCAAGTCATGACCTGTGGGTTAGACCAAGATCTATTTTTATTGGATCCTAGATCAAACCATCGTGGCTTGATTAGAGTTTTCGTTCATTTCATATGATTAATATGCTGATATCAAATGCAAAAAAAAAAAACAGGTTAGCAACTGACAACTTATAATTTCCTATGTGGTTTCATAATGTTTCGTTCAAGCTTAAGTGTGTCTCTGGACAGGCACTTAACCTAACCTTAACTTAACCTATAATTTCTCAAGAGTTAGCTCAGACCTCCAAAGCATTGAAGGCAGCTAGGCTGTCTAAGTAGATAAGTATGGTTCTGTCGCGAACCTGAGAGAATACCACTTTTTTCTGACACAGAGGATAATTAGAAGCATTTCTTTTAGGTAATGTACCACCTTGATCAAAAAGTTCTCGAAATAACCACCGTTTGGCGCTCCCATCTTTTCGATTTGAGTTCTGTTGTTAAGCTCGTACATCTGTTGTTGATATTCTCTCTAAATCTTAGCGTCATAGCTTGACATTCCCAAAAGTTACGTAGCCAAGAGTACATCAATCTCTGTGTGTGTTGGCGATTTTTTACAATTTTATTAAATTGTATTGTATTAGATTTTGCATAAAAAACGGATTGAATGGCGCGCGAACGTTGAAAATGTTAGAAAAGTGTTTCGGCAACGATTCTCTAAAGAAAACGGTCATTTACCAGTGGCACGAGCGGTTCAAAAGTGGTCGTGAGTCAATCGAGGATTATGAACGCAGTGGCAGACCATCGGCATCGAAAACCGACGAAAATGTTGATAAAGTAAAAGAAATTCTGGTCAATAATCGCAAATTAACCATCAGAGAGTATTATTTGGGCGTTATGAAGCGTTTGCGTAAAGCAATTTTCCGAAAGAGACCAGAATTGTGAACAGATAACTTGTGGATTTTGCACCATGATAATGCACCGTCGCACAGTGCCATCATTATTCGTAATTTTTTACGAAAAATCCAACAAATACCATCCAATAGCCACCGAATTCATCTGATTTGGCTCCCCCTGTGACTTCTTTCTGTTTAATCGAGATAAAAACCCATTACGGGGAACGCGTTTCAGCAGCCGAGAGGAAGTAATGGAAAAATCGCTTGAAGCACTGATGGACATACCGAAAACCGAATATAAAAAATGTTGCCGTCGATGGGGATTACTTTGAAGGGGACAATATAGATTTAGATGAATAAACTTGTATTTTTAATTTTCTGAATATGCATTTCTGTTTGAAAAATGAAGGTTTATTTACTCAAGCTATATTTTAACAACATTAGAGAGGTGTTGTTGTAACAGTGAATGCTCAGCTGCCTTAATATTTCATCCGCACATAAATGATCATGAGTCATTTTTATTTTTATAAGGGCTTTTCATTATGCGTGACTGAACTTTTAAATTGGATAACAAGAGTTGTGTGTGAGATATGACGGATACCTTTATTTCGGATTAAAGTGCATTCAATACCATTATGCTTTAAAATTCATTCAAATGGCCTCCATGCCTCAGGACTCCATCCAAAAGATCTAATCGATTTTGATTAAAAATATGAAACCAACTTTGCGATAAAACCCATTTTGTGGGCCAGAGTATAGTGCTGGTAACCGACATATGCATTGTGACTGAGTTCTTCTACTGTGTAAATAAATTTTGCACATGTAAATCGCAAACGTTCTCTTGTACACGTAATATGGAGTAGCCATCACTGATCTAGTACGTAATTCATAATTTTATTACTTAGTTCATCATCAATACTATATGATTATTATAAGCCTCGTACATTCCACTATAGCTGAGTGTAGAGTGCACACAATTTTGTATGCACAAACCAAAATATTTTATGCAAATATAGCGTAAATATGTGATACAAATTTTTTTGTCAAAAATATTTAATATACGTTTTGTGTTGTATGTAGATAATCGATGACGTTATATTTATTTCAATTGATAATTTCTATTATTTACTTTTCTTGTTATCATTTTCTTTATAAAATTTAATTCTGATTTAACTTAAAGCGGATGTACAGATTGATAGCCAGAAAGAATGATGTGCTGTCGAAAATCTTAGAAGACAGACTATGTAGCGAAAGATATTTTTCACCCGAACAAAAGTATAAGCTCCAGTATCTTTGACAACAAGCTTCTGATATTTACTGATAAAATATAAAATAATAAAGCAAATACTCCAATGCAATCAAGGTTACTGAAATTGAAATGGAAACTACAACAAATGACATGCTAATTTTATAGAATATTTTACAAGCTTAACTAAAAACACAATCAGAACCAAAATGAGTTAAATAAACATGTCGACATCCACCAAGCATGGAGGACACATAAATTTTAGTACTACATTAATTTTCTAATTTGTTAAAATAATTATATATACAATGAAAATAATTTTTGTACTTTGCACTAAAAGAAAAAACAATAGAAAAATAAATCAGTTGAAAATTAAAAAATTAAGAGAAATTCAAAAAAGATTTATTAAGATTTATTTCCTACTTATGTAAAATACAAAATGTGTGTATGTATTAGTGTATGTACGTAGTATGCAATTTAAGTTTTTTTTAATCCATCAATTAGATTCCACTAGTAGTGTATAGCTGAGGGTGTGGTTAATCTGCGATTAAATCATTGTTGATAATAGTTGTAAATCAAGCTCAAAAACAAACAATTACTTTGCAATGATCGTACAATTGATATGTCAAACAAGAAGTGGTAAATTGTGATAGCAGCAGCAGCAGAAGCACAAACACATCCATACATACATAGGCAAACACATCATCAATCAATTAATAATACTACATATGTGTATACTATATAATAGTGATGTAACGGATGTCTGTATTTGCATTCGTTACATGCGAAACATTTGCAGTCGCAATTTTTTTTGCGAATGCATTAACAAATATTTAAATTAGGCAAATTGTTTGAACAATTTTCCGTTTCTTGCCAAATAAAGCCGAAAAAGCAGAAAACTACTTTATTTTGAAATATAATTCACCACTTCTGAACTTTGATGACTAAACACCCCTTTTTGAATGCTTTAATATGTGTGTATATCAATGCATATTCTTTTTAAATTTAAACTTCATACTCTTGATCCAAATATTTTGTTAAAGGATCTGAAAATAGCATATTTTTAATTGAATTTTGTACCTATATTTTTCTGAGTAAAGTTAATACATTGAAAATAAAAATTTGTTTTTAATTTTATTTTCTAAACTCGCATCCGCTTTGGTATTCAAGAATAACAGCTTTCGGCAATCGCATCCGCATCCGCTAAACTGACATCCGTTACATCACTACTATGTACTATATTATATGTACATTTGCTGGTTATTTAATAAGCAAATCATGTAGTTTTATTTTTTGCTATTGAGTGATTGAGTGGACGAAAGAACAAAACAGAAAATATTTACACACTATGAATTTCTTGTTAGTATGCGTAACGATTTTGTCTCTAATATATGCACGATTTATAGCTGGAGAAGAAAACACACAGCATGAAATATATGTAATCATTTATGTTTTATGCCCGAACAGTTTCATTTAGAACATATTCCTTTAGTAGTTTATAATTATATGTACACAAGCTTCTTTTAACTTCCTATATATACTTACATACGCACATAAATACATATGTGCAAAAAAATGTCAATGGCCTAATATAAAATTAATGTCATATAGAAACTCCAGTTAAGAGAACACACGCCGCTTTGATGGCGTCAATATATAAATAAAAGATAAATACGAGAACCGCTCGGCGGCTCGTTCTATGTCAATGACCAGAGCAAAGGCCGAACGCGTGTATGCTAATAATGACATGACAAAATTTTTACATGTCCACACTTTGCCCGGCTGACCCTTAAGCTAAGAAAAAACCAATTAAATAAATAAAATCGGTGGAAGATATGGGAGAGAAACTGAAAAGAATTAATTATGACGTACAATATTAAAAATCAAATGCAAAAGAAGTTAAAATTTTATTTCTATAGGCAGTGGCGGTTCGAGAAATTTGGATTTAGGAGGATTTAACTCCAAAAGACTTCAACTGACTCCAATTGACTTCAAAATTCCAATTGACTCCAATAGACTCCAAGTGACTTCAAAGCAGTCATGATTTTGGAGTCATAAGATTTGCAGTCTCATTATTTCAAAAAAAGACTGCACTCCCTTGACTCTAAAAAAGCTCGGCCTTGGCCCTTCATGGGCTGTTGTGCTATAATAGTAGTAGTAGTAGTAGTAGTAGTAGTAGTAGTAGTAGTAGTAGTAGTAGTAGTAGTAGTAGTAGTAGTAGTAGTAGTAGTAGTAGTAGTAGTAGTAGTAGTAGTAGTAGTAGTAGTAGTAGTAGTAGTAGTAGTAGTAGTAGTAGTAGTAGTAGTAGTAGTAGTAGTAGTAGTAGTAGTAGTAGTAGTAGTAGTAGTAGTAGTAGTAGTAGTAGTAGTAGTAGTAGTAGTAGTAGTAGTAGTAGTAGTAGTAGTAGTAGTAGTAGTAGTAGTAGTAGTAGTAGTAGTAGTAGTAGTAGTAGTAGTAGTAGTAGTAGTAGTAGTAGTAGTAGTAGTAGTAGTAGTAGTAGTAGTAGTAGTAGTAGTAGTAGTAGTAGTAGTAGTAGTAGTAATAATATATTCTCCCAAACCTTTGAATTTGTATTAATAATAAATATTTAACAATAATCTTAATATCTCTGTGAGTTCTTTTACCTGCTGAATAATTTTAATATTGCATATGCTTATAATTTCTTATGTTTGCAGTAAAATTCAGGTATGTAAATTGTCAACATGACAATCAAAGTGTCAATAATAAAATGGCCAAAAAATACTCGTGTACAAATGTAAATACAATGGTTTATCTTTCATTTCAGATAATAAACCTGAGAGAAAATCAAATTTACAGCAAAAATGTAAAAAAAAATCAAATTTACAGCAAAAATGTAATAAAAAATTCACGTTTAAGCAAAAAACAAATAAATAAGTCAACCAACCTTGAACTTGGCAATTTCACGTAGTTTACTGATGATTTCCATTAATAGACATAATAAAAACACGCAAAATATACATATGTACAACGAGCAAATAACTGAGATATACCTACATAACTACCTGCATAATCGTGAATACGCTATATGATCGTGATAATTTGTGGTAAATTAAATAATTACTAAAATTCTTCCTTATTTCACAACATCATTTATATTTGAAAAAATTTTATCTGACAAGTTCTTTTAGCTCACAATGATGATGGCATTATATTGACGGTTTTTGTTTTATTGCTGCCGTTGTTTTTGGTGTGAATTTAATTAATGATTTCATTTGCCAGCACCAGCACCAGCACAGTACAGGTACAGTACTCGCAAATAATTGTTTTTAAAACTACTTATTTAAAAACGTGAATTTTGTATGCCAGTTTGACTACTGCTGAAGAATTAATATCCATATTAATATCCATAATATATTTATGGAAGCGTTTTATAGAATACTTTAAAATTTTTCTTATATTTAACTCGCAGTGATGATGAAGACGTGTTAATATTCATGACAGACACACAGTTTCGCATGAAGAGATGGCATCGATAGCAGCGATTTTGTGAATTTAGAGACAAGGTTCTGTTGTTAATTGAAATAATTTTACGATTTCTTTTTAAATCATATGCGTAAGTAAACAAACAATCATGAGAAACTGTTAAAGTAAAACTTTTTAATTTTCCAAGAAATTATAAATTTCGGTTTCTTTGGTAGAATATTTAAAGAAACTTAGAATTTTTCTAGGCGCAAAGTTGCGCATTATTTCTAGTTAAGAAATTATTAAATTTTTACTAATTTGTTTTTGTTAAGTCTTTAGAAATAAGTTTACATTTATTCTCAGCATTAAAAACTGCATAAACAATGTAAAAAATATTTTTATATTAACTAATAAAAATTTCAAAAAAATTGTAGCAACAGCATCTACGTTTTCAGATGATGGATTACTTTTCATTTTAACTTAGAGATTATAGAAAAGCAATAATGCTGAAAGCAAGAAGTTGATGAAAACCCAAAAATATGCGAAGAAAACTGCTAACAAATTTGTGAAGCATGCTAAAAATATATATCGAAAAAAAAAAAAATTATCTTTTTGGTTATGCTGACAACGAAATTTCAGGCTATGAGGCTTCTGTTTCTGTGCTTTCAAGTGCACTTGGCACGTACAAAATGAAAACAAAAACAAAATACAATTGGATAAGGTTGTTAAGTAAGAAGTAGCAGAGAGAAAGAAAACAAAGAAATTACATCAATGTCGACACTCTAGTTGAAATGCTGAAGGCAATAAACAAAACAAAAAGCATGAATAAAGAAATAAATACTAAATGCAAGTATCAGCAAAAAATGTTGTGAGCAGTGACACTAACACTGTAAAGAAAGAAGTGTTCAACAGTAGTTGCAACAACAACAACAACAAAAACAAAATAGCTATTACAACAAAATTTCGATTTGCAATGAAATTGAAAATTTGTAATAAATATTGAAAGAAAAAAGTAACGAGCGTGCAACAACTACTAAACAAGTTTGTTTCCAAAGTCTTTCGTTCAAATTGAATTATTTTTTTGTATGTCTAACTTTGGTTGTTTTTGTTGTTGCACTCATAGTTATTGAAATCGAAAGTGTTTCGTGTATGTGCGTGCAAGTGTGTTTGTGAAATGAGAATTAATTACTTTCGTTTAGTTAACATGCAAATGAACAACCTAGCCCGGTCTGGTCTGGTCTGGTTTGGCCTAGTGTGCTGTGCAATGACCTTGTCAACAAAGCAATTCAACTCAACTCTCACGTTTACAATTAATGTTTACTACAATTGTAAATAGATAACACATTTTATATAACGTTGTTAGTTTGTTAAGTGATAACGTGTCAATGTTCAATTTTAAGCAATTGCATTAATGTGCTAACACATTAATCGATAATTTTTTTTAATAGTTTTCTGATGTGAATTTTTCTAGCTATGTAATCTAATAATAGTAATTTCAATTAAATTAAAAATTAAACACTCCTTGCCTAGCAAAAGCAAACCTCGAAGATTAAAAATTGCTGGTTCAGCATTAAATTGTAGGTCCCTTTCATCCGTGTACATATACAACTCGCACAACAAGAATGGATACAAAAAGCTCATTAATATTGATGTTTATTCTCGTATCACTTTTATTTAAGCATATTTACCTATCATTTTATTTCAGAGACACATTTACAATAGAGCATAGTTTCTCGTTCAAGAATTGTGAGTCTGGAAGAAGCGAAATGAAATAAAAACAAATAGAACTGGTTCTTTTACATCAAACCAAAATAATACTTAACATTCCAAAAACCTACAACCTACAGAGTTCATCTTTAACTAGTAAATCAATTAAACACACGCGAAATACATAAAATCCAGAAATAGACTTTTGAATATTTTGTGCGAAGAGATGAATAAGAAGCTCTAAATATCTTGGTAACACAAAATCTATTCAAGCTGATTTTTGAACATTTATTTCGTTTACATTGGTATGATCAACTTGCCCCCTTTGAAGCTTAACTTCAAACAAACTTTTTAAAATTTAATACAGTCTAGAACTTTTAGGTTTAGCCAAGATTAGAGTAAATAAAAGTAAACAGTATTACGCCGAATGCATAAAAACTTAGGGTTTATTTGTGAGACCAAAGTAGCAACAGAATAAAGGTGTTAAATTGTTAGTAAAAAAATATTTATTTAGTGTGACTGCTGCAGCTGTTACTCTAGCAACGATGTGGCAACAATAACAGAAAAATATAAAAAAGTAAATGCAAAATTTATATTTACTATAGCGAAAGTGAATTTGTTCTGCTGGTGATGATGTTGTTTCTCTCCATTGTTGTTGCTGCTAGTTTTCTTACTATTCGAACACCATATCAACTTACCAGCTAAAATAATAATAGCGCTTACCACTGTAGCATTAACACCACCACCACCATCAACAACAACAGCAACTTTCAGCTTGGTTTGATACACTTCTTTACTATGAAAAACAAGTAAAATGAAAAACAAAAAACACAAAGTGTAGCATTATATTCTTGCTGCAACAAAATCTAACCAAAAAGTGCGCATGCGCAGACAAGTCGACCTAAAATTCAAATGGAATAAAAGCAACAAAAAAAAAAACAAACAAAACACTCGCAGCAACAAAAACAACAACGGTAGCAGCAGTGGTAACAACAGCAACAACAAATAAACACATTCTCTTTCTACAAACAGCAGAGATAATTAGACCGGCTTACATTTTAAAATAATAAAAATAACGAAAAATGTGGCAACGAAATGCAATTCAATTGCAAGCACATAAATGGCAACAACAAAAACAACAACACCACCAATATCCACATAGGATACATCAAAAATGAATCGTAAAGAGTATGTACATAAGTTTTAACTGAAAGCGAAATCAACAGGCGATCATTACCACAAAATACGTCAAAATAATTGAATAGCATCTAAGCAGCGAACGCAAAGTCCAAAGGCCTGACCACTTTTAGCCGGTTTTCAAATACATAGATCGAAGATGAAGAAGAAGAAGCAAAAGAAATAGTTAAATGCTAAATAAGCCACTTCCAGCTACTTGGCGAATTGGCCAAATTTTGCGTCGACTTTGCTGCTTTGGAACTTGTAATGTGAAGAAATGGTTTTTTTTTACCTGACGTCAGAAGTAGACAAGAAATCATACCAACAGCTACAACAATTATGACAGCAACTCGTCCGCGTCGCGCATGCAACACTTGCACTTGCATTTGCGCCTCATTTAATGGCAACAACAGCAGTAGAAGCAGCTATAAAAACAACATGCTACATAGAGTGATATGTTGCAAATTGAATATTTCTTGTTTGGTTTTCGTTTTATATTTTTCAACACCACCTTCCCCAACTCTTCGAGTCTCACCCCTTCACCAGCAGTTGTAATTATTTGTACTTCATTTTCATTTCTATATGCGATATTTTCAAGACCTAATTGTGGCATTATTTCTTTTTTAGGCTTAAATTCAATTCAATTCACTTCAATTGTATGTGTGTCAGTGTGGCAATAAGTTTCTGTGGAAAACAGAAAATCCAAAAACAATAAAAATACTCAAACATTCATATTGTTGCTGTTATTGCCACTGACTGCAGTTAATGTTGCACTTAAACTCATCTGGTATTAGCGTTTGCTATTTCTATGTAAGTCAGTATGAAAAAAGTGATTTCGTAATAACAATTATTAAAAATTGCACAGCCAAGTTGCCAAAAGAAATAAAAACTTTAGTGGAAAAATCTAATCAAAATAATTTAATCTTAAAAGCTCTATGTGGCTGTTCACATGGACGCAACCATGAACGCCTGTCTGAAAGAGAGTGGTAGAAAAAGGCAGGCGAGTTTCTATCTCTTTCCTACTATTTATTCAATTCTTCCCTTTCAGACAGGCGTTCCGTTCATACATGCACCCGTGTGAGCAGCCACTATGATTTTTGAAATCGGATATTATGGGTAAACACGAGTAGGTACCTGCATACTTATGTGGCGTTATGTAATTTAATATGCAACTAGACAATACCTATTTCATACTTCAATGGAATTTGAAATTACTTAGCCTTGATTTAAATTTATTAGTTTTAATTGAAATTGTAACACACAAATCGAGATCAAAATTTTAAGTTTATTATTTAAATACATAACAAGAAAAATTTAACATCAAAGCATTTCTATTAAAATTTACAAATCATTGTTAAATTCCCTTTTTAAAAATCACTTATCAAATGATGAAAGTCCAGAGAACTTATCAAGAATTTTCAAACTAAAAGTGAATTATTTGAGAAACATATTTGACATTATATTTAACCAATTTATTAAACATGATAATCATACATAGTACCAAAAACACTTAATGCTGAGTAAACCCCCACATGATGCTAATTGATCAGATATTTAAAATTCTTCGGCAGTAGCCGAATTATCATCATCCACTTTCCGCTGAGGTAGTAAAAACAACAAGATTGCAACTGATAAAACTACGTCAAAGCTCAAGCTTAATAACTACAACAATAGCAATACAAAAATAATGCGACAATGCAATTGCAAATGCAAAGAAACAAAGAAAATACAAATGCAATTGAACGCGTCGTCGTCGTCGCTGTTACCGTCGTCGTAGTCGTCGCTGTGTTAGTGGAATTGAAGACAAAGTGAAACAGCGCCGAATTCTTAATAAACCAATAAATTTTTATATTGGTCGCACCTGCGCTGCAGCAGCGGCAGCTACTGAGGCGGTGTGTTGTTTCTCGGTCGTCAGCGCTGCTCATATCTTTTCGTTTTCATTTTTAACTTGGTCAATAGCGCAACTGTTAAGCTATTTAGTCACTTGCGAGACTTGGAAGCATAAAGCACCACAACCACTAACAAAACGCCGCAAAATTCGCAGCGTGCGCGACTTAAGCTAGAAGCTAAATAAAAGGTAGAGCTCGGTATTCATTCATTTATTCATTCGGTTTTTTGTTTTGCTTGCGTTTGTTTGAAAAAAAAATGTTTATAAATTTAACTTGAGTTTGAAACTTAAGTTTAGGGGCGCTCGCTCGCCACATTGGCGTTTAGTTCGAATTTAATGTTTCGTCTTTGCGGTTGATTTGTGCACCAAAAAAAAAAGAAAAAAAAAATAAATTTTATTTAAAAAATCGAGTTATAAAAGCAAAATAAAATAAAATTAAGAAACTTGTAACATAAGAAGTAAACAATTTCAAGAGATTAAAGTGAGAAATTGAAGTTTTGTTTTTTTCTTGCGTTTCGCAAATTGTAAACGTTCTTGAAAATTCTTAAAGTGAGCGTTCTTGACATTAATCTATTAACATCGTGGGTCAATTACATTTAAAGACAAATGCAAAGTCTGTTCTTAACTAAAAACGAATGTACGTTGCATAAATTATGTCTGCTCTAATGCAAGCGTGTTTGCAAATTATGACATATTTATTTAAACAATTTTAAAAAGTTCAAGTATTCTCAATTTTAATGAAAAAGAATTCAATTAAATATTGCAATGAATGAAAAATGTGCACTTTATGCATATTTAATTTCAAACGGCGACAAAAATTTATTACACTAAATTGAAGATTAAAGTCTTTTAGAATGGATAATTTCTAATTGCTTTTGTATAGTTTTTGAAAGTTAAATGAAAGAAATGAATTTGATTTATTAAATTCCTCAAATACTATTAATGTCAAAAAGGAAAATGTTATCAATTTTTGAAGATTCTTTCGGGATTCAGTTTTTTTAATCCTTGTCAAAAAGATTCTTCAGAGACAAATTAAATGTTTTTTTTTTTTAATTTTTGATAAATGTAATTTCTGCAAAATAAAATATAAATAATAAAATATAAACATTCGAAAATAAAAAAAAAAACATTTTAATTATTAGATGACATGAAAATAGACGAGAATTATAAACAGATACGTAAATCAATAGGATTTAAATATTTATATTATAGAATAGAATCTCAGGTGGGATGAAAGCTGTTAATTTTGTGCCAATTTCCAATTCACACGTTATTCTGCCGGTATCTTCTGACCTTTAAGGGGAGAATCAACGTGAGTTGTCACTGCCATTTCATAATTTGTTTCAGTCTTAAATAATTTTATGTGTATCCAAAACCATAAAATCTATTTTGTTTTTTAAATGTAAAACAATTTAATGGACCCACTTGTGTTTTTCATGTGATACAAAGTCTTCATAAAAAGTTTCATTGTTTATAGGATCACAAACGAACCTTCATAAAAAATAATACAAGTATTGTGCTTGTTGTGTGATTATATGCGTCTGCCATGTATAAATAAAAGTGTGATATAAAAAGAAAAATTATTCCTAAAAAAAAAAAAAAAAAATAATTATATAAAGAACATAACAAAATGCGTGCTAAAATCGCACCCTACTTTGCGGGCGTTAATCTTCTGATGTTATTGCTGCTACTCTTTACGAGCAATAATGAAAATGTATGCAATGCAATAAGTCCAGCAGCAGCCAATCCAACCTGTTCACTCAAGGATGATTGTAATCTCAGCGATAATCTGCTATCAGTTGGTGGCGGTGAACAAAATGATCAAACCGCTGATAAATTGGAAAGTAAAATTGCTTCAATATTTGAGGATAAAGTGAATTACAGCGTGAAATTATTTGCGGATGAAGCTGTTATCGAATATAATACACTCGAACGCAATCTGACGGATGCAGAGGCTCATGTTTCTGCCAATTTTACCTTCGAACAGTTAGAGCAAGCAGCAGATATGGAGGAGAATGAAAGTGGTAAGGGAACTATTTATTAAGAGCTCATTTCACGAAATCATTAAACCAAGTTTTTTAAACAAAATTCAGAAAATAGTTAAAGGAATTTTATCCAACGAAGCACTTCGTGTTTAGGATCATAATTTACGAAATTAAAAACAAACATAACTAAGTGAAATTATAAGTATAGTAAAAGAAACAATAGGTTTGTACGAGAATTTAACAAGAAACTGATTTCTTGGCCGCACACAAAAGATAATCAGAAGATTGCTCCTTCTTTTTAAAATATTGCACAATGGAAACTTCGACTTAATGTGAATCTCCTCTTCTTTTGCGTACGATTGAAAAGAGAGTTTTGCAAATATCACACGTCGCTTTATCTCTGCAATTGGAATCGCATTTGATAAAAATAAATACTTCTTTCATTTACTCGGTAAACAAGCACTTTCTTTTGGCATTATTTCTACTGTCTGCAATTATATCCAACTGTGAGAAATTTTACAAATTTTTTAATTATAAATTCGCAAAAAATAATTGCACTTACTTTAAAAGCTAATCTTAATTATAGAAGAAACAATTTACTTGTGTTTAACTAGTTTAAAAGCAAAAAATGTGAATAAAAGTTATAGGGATGAGCAATAACTTTCGATATTATGTAAATCTGGCAGCGTGTATTCAATGTTTAGAATTGTATCGCTTCAACATCGATACCAACGTCCAAACATCCATCTCTACTGGTTTTAAAACAATCAATTTGTTTCTCTAATTTATTGCACTCCAGCTGTGTTAAAATTTAGTAACTATAAAGTAAAATAAAATATACAGATAGACCACAATGAAAAAAAACTAAGAAGGAATGTAAATGGGTCCGCTGGGAATGAAAGTTCCGGACGAATTCGGGGAAAAGTTGTAAATTCCGGACGTATGGTAGCCCTAGTCATAAGGTTAAAATCTCAAAAATTAATGCGAAATTAGTTGAAGCTAAAAATTAGTGCGACTTCGGTGGATTACCAAAGTATAATGTTGAAAATTTAGTCGTGAAAAATCAAAATTAAGTTCTTTATATGGAAAAACTATTTTTGCTTAATGGTTGCGATTACATTGCAATCTTAAAGCAAGCTCAAATGAAATATGAACAAAACTCTAGTTTCGCCCACTTTTTGAAGTAAACTACAAGTTTTGCCTATGAGCCCGTAACACCGTCACTGGTACTAAAACTAATATAACGCGAAATATAATAGCATTATTGAAATTTTTTATCAAGTACAGGAAGACAAGCAACAGCATATGAGAGTTCTTGCAGACCTATTTGATATACATGTGGGAAGGGAGCGTAGCGACCCTGCTAGAAAGGCAACCCGGACTGGACGAATGTACTAAGATCCTGCTAGAAAGGCAACCCGGACTAGACGAATTCAAACAGACAAGCTTTCATTCGTGTAGCGTCAGTTAAGTTAAGAAGTCGCACAGAGTCCTGCGCAAGTGTAATTCAAATTCCTAATATTCATTTAAATATTTTCATAAACACATAAATGTGTAATTTCTAATTTCATTAATTAATAAATATTAATAAACATTGTATCCCACATACATATATCGCATGGTTTAAAAATGTATGTGCAAATTTAACACCTGTCGCCATGGAATGATCTATACCACACTCACTCTTACTGTAATACGCAATTACACGCATCGACCTTCAAAACCTCTTTAAAAATACTCATTACAAAAAGGTACATGTTTACGTTCAAAATAATTCAGTAATTCCCAATCAAATCACATTTCTTTTTCTTTGTTTTAGTTTTTCGTTTGATTTATTTTAATTTGCAAAATCATGAAATCCATACATTTAATGCGATCGAGACCTAAACCTAGATATCAAATTCTCAAGTGTCTGTTAAGTGGTTGGTTTTTTTTTACATGTGTGTGTGTAAATATTGGAACACACCTGAAGAGATTTTAAATCTCTTTTCACACAACTTTTCGCCATCTATCGATCGACAACGTGTTTGGCCTCTCAAATGTTTAAAAACTTTAAATTTTGACTGTGAACTTCGAACACGTTCATTACGTTCGCTGGCGTAACGATTACGGATGTACTACATATAAATTTCATTAGTCATTACGGTAATTTCTTCAATTACCTCACAAATGCGTTTTTGCGGCTATTTGTTACGCCTATTTCTTATGCTAGTTTAAATTTATGTTAACAGTTTGTTAAATGCTGTCAAAATGATAAAAATTTCGCATATGTGTCAATTGCGCGATGGAGTAGCATTTACTTTACCCTGATGGGTTTGACTATTGTTATATTATGGTGAAGTTGGCGACTTATTTGTTGTTATTTTTATATGTCGATTATCTACAATATTGTTAACATGATTAAGTGGATAATTTTGAATATCACTTACTTAAAACACTTGATATAATTTAGTTTCTGGAGTCTGTTATTTAGATTTAAGATAGCAATATGACATATTTTGGAAGCCTTCATCAATAGTGAGAGTTTTTTGCATTATTATTATTTTTGTTTTTAAAAATTAAATTTTAAAAAATTATCATAAAAAAAATTGTGTATATGAGTAAACCGAAAAGCATGGTAAACTTGTAAAAATATAAAAGATCCATAAATAATTTAAAATTACGTAAATATTAAAAACTTTTGAAATTTTCCTTTCTTTTCTACAAAAGAAATGAAGTAAACAAAGTTATAGAATAATCTTAGGCACATTTTATTTTGCGTTTCTACTTTTCCATAAATACATAATTTACATACAAGTTCAACTCAAAATTTTATTTTGTATTTTTTTTATCAAAAACATTTGTCGTAATTTGGGCTCATAAAGTGGGGATGTTAGTGATTTATTAATAATTTCTCAGTAGTCTTCATGAAGTTCTTGGTATGAAAATATATTGTTATTAAATAAAGAACTACTAAAATAGAAAAAACTAAGAAATGACATGAATCGTTGTGATTTAATACCTCTGTCTTAAGGGGATAGGTCCAGTTAGAGGCGTGAAAATATTTTGTATTTTAAATAGTTTTTTTTACTGTATCAAATTTTTTCCAAAAACTATCACTATGTTTTTTTTTACTTGATCAAAATTCAACTGCGTTACATTACGTCGATTATATATGTAAGTTCAAATACAGATGAGTTCAAAATTACACAAGCGTATAAAATTAAACTTCTGCTCATGTGCATTCAATGACAGATGGATTTTTTATGGATTTTCCGCCGAATTCGAAAATCAAGGTTAAGATTTTGTATGGATCAGTTTTTGAGAAAATCGTTGTCGCGATACTTTTCAATAAATGATCTGAATATGGAATTACTAGTGCCTTGTTAGAGCCTCGTGAGGCAAAAGTTACACTACCAAAAAGACCCTCATGGGTTTCTCTAATACCCCTTCAACAGGTCATCGTCAGCGATTGGATAAACCTAAGTAGATGGGCCTCCTCAAAAAATAGACAACTCTTCCAGGCGGGAAGGAATATAAAGTTAAAGTTCAAAATTATAATTGTCTGCATGTAACTAGATGGTTGTTTTTATTTTTATTTGAGAAACATGTGAGTGTAGGCAATGTACCCATACCGCTGTTATTGTGCCGTAAATTACAGGATCCATCGTTTCTAGATCCTGTAATTGTTTTTATTGGACTTAGTTGTATTTAGAATTAAATTATTCTCAAAAAGCTGTAAGGTAAAAAACTTGTAGCAAATTAAATAGTAAATATATATGTATATATATATATCAAATAAACGAGCATAATTTTTATATTTTTATATTTTATATTTTTATATTAAAAGTAAAACACCTTTTCTTTATTGTTAAGAGAACTCGTTCCCCCTTTTATGGCTACTTTAATTTATAAAAAAAAAAAATATATATAAATAATGCGAAAATAAGAAAAATAGTAAAAGAAGAAACCAAACCGTGAAAATAAAGAAGTGTCATCACATAAAATTTTACAATGAATTTAATGTACAATTGCTTAACATCATATAAATAAATATGCACATAAATACATAACTCAATTCCATACGAATATAACCGGGCACTAATAAGCCCATGTTATTTTTTTATTGACATGACAGTTCATTTACACTGAATTGTTTTGTGATTTTGTTTTGAGAGCGGGAGGTAAAAGAAAATAAACTAAAGCTTTGTCATGAAAAAAGGTTGAAAGAAAATGATTAATCATCATTTTGGCACTGTGTAATATAAAGTGTGATGTTTTTCTTTTTGGTTATGTTTTAATTTTATTTATTTTTTGCTGCTGTCATTAAGTTGTAAATGATTGTTGTAAAAAGCAAATAAAAAGTATATGATGTGAGTAATAATACACCAATTTAATTAATATTTGAAGAAGAGTGTCAAAATATTGTTAATTAAAAAAAATTACTCTTTTTCTCCAGAGCTGCAACAGCAAAAGAAATTAGTATATATGCAAAAGAAAATATCCAGGGTGATTTTGTAATTAGTAGCCAAACAAGTAACTCTTATTACATTTTCCGGAAATACTTAATTTTTTTTTATTAATTGACAGATTAAAAATTAGCTTGTAGCCCCGATAAATGAAAAAGTTAAAAATTATTATGTATTCAAATTGCATAAATGTAAAACATAATAAATATTTCATCTCCAACAGTCCAGTCATTATAAAGATTTACATCATAAAAATTCTAAACTGAGATTTTTCTACAGTAATTGTTAGAGGGGTATGATCGATTCAAAAACAACAAAAATCAGTCCTGGGGTTGCAGAGCGACCCTCCCAAAAATCCCCCCTTGGTGAAAAAGCCTTTTTTACTAATAACTGGTTAACCGTTCGAGAAATCAAAAAAATTGCGTACTACAAAAAAAAGCTTGAGTGATTTTCTAATTCTAATTTTCTATTCAATATTTAAGAAATTGAAAATTTAGTACTTTGGATGTACTGTGGATGCGCGCGCATTTTTGTTTATTTGAATTTTTGAGTGCGGAGCCTATAGGAAAAATTTAATAACTCGAAAACCATACAAGCTAGGAAGAAAAATCAAAAAGGGGTTTGAAGGGGATATAAAGTACAACATTTTCGGCTATTTTAATTGACAACGGATAATTTTTTGAAATCAAAAATAACAATACAGTATAGCTGCCTGTTGGTTTTTACTACTTTTACTATTTGCAGGCCTAATAAAAATAACTGGTTTCACCATATGTTATAAATTTATTATCTTTTAGTTCAAAACATTACTTCTGAAAATGCTGAAAAGTTAGAAATAAAAAAATTCACATTTAGCGATTTTATCAGCAAATTAAAGTTGGCCAAATTTTTGGCGATTTTTTTTTTGTTTCCTTAAAATAGAAAAAAGACCCAAACGAATTGAATATACATATATCTCAAAAATTGTTTTTTTCAGTTCACATATCTTTTAACAATATTTTTTAATAATTTATAAGTTAAAAAATTGCATTAAAAACAAAAACAAACATCAAATACAATAAACAATAATTAAAATTATCGGAAATAATATTAATATCACCCAAAATATTTTTTTTTCGTTAATTACTCGAAATCCGACCAAAACAACGCATAAAGTACTGAAGCTACGCAACATGCAGCTCCGGTATTCATCTATCGACTGAGTGACATGAATACACATAAAAAATTTTTAAACGTCTTTTAAATTTTATCAAACTGTTGCCCGCCTATAGGCGGACCTGCATGCTAGATTGTTAGATGCCATCATCTCTGATCGGAGTGCAGCCTAGTCTATGAAAAGATATTGTTTTTTAGTTTTTTCCCCATATTTCGAAAACTTTAAAGAAAACTAGTGCGTGTTAGTGAGCATATTTCTAGGTAATAATAAAATACAAAACTCTTCTGAACAAACTATGCCAAAAAACCTATCGTTGTGATATTGCAAAATACAAAATCAGCTGAATTTACTAAAATAATCCTTTTTTCTAGTTTTTAACAAATAATTCATAGACGATTACTAATTTTTCATTATTTTATTAAGGAAAAACGTTGCCCGTCACAATATACGTGTTTTATTTGAATATTTTGATAGCATTTACTTTAAATTACAAAAAATCGTAAAGGATTTCATATTTCTACTATTTTTTTTATAAAAAAAAATTCCCTTGTTATTGTAATAAATTTATTCAATTTATAAAATAATTTTTTTCATGCTTTACACTTTTAGTCGTTTTTGCGCAAACTTTAATAAACTTAGCTTTGAGTACTTTCAAAATGTATAGACCGAACACGGAGATCAGAGATTGAGTGTTGCACTGTGTATTTGACATGACGCAAAACATTATAAAATGCAAATACTAAAATTCCATTAAAATTTTATGTCATTTCTTCGAACAAGAAAATCGAGGCATTTTTATTGTTGTTGTTATTCTTGTCTCAATGAGTCTTCAGTTTTGTATTTATGTTTAGTCATTCTCAAACTCGTCGTCACAATTTGAAAATATTTGATAATTTCATAATGAAAACATTTAGTTTAATTTTAATTGATTGCTAATAATACACATTAAAAATAAACTTGTTTTAGCTTGTATTCCTTATGATTGAAATAATTTGATTATTCTTGTTTGTTGGGCGTTTGTGTAATAATTTATTTGAAAATTAGAAAGAATTTGATATATTTAATCAAATTAAATAAAATTCTTGCAATAATTTTTGTAATGTATACTGTTACAATGACCCCGAATAAATGTTAGGTAAATGAAGGAAAGGAAGGTGTTAACGTAAAAATTCCCTTTAGTATGATTACAATCGTAAATCGAATTTATTCTCAAGGAAATTTCATCCACCGAAAATTAGGCATAAGAAAATGGGAAATAGAATATGGTATTTTTATGCCCGGGCCTTTGCAACCTATACAGACTCTTACAGTATCAATCCAGATTATACAGTTGAGATCATAATTATTCAAATACTACAATAATTATAAATCGGTTTCAAAGCGACTACAAAATTGATTCATTTATCTTTTGAATGCACCTACCAGTTCTTCTGCCATCATATATTAATCAAAAATGCCTAAATTTCAGAAAGAATATTGTTATTATTATTATTAAGCATAATTTTATAATTACATACCACAAACATTTTCTTTTAATTATGACTAGTATAACATGAATTTAGTTATCAGCCAAACAGTTTTGTTTCAACTTTTTGGCAGTTATTAAAATGTTGTAGCTTTATATACATATATATATTAGAGCACCCAAATTTGCAAAGTTGTTTTTATCCTTGCTCTCCGCACATTTTCAGAAAGCTTAAAAAACAAAAAATACGATTTGGCGGAAAAAATTCTTATGTCCAGTGGAAAAAACCCAGTCGGTTTAAAGACTAGAAAAACTAACTTTAATCGATACACAACTTTATTGAACTTTAACTCTTAAAATAATAATTTCGGTTCATTTCATTTTCGAGTAGAATTTAAAGGTCGATATTTTTTTCATTCACACTTTTGACTTTTGAGTGATACTTCATGGTATTTTAAGTAATAAAAGGAAGAAAATTTAAAAAATTGTATTGCCGAAATTTTTTCAAACGGTTTCATATAATTTTTAATAAATGGTAAAATTATTTGCTATATACCATAAAATAGAGCATTAAACGTAGTTTAATCTAAAAAATATAAATGAATTAATATTTTTTTTAAAGGCAAGACAGGTCCTCAAAGTAAACAAAAATCGATTTTTTAAATTATTCTTTAATTTTCGTTGATATTTATGAAATTTATTCTGAACTTAAGTTTCCTTACATAATTTGCAAAATTTTTTAAAACATTTCACATTTACTTGATTTTACTACAACGATATGTAATAAATGAAATTTAGGTAAAACTTTTTAAATCGGGTAAATTGAGATCTGCACTTTATTCTGTAAGACTAGCAGTTAAATAAATAACTTTCATTAATTCCTATTCACTTAGTAAAGTAACTTAACGATTTCATCATCCTGATTAATTTAAATAACTTTTTCTGGTATTCTAAAAAAACACCACTGAAAATATTGACACAAAATTGTGCAAATTTGTAAAATAAAGAAAGAAACAAAAATTATGCAAAAAAACCAAACTAAAAAACGCTTACACTTAAAGTATGACTTAACAAAATATAATAGGATAAAACAAAAAAATAATATGAAATACATGCTCATACATAAGTAGGTACGATGCTACTAGTAAATAGGAGAAAAACTGAAACTGAATCTACTACTGTTAAATGCAAAATCAACATTAACACTTAGCAAGTAAAGGGTGATTTTTTAAGCTTTTCATTTTTAAGTTAGAAAAAAAAAACACAGGAAAAGCACAAAAGTGTATGAAATTTTTATCTGAGTCGATCCATGTGGTAAAGTCCAATTTTGAAATACTTTTTCGAGCATAGCAGCCGGTATCTCGTTAATAACTCGTATAATGTTGTTTTCTAAGTGCAATTAACGCTGGTTTATCGGCATAGACGAGTGACTTGACGTAACCCCACATAAAATAGTCATAAGGCTTCAAATCGTATGATCTAGGTGTGAGTTGGCCACCGAAACGTGAGATAAATTACTCATCTCTCAATAGGTCCATAGTTTCGACGCCATTCGGCTTTCGTCTTCGCGAAGAACATTTTCAGAGAGCACGAATTTTGATAATAAAATTCGATAATTTGTAAGCGTTGGTAGGGAGAAAGTCCTTCCATGATGAAATGGCAAAGCTGACTGTGACTTTGACTTTGACATTTGTCACGAATCACAATAGAACTGTCAAAAGTTGTTCACTGGAAAACCAAACAGCAATAAAGTCACCCTTTACTATTTATATTTTTATTACAACATATAGCATTAAATATGTAGGTGAGATATGAATTATTTTCTAAAGGCGTTGTAAGCAATAAATGGTGAATACAATGCAATGCACAAGAATGCGTAATGAACGCTAGAATATTTCTAATTTGCATTTATTTTTTTATGAAGATATGGTATTTACTTACCTTAAGTTTGGCCTTGAGCAGCGATTCTTACAAGTGACCTGTAATTATTTTGAAATATTGCTTCGCGTGGGTTACACTAATCCGTATCTCGGAACTTTAACATTATCTGAATAATGTTTGAAATAATGTTTATGTTGGATTTTGTGAATTGATTAAAAAATTTCAAATTTTCGTATAAATATTGATATAATTTTTCATTTTAAATCTTGGTTGACCTGTCGTTTCATTGATTTTTACTGTATTCATCGAAATTTTGCCTTAAAACTACCAACAATATGTATATAATTTTCATAAATATAATTTCATAATTTTTGACATAATCGTAAAAATAATCGACTGTTTACAATTGAAAACTTAAACATGCTTGAAGAAAAACAATATCCATGCAAGGAAGATAAAGTAAACTTAAGTTGCGATTTCTGTGGTTTCTGTTTTATTATTTTACAAAAGACAACAAATTAAAATGGTCATTAATTATGTGCAAATATTCAACTGCAAATATTTATTGCAAAAAGACTTAAACACTCACTGATTTTTACACTACATATTTACCAGCAAAGCTTTATGTTTTAGTTATGAGTTTCACAAGAAGTGCAACAATCTGGCGAGTGTTTGGCTTATTTCACGTCAATATTGAACGTCAAGAGTGGACGTTTCGGTCGTTATTTCTCTTTCCGTAACTTGTGTGTATGTCACATTCTATGTGCGAGTATATAAAATTAAATTCAACTTGGTTTTTATTTAAAAGTTTGGCCTAAAAACTATACATATGTATGCACATATATTGTACAAGTAAATAAACTTTTGTAACTATACTAGAGCTGGAGTATATTAATCTACTCGACTGTCCATTTATCTACATGCCTGTTTGTCTATAAATATGTACATAAGTTTGTGCACTATGTGTGCGTACACCCCTAAATTGTTATAATCAACAAAGTGGCAATTACACAAAGCATAAATAACTTTGACCAAAAAGATCAACTGCGAGCAAGTATTTTGCACTTCAAGTGGGAGACTTTGCTATCATAAACGTGGCCTATCAAAACTTGATTGCAGGTAACAACCAAGTTTTTTCCACTTTTGCTGTTGGCATTTTTAGCCTCAGGTACTTACTACCCAAACCCATATTAGAGTTAACACTTTTAGATACTTGTAATTCGTAAACATATTCAATATTTTAAGTACTTGCAAATTTGCATTGTCGCTTTTTTCTCTTCTTTTATTTACTTATTTATTGACTTAACCTTTTCGTCTCTTGATTGGTAAAATATTTTTATAAATTTGCAATTAGGTCAATGTAATTTTAATTTTACTATTTATTTTTGTATATTTAAATTTGTTTTTTATTTTACTAAACCCAAACTATTTACTTAACTGTTTGAATATTTTGTAGAAAATATTTTGTGTAATTTGCGTCATAAAATAGTCAGTCACCGTTGATGCCTAAATTCGTTGACGAAAAGAACCGTAAATGGTTAATAAATATTGTAACTGGAAAAAGAAGAAGGTCTTCAACTATTAAATGAAGTTCAACGTTTCTGCTTTCATTTACGGATGAAATGATGTGATTATGACATATTTTTCCATAATATTGTTTAGTTTTTGGCGGCAAAAATGCGAATTTTCGCATAGATCAAAGTTAAAAATTTTCAAAGCATTTAAAATTTTTGGCGTTTTTGTACATTGTTGAATAAAGCTTCTACTTCAGTTTTAATTTCTGTTTCGTCTATGGTTATGAGTTCAATGTCAGTGTTATGATTTTAATTAAGTTAGCTGCTTCCAAACTGATGCTGTATTAGCTTATCAAAACGATTATGAGTCATAATGCCCATTTGGAAACCAATCAAAATGAATGTCTGAATGTGTAAAAGACAAATCAATACTAAAAAAATGTTTGGAACTTTGTATATAATTTTTAAATAAAATCAAAATACTGCCTTTGTGGCTGTTCACACGGGCGCAATCATGAATGCCTGTCTGAAAGAGAGAGGTAAAAAAATAGGTAGTTAGAAGAAGACAGGCGAGTTTCAATCTCTTTCTCTCTCTTTCAGCCACGCGTTATGCTTGTGCCCATATGATCAGCCACTTAAATGGTGAATTAAGTTTCGAAACTTAAAAATTTTATTTTTTAGGGGTTGAAATATACCGGACACTATATTCACCGATTATACTCCATAAAAGAAAATACTATTTCCTGATTTATTTTGGTACGAGTGCGTTTTTAGTTTTCACCCAGTTTAAGAGAAATTTCACAAAATTTGATTTAGCGAAAAACTATTATTTTAAAATGACGAAATTCTGGTTTCAAGCTCAGTCAAGTTTTGACAACAGCGAGTTATTTCCGAGAAGAATAGGGGAATAGTACGATTTTTATATTATGGCAAAATGAACAAGATTATGGCTCATTATACATACCCATAGAAAATATTTGCATCTTGGTTTTGGTACAGTATAAAATACTCTTCATTTTTGGTAAATTAATATAACTATAATAACAATATTTCTAAAAGGATGAATAATTGCCCGCACAAATTTAACATATTATTTAAAAAATTTTGAAATAAGCTCTCTAGAATGGTAAGTAACTTGCTTGGGGTGTCTTTTGATACGCAGTTTTTGGAAAAATTTTCACTTATATCTTAGCTACTACAGAATATAAAAAATAAATTAGATTTCTATTGGAATTTGAAAGGAAATATTGACTTAGCAAAGCAAAACTCGGCTTGCAAAATTATTAAAATTAAAATTTATGTTATAAAATATCAAATCATTTCAATTTGAGTCCTTGGCTGGCAATGCCAAAGCAAAAATTGGCAAAACAACCTTTCATTTCGCTTTTAGTATTCAGCATAAAACCGAAGGTTCCTTCAATTCGTGATCTAGCAAGTATTTTACCTAACCTACAACACTTTTAACCTAAGTGTTCAACGGGCTGTTGAACCATAACGGTAGTAGGAGTGTCATAACGACGACGCGACCCCATTTAAAACATTTTTTATAGTTTTTAATTATTTTTTTTAGGGTAAAAAGCTATATACATAGAATCTAAAATTCAACTGGCTAAATGATTAAAAATAACAATTACCATCTATACGGTAAATTTTTAATGACTTTTTAACTAAACAAAAATAGGTATTTATCTTGAACGAGCATTTAAAAAATATTTTGCGCAAATTTGCTAAAAAAAAAAACGTGTAAAAATGCAAAAAAATGATTTCATTTATGCGAAAATACTTGGAATTGTAATAAAACTTAGGTAATTCACAAATTCAGGTATATTTACATTGAGCTAATAAAGGCTGTGTTAAAGATAAAAAATTAGGTACTTTTGGTATATCCATAAAAACAAATAACGTAAATGATTTTAATGGCTAAATTGTGTCTAAACACAAGTTGTTGCGTGTTTTTGCAATTAGTGTACAAAAAAATATTTCTTATATTCTTAGCAGATGTTCTGCTGTTAATTAAAAATTATTTATGACAAAAAAAAATTAATAATAAACAAACAAAAAATAAAAACATATTCGTACAAGCAAAGCAGATTCAATAATTTAAACATCTTGAAGAAGAAGACGTGAGATTTTGTCAAATAGTAAAACATACATCAAATTAGATATGAATCGCCTTTTTAAAATTTGCAAATTTATTTTCATTTAATGTTTCTTTTCAGCGAATTAGTTTCAGTTTTTAGCAAATCATTGTGATCTTTTTTATTATTGCAATATAAAACCAAACATTTAAAGTAGCTTTGAGTATGTTGTTGTTGACGAACTGTAGGCGTTTCTTTAATTTTAATTTATGGTAAATTGGAACCTCATATTTCGAACCTAACCCAGAAAGTATCCGCTTCTCGGCAATAAATGACACGTGCACATTATTTTTTTTCAGCTCGGTGGTAAAGCTATTTAAGTAGCATTATTGAAAAGCAGAGAAAACTAAATTTTAGAATTATTTTTATTTAAAAATCGTAGTAAAATTGCGTACTTGATAAATTTTTGCTGAGTCTGTGCCAGAATTCGAAGAAACTATTGCTTAATATATAAAGTTTCCTAATAAACATTGTCTTAAACTATGAAAAAACGAGTTTTTATCAAATCTGTACTTAGTGAGTTTTACTTCTTAGCCGACGATATGTAGTAGGTACATATCCAACTACAATATACTATATCAGTTAAGCAGTAATGACTCATGATGCTACTACTATATTGTAATCACTTTTAGTCACATTACCCATATTTTTCCACTAGTTCTAGCATATAAAAAGTTTTTCGAGTATATCATTTTTAAATAAATAATATTTGTATATATGTAGAGGAAATCTTTTGTATTGAGAGTTTGTTTTCATTAGCTTTTTTGTGAACGTGATTAGAATTTCTAAATACTTAATTTTATACAGCAACTGTTGCAAAATCTGCATATTAATGCGTTCAGAATTTTTAACTAAATTCCTCCTATTCTAAATAAAGAAAAGAATTTACACAAATGAATTTGTGTTACCATATTTTTGTTGTAGCTTATAGCTGATAAATTAATTGAAATTTTACGTCATTTATGGAACCATTTATGGTGCCATCATTCATGTGTTGATAAGTATGCACTAATGGCTGTGTGTGTGTGCTTGCGTGGACGAACGTGCTCCTGTGTTTGTATGTGTTTTTCAAACATATGAATGTATGTATATTGAAAAGTGATTATTGATATTAGATTCTGTTGATTGTTGACATCTTACGGCGACGATTTATTTATTTCCTGATGCTTGTGAAAACGTGTATAAACTGAGTAATTTATATTAACTCTCTAGATAAATATTATTAAAAGATTTCACTTTATTCAAATAGTTAATGTGGTAAAGAATCATTGAAACTTAAGATGGCGTTTTTAAAAACTTAAAAACAAATATGACTCGATCTCAGTTTATGACTTTTAAATAGTAAAATGAAACACAATAAGTACATTTTTATGATACAAACCCTCTTTTTTAATAATTTTTAAATACTTTCTTAAATGTTATTTTTCCTCTTACTTTCAGTATATCTCTACAATATTGGCCAAAAATTCCTGGCCATATCGCAACCCTTCGATGCCGCACGGAATCCTGATGCTTCATTATTGTGCCGCGAACATATGCGACGCTATTTAGATGGACTGGAAAAATTCGATTTATGGGCTTTGAAAAGTAAGTGAAGTTTTTTAATTAAATTAAAAATTAAACCACATAAACATAAAATGCCCAGTCAGTAATATTGGCATATAATTTCATCTACAAAAGCAAACCATTTTTTTCAAACTGGCTTCATTTGTGTAATACGCACTCTATTATTTTATTATTTAATTCGTTACGTTCGTGCACAAAAACAAAATTATGGAATAAATAAAATCGGTAAAAATTAAACCCGAATGTTTGCAGTAATAAAATGAAAATGAGGTACATATACTCAGCACTAGTGTGTGTGTGTGTGTTTCTATATATGTATGATTGAGTATTTTCGTTATCGGAATCTGTCCTTTTGCCAATTAAAATCGTAAAAACAGTTGCAGGTTATTGTGAAATAACAACTATCCGCTTTGCAAAAAAAATATGAAAAAATATTACCTGTGGAATTTCTATAAATAAATACGAAAAGTAAATTACCCGTATGTATTTATAAATAAATTCATTAAATTTGAAGAGAATTTGGAAACCCGGCACACGTTGCACTTGTGAGCAATACAAGAAAGTTTAGCATAGGCTGTATTTACACGACACCTCATCTTTATAAGTTTGTTATTGGTTTCAGTCATACCCTCTTTTTTGTTCCATAAGTACTTGAGCCATAGTTGTTATAAGTCTAGTTATTTCGGAAAACTTCCATCTACTTGGCTAACATACTCAGTGATGATTCGATAAAAATAAATGGGAGTAAATACTCGATTCAAGTCCCTTTTTTACTCGATACCACACCACTAGTATTTCACTCGGTATCGGATCTTTTTACCTGTGTGGGAAGTAACCGATTATGCTCTTAGAATTAAAATCGTTTGAGAAGCTTAATTGAAAAGGTATATACAAAAATTGGATTTGATGTCTACATACATTATTTCATTCTTTACATCATTGGATACGAGTTAATATGAGAAATTAACACGAATGAAAAAAAAAACAAGAAACAAACAGTACAACCATATCGAAGAGCAAATGCAATAAATTATTACGTTATTACGGCGTTAAAATTCAATTTTACTTCCAACGCTAAAGAAGTTTCATTTTAAAAACAACATACTCATATTACCCTGGGGTCGAATCGCCTGATCCGTGAACGTACAGCTCGTCACGTAAAAGTGAATATTGTGTATGATATTTTTGTGTGAATTATGTGACGAGTTGTACGTTCACGGATCAGACCATTCGACCTCCTTGTCCTACTACCCTAGATAGATAGATAGATTGATAGATAGATAGATTGATAGATCTATCTATCTATCTATCCTACTACCCTACCGGGGCTTAAGTGTCTGCGCTGAAAGACTGGCATCTTTAACCGAAAAAAATAAAAATCTACTTTTTATAACAATTTTCTACACGGCAGCTCTTCTTGGCTGACAATGACAAAACTCAACCTTTCACTTTCGTGTACAAATATAACCAGTACAAAATGAATGGATGTGACCTAGGCTTGATGGACTCTTGTACTATAATTGTATATTATTGAATTCTGATAACCTTCAATTAATTTCCCAATTATCTCTAATGACATTGTCTGGTGGCACCAAAAAATTCCAAAAAATATTTATAACCTTTAATTTGAAATGCATTGAAATGGGTATAGAAAAATACAAAATAAAGAAAATCTTTGCAACATATTTGCTGTTGACCTTGGTAGTGATTTTTCCAAGGCACTCGTACTCGGCTAAAAACTTGTTTATCCAACAATTCCAACACTTTTCACAGAGTTTTGATAGAAAATGAAAACATAAAGTACTTGAGAATATACACATACATTTGTATGTATTAGGGATGCTGATCCCGATAAGCCTTTCGGGACTCAAATTTTAGTCCCGGGACCTGACCCGAGAACACATATAACATAAGTTAATACTTATTTCGTGAAATGCATGTATATATAATAGAGAAAATGTGCAGTCAGAGTGCATGTAGAAACCAAACCCCATTTTGTCTTTCTTTATCTTTGAGTCGACAGAAAATTTGTTCTCAAAGCCGATTAGATTTCTATGAAATTTTGGTGGGATTGTCGACAAATGTACATAAATGTATATCGTATTCTACTTATGATAGATATTTTCAACGTACTCTGCATATAATCCCCTATTCCAACGCTTTAGGGTGCATCTGGATTGTAAGAAAAAAATATGATTATAATAGTTTTTTTAGATTCACTGAAAAATCCTCCCTAGAGAACATTTATAGTAATAAACTTTTCGGTTGATTAAAGCCTTCTGTCAACCAAAATTCAGAACATCCAAATTTTTCCAAATTTCTATGACAAAATATGTGAAATTTGTGAAAATTAAGGTATTTGTGAGGTATATAGGTATTTGGATCAGAATTTCATGTATTTCTTTTGCAATGCAAGCCGAAAAAAAATAAAAAAAAGTCTTCATATGTTTTACATTGCACCCTAAGATTTAGGAAAAAATGTTTTTGTACAAAATTCATTTGAATTTTCGAAGATTTCAGTTAAAATTTCGTAGAGCAAAGAAAGTACATTGTAACCAACTTATTTGCCTTTGAGTGACCGTGCCCATGAATGACTTGGGAAATGTTGAATTCCAATAAGTTTTTGTAGTTACATATAAATCCTGGAAGTCCGAATGTTTTTTCTATCTGATCCGTGGGTTTTAAGCTCAATTTTAAAGCAAACCCGGGACTTACATCCTTAATATGTATGTATGTGTGATTTAGTAGTATAATTGATACCAAAAATACCTCGCATACATTCAAGTGCTGATGTCTATTGAAGCTCGTAGCACGAAATGTTTTTCCTACATGCATTTGCAAAGATTCTTAAACATAATGGTTGCATTTATTCTATATGTATGAGTACATAAGTTGTAGTTGTGTTCGTTTCGTGGTTGTTGTTGCTCTTGCCATTGCATTTGATTCTATGTGGTTTGATGTTGCTTTTTGGACTTTGTTCTGACCAATGCTACATGTGGAGGGGTATGAGCTTAGTTTTTCTGAGGAGGTCGTTGCAATATTAAGAGATTTGAATGACGTTTCTTCGTTGCATGTGGTTTGCGTTTTTTGCAGTTTCAATTGGTGTTGTGTGGCTGCTGTTGGTTTGTTTGAAGTTTCTTTTCTTTACATAGAAATGTGGGTAAAGTTCAGTTAGTGGCCTTTAAATTTTATTTTTGTTATGATATTTAAGTATTTTGTTTATTAGTTGAGTTAAATTTGAGCTTACGACTTGGATTTGAACTCAAGACTGTTGAATTATACAAAATTTGAATACTTGCATCATTCAAATTTTAAATTGCAAAATATGTAATTGGACTAACATAAATAAATAAGTAAAATACATATATTTCAACTTTCATATGAGTCCAAATAATTAACGCCTTGTGGTGTCAACATCAAAATCAAATAGAGAATTTTAAAGTTTTATTTTTATTTTTTTTGCCAAAGTAACAAACTTACAACCCTGAATGCGTTATGCTGCTGCAACTATAAAAATAAAAACAACCACATGCATTACAACATATAAGTAACTGGCAACTAGCAATTTTCAGTACGCAAAGCGCAAATTTTATTCATCCATTCATCCGTTCGTGTGCGTCTCTATCCGCCTTTTCTACAAATTTGACATGCAAGAGTCGACCGACAATCGCGACTAACGACAGGTAGCACTTCATGTACATACATATGTATATACATTAAGGTGCCTCAAGAAAAAAATTGCTGCTATCCCTCCTAGAAATGAAATTTGGCTTATTTTATTTCGGTTTTAATGATACGCTGTCGTGACCTGAATTGTTAAAAAAAAAACTCTATAAAAATTCAAGAATGATAATGTTTTGCATCACAACATTGGGAAACTTTAGGGATGGTATTTTATGAAATTTCTATAAAAATTGAAATAATTTTCGTCATTTTATTCATATAGTCTTTGGGTTCCGTCCGCAAGGAGACAGCTTCTTTTTTTTCGTACGTTGGCAGGTGGAAATCTTGCACAGATACCGTAGAACTCCAGTTGTACGATTATGTCGGATTCCTACTGACTAAAACCACCTACTTCTCTTCCACTCACCCCGCGAGACTACCTCTAGGTATTACTTTGCGGGGGAGGATTAGCGTTAAGCTGCATCTTTCGTTATAGTAGTGTTCTACTATCGCCTTCTGCATTTGAGGTGATGCGTATTACGCGATCGGATTTACGCGCGCGTTCTGCGTTCCTCAGTTTACTGATTATGTTAGCAACAATCCTGGCTGCTGTTGTCCACTTCTCTATATACTATACACACTTCTCTACACATCTGTGACGTTAGGTTAGTCACCGTTGGGGGTTCTCCAAATACATACTTTCTCCAAATCCTCTTTTTCACTTTTGAATCGCGGGCAGTGAAAGAGGATGAGCCTTGAGTTTTCGAGCTTGTCTAAGCAGCGTGGTCGCTGTAGCCTAGTGGTTAGTGTGTTGGACTGCTACGCAGAGGTGCCCGGGTTCATATCTCGGCACGCTCAAAAATCAAAAATAGAAAATAAAATTTTTCTACATGGCACCACCTCTTGGCTGGCAATGGCAAACCTCCAAGAGTACAAAAATGCCAATGAAAAGCTTTTCACTTTGCCGTTCGGATTCGGCATAAAACTGTAGGTCCCTTCCATTCGTGTATAAATATAACTCACACAACATGAATGGATGCGAAAAGCTCGGCCGTGGCCCTCCATGGGCTGTTGCGCCATAATAGTAGTAGTAGTACTAAGCAACTTGGATATTATGGGTCTACTTCAAGTTTAAAGCGGTGTAGATACTGCTGGAAGCATCCATGTCCGCTGAGCAACTGCGTAATGTTAAAGTCCACTTCTCCGTGATTTTGCTGGGACCACTTTGGTATGTCCGGGATTAGGTCAAAGATACAACGCCCCTTTTCAGACTGCTGCCATCTACTTTGCCACTCTATTATAGTGCGATGACTCTCTTCTCTTTTCGCGCGTTCGATTGGCTTTCGACCATAGGGCTGTAAAGAGCTTTCATTTCGCATGCCAGCAGGTCAATTGGGAATTTTCTGGCAATAACGAAACAGTACGATATGTGCTGGCAACTCTTATGACACTAAGCCAGAACGTTGCGCGAATGCATTTAAGGTGCGTCTTCTTCGCGTCCGACCATAAGGGTGCTGCATATAGCATCACCGAACTGGTTATTCTTGACAGCATATTCCGCATAATACGTGTTAATGCTTCGTTTATTTTGCCTGCTTTATTACTGACGGCTAGCAGGTGTTCCTTAAAAGTCAACCTAGAATCTATAAGTACTCCTAGGCACTTAATGTGTGGCTGTGAGGTGACCTGGTGATTTCCAACAGTGATAGTTATTTCTTCGCGCACTTTTCTAATGCTCAGAAGCACGCACTCAGTCTTCTGGTTAGCCAGTTTCAGTTTTGCGCTATTCTGCCATTCTCTAACCCTCGCAATTGCGTCGTTGCATGTCGGCTGCAAGGAGTCTAAGTGTTTGGTGACTGCTACCAATGCGATTTCGTCAGCGTAGCCCACAAGCGTCGTGTCTTCAGGAAGATCCAGTTTTAAGATGTCGTCGTACATTGCATTCCATAGCTTTGGGCCGAGTACTGAGCCCTGTGGTAAGGAGAGAGCTGTTTTGATACTAGTGTACATGTGTACAGTTTTTATATAGTGAGACTAATTTCATCCAATTCGTAAAAATGCAGGGAAGAGGGGAGGGAATGACTGGGAGATAGACATATCGCTCGGGTAGCATTTCTTTTTACATTTGTACATGACGACATTATCCTGGTACTAAGCAGATTTGTTAAAATATTTTAATGACAAACTTTATCATTTTTGAATTTTCATTATTTGTGACCTTTATTTATTTATTTATTTGTTACAGCTTTCTTTAAGCCTAAATAAGTATAACAATATATTGTATTAGGTAATTAAAAATGAAAACATGATATAGAAATAAAATGAAAGTAATACATAAAACATATAATTTGTGACTTTTATCTAAATGGCAACAATTTACAATAACAATACAATTTTCTTTTAAATATATTAACATTATCACATTCTTTTATCTCTTGGGGCAATTCATTTAAACCCTTGTAGTTAAGGTTATTTTTATCTGCTTCCGTCCGAAAAACTGGCAACTTAAAGTTATTTTTATTTCTACTGTCAATTTTATGTGAGTCTCTTACATGAATTATCTTCTCACTTAGATATTCAGGTAGTCTTCCATTTTTTATGTCAAATATAAATTTCATTGTATAAAAGAATATGATTCGTTTAATACTAAGCCAATTCAAATTATTTAACATGTCAACTATTGAAGTATCATATCGTTCCTTAAGAATAAATCGCATGGCTCTGTTTTAGAGCTTTTGGAGCTTCTCAATTTTACTGTCAGGTATAATAAAAAGTATGGACGGACAATATATAAAATGGGGTTCAATTATAGATTTATAAAGTATTCAAACATTTTTTTTTTCCAAAACGAAATCTTATCGCTAGAGCTGAAATATTTGTTGGGAATCTTCATCAAATAAACCGAGATTTATTTTTAGCAGGGATTAGCAACAACTTTTTTTGTTTATGGGATCTGAGGCGCTGTAGTATCTATATATATGTATATATGTATGTGTGTCTATCCATTCGCTTGTTAGTTGCTGTATCTTTACCTCTGCGTGTATGTATTCATGCTTTTAATAACTTTATTTAATGCGTTCTTAAACGCAACCAAATTGATTGGTAAATGTATCACGAACAAATATTCATTGCAAATTCGTGTATGCAAGTGTATGCGTGACTGTGTATATTACTACCGCATGTGCAAGCATGCTCAATGAAAATCATATATTTTCTAGCTAATTTCTGTAGTGTACTCCACACATAATTGTCATTTTGAGTGCATTTGTTACCTACTTACATTCATTCATGATTTATTTGTCGCCAGCTTCTCATACCTTAAGGCTGAACTTCTTCATTATAATGCCTAATGTGCTTATTTTTATTATTTGTCGTTTTCAGTTTCATTTACATATTTGTTTTTGTCTTAATGGAACGACCTTCTCAATATAATACAATGATTGGCAAAAACTTAAGTTTACCATAATGTGTGGTGAATTGATATGAAGGGAGTGGCTTTTTTCTCTGTTGTTTAATATTAAATGTTTATAGCTTGGGAATCGACAGCATTACTTTTTATTTAGTACATATGAGATTCGGTCTTGAAATCAGTATATTCCTATAATTTCTCTCAGTGCTTCTTAATTCTAGCCATTTGAGCGCATTGTATCATTGCTGATAAAGTAATTATTTATGTGTTATTTAATTAGTCTGAATGGTGACGCTTTACAAAGTTTTGAATTTACTAAATAGGTAGTGAATTTTTGTGTCAAATACATTTGATTTATTTCTTAGGTATGACTCCCGCTTAATTTTCAGTTTCTTAAAGACATAAATGACCAACTTTCCATCAAGAATGTTACGTTAAAGGGAAGTGCTCAGAAAATTTGAATATTCACCGAATCCAAAAATGTATCCTTTATTATCCGCCTATTTGTAATGCTTGGTCTGTTGTCGGAATCTCCCCAAGTTCTTCTAGTTTTCCAAACAGCTTATCTCTTAAGAAACGGAGTCGGATCTGAGTCTGATCTGAAAATTAGAACATTCTTCTTTGGTAATGTAACTTTAATTCTCTAGGACATTGTATCAATGGTACAAAAACTTGTGAGTACTTCAGTTTGAATTCGAGCTTCTGCAGCTTTCTTCCTAAGAAGAAGAAAAGTTTGTGTTTTTTTCGAATCAAGAGTATAAAGTGCGCACTATCATACAGTTGTTCTTAGTTTAGCAAAATCTGTTTATTGATTCCTTTGCTTTATGGTTTAAACTTGACTTAACTGTTCCTATAGTTATCTTTATCGAGACCAGTTTATTTTCAGGACCTAAGCCCATCAAGTAAACGATGCCAACATAAGTTTTACTTTTCTTCTATTAATAAGACATTATAAATTTGTATTACATTATATATAATTATTAATGTTAAAAATGTACATATTTAACAAATAAATTATATTTAATTATGCGGATTAATAATATAAAAATCTCAAAGATTTGCACGAATGTTACAGCAATAAAATTAAAAAAAAAACATTTTCTGTAAACTAAAATTAACATAAGCTGCACATTAACATAAATTATTAATAATTTATTATTTTTATTAAAATATTTGTTAATTTTTTTTTACAGTGCACGATTCTACGGGAAAACTTTCTTCTGGTATACTAAATGGCAATATCAATCAACCAGGAGATTTCGATCAATGTTTGGGTGTTAAATTCCCAACGAGCATTAGCGATGATGATGCTGCTGATGAAATTAAAGGGCAATATTGTTTGGCATATGCACAACCAGTGTTGCCGCATAAATCGAAACGTTTGAAAACATTTTTCAAATTATTACAATCGCATGGACCATTCAAAAGTGAATTCAATGATGTAAGTACCAAAAATGCATGTGTGTGTGCGTGTGAAAAATGGAAATAATTAAATTTAGTTAGAATGAGTAAATTTATGAGAATATAGCTAGTTTGTTGCTCAAATCTTTTGTTTGGATTTTCACATGGAGAAGTTAACTTCTTTAATAAAAACATTTTTTAACATTTTCCTACAGTATACCAAACACATATAAAATTAAAATCACGTTTCATTTAAACACAACACTTAAAAATCAATTTATCATTGATTATGCATAAAAAAAAACAATTTATATAAACAGTTAATAAAAAAAAATTATATAGGTGCTTAAGCAGATCATTAAAAGTTCAGTAACACTGCAATAACAATTTATAAAAATGCGTTTGTAATTGTTTATTATAACAAAAACAATTACAATTGTCAAGCGTGGAAATTACAATAAAAAAACAAACAAATAAAAAATGTACACAATCAATTGATTTACGTTGAAATAAATAAATGAATGAATTAAAGAATGAATGGACAAATTTGCGAATGAATTGGTAACATTTCTAGATTTTTATTGTAAATACTTCCTCATTTACAAATGAATGTAAAACTTAATTCCACAAAAATTATTAGAAGATTCAGTAACGTTCCAAAGAGCAAATCTAGTTTCCTTTTTGAAAAATGAAAGTGATATACTGGAAATTGTTGCTCATCGAGATAACCGAATCCAATTAATTTCCGCATTAATTGTGACCCCAAAAACAAAAAGACTGAGTTGTATATAGAAAATGGAGGGTTAAAGCTAAAATCTTTTATAAGTGTATGATTGGAAGAAAATACTATTGGACAATTAATTTCCTTTTCAAAATGAATCCTCAAGTTCCCAAACGTGTCTCTAGACAGCCTTCATCAAAACGGGTCTTAACAGTTTTTTGGTGCCACATTTTACCACATAGTTTGTAGAATTCCCCAATGCATTAGTTGTGCGTATTGCAGTCGTTAGTGACAGTCAAATTAAAAAATTTGTGAAAAACAGGAAAATTAATTATTTTGACTGAATTTCAGATAAAAGTGGAAAAAATTAATAAAATGCTTCCCGTCATAGTAGCTAGATAAAAAAGTAGCTATAAGCAGCTAGGACTTTGAATTTCTCATACAAAATATTTAATTACTTAAAACCATTCCACGCCCATTAAATTTTTTAGGTTCTTGAGATCAGAGTTGTGCTTTTTACATCAAAATTTATCATTTTTTTACATCGATTTAAAATTTGGGAACTAGAGGATTAATGTAGCGATATGTATTACTAAAGAGCCTGAATTGAATAAAGAATCATTGACTATTGAAGTTTTCTATTCATATACTATGTAGGGTAGAACCAGGTATAGCATTAGGTGAAAAATTATCTAAAATAAGTTTTTTGCTTAAGACGACCTCGATAGCCTAGTGGATAGTGCACTAGACTTTCATCTGGGAGGTTCGGGTTCGATTCCCGTCTTCGTCTGGTGGTTAATTTTCATTACTTTCTTATATTCACAATCAATATGAAGTGTATGAGAATTATAAGATAGTGTACAAGTACACACATTGGTTGGTAATGGCAAAACCACCAAACCAATAAAAAATTGTCACACCGCCGTTCGGAATCGGCGTTAAACTGTAGGTCCAACTATGTGGTATCACAATGGGTCGTTCAGGCCTAAGTGTGTCTCTCGACAGCCACTCCAACCTAACCTAACCTAAGTTTTTTGCTTAATTTGCAATTGCAATATTACGTGTATCAAAAATATATTTTTTCATTACATTCTCTTGATTCTTCTTCAAAGTAGTCAAATACTCCTTTTTCTAAATTTGATGATTTATTATTTCAATGATTTCTTTGTCAAAAATTAAAACGTGTTTCCCCTCTGTCAGAAAAGTTCTGTACATATTTAGGTACATATTATCAAACACACGCAAATTTTCGTCATTCTCGATTTGAAGGTAGAATTTGATGACTTTAATAATTTATTTATTTACTCAATTTCAGTTTACTATAAAAATAAAATAGAAATTACTTTTTATTATGGATATATGCAAATATGTAGAAATCTTCAGCAACCAAAAATCAACTTTAGCCTGTTGAAACTAGTTCTCAACCAATAAGATTCGCAATAAAATTTAGCACACAAAAATTATTATTAAACTAAATTTAGCAAAAAAAAAAAAAAGAGTTCATTGAACGCATAAGTTTGTTGATTCTTAAGATACTTGGTAAAAAAATAAACAAATGCCAAAATTTCATTGTATTGGTTACAAAATTAATGAAGCATAATATATAATTAAAAAAAAACGCATTTCATAAGTTAAATTATTATTTAGTTTGAAAGCATGATAAACCTCAAAGTCAAGTCAATGAATCGAAATACATAATAGCCATTTAAAGATTTGAATAAAATAAATTTTCTTTGTAAAATTGAGAATAGAAATGTCATATTTTTGTGGCCGCCCAAACCAATTACAGTATAGATGGGCATGGAATTGCTAAAATTTCAATTTGCTCGAAAATTTTTTCCAAAATTTGTATATCACAACTGAAGAAAATAAGATGTAGTTATCAACATTATTGGCAAATCTATTTTTAATAGCTATAGTCCAATAATACATAAAGCCCGCCCGTATCAACATTGAACTTGAACTTCAACTTTGCCGTTTTTATTTTTATTACGTTTACTTTTTTTAACATATATACATATTTGCTAAGTTTTTTCTTTTGAACACATTTAAAATCAAATTATATGCTAATTCATAGCAAAATATTTTGTGTTCACACTAATCATTCATTAATTTAAAATTTATCAAATCAACAACACAAAATGAATTCAAAATTTTCTAGTCCATTGAACTTAAGCTTTTTTTTTTGGTTTTTTGTTAATGATTAATATTAATATTTTATATATTATTAAATTATGTCTTTTAAAGCCCTTTAGTTATTTGTATACAGGTATGTGTTAAATGGGTCAAATTGGTAAAAAGCCGGTAAATTGAGGAGAAGGGAATGAAGTTGTGTGGGAAGAACAAAAGATTGTTGTTGTATTTTTACTGAGAGTGCATTTTGTAGTAAATTTTTTGTATTTGTATTTATTTTATTTATTTATTAGTTATTACTTGGTATCGGTATTATTTAAAAGCATTTTTTCAAATTGTATTTAAATATATAATTGAATTGTAATTATAATTTCAGCCTGGTCATCGGGTACCTCGTTATTCACTCGTCAATTGGGGTATCTGTGTGCCCTCTTCATGCACTTATCAAGATGTCGAATACACTGTCAAAGAGTACTTGAGCAATATGACCGAATCTACGGGCATATCGTTTCAAGTGCGCGTCGAATCGCGTATGTGTCAAGTGAGAGATAATAAACCATGGGATCGCAACACCACGTGGGCTGTGTAAGTAGTAAAATTAATTAACTCTGTGACAATAATGAATTTTTGCTAACTATTCCACACAGACGTTTCTTTCTGGTTATCGTTTCAATTGCCATACTATCGACGATCTACGAACGCTGCATTAAGAAAAATCAGAAACCAAGTAAATGTTAATAATAATTTTGCTATATTATTTTCCTCTTATCTGAAATCGTAATGAATATGAATTTTACTTTGTAGATGAATGGTTCACTGCATTCTCGCTCGATAAGAATCTATGCTGGCTTTTTAGTACACGTTCGTCACCTGATGATATTGAGGCGGTACATGGAATTCGTTTCTTAAACGCTTTAATGCTGTTGTTCTCTCATAAATCAATGGCGATGTTCTTTAATGCGTACAATAACCGCACAGAAATGTCTGAGGTAATGAATTTAAGCTTAGTTAATATGTGATTTTCAAATATACAAAACATATTTAATATCTTACAGAGTTTGGGCCGCCCTTGGACGGTGATTGGTCGTGCTGCTTCATTGTATACAGATCCATTTTTACTTTTTAGCGGTATGTTGACCGCCTATTCGTTATTTGGACGCCTAATCAAAGGACAACCGATACGTTTGAAGAATGAATATATTAGTCGACTGATGCGGTAAGTTGATAAGATGAATCTAGTCGACCAAAGAGGAATTTTCTTGTGGGAAGTTATCTTTTTTTTTAAAGAGTAGCGAGCTTGGGAAGTAATCATAATGAATTTACACTTTCTATACTTTATAGAATATAGCTTTTTCGCTATAATTTGGGTCGAGTTGATTATTTGGACCAAGAATATTTAATTTTTTATGTTTCTTTTTGCAGAGTATTCTTGCTATTATTTACAAATCTTATGCAAATTGAATAAAAAAGAAAGTAGAACATTTGATAAAATATTCGAGTGTGAATCGTCAATTTCTGAAAACAAAGCTCCAGATTTCTAAAATTTACTGATTGTGATCGCGTCATATTTGCGACTATACCGTCATAACTCAAAATATTAAATTTTTCTTGTTAAAGCGTTCGCAAGTTTCAAAGTGCTGTTTATTACTTTGAAAGGAAGCCATTTTGGAATACTTTATTTGCATAAGATGAAGACTCACAAACACAACATATCCCTAATGAACAGCCATGACGTTCACCCTCCTCCCTTTGCAACAACTTTCTGACTTATGGCGCTCTTGCTCTATAATAGTCCATGACTTCTAAACTTTGTCGCTCTTTTTTCCATTAAAGTTTTTTGGAAAAAAAACAATTCGCAATTAATAATAAATTTTTTGTTTGTTTAATTTTAAACAGCATTGTACCGCCACTAGCCGCTTTAATACTCTTCTGCACATATGTGTTGCCCATGTGGGGTTCTGGGCCACAATGGAATTTAGTAGTTGGACATCATGCGGATATATGCAAAAAGAATTGGTGGCGTAATTTACTTTTCATTCATAACTATTTCGGATTTAGTGAAATGGTAAGTTTTTAAAAACCCAAATAAAATTTTCGAAATGATTCAAAACTCTGTATATTTAGTGTCTCACACATACACATCACTTGGGAATCGATACGGAATTGTTTGCTGTGGCGCCAGTCATGATACTCGGCTTGTGGAAATGGCCACGTAAAGGTTTGCTTACATTGATACTACTGGGTGCTATTGGTACTGGAGCACGTTACTATACGACAATTGTTAATCAGCTTTCGAATTATATTTACTTTGGAACAAAGTAAGTCAGAAATGATGAATGAGCAATTGATGGATGGTTAAATTAATGAATTTGCTTTACTTTACTAGTATTCAACGTCTCTTCCGCACCGCTGACTACATGTACTCGTTCCCACCACATCGTTCTACAGTCTATATTATGGGCATTTTACTGGGTTATGGTTTGCGTAAGTGCCACGGTATTAAACTTTCGAAAATGCAATTACGAATGGGTTGGTTCGTGGCCACGATTTGTGTGATGGCATCAGTTCTGGGCCCAGCACCAATGGGTGATATCAATTACGAATACAATTCAACACATGCAGCGATATACGCAGCATTCGCCCCAATTGCTTGGTGTGCATTCTTCGCATGGATTGTGTTTGTTTCACATAATGGTTACAAAAGTAAGTCCCCGCCCACTCAAGTTAAAGTGCATCATGTTTTTATCCAATAATATTACATGTTTCATTAATTTCTACGAATTTCGATTTTAGATAAGTTAACCAATATACTGTCGTGGAAAGGATTCCAAGTGTCTACGAAATTATCCTATGCCATTTATCTGACTCAGTTTCCTGTATTCTTCTACAATGTGGGCCGTCGGCGTCACATACATCACTATTATAATTTTGTATTCATAATTGTGAGTTTGGATTTTGGCGTTTGATGAAATATGTATAATCTTGTCGCTTTATTCCTTGTTTTAGCTTGATACCAACGAATTCATTTCAATCTTTCTTGCTTCCGTGGCGCTAACCATTTTCTTTGATGTACCTTTCCAAAATATTAAAAAGTTAATCTTCAAACGTGCACCAGCCACAAAAAAATCTGCAACCACTACACCAACAGATAAAACGCAATTGAATGTTGCATGTGAAGCGATGCCAACTGCATTTGCTTCTTCTGCAGAGAATAGCTGTGATACAACAAAATCTTCGTCTTCTCCACAAGCGATACAACCAACAACGACGCAGTCACAGCAGCTTCATGCGCATGCTGATTAGTATTTATTATTATTTGCTCTATAGTATTTAATTTAATTTTTATTGTAAATCTAGTAATTTAACTTATAGCTATTGTATATTTTATTCAGAAATTAAGTCACTATTTAATATTTTATAATTAGCGTCTAAGTTTATGTGATTTTAATTTTCTCAATTTTTCCATTCTGTGCATTATTTTTATTCTTGTGTGCTTTTTACGGTTGTAAATTATGGAAATCTATTCTTTTTTTATTTTTTTTTTTTGTAGTCACTTCATTGCTTCCATATGTAATTCTATAATTCTAAAGGCAAAAAAAAAAAAAAAAATACTATATAAATATATACATATACCAATATATACACATGTGTAACTCCTAACACAAATGCATTTTTTACAGCTTAATTCAAAGATAATATTATGATTTACAATTGTACAATATTTCTATAAAATGTAAGCGAAATAAAAAATAAAGTAAAGAAAATTTTGCGTATGAAGTTTACGCTTTGCGAAAAGACTAGAATGTCCGATTATTAATACCAATCTGGGTAGATGAGTAAACCAGAGTTTGGTATGAAATTGCTGTAACCTTTTCCCTTATCCCCAGAAAATATTCTTGTAGCAAATCTTTTCTCAATTTCTATGATCTATTTCCAAGGTAAAGGATCGTGGAAAATATTAACAGTAGGAAACATTTATTCAGTTTTCGGTTTTAGATTGGTTTAAAATGGGTCGAGAATTAATAGAATATTAAGAATAATTTTAGGTCGCTGATTTTCTCTTTCTTTATATCATCTCGAAACCTATATTTTTTTTTGTGGATTAAATTCTCTACCTGAAAATCGAACCCGTTGAATTGGTACTGCAGTCAAGCATTTAAGAACTAAATCACCGAAGTGATCCATTTTATTAAAACAATCCATTTGGACATTTTTTAAGAATTTAACCTCATCTGAGAATCAAACCTGAGACAGCTGGAACTCCAGTCAAGCACTCATCCACCACCCATTTAAAATTTGTATTCTTTTATTTCTTACATGTATCATTCCAGAGGAAAATGTGTTTATCATGGAAAACAAATACAATTTAAGTTCTACCACACAAAAATCTCTATTATTATAACATGACATCTAACAGCATTAAAACTGTAATAAAGAGACAAAGAAAATGCTGTCAGCTATGACTTGAAAATGATTTATCCTTAAACGAGGCTACCTTACAAAAGCTCTTCATTTCCAAAATTTATAATTATGTAAAAAGGGCATTTCATAAATCTCGTTTACATTAGTACCAGAAACAGTTGAACTAAAAAGGTTCGATGTAATATGGCTAATATATCTATTCATAAAATAAAGAAAACCCAAATGTAATATTATTAAAACTTCAAAAGGTATGCAAATAGAAGCTGATAGAGAATATAAAAAATATCCTCCCAAAGCGATATTGAGCTACATTATTCTAAATGTACTAGCAAATGTGATAACAAAAAACAAAACCAATGAATACGAAAACTTGTACTTTTGGCCGATGGAGATGGATTTTTTTGTTCAGTAATTTTCATATTTGCCATTTTTCTTCAAAATATTAATATAATTTTTATTTTTCTGAGGTTTGTCCAAAGTTTACTATAACTTTTCACGATTTGGTGCAAATGGTCTTGTATCATTCCAAATGCAAAATATTTCTGCTATCACAAAAACAAAAATATATGCGATTTACAATAAAAATTTGCATTTGCCATGATACACTACAATTTGCACCAAATCGTCAATAGGGCTATTATGTCCCGACCCTGGCAGCGCCCCGACCATGACGACACTCCCCTACATTTTTAAGTGTTTGAAAATCTTTGGGGGAGTAAGGAAATTTCCCCCATTTCCTCTCCTTGTATCCGCCTCTGTCAGAATTAGCAATAGGGAATATTCAGTGCAATAATAGACAGTTTTACTTCATTTAAAGCACAAAAAGCCGATTTGGCAGAAATAAATAAAAAGAAGAACATTTCGGTTATTAAAAATTCAATTTGCTTATAACTTTTGCAAAATTTATGTACTAAAAAACGGTAACAATGGCATTTTTCCCTAACCGAATTGTTTTTAAACTGAAAGTCATTGGTCTTCAAACTGTGTTCCATGGAGCCCTGGGATCCACGAAATTTTCTAAGGGCTGGGCGGAAATATGTGAAATTTTCAAAAGATTAAGTTTATTTTCCAATTCTAATCATACATAAGGTATATGTTTGGTTTTTAAATTTCTTTTTTTTTTCTTCTATTTATTTATTGAATATTCCTTAAAGGAACTAAGAATAAGTAAAACTATACTCTTTACTTAAATTAAAACTAAATTTGAATATGTTTTTATTTGCGATTTTATGCTAAGTGCTCCGTAAAATCGAATTCCATCTAAAAGCCAGTGCAAAAGTGGTGTAAGTAAAAAATTCCACCTTGAACAATACATTGGGTTTATAGAAGTGCTTCAAAAAATACACCACTATGAAATTTACTTTCCCACTGCACAAGCAGCAGGTTTAACTAATAATACTTGCTTTTACTTCATTATGTATTGAAAGTTAGAGACATGAAAAAATTTAGTATTTTAAATATTTTTTTATTTTTTTTGTCAGTAATACATTTATTTCCAAAAACTATCAATACAGAGTTATTATACTATAAAATGTTATATCTTTACTTGACTAAAATTCCAAAAAAAAAAAAATATTAATTAGTGACGGAGTTATCGCGTTTTTCTTGAAATTATGTTTTCAAAGTCGGTGACCACTCTTATTAAAAACCCCTTCATGGATTTGAATAAAATTGAAGCTTATTGAAAACATAAAAAAAACCGGTACTTAAGAGAGGATTTGTTTTTTTTTTTAATTTCTATTTTTTTAAACAATAAACTAGTTTATTTTTCGTTAAAAATCAGCGAGTAAACTGTTTTTTTTGTTGAGTTTATTTTAGATGAACTAGTAGGATGAAATTTCAAATTCGTTTTTGACAGATTATAAGTTTGGAGAATAACAAAGATTTCTGTGTGTGCTTTGTGTACTTAAAAATTAATAAAAATGTTGCCTATTAATTGGATTTGGACACCAAGAATTTAAATAGCTATTTTGGATAATTAGCAATGAGTTGCTCTCCGACTCCATTATTTTATTTTTTCACTTAATAAATATTACAAGAGCAGCTGCTATATAGTAGTGCGGACCAGAGATGAAATTTCCAAATTTCAAATTGTACCTAATCGACAAAAAAACTTCTACCTAAATGAGTATGAATGTACCTAAAATAGTATACTTCATTGGTTCATCGTTTTTGTAAGAAATTTAATTTTCATTTAAAAGTTAACAATTAAAGTAAGTAAACAAAACATGAAAACGATACTCGTTATATAACTATTGCAATTCATTCTCGATGATTTATCCAGATATCATTTATATTCCATAAAATAAACAAAATTGCTTGTATTAAAATTGTTGCAGTTGGCTTCTTTATATCTAATTAGTTAAATTACGTTAAATTATTGGAGAACATACTATACAGTGAGACCGTAATTGATCACAAAAAATAACTTTTTAGGGCACAACAAATCGGAAACTAAGAGAGGAGAAAAGTTTTTAATCGTCTAGATGACCACAAGGAGAACAAGAAAGGCCTCACATTGGTCATGAAAGTTCCTGAATTTTGATTATAATTTAAAATTTTTCAAAAATTTTCAGCCAAGATTTGTTTCATTAGCTCTATATTATAAAATGAAACATACATAATGCAAAAATAATTTTTGAGATCGGATAATGTCTATTAGTAGGTTCAAAGTCATAAGAAGTTTGCTTTTCATAAAATTTTTGCTAAATTTCAAAAACCTTCTTATGATTTTGACCCTCTTTTGGCACCAATAAACTTTATTCGATTTGAAAAATTATTTTTGCAATATTTTTCCCTTTATAAACAGCAACATCGGAGTTGGGAGATTTGAAGTAAGGCAATACAGTACAGGCAAGTTAAATTTAAGTAGTTACCTATTACAAAATATTTTTTTTTTTTTTGTAATTAAATGTTCAATTTATTTTGGCCAATGGCAAAATGTACCTAAAATGTGTCAATTGTACCTTGTTGCTCGAAAAAGTCGGAAAAAGGTACAATTGTACCTACTTTTTTATCACTGGTGCAGACACATGAGAGTGAATTTCAGGCAAATTTAGTATTTCGTTGAAATACGTTTGAAATGCAAAATTTCGCCATACATTTTACTTCTATTTTTTTGCGCCATTAGTTTTTAGCAGAGTTTCGAACCGGTTAAATTTGGCTTCGTGTTCAGGTTCAAGCAAAAAATTAGAGGGTGTTCCGGTTCAGGTTCAAGGTTTTTCAAAATAATAATTTTACTTATTTACATCCATACATTTTGTTACATTGCAATTTGGATTTTTTCATTCCGTTGACATTTTCTTATATTTGATAATTTGCAGTTTTATTAATAAGGTTTATATTAAGAGAAATTATCGTTTAGTTTAAAAAATAGTATATCACTCAAAGATTTGTTTTTTAAATGATACCTTTGCTGAGCCTATATCAATTTAAGTCCAAAAATGCCCTTTCTACGTTCACCTCCTGAATTTATATGCTCATTTTGTATTTTTAATGTTAATATTTTAGCACGTCTAAAAACGTTGGTAAAGTCCAAACAGAGCTCCCATATTCCTTCTTCAATGCTCCAATCGGGATCTAGAGCATTCCATCCTTATTGTCAATTTTAGCCTTTTTGGTTTGGTAAAAAAAATGCACTGGGCTTGCCTCATCAGTAAATGCTAGGCACGCCACTGTGTGTATGTATGAATGTGTGAATGAGTTATGGGATGATAAGCGTGGACGACCTATATTCAGAGCAACGATGTCATTGGAAAAATTTCGGCTCTCGAACTCCTGCATTAGATTTGATGACAAGAATGACCGTGCTGAGCGACGGGAGAGAGACAAGCTTGCTGCTATTCGCAATGTGTTCGATAAATGGAATCAAAATCTAAAGACGTTGTATGTCTTTGGAGATTGTGTTACTGTGGACGAACAACTAATTCCATATCTCGGCAAATCGCCATTTACACAATATATCCCATCCAAACCTTATAAATATGTCATAAAAGCATGGGTTTTATGTGATGCGCCTTCATACTATGCATACAATATGCAAATCTATACTGGACGAGACAGAAATTGCGCTCCAGAGACAAATCAGGGTCAACGTGTGGTTTTGGAGCTAACACAAGGCTTATGCGGTCGTAATGTGATATGCAATCATTTTTTTACGTCTCATGAATTGGCAAAACAATTGAAAAAGCAGAGAATGACGATTGTTGGCACCATAAGAAAAAATCGCAAAGAAATACCACCAATCCTTTTGGATATGAAAAAAAACAAATTTATATTCAGAATTTGTGTTTGAGAAATAAATGCGTTACGCTACTTAGTACATTACATACTAAAAAAGAAATTCAAAATTCCCATCAGAAGAAACCGGAAATAATTCACTACTACAATGAAACAAAAGGTAGTGTGGATGTTTTGGACGAAAGAATCGGTACGTATCGCTGTAAACGCAAAGTTAATCGATGACCAATGGCTATTTTTGCCAATATGATCGATGTTTCCGCTTTCAATTATTTTGTCATATTTACTGAACTGAACCCATTATGGAAAGAAAAAGAAAAAAAAATATCGTCGTCGTCTTTTTATCATTGATGTTGCTGAATCATTGGTGGTACCATATATCTAATCGAGGAAGTGTTTACCGAAGTCGGGCAATGCAAATGCACTTGCAAAGCAGATAAAAGGTATCACAGATGACTCAAATGAACCATCAAGTAGTCGAAGTTTGGAAAAATTTCCAAAATCAAATCAAAAATAGCGTTGTCATATTTGCACATAAAAAAAAAAACTAAATTCCTATAGAAATCGTTGTAACAAATGTAAAAAATGTGTGTGTCCTGGACACCATTTCATAATATGCGACAAATGCGTATTAAATTTTCATGAATTGTTTTTTGTTTTATTCTAAAATCAACAAATACTAATCATCAATATAAAAAACAAATAAAAAATATTTCCAATTAATTATATAATTTTTTACTGTTTGCATCAAATTGATGCACAACGTGCTTTTTGTTTCTAAAAATATCCGATGTATGCGGGTTAAAAAAAGTATAAATAATGTTATTTAAATTTGTATTCTCTATTAGCAAATACCTTGAACATGTTAAGTGTTAAAAAGTATAAAAAGCAGCAACTAATTCTCCCTATGAACATGTAATACTATTCAAATTATTTTCTTATAAATTCTCACTTAAAAACTTAACTATGAAAATACAACTCTGTTCCAAAAAGAAGAATAGTATCAAAACAAATGTTTTCCCAATTGTCAAAGTTCCTCTTACCTGTCAAAATACATTTACCTTCTTAATTGTTTGCCATAAAACACTCTTTTAAAATATTTTAGTTTGTGTTTAATTCTTTAATAATTTTTTCAACATTGCTCGTTTACCAAATTTTCAGTGATAGTAAATTTACTTATAGCGTTTTCTTTCTTGGCAAAATGTTGCATTTTTTTGCCTCGTGCAATGGCAACAATTTTTTAATGTTGCCCACAACACTGCCAAAATGTTGCCTTTTTAGTGCAAGAAAAGAACATAAAAATACTACTCTGTCAGAATCAGTTAATTTGCAGGGCAACATTCTCACCCCGTCATTTAATTGAGTGCAAAAATGTTACATTTTTCACTGCTTGAAGGCAACATTTTTTAGAAAAGAACACAACAGTGTGGCTAACTCACCGCTTTTCCCGCTAAATTTAGTGCTTTTTAACGCGTTTTTTTTTTTCAATTTAAAAGACACTAAATGTTCCACTAAATAATACATTTCCTGAAACAATGAACAATGCACTCACGTAAAACAAAATTTCGTAACCGTAAGTCACTCAATTCAAAAAATTCTTCACTTCATATAAAAAGTGGATTAAAACACGAAAACTCATTTTCTGGAAACTACAAAATACCTGATGACGTTAATAAACAGCACTAGTGCTTATAATGCTTCTGAATTCAGATTAAAGAGTGTGTTACGGCCTGAAGAAGCTGATAGTAATGATGAAGATATAGACTTTGACAACGATATGTGATAGTTATAAATTATTACTCTGTATATTTTTTTGGGATCGAAGTGTATAAAATACTCTTTTTCCATTATCTTATTTTAGTTTTTCTTGTGATTGTATAACTTAGAAATGCTGTGAATTGAAAACTTTAAAAATACATGTATTTAATAAATTTTCTTTTTAATACATTAATACAATTTCTAATCGCAATAGACTAGCAATTTTTCCGATTTAACCTTTTCACCCCAGAGTTTTTCCTCAAAATCTGCCTGAGTTTCTTCAATACTTTATGCAAATATTAAAATAAATTTAAAAAAATAATATGTCCAGGACTCTTAATCCTTACAGTCATCCTTAAGTTTTCCAATGGGACGTTAAACAGACCTTGCATTGAAAAAGAAAATACGAATTAGCGAGGAGACCAAAATGTGTAGAATTTTTGCGAATTAAAGCGATTTTTTCAAGGGACCAACAGTTTGCTACGAATTATTGAGATTTTCGAATTAAGGGGGTACGAATTCTCGCGATTCTACTGTATATAAAAAATTTGTGTTCAACACTTTTATAAGGATAAAATTTAGCGCTTTTTTTAAAAAGAAAATATGTTTTTTTCTTAATTTTAGCGGATTTTGAAAAAAAAAGTTGGCCACACTGGAACACAAACTTTTGCAAAGGGCTGCCTCTTTTTCAGAAAAGAACACGAAATTTGACAGCCCTCGCACTGTGCAGAAAAAAATGCAACATTTTATCGAGAAAAGAAAACGCTATTAGTAAAATTCTGGACATGTCCCTAATTCAAAATCAATTAAAATAGCTACAACAGCATAGCTAAAATTTGATACAGTGCTGTCGAGGGTTACGTTCCGTTCTCGAACGCTTTTCAACACTGCATTTTACTAATGTCAAAAGCGAACAGTGTTCCAAGTGAACAAAGTGAAAAAGTACTTCAAATGTTACTACATATTATGAAAGTAAGTACGCAGATAATGCTTAATGTTTTGTTTACTATATTTTACATTAACAACAAGCACATTAAGTAATTTTCCACAATTTACTAAATGATATAAAAACAAAAAATGGCAAAATAGCAGAGTATTTTTCCAATTGATATGACGCATTGCCACCGAATGTTCTCAGTGAATGAGCGCGCGCGCTTTGTGCGCTCAAATGCAATCGATTCACTACTTTTTCTCAGTTCTCGTTATTGGTGTTGGTTAGTTTTCTCAGTGGTGTTAAATCGCGCACAACAAGAAATTAAAAACGGAAAAAGACTTTTGTTTACGCAGCAATTTCGATAAAAACAATAATAAAAAATATTTTCTATATTTTGACAAAATTTATTCACACAAATTTTAAGTGAAAAGCCATCAAATATAAATTTGGCTACAATCCAAAAATACAAAATTCAATTTAACACGCACACAATAAAGTAATAAATAAACACTACCAACAAAAGCGCAGTGTGCAAAAACAACAACAATATTGTGGAATTACTACGCACAAATCGACAAATTGCAAGAAGGAAAAACTTGCAATTCCTAAAACTTTACAAAGTTAAAGCAATAAACATTTAATTGTGTAGTTAGCTAGTGCAGTTGAACAGAAGAAAATCAACTGAAAGCGGCGAAAAAAAAACACGAACACAGAAATATTGGAAAAATGCAGAGCTATTCAGATGCATTGAATGTAAAAGGTTTTAGAAGCTTTGGTTTTGATACTGACATGGAAATGGACATGGATATGGGAGGACAGAACGTGAAGACAAAGACAGGTAAGTCGGCGTCAGCGGCGGAAATGGAAAAGCGATTATTGTGTTGAGGTGGTGTTGCTACTCCAGTACAGAGCAATCAAAAATATCTATATGACGATGCAGACGTGGCAATAGAAAATATGAAAGATGATGGAAAAAGTAGAATAAGTTTATGTTACAAACACAATCACACATTCACACACCTAACTGCCAAATGACGCATTAGCTATTTATGGTAGAATTTAAAAGGACATTCCATGAAGATTCGGCCATTAAGGGTGTGACAAGTAGTTTTCGCAGCAAGACTTCCCGGCTCACAGATTATCTTTCTTTAGTTTTCTATCGGTTGATAATGATTGCCGTCAAATATTTCACACACTAACGAATCCTAGGGGCGGCTTTTGGGATAAAATCTCCCTCTTCCTGATGAATATTTATTTTATATATTTGCTTGTTATAAAAAGAAAAATATAAAAATCTCCTCTCGCTAGTGACTGCACGCATATCTTAGTGAACATTGTTATTAGAATTTAAAACGCATGTGATACATACATTGCAATCACACATGCATACATGTTTCCGAATATTAGTTTAAAAATGGCTTCACGGTCTTCACGATAGTTTCTCTCATATTTCATTAAAATTAGTTAATATGTTAATTTTTGCATTATCGTGGAATGTCCGTAGATGTGTTAAGGTGTTCTCTGCGGTCATTTACAAAAGTAAAGAAAAAAGGATATGTTTAAGCTTTTTGCGGCTTTTTTTTCAAAGCTTTTTGATTTCAAGCTTTTATGCCTTCCTTATTGGTAATAAATTATTACATACTTGAGTCCAGTTCGTTCATTTTCTCATCAATTCATTACCAAATTTAAGCATTAATTGAAAAGAAATCCCTAAGAAATTTGTTATAAACTAAGATAACATTAAAGTTATTCAATTTAGAAATGAATCATTTGTAGTTGCATGCTCCCTTCTACAAAATTCCCTTCTACTCATCGCATTTACCGCGTGTGAGTAATTAAAAATAATAAATAATTTTCTTGAAAAACTTTTCACGAATTTTCACACATCACGAAAATTTTGAATGACAGTGCCAATAACATTTCATTTTTTTTTTTTTTTTTTTTTTTTTTTGCAAAATTTGCATCGTAATATTTTTTTTATTTTTGATTGTCTAAAATTGAGCCCCAAAATTACTTTGCCAAAAAAATGGGTTCAACATTTGTTTTGTTTTTATTCATTTATTTATTTTGCTGAGTTCATTAAACTTTTTACAATTAATTGCAATTTTCATTGTACTTGAACAAATAAGTTAATAAAAAGTATTTATAAAAATCAATTACTGAGGCATTCACAAATCGACGCTAATGAATCCTATATATAAACTTGAAGTGCTCCCTATATATTTGAATACTAATTGAACTATCATTCAACTATTTTGTGGTGTTTGCTATGATTGATCGGTTTCTTCTTACTTTGGTCCCTAATTTTTTTTTTTTTTTGCCATATTAAAAGTGTAAATTTTATCTGATAATATATGTCGACTGACTTGCGCCGCTACTTCAAAAAGTACTTCAAATTTAATCTTATCTTTTTCATTTATTTGATTAGCAATTTCATATATTAATGAAATATATATTTGTCCAAGTACATTCATATCTATAAATAAATTTTTCCAAAAACTTTTAATGATTCATATTTTTGGATAAAATCTCGTTTGATGTTCTTTGATTTGGAAATGACTGACCGACCATAATCTATTATGATAAAATAAAAAGGTATAGTCCCTTCTTATCCTAAGATGTTAAATAAAATCTACATATTTATGTACTCCTGCTTTTATACTAAGTGTATATATGAAATTTTGAGTTTGAATACAAATTTTTTAATTTAGGTCATTCTTCGAAAACTTTGCTTTTTGCTCTTAAGAGAAACAGAATACTGCGTGCTGTCAAGAAAATTAGTGGAAAATTCTGTTTGTCATTGTGTGGCATATAGAAAATTGTTTATGTATTACAAAAAATGTAGGTATATACAAATGTACATAGTATATAAAAAAAAAATTAAAATGGAAAAAGCAAAACAGTTGCAAAAATTTTCCTCTTCTTTATATAGTAGGTAAATATGTATTATTGCTTTATTTTTTTAATAATAATCCAAATTAGTTTTTGGATACTCATATCATTTTTATTAACTATTTACGAATGAAAGGAGATAAACAAAACAATTTTTTAATAATAAATCAGAAAAATAATCTTGAAATTTTATTAGTATGAAAATGCGTTTCGATAGAAATTTACCTAGCTCAAACAGATAATGGACAAATTGTTGAAAACAAATTTTTGACTAAAAAATCCTTTCACTATCAAACATTTTCTGGTTTTTCTTTCATAATCATAACTTCCTAGCATGTTCATTAAGTGTTCGAGCACCAAATAATAAAAAGTTGATGCAACTTCGTCTAAAAATTAAAATTTCCAAAATATTTCGCCTCCAGCGATAAGATTTGAATTAAATTTTTTTAGTGACGTTTTAATTAACATAACAAATTATTTTTCCACACAAAATACGATTTTTAGATAATTTTTTGAATGTTTTAAAAAAAAAATTCAGATCGTATCAATATATCGCTAGAAATATTTTTGGAGTTTTCATGAAATAAATTCTAATCTATTTTTAATCGGAAGTGGCATAAAAAAAAATGTTTTTTGGTTTACGTAATCATGTTTCTGATTAATTGAATAGTAAATCACAATTTTTATTAAAGCTTTTCGAGTTTCTTGAATAACACGAAGGTCGCTTTGTAGATTCGAGTAATTTGGTTGGTATTTATTAGAATGGAAAAATTCAGATTGTACTTTTTGTTGTTATATAAACCATAATTAGGGGTAAAACCCCTAGATTTGGGTGGTTCTTCGGCCTTTTAGGGGGAAATTTGTAATTTTCGTAAAATTATGACAGCTATGTTGTCACAATTTTTTATATTTTTTACTTATTTTACAACTTTGCATTCCAACTATTTATTTGTTATGCCGTGAAACATTGCAACTCTGCATTTTGACATTTCATATCAGCATTTTTTGTTATTTAAAATATATTAAATACATTAAAGTATTATTAAATATAAATTTCGAAACCGAATGGCAAACAAAACACCAGACGCTATATTGCAGTGTACGATTTTCGATGAAAAAAGGTTGTTCTAAGTTTGAGCCTTCGCCAAAAATGATGAAAATGTTCACAAGCGAACATATCTAGAAAAGTAAATTTGCTGATTAAGTACTTGATGCTTTAACAGAACAATAATTTTACTATAGCATGTATAATTACATGTACATTTTATGACACGCGAATATATATGAATATTTCTATATCTTGATTGATTATTTGCGGTTTTATTTTTAATCAACTTCAATTTTATATAAGAAGAGATGGATTTTAGGGGAAATGGCGCTCCATCTAGGGGGAAAGTGCGTAAGCCATCTGGTAATACTGCATTAAACTCAATTCGACTTCGATTGTACTCAGTCTAAAAATTGAACCTCAATATATTTTTTTATTTTCTTAGATCCGTAACTCGAAAAAAACGTTAGAATTGATTGAAGGTGTTTCAAAGTTTTTTTTCAACATGAAAAATAATTCTTATTGGAATCGTACCTTACATCATCTAAATCCAAAATGTAAGATTCTCATAGTATCTAAATATAGAATAAGATCTTCAAAGTAATTATAGAAAATTATTGAATCATTATTGCCATTCATTTTGTATAGAAATATATTTAAGAATGTGTACTATGCACGGTACGTCTACGAACATACATACATGTGTTGAATAAATAACGCCACTCTGACTACAATTACGCAATAACATGAAACTCTTCTCGGCACTAAATAAACTAAAATGAAAATATTGAACATATTTCTTCTAATGGTATGACAGAAAAGTAATTGTGCATCAATAGCCATTATTCGGGAATTTATTTCAAACAAACGGATTTAAGATAACAGGAATATTTTTTTTACAAACATTTTATAATACCTAGTAGGCTTAGTTAGCCTTTGTATTTCTCATCTCACACAAGTTGTGCGTGTTATATTTATACACGATTGGGGCAGTGCTAAGTTTTTTTTTTATCATTTTATTTCCTTCAAAGTAGACTCAAAATATACACGCCTATCAATTCACTCGGTATTACTATAGTCCTACGATTAAAAGAACCTCAATGCATAGTTTACCCATATACATTTTCTGTAAATTAAAAGAATTCAAAACTAAATCACTTCAAGTTGATTACGAGCATTTAACTATCAGTAGTTATATCTGCATATAGTACACTGATATACACTCTACATCAACTAATTGAAAGTAATAGACATAAAAAAAAAAAAAAATTATAACAAAAGATTTAATTTAGCTTTTGTTAACGTCTTTATCTACAATTTGTTATAATTTTGTTATTGTACATACATAAAGCAAAATGTTTTGTATTTTATAACTTCTCGTTATGATTTTTGCAGTAGCTAATTACTTCAATTTATTTTATACATTTATTGCATGCAGTATGTAGGGTACGCGCAAATATCCACAATATAGCGAAATTGTTTATATATATTATTGTTGTTTTGCTGTTATTGCTATTGTTTATTTACGTCGGCATGGGATTCCTCTGATTTCTCTTTGGCTTGACTTCACTTCATCATTGGATTTAGTCACGCCAAAATCTTTTTGTCTCGTCGTTGTTGTTTTGCTATCGAAATCAGTTCATTGTGAAAATTCAGCCGGTTAACTTGAGCGTCTGTCTCTCTTACGCGCTGTGAAAATTTACAATTACAAATAACAAAACGTATAAAAAACAAGATTACAAAATAACCAATTGTATAAAAATGAAATGAGCTTTTAAATGAATAACTTATAATTCAAGGAAATTGCATTTCGAGTCATAGAATTCGACTGTAAAACATTTGCACTACTGCTGTATTATTATGCAACGCAAATTCGAGATTCGATTGCTTCTGTGCAAATAAAATAATTAAAAAAAAAAATACTTAAATATAAATATCTAAAATCATCAAATTGGCAATTAGTTGTGATCGTTTTTGACAAAATGATTCAGTGAATTTTCATACTGTTTAATTTTTCCTTTGTTCTTTTGCCCCTCCAAACTCCCTCCTTAACCCCACAAGATATTGCTGTCACTTTAATGTATGTGCTATGAGAAAAGAAAAATAATAAAATGAAAAAAGTGCAGAAAACAGGGTGTGCCCGAGAAAGAAATGCATTAAATGTCTGCTGCGTATACAATCGAGTATATTCAAAAATATCAAAACAACAAAACAAAACGAAAAAAAAAAAATAAAAATGGAAAAACATTAAACGCAAATATAAACAATTGAAGAAAAGCAGAAATTTATTTTATTTCGTTGTGGTTTTGTTGACTTTTTCACAATTGTCTATTTTTAGTATTTGAATGCAAAACAATTTTTCGTCGTTGTAAAATTAAAACAAAGCAAATATAATTATTGCCGGCAATGGTGATTTGTATGTGATCCTTTCTAGTATATGTTTTGTGTATTGTTATCTCATAGATTACAATATTTCATCCAAATGCATGAATCCAAAGGAGAAAGTTCTTGCATATTTATCTGGTGTGTTCCTAATCGAAGAAATTTGTTGTAGATTAGCGTTTCATATATATTTTAAAGGGTACACAAGATTTCGTTGTTTTGATTTGCAGATAAGATAGTTTATTTCAAAAGAATTCCAAAATATTTTCGGTCATTAATATTTTATTCAATGATGAATCGCTTCCTTCCTTCCGAGTAAGATCACTTGACCTTGTGTCTATGGAATAATCTGAACCGACTAGACAAAAGTCTTTATGCCTAAAATTTGCTTTCAATATTTTCTGCTTATTGTTAGTTGCGTCAAAGTAATCAATTTCCAACTGGGTACGGTACATGTAAAATATACAAAAATTGGTGATGTCAAAATTGTCCATATAATTTTGTTTACTCATTCAAATAAATCGAAGTTGGAAATTTGGAACATGCTGCTAAGAGTCAATTTTAATGCATTTTCCTCGATACATTCTAAGCATATCTCTTTCTGCTACACATTTTTATTATACATAGTATTGTTTTCGTAGCATACGTTTGAACTTCAACAAGGTCGTATATAACTACCAGTTTCTTGTATTTTATTTTCTCTGCATATATTTTAATTCCTTTTCGAATACGGTAAGAAAGAAATTGTCATTAAAGTATGTCATTTGTGACGTTTCTAATCGGTTTGTGGTGGCTTGCTTGCTTATCACGTAAAGCTATGCGTGTATGTATTTACTTATTTACTATTTATGTACAATCGTGCCCCCATAATTCTTTTACTGTTAAATTCCCGCTTCAGATAGACGATAATTGTTAGTATCGCTTTGGAATATAACCAAAATATAATATATGTATGTAGTACGTGAGTGGCGTAGGGCGTGTGGCGTCATTAGACGCTGTGGGTTTATTTTTATGCGCATGTATTTTGTAGGAAATGCCGGTTTTTAGCAAAGATTTGCGCTACTGTTTCCTTCATTATCGTTTTATTTATTATTTCATTTTGCGTTTTTTTCTTCGTTTATGTAAATTCAGTACATCTGTATATCTGTCTCTTTGTCTACATAGAAGTGGGCTTGCCAAATGTGCCATAATTGTCTTTGAATACACAATTGCTTTTGAAATATTTAGTATATCTGCATATGTGAAATAGTTAATTTTTTTTTAAATAGATTTTAATTTAATTTTCAGGTTTGTTTTATTTAAAATATGCATATACGGCAAGCACCGACCTTGACCAAAAATTGTTTACAGTAATTAAAAATCTAAAAAGTAACGACATTTTTGTGTTTTGGTGATTGATTTAATTGAATCATTGAAATAAATGCGTTTCAAGATAACTGGACGACTAAAATTAGAAATAACAAAAAAAAAAAAAAAAAATACTTTTCCATGACCACGGAGTCTTGACAGGCATATTCCATAGATAGGGAAGACAAAAATATGCATGAGAAAATTATCTATAAATTACATCAATTTTCTACCCGAAATTTGACTATATGAAAATATTATTTTAGAAAAACTTTCATATTTGTACTAACTAATCTTAGTGGTAGTGGTTAACGTAGATATCGCTACATAAGTTGTTAGGTTCAATCTGCTCGATCAAAAATGTAAAATAAAAAAATGTATACACGGCATTATCTCTTGGCTGGAATGGAAACATGAAGGGGATAAAAACTACCTAAAAATCTTTCTCGCATTACTTGAATGAATTTGAAAAATTCGGTATTGGCCCTCCTTGGTCTGTTGTACCAAGAACTTTCCTTTTGGGGGGATATGTGGGGAGATGTGTTCATGCATGTATTTTCTTTATTCCACTACTATTATTTTGATCGTAGCTATATGCATATATAACGCTCGTATCTATATAGTTTTTCGCGGTGTACTGTTTGTTTTTTTACTCCAAAACCGCATACTGCTTCTTTTTTTTTTTTTTTTTGCCAAAATACCGCATTTATACTAAGAGAAAAATAGAAAATTTAATTTATTAGCGCTTCGAAATTCAAATTTATCAATCACAATGCAAAATGTCTGAGAAATGGAAACATTGAAGGCGATTCTGATCGTCAAATGTAACTTGAAATATCCATGCGTTGATTTCTATAAATACCTTATAACAAAGCCTGAATTGCTTCGTCAAATTTCTTCAAAGGACGAATAGAATACAACAACTTCAGAAGGAGATATTGAAATGGAGAACAAAGACGATTCAGATGATGGATAATTTGCTTTCCATGTAAAATTTCATTGAATAAAATTGATACCGCAAAATATACTGTTTTTTTAAATCGATTTACGGTTTTTTAAAGATTTTTGGTAAAAATATATAAGAATATACTATGTACAATGTAAATATGCCTACAATAAGTTTCCATATACATATATTAAGGTGCATCACGGTACTGCTGCCTCTCCTAAATATGAACCTAGATTTATTTTATGATGACTCCCAAAATATTTTGACACTAGCGATAAGTGGTCGGGAGCTGGATCGTTTTGAAAGAGCCTCTAAAAATCGACTTTGACGTATGCGAACATTTTTTTACGCTATTTTCGGTAAATTAAAAGTTATGGAAATTTAAAAATTATTAGGCTTTGCATCATATATTTAAAAAATTCTGCTCAGTAACTCTAGATTGACGATCTCGATAGTCTAGTGGGTAGTACTCTAGACTTTCACCCTGGAGGTTTCGGGTTCGATTCCCGTCTTGGTCTAGTAGTTAATTCTCATAACCTTCTTATATTCACTATCAATATGAAGTTTATGAGAATTATAAGAAAGTGCACCTCTTGGTACACATGGCAATGGCAAAACAACCGCCGTCGGAACCGGCCTTAAACTGTAGGTTTATCCATGTGATATCACAATGGACCATTCCGGCCTGAGTGTGTCTTTAGACAGGCACTGTTACCATCTTACCTAACTTTTTTTTAATGATTTTCTTATGCGATTTTCATTAAATCGGTCAAAGTTAAAAGCAGAAATCGCATAGAATTTGCGTCATGACCGGATAGCGGAAAAAGACAAAATAAAATTTAAAATCTTTAGTATACAACGATTTTTCAAATATTTTTTTATTTCTATCTTTTTCTGTCTCATAAGCGACGTAGACAAAAATATGAAATTCTGAAATTTAAAATTTCAAAATCAATGCTATAACAATTGACTGAAAATTTTATTTTCCCTCTTTCCGCTCCCAGGTCATCATCATCTCGAGCGCTGATTGGCCAAAGTATTTTACAACGTTTATATAAACTCGCTTTCAGTGGTGTCTTTCTGTCTGTGTGTTCGGGTGGAATTTTACAATCGATATTAAACTAACTTTCGGATGAGCTGGAGACTTGAAATTTTAAACATAGTTCAAAACTGAATGACAATGCAAAATGAAATAAATCTTCTGAAGCGGCGCTTAAATGTGGTTCCAAATAATTGTCGTATGTATTCAGATAGTTGCCGATTATCATCTCAGGGGTCCCGCATTCGATTCCCGGCAAGGGCATGGCCGTACGCTTTTCTTAAAAAATTTCTTTTCATGTTATTTAAATTTTTTCAAGTACAACCAATAGCCCAAATAGTTAAAAAGCTATCTCGTGTAAAAAAATTAATTCCTTCTGCGTATCGGCAGTCGACTGTATAAAAAAACATAAATGCAGTAGCGACGTCTACTGTAGCGACTACATATACAAAAAGTCACATCTTGAGTGTAATGGCTTGAAATAGTCAAATTCCCCACGTTCACCACACAACTGTAAATTCATCTACATGTTAGCCTTGGCACAAACCGTTTGAAGTATGGTGAAAAACGCTGATCCTGAGCAACGTCAACTCAGGATCTTTTGCGGTAGGTCAATCGTTACACAAGAAGAAAAGATCGGTACACATTGAAAAAACAATAACTCAAAAGATTAGCTTCATTATTACTATTATAATTGATCCAATTCGTTTGCAATTTACATATTTGTCATTTGATACAATTTGCTCCAATAATTTTGTTTGACTTTTAATAAATCGGAATATTTCCAAGAAACTGAATTGCCTAGTAAAGAAATAATGTATGCGACGATTTTTAACATATTATTTTTGGCAGCGTTGGTTAATAGAAATGGTTATTTTCTTCCTTTAACTGAATCTTTTCATTGAAAAAAAAAAAATGAAAAAGATTTACATTCGTCAACACTATTGAAGATAGAGCTTCACGTTGTGTTATGGTTTCGGTAATCACTTACACACACTTTGTATATCACGATGCGTGATAGTTGGCTTGCGTTACGAGACGCCACGTTTCGTTTGCGCAATCAAAAGCCTTTAATACAAGCGGCCGATTGTCAAACATGTTTGGTAATATGCACTGAGAGATGAGTGAATGAAATGCTTCTGTTTTAGCCACTAATAAAAATTTTCCCATACAAAATTAGATTTTAAGGCCTATTTTCAAAACGATTCAGCCCACGACCGCTCATCGCTAAAACCGAAACATTTTGGGAATCATCACAAAATTAAACCATGGTTCATCTCTAAGAGGAAGTAGCAACAACTTTTTTTTTTGTTTGAGGCTTTAAGGTACCTTAACATAAATGCTCGTAAGACTTTTCATTATCTTGGTGATAATGAATTTTGTACACTATGAATAAAAGATAACAATACACATAAACATTTATGATAATTATTCGGAAAGCATAATTCGTTAATCAAGTTAATCAAAATAAATGAAGATAAATAAACGAATATGAAAAGTACAACGAAATAAAGAAACTAAATAGAAGTAAATAAAAATATTATTGAAACTTAAACTTTAGTTGCCGATCGTTCGAATGAATCGCACTGTGTTCCAGACTACTTAGATTTTATATATATTACTCCGAAAAAATTCAATCAAATTGTGAAATATACAAATTCTTGTGTTGTTTTCTTTTTGTTTATGTAGAAAAAATAAAATTTTGGAAAAAGAAGGAAAAAAAGGAAATTGTTGTAACTGTCAAGAATATAACAACTAACAAATAATTGCAGCTATTACATAACATTCAACGAGTTCAAGTACAAAAATAAATTAAAACAAAAGTATTAACAAGTGAAAAGAAGGACAACAAAAGTAATAGCAAAATGAGTCTACGTGGTGTAACTACTAAGGAATCTATAGATTCCATAGAATCAGAGGATAGATTTCCTCTTCAAAGTGTAAACTCATTTATAGAGGAACCGCTATCGCTGCCTATTGTAAAACCAATTTTGAATGGTAAGAAAGCTGTAAAAACCGTAACATCTACTGATGGTGGTGGATGCATGTGTAATGCAGAAAAAACTGAAATATGTTGTTGTAAGTGTAATGAAAGAAATCCAGAGCTTATTCTTTCTTGTTTCCAAAAAAAACTATTAGAGCAACCTGCTATGGTTATCAACCATATCAACTTTTTCCACAATTCTAAAAGTACTGGTAAATGAGATAAAAATGTTGGTACTTTGGTTTTTACATTGATACTTGAAATTTTATTTGGAACGTTATCAGTTGTTAATATTTTCAATCATCATGCGGTTTGCTTTACTGACATTTGCAATCAGTAAAAATTTTGTTGAAATATACATATACAAAATTATTTACATGCGAAATTCTGATTAGCGAATTTTTCATAATCGAATGAAATTTCACGTTACAGCTGAACCTTGCTGCTGTGATAATCAACTTAGCTTCTCATACCCCTACATGGAGTTACAACTTGTTACTAACCTGCACTAGGATATTTTTAATCATATTTGATAGGGAAATAATAATAAATCTTATGATAAAGTTGTCAAACATAATGATAACCGAGTATAACCACACACATAACATTGAATGTTGTGTATGTGCGTAGCAATAAAATAATGAAAACATTTTTGATTTATATATGAATTCCATCCCAAGCAATTTTCAAGTTTGAATCACTTGGTTGAGTGGTTGAGTGCCAAAGTTTTTCGACCACATACCGGCTAAATAAATACATATCATAAAATTGTATTTAACTGTATTGAAATGTAAAGTGAATTCCAAATTTACACATTTGCATCACAAGCATTTGCAAGTTTTTTTGCTGTTGCTTGACTGCCTGACTTAAGTTGACTTGACTGCCTGCCTATCTACATATCTGTCTATCACATTTTAAGTCACTTGTATGGGCAAAGTATATATGTAGCTAGGGTATATATGTGCTTGTGCTTTGCTTTTAAGCGTAGGTTGTGATTGTTTTCAACTTTTTTGAATTTGGATTAATTGAGTAGACATCGGCGTCAATTTGGTGAAAAATAACAGTTAGTAATGTGTTAGCTCGAAAGTGATCTACATCCATTCAACGAATGTCAATCATGAATTTCAATCGCATGGATTCCGCACAGCGACTTCAAGTCGATCAGAGGCTCTTTGGAGGAGGAGTTGTTTCGAAGTCGTCTCGTCCAAGTAAAACAAGATAACGACAAATAAATATTTAAATATATTTGAATTTAATTAAATTATAATTTTTGTACGCAGCTGGAGGTGACGTATTTCAGGGAACATCAGCAGCAATCGAAGCTCGTGAAACAATTGTTGCCAACAGCAGCTTGGAGGCAGCAACAACAATAGTTAATGATATTGATTTTCACGTCGAATGTAGGTTTCGCAAGTTTTTCTTTTCTTTTTTGCTTCTTAGTTTTTGTTTTTTGCCAGCTAACAATACAAATGTATTCTATGAAGCGAAGTATTTCATGGAGGAGGTAGCCCACTCAGTGAAGGTTTGGGGTTGTTGTGCCACTAATTAAGACACATTGAAATTGGCACACGAGCAGTTTGGTGATGTACACCTTAATTGCGAGAGCTGTAATGAATATTGCATCTACTGCTATCACATTTCCTTTTAGATTTATTGTTTTTGCATGTGATACAATGTGATAGTAAAATGTATTAATCTTACATTTAAATTTTAATTAGAATCTTCGTTATTGAAATTATAAAACTTTACAAATGACTTAATGATTAATTCTCTTTATTTTTTGGCTTCTTTTCCATTTTTCAGGCAGTGATTCTCCTAGCTCATCGGATGCTGGCCAACCAATGACGTTAACTTCACCTAATGCCGTTAATACTGATGACGGGCTCCCCAATGAGATTTCTGCGCCATATGAAGTACCTCAATTCCCCATTGAGCAAATTGAAAAGAAATTGCAGATTCAACGTCAACTTAATGTAAAGTGAGTGTGTTATTCGTACCTTCTTCGTAATAAGATCTACATAAAAAATGAGTGCAGTAAACGTTTTGTTGTTCGGTTTCCGGTGGTCAATAATTTCTTATCGGTTGAGTTATTTTTTTTTAGACCCTGAACAGCTTTGCGGATCCTTAATTTAGCAAAAATACAAATCATATAACGTATCAGGGGAAATATTAAAATTTATGACACTTTGAGAACAACGACTAAAGTGACATTCTTGAAAATGGTTAAAATTTGTCTCCTAGTTTTCATGAGCTGCTTATCTGTTCTTCTGCACATTCCTCTAAGTAGGTCTACTAAGTTTTGTACTCCAACACAATAGAAGCAAACTTTTTTCAGAGTTCAGGCTATCTGTACTGGCTACCAGTCATGCTATACATAGGTATGAAACTTTCTTGTTGCTTAAATATTAGAAGAAAATTGTAGCCTTGCTCATTATTGGTCATACTTTACATATATTTTGTGAAATCTAATTGAAAAAATGCCAATTTTTACAAGTTTGTTTTGCTTGCGTCTATTATGATTTATTGTTGATAATGTGTTTAATAATTGACAATCATTAATTAAAAATATGCAAAGATTCATCTAAAAACGTTTGCCTTAGCCTTCATAGTGTGATAAATTTAGAATATGGAATATTCATGCATTTCATAAATTATAAAGCAAACGTAAATAATGTTAATACGGTTCTATTGGTCTTCACCGACTTTTGAAATAGTTTTTTAATATCGGTGACTATGATTTGTCTATCCATCCGAAAATTAGCTTGATTTGTGTATTTTCGATGGTCCTTGGCAAATAAATTTACCGCTTCCAGATTTCTGTTTTACCCATTTCTGGCAAATAAATTTAACGCCACCAGATTTCTGTTTTACCCATTTTCCATATGTCCCCAATAAGGCATTTCAGCACTCCAAATTACTATAAAAATATAATTGGTAATTGGCATCACCCGAGAAAATTAGGAGATTGACTGTGTAACAAATTATACACACTGGAACAAAACATTAGGAGGAGTAAACTTTCTGTGCGACCAAATAGTATAAAAACACTATTTTAAAATTTATTATAAATTAAAAACTGCGAAATTTGTTGAAATTTATCTATTTTTCCATAATCTTAAAGTTTGGTTAACTGTAGTTTGGATAAATTGAATGGATACCTGTTAAGTTAAAATTTCTACGTGAAGTTCGCTATTTTATCTAGAAATATAAGATTAAGCAAATATTAGGGGAGTTTTAATTGCCAGCTAGTTTAACATGTGCGAATAAAACGATCAAGTTGTTAAGTATCTTCTTCGTTATATTGTTATCCACAATGAAACTGCTCAGCAGCTAGAGGTGAAACATTTTAATGGATCCCAGTTATTGTAGTTAATCGTGGGCATTGTTTTTAGGTTTTACTCTTTATGAAATTATTTAGTTATGGTTTCAACGTATTTTCACCGGCAGACATTTCGAATCTTTTCCTTTTTTGTTTTTTGCAAAACTGTCATTATTCTTTCACAATTGGCAGTACACAATAGAATTTGATGTAGTTAAACTACTTGTTAAAAATGTATAACTACTATAATTATACGTGTTATCTCTGCGCCTTTGTTGTTGTTTCCCCATACAATTATCGGTGCTAGTTATATGTAACGAGGTAGCAAGTGGCGAATAAAACGCAGCTATTATTAAATTCTAATCAGAAATTTTAAAATTTCTGTTATTTCTTGTATATTTATGAAAATTTCACATAAATCACAAACCATATATATATAGTAATACATATATAAGTAGAAGAATTTCAGTAGGACAATGCTTACAATATTGTTGTAATGATGCAACCATTGTCACCGCTAAAGCTATCGCTACGGCTATTGGTTGCCAGTGTCACTGTCATCATATCATATGTTTGTTGTCATACATTTTCAATAGGGGCATTAGAGTCTCCTTTATACACCTATCTATGTTTGCATGTGATTACGACGTATTTATGGCATTTTTCGTTATTGTTGTTTGGTATATTTGTTGTAGTACAACATCGGTGTACGGTGTAAAATGTCGTCCACAATTTATTCATTCATCCATCCATCTATTCAACCTGCCGACAGATTATTTTCACGTTCTTTTAGTACGATTTTTGCATTCAAATGATTTGGTGGAACGTCGTCGTCGGTTACAAAGTTATTTTCTTAGTTTTTCCACACGTACACACACAAGAGTAGAGTATATTTCTGGTATATGACTTTGTGACGGTTACCTTTACCTTCCTTCACCCTCCTTCTGTTCCGTATCGACTTTCTGCTCTGCTTCTTGAATGTTTGTGCAATGCATTAATCCGGTGACGCGTTCAGTTTATACTTCCGACTTCTTTTGTTATTGATTTGGAAAGTTTGAAATGCAATACTAAATAAAATGTTGGAGGAGTAAAGCTCTCGAATTAAAATTAGGTTTGATGATGACATTGAAACCTTTTTTTTTGACACTATAATGAACTTTAAAAATTTCCAAAGAAGTTTTAACCTTTGGCCTATGCTGTTCCACACTTAAGCACACGAATAAATTATTGATCTCATATTTTTTTTATTAGTTTTCGAGTTACAACGAATGCTTTGAGAAGAATTAAACACTTAACTCTTATCTGGAAAGTTTTCACATTGTTGAGTGTCAGTTTGAATCAAATAATTTTAGGTGAAGTGAATTCAACACATTATTTCCACATTTTCGTTTTTTTTTTTTTTGCTTTACTTCTTTGAGGAAGGCAAACCCAAGTAGCTTAACGTAAAAAGACAAAAAGAAGGGAAACTTCTGCAGCACACTTTTCAATTTGCTTGTTGCCATTTCCAAATGAAAAATTCGTTATAAGTTTGCGTTTATAGTTTCAATGTCGTGCAACACGACATTCACTCATTCAATTCACTTAATGGCAACACACAACACAATGCCAAAAGTGTTTGTTCCTTAACACTTTCCCGCTCGAATACCAACTGCCACCGCTTGAAAAATTTTAAACGTCGCCGTAAATGCGACAATGCAAAAGCGACGATTATATTTCGTTCCAATTTTGGATAGAAAACTGAAACGCGTTGTACGCAATAATAATTAAATTTATTTTTATTTTTTGTGCATGGGCTTAATTTGCAAGTTATTTTCTAAGGTATCTGTCAATTGCTCGTCATATTGTTAAACTAAGGCTCCAAATTATTTCTTGATGTCTCAATCGATCATTTTATCAACGCAATTATCAAAAAGTTGTTGGCCAATTAATTGCAAAATTCGTTTTATGTGTAATAACTGCGTTAGTAACCCAAACTTCTAGAGCGCACTGCAGTGTGTATTTGTGTGGTTGCAATAATTTGTTTCTGCCTATTGCTGTCAAAAGGGTTTTTGTCTTTATTGAGTTACAGTTAATTTTGATAATTGGTTAGGAAACTTTGAAACGAAAAGTTCTCCCATGAAATTAGTGCATACAATACAAATTATATACCTACTAATAGTGAATTATTAAAAGAATATGTCCTTTGTTAATGATTCTTATATGTTTTGTGAGGAAATAAAAATGACAAAAAGGTAATCCTCTTTGCAATAGAATTTAAATACCTACATCTAATGAGTTTTTGAAATTAATTTTTTGTTGGTTTTCTTTACAGAGGTGTCGATAGATATTCCGATCGTCAATCACTAGGAGACGATAGCTCTGATGAGCAATTTCAGGTTGGTGAACATGATTTAGCTCCGAATTTTCAGCGTGTCTCAATATCCGGCGAAGATACTAGCGGCGTGCCATTAGAGGATTTAGAACGTGCCTCTACACTATTGATACAAGCTTTAGAGCTGCGTGCACGCTATATGTCACTATCGGACCAATCGTTCCCGACTACAACATCACGGTTTTTAAAGACCGTACACGAACGTGATCGTTTCAGCAGCATCGAACATGAAGATCGTAAGACAATTGCTGGTGAGTTAAAAACGTTTGCAATTATTTAAATACTTCGTATTTTTATAATAATATTATTATTATTAAAATGACACACGGGTTCGAGTTCTACTATATTTTTACAAAAATATCAGACATTTTTGAAATTCTGTTAATTTTCTGGCACAATGGTTTGATAATTTTTATTTATTTTTATATACCTACACATATCGATGTGTTTGAGCGAAAATATTCCAAGTCGTTTTTTATACTTTTTCGAATAAAGCAATATACTCAACCCTATTCGAAGTATTCCCGAAAAGAAGTCTCCAGGAAAATTTGTTTCTTTTTCCTTCTTTTCCTATAGAAATATAGAGAAAATAAACAATTTTTGCCGAGATTTCATTTTGGGAATATTTAGAATAGGGCTGAATATATTTTCAAAATATTTTTTTTTTCGAATTCTTAGGATATTTCTGACTGTAACTTCAAAAGTCTCATTTTCAGTCGACTTAGAATATTTAATACTGCACGGCATCATCGATATATTCCATGGTTGTACATAAATACAAATCTTTTTTATTTAATAATTGTTCCTTTTCCTTTTTTTCTGTTTGGCTAATGCTCACTTTTTAAAGTCAAAATCGTGTACAGTTAGGTTTAAATAAATTTTTGTTTCATTTTACAATTTTTTTATTATTTTTACATTATTCTTTTATAGAATTAATCCGCAAAATCAGTCTTCCTACTGTGTCTTCTCTCAAAGGTAATTCGTTCGTTGTTTGCATTCGTGTGCTCACAGCGAGCGAATATAATTTTGTGATTTCTTTTCTTTCTTTTTAAATTGTTTTACTTTTTCTTTTTATTATATTTTAATTTGTTTTTCTTCATTACCTACTTTTTTTTACTCGTTTTTGCTTTGAAATATTTTATAACAATTGTACTTTCTACGATTGTTTGTTTTTTTTTTTTTGTTATATATTTTTGTTCTTTATTTCTGTTTGCCTGGTAGTTTGGTTACATAAAAAAAATATAATTGCATATGAATTGCTTTTTTATATTCCTTTGGAATCATTTTATTTATAAAAAAATTCGTTAAGTATAGCACGAAATCTCATTGTGTATTTACTTTCACATTTACATACATACATATGGTACATTTGTACTTTGCATAGGTAGAGGAGTCCATTTGGTCGGTATTGTTACCAGAGGCCATAAGTCATATGCCATATAAGTTTACTATTTCTATATATTCAGAATTTATCATACAAATTTAGATTTTAAAGTTTATTGCGTTTTAAAAATCGATCCAAAACAGCGAAATGTGGCTATTTCTATTTCTTTTTTGCTTAGAGCTTAGCACGTACGTCTGAAAATAAAATTTGAAAGGCTTGTGTAAAGAGCTTTGAAAACATTAAAAATAGTTTTAATTTCTAAATCTAAGCATTGAAAAAGTGGAAAAATTGGTCAAGAGCTCCAATAACTGATTTCGATATTTTTTTTGTACCAACATATACCATATTTCTTTTCCGAGTTTATATGAATTAGTTTATTGTTTTACTAATATGAGTCATTCTTTTACAAATCGTACGGATTTGAGGAAAAAATTTACTTCAGTCTTTTTAATGGCACTAATGAATTTTAAGTGAAACAGAACCCAGCAAAAAATCAAAACTAAAAGTTTAAATAATTCTGAAAATACACATTTACGGACAAAATCCCGATATACGTGTCAGCTGGTTTCACGAATATAAGCTGTAAAAAAATTTCAATCAAATCTGAATCAAGAAGTCAAAATAGGTGTACGGTTTGTAAAAGAATTACTCGGCGTCGTGTCCTTTCAATTGTCATAAATTCTGTCATTTTTCATACAAAATTATACTACATTATAATTAATACGATAGCTTGTGAATATCCTGTATAAATTTTAATATTTCATTAATATAAGAAGGCGCTATGTGGGAATTGTGTGGACATTTTGAATTAATTTTTTAAACTTGAAGGTGACAAAAAAAAAAAAAAATTAGCATGGGTGTTCTTTTTTCAGGAAACAAGTCTCCATCAGCTTGATGTTTTATAAAAAAGTATAGGTATGAACTTTAATTTGGCTATTTCCATGTGCTAATAAGTTCAAATTGTGCTTTCCAGGGATTTAATTTCATTATCTAAAATAAATAAAAAAAAAAACATGCTGTTCCTAGGTTTGAATCGGCTTTGTATTCACAAGTTTATGTATTAATTCCAATTTCACAAAAATACTAAATAAATCTGTACTTTAAAACTTGCACCTAATTGACGCTTTCTGCAAACACTTTAACTGTATCTCATCGTACTCCTCGCAATTGTTTGAACTCCTTAAAAACAGGATCGACAATAAGTTGCACACAATTAACACGCAATTACATAAAATAGAAAAAAGAAAATTTGTTAAACTACACACTTTTTCGTTCACCAAATGAAAATTAATTGCATTTTTGTTTAGGACTATTCTATTTGCTGTTTGAGTTGAATTACATAAACATTTCTCTTTTTGTGTTCTACTACGTTATTTTTTATTTTTTAAATTTTTTGAAAATACACGAAAATTAGAAATATTTTAATTAAAACAAACACTGTTCTTTTTTAAATCTTTTTTGCTCTCTCACCCACTCGTAAACTGTAAACGTACCAATTTTGTATTTCTGGTAATTTGCAATTTTGAAACAATGAAAACAATTTTCGCGCCGCACTCAAAACACCAAAAATGTCACAACCAAAAAATGTACCCAATGCAAACGTATTGTTGAATTTGTTCACCATCCATCATGTTCATTCAACGTTGATATATCGGACCTGGGTATGTATTGATATTCAATATAGACCATCCAATACATCCACCAACTGAGAAAAGTAATCCATGGGATATTGAATTTCCTCCTGATAAGAATTACAGCATCAGATCGAAAAATGGTGTATTTCATATTTATAAAAACGCTGAGGTATGTGCGAATTGGTTGATGAACGAACTGATTGCTTGAATTAATTGAACTTTAATTTGTGCTTTTATTATTTGTAGTCTGAGAATGAGGCATTAACCTGCGAATATCCAGATTTAAAACAGTTTGTCAATGACATGCAGGTTATGTGTAACATGATTGCCGATGGACCACTGTAAGTTTGCTGCTTAAAATTTTAATTTCGATTATAATTGAAATTAATTCATTAATTTTTAATTATATTTCATAGCAAATCGTTTTGCTATCGTCGCCTTTGCTATTTGACATCGAAATTTCAGTTACACGTGCTTCTAAATGAGTTGCGAGAACTGGCTTCACAGAAGGCAGTGCCACATCGAGATTTCTATAATATAAGGTTTGCTCATAAAGAGACATCATTACCCACATGTGTGTATTTCAATAACGTATAATTACTTACTTTACAGGAAAGTAGACACTCACATTCATGCTGCCTCATGCATGAACCAAAAGCATTTGTTGCGTTTCATTAAGAAAACACTTAAGACTAATGCCAGCGAAGTTGTGACGGTGACCAAAGGTGTCGAAATGACACTGCAAGAAGTATTCAAAACGATGAATCTAACAACATATGACCTCACTGTTGATATGTTGGATGTGCATGCGGATCGTAATACCTTCCATCGTTTTGATAAGTTCAATGCCAAATACAATCCAATTGGTGAATCTCGTTTGCGTGAAGTCTTCCTGAAAACGGACAACTTTTTGAATGGCAAATATTTTGCGCAAATCATTAAGGTGAGTTTCTTAATTCCCACTCATGAAAATAAAAGATATTTGTAAATATGTAAATTAAAAATAGTCATGCTTTAACGATGGTAGTAGCAAGGTAAACAGACAATAAGTGTTGTGTGGCTGATTGTTGTGCAGACAAACGAAATTGTAGTGCAAATGTTTTAAATTAAATTGTTTGTACTTTGCTTCTTTTTAGGAAGTTGCTTATGATCTAGAAGAATCGAAATATCAAAATGCCGAACTGCGCTTATCAATCTACGGCAAATCACGTGATGAATGGAAGAAGCTGGCTAAATGGGCGATCGATTATAATGTGCATTCATCAAACATCCGTTGGCTAATACAAATTCCTCGTCTATTGTAAGTTGAGAACATGTCTGAGTGTGTCTGAATTCACAATATCGACGAGCAACTTAGGCTGCATTCAGACGACTGGATCGTATCCTAAATACATTATGAAAATTTATTTATTAATTATATTCTTCTCATATTTTTACAGTGATATTTTCAAGTCCAATAAATTAATGAATTCATTCCAAGATATACTGGATAATATTTTCTTACCGCTTTTTGAGGCCACTAATAATCCCAGCGAACATCCAGAATTGCATCAATTTTTACGTTATGTCATCGGTTTCGACTCGGTGGATGATGAATCGAAACCCGAGAATCCTCTAATCGATATTGATATATCAACACCGCCGCATTGGACCGAAGTGGATAATCCACCATATTCTTATTATATTTATTATATGTATGCAAATATGACTGTTTTGAATAGTTTTAGAAAGTGAGTTGCAAAAGTGGCACTTATTTGAGTGAATTTAAAATTGATAAGCTTAAACCGTCCTCTTTCTCTTTTTACACCATAGAGAACGCGGCCTCAACACATTCGTTTTGCGTCCCCACTGCGGTGAGGCGGGCCCAGTACAGCATTTGGTTTGCGGCTATTTAATGGCTGAGAATATTTCACATGGATTGCTACTGCGCAAAGTGCCGGTTTTGCAATATTTATATTATTTAACACAGATTGGTATTGCCATGTCGCCGCTCTCCAATAATTCACTATTTCTCAACTATCATCGCAACCCATTGCCCGAATATTTATCACGAGGCCTAATTGTTTCATTGTCCACTGATGACCCATTGCAATTCCACTTTACTAAGGTAGATAATTTTTGAAGGTTTTAATATTTTCACCAGATTTAATGACCTGTGAATAATTTTTACTTAAGGAACCTTTAATGGAGGAGTACAGCATTGCTGCGCAGGTGTGGAAGCTAAGCTCATGTGATATGTGTGAATTGGCTAGGAACAGCGTTACTATGAGCGGCTTTCCGCACAAGGTAAACAGAGTTTAAATTTGAATGTTTTATCATCAAATAACTCTCTCCCTGTCTTTCTCTCCCTCTCTTCGAACTCAGGTTAAAGCACATTGGCTTGGACCAAATTACACACGCGAAGGTGTTGCTGGCAATGATATTACCCGCACAAATGTTCCTGATATACGTGTAGCCTATCGCTTTGAAACACTGCTAGATGAACTTTCAAATATATTCAAAGTACATGGGACTCCACATATGGCCGAGTAAGTTTGTTGATACAGGAACAAACCAAAGCAAAAGCATAAAAATGCAAAATAAACAACAGTGAAATCGCGCGAGTTTAGCAGCTGCCGTTTTCCTCTGCTCTGATGATCATTTCGTAATGTGCGAAATGCAAAATGAATTTATTATAATTGTATTTTTCTTTCTGAATCTAGGAAAATCTTCAGAATCTAGCGCTATTAGTGAAGTTGAAAAAATTATTACCTAGAATTAAACCGAAGATCCAATTCAAGTTTTAATAACGTATTTTGATAATCCTAACCATAGTTAAACAGACAAAAAAGAAATTGAAGCTTTATCTTATCGTGCAGAAAATTGCAGTCATTTATTAATTTTCTTGAATCAACTTAATGAACCTAATATTACTATTTTTATTATAGCAAAACTGTTGATTGGTAATATATTTATACATACATATACCTATATTGTTATTGTTGTATTTAATGTATAATCTATATCTGTGGAAACATTTATATAAATAACATAACTTACATATATTAAACTTTGTAAAATTTAATATTAATAAAAAGAATTATGCCAACCCAACGCATCCATTGGCTTTTTATTTTGAATTGAGGATCCCGGAATTGAACGCCAAAGCGACGACGTAGTAAGCTTCATCATTATTATTATTTGAAGGAAGGACGACTCGAAAGTCAGGCTCTGCGACCTATAAGTAAGCTTCATTATGCCAATGTTTTCTTTTACTCTGGTCTGGCATTGTAATTCTTTCCATAGCAGGAAGTTGAAGCTAACAGCACTTGATATTCGCCGGTTTTTTTTTATAATTTTTTTTTACTTTATTTCAAATGAGTTTTTAATCCATCTAGTATTTTAAATTTGGTGCATATCTAACGTTACTAATTATTAGTGATTTCTGACTAATTCGAATAATTTGCAAAATCTTCTGTTTGAAATCTCTGTAGTCTTCTTGGCTCATCTGTGTTATTGCTAAGAGCTTCCATTAGGCCCTCATTTCTTTGTTTATACAACATCCACGAACGCACCTGCGTACACTTACTTGCTTTTGATGATCATTTCGTGTATACTTTTTCAATAGTGTTGTTCAATCTGTGGACATGCTCAATAGTAGTGATCCTTACTAAAGCCGAACTGATGTATTGGTGTGGAGTTTGCTTGTTTCTATTATTGGCTGAACGCTCTTCAGTAAATTTTCTCGCATAATTTTTCTTACCTTACGATTTACTGTAATTCGGTACGCATTTTAGTTCACTTTCGATGACAATTATTGTACTGCTATCTGGTTAAAATTTGGTTTAGATCGGAAATCCGTAAAATACCGCAATCGGTAGGATAAGCAACAACACGAGTAAGTGATAATGATTCAAATTTAACGAAATTCAAATAGAAAAAGGTGAAAAATAGTCAAAACGCTTCTTGCCAAAGTTTATGTAAGAGAATGTCTCAAAAAGCGAAAACACGAAATTAATGTTGCTAAAGGGGAACCAATACCCTACACAGGAATCTATAAGCTAGGGTGTTTTCTTTTTTTGAGACACAGTACGTTTTTCCGTACCGATTTATTGTGAACCATTCTTTAGGTGTATATATAACGATTAACTTAACGACCTTAAATTGTTTCGGAACATGGCTTCAGCTATGATGATCATAACCTAGAAAAGGGTTTTTTCAGTTCACTGCTGCTTGTTTTTCGAATTCATGAAACTTTCTTTTTACAATAACATCTCAATTATCAGATATGAATTTCATTATTCAATTCCCATACTAGGTCAGGCTCTGATTTCGTCGTCTCGTCGTCACTCAATAGAGACTTTTTAGAATTTAAATAAAAACACTCATTTAAAATTTCTCAAAAAATCTTTAAAATTTATAATTTTGGACATTTAACAAAATCGTATAAAAGGAACACACAAAATATTTAATTGAACTTTTTTATCTTTTCTGCGATTTTACAAATTAGTACACAATAAATAAAACATGAAACATTTTCGTTATGTTAAAAGTAGTAGGATGAAAAATTCTATAACTTATATACATGATTTCTTTTCTTTTTATGCTTGGGGATATGATATACACACTAAAACTAATTAAATTTAACATGTGGCTTGGTGCTAACATACAATCATCGAAATTCAAAGTTGTTTACTGCTTTAACCACATCTCAAGAAACATCGTTGCGTTGAGGGGTTTTGATTCAATGATAGCACTGCTACATTAAATAAGTACAAATTCTTTTTATAAATTGTAGCCTTGGCGCTACGTCTTAAGTTGCTTTTCTTACTTATTACACTAATAGGTAAATTAAAACTTGTGTCATTGTGATATCGTCTTTTTAAGAGCACGAAATAATAAAATTGCTTGCTTGAAACGCAGTTTCTTTCTGGCTTTTTAAAATGGTGAGTTCATGCCTAGTTTGGTGCCGAAGTCAAGCCTGGCTCGACGCTGATAGCGACTATTTACTCTAAAAGAAACGAAAAGAGAAAGTTGTTGTTGGCGCAATTGAAACTCCCACAGATAACGTTGACTTACTTGATTTCTTGCCATTTGGAACATTCGGTGATCAGCAGACTGATTAAACAGCCACAATACAAAAAGACAATGGCAGGCCACAATTCGAATGTTTTGCTGTATAAATCATTATCGAGCACCACTTGAACTCCACAAATGACCATGTGTAGGAGGAGGATACAAAAACATGTGAAAGTCCAAATGCTATTGCGAAAAGGATTTCGTTGCCATAGCAAATGATCACGATGCACAAAGGAGGCCGATATTATAACTGAAACGAACATACAATCAAATCATATTTAGGTGGAATTGTAAAAGTTCAGGCATTTCAGAAATTTACCAAAATGCAATAAAATGCCAAGAAACGAAAAAATGCGTGCTATACTCAAATTGATATGCAAATCATTCTCATCGACACTCATGAATTCAATAGGATGCGCCATAAATGCACAATAGGATAAAATCTAAAGGGAAACGTAATACATCATAGTAGAAATGTTATAGGTGGCAATTGTTGACAAGTGCTGTGACTTACCATTATTAAAACTGGTGCCACAAATTTACATCCATAACACCATAAAACAAACCCGAATACGCGCGAGTCATACTCAGTTTGTTTTTTGCCCGTGGCGCGATTCATTATCTTCGGATCGACATCGATGTGCGCCAGCGCTAGTGAAATGAAAGGCACTGGGATGCTCATCAAATAGATGACCATCAGTGGCGTCAATATGGGCGGTAGTGATAGGCAAGCGCTTAATATATTGATGACCGATAGGGTGCCGGCACAACAAGCCCAATACTGTATGCAATTCCAGAGACCGGCGGAGAAACGGCGAGACAACTCAATTATGGCAACCAGCGACAGTGGCTCATCGCGACAAACCGATATGGAGCAGGGCAGTGAGTTGAGTTGGCGGCTCAAATAGATAGGCGATACAGTGTTACCCATCGATTGCATGGGCCGCGAAGCACCTTCGCCTCCATAAATACCATCTTCTAGCAGTTCGTTGGTGGCGTATGGATCGCCGTGGCGATCGGTGTGTTCACCTTGTTCTTCGGCGTTTAGATCTTTCTTGAGCCTCAGCAAACGTATCTTGTTATTGTATATGTTGCCCTCTGTGTAGGCGGGGATATCCTGGCACACTTGCGGATACAGTGGTTCGACAGCAACGCTGCAGTCCGCCTGCAGAAATATATTCGCATTGGAATTGCTTGCTGAAGAACCCATGCAGACTACAATCTCGCCATATGACTGCATGATATCGAGCATTTGCCGTGTCGCCTCCGCTGAGCAATCGGTGAAGAGTGACACTTGTAGCGGCACATTGTCGATATTTTCCAGATGCGGCCTAATGTTTTCGATGCCACGCGGCAGCTTAGCGCGGTTCGACATATCGAAATGCACGGGGGCGCTTTGTTCAGTGCTTTCGGTGAGAATACTTAGCGAACGGCAGTTTTCATCCATGGCTGAATCTTCTGATTGGCGATGGTGTTCTTTGTCGCTGCCATTCGGATCAGCATTGCCGCCTTTATTGTTTAGTGATTGCTGAGAACCTTCGAGGCTATCATTGTAGGAGGATGCCTGTGCACTGCCACGCTGCGAGTCTGAGCTCATGTGAAGCATATTGTAGTCATCGGGATTCGAAATGGCACCGGGAGCGGAAGAGCTCAAAGTTTTGGAAGACTCGAGATTGGTGGGAGGAGGTAGCAAATAATTCAGATCACAATCATCGCCTGGAACATTGGGAGCAATTGAAAGGGGATGGTGAGTTTGATTTGTGCTAGTTGTGGTGGTGTTGGTGGTGGTGGTAGGAATGCATGTGATATCATCGGAATGAGGCAATAATGATCGATTTATGGTGGTGCTAGTACTTGTGTTAGCATGAGTAGTTGACGCGGTAGTGATGTTGATGTTAATCGCAGTGTTAGTAGTGGAAAATGCATTGTTACCCGATTTGCTTGGTGACTGTGCGGTTGCTCCTGCAGTACCCGTAGCTGCTGCTGCCGCATTGGCAGCTGATACTTTATCGTCTGCTTCGCTCAACAGCGAAATGTGACAATTCCAGCCCGATTCCAAACCCATTTTCTCCGAGAAGACACGCGAACGCAATTCATTCTCCTTGCTGAAATGAACGAAACGTATGCAAGCACGCTCCAAGTGCTCAACCAGCTGCACAATGTCCGTTTGTGCTTGATACTGCATCGTTACCATGCCAATGAAAACCTGGTGGCATTGCATCTCAAAGCAACCGTCAACATCGGTGATGTCATCATCTTTGCTCTCCGAGAACAGCAGCGAATCAGTGCTAATGCTATGGCTGAGCTTGGCATGCCCGACCTCGAAATCACAGTGTACTTTATCCACATGCTGCATGCGTATTTTCGATTCGGGGGGCAATTCCAAATAAGCAATGGGGCCACCACTGTTGTGGGCACCACTCAGTGCTCCATTTATGCCGTGACGCAGCGGACGATAAGCAAACGCAGTACAATAAGCAGTCAGCGCGCTTCGTTGATAGAAATCCAAAGCACGCTTGCGATCTTGTTGCGACAGCGGACGCAAGTCCTTACCATCCCAAAAGTCATCGCAACAGTCGAGTATAATATCGGCCGTTCCTTGTGTGAATAACGATAAATAACCGCCAGGCGTTTCACGCATCACCACCGACAGCGAATGCGGAAAGGGTACACGCACCTTCGATGAAATTTGCAGTTGACGTGCGAAACGAATGTCGCGGCGCACAACCTCCGGTTGCTGTGTACGAAAATTACTTAATAAAGTGATATACTTTTGTAATAATTTAGAATCTCTATAATTTTACCATGTGCCGATATGAGGCCAACTGTCCTTCCAGCGCAAAACGATCGGTGGCATGATCGGTGAAACCTATTTGTTTTGCCAACTCGCAGAGACAACGCCTGCAGTTAAGCGCAAAAAAAAATCAATTACTGATTTTTCTATGTAGAGTTAATTGGGCTTTAAGGCAATGGTGCTTCAAACAATATTTACAGTATGATTATGAAGAAAATATACATTTGATAGAATTTATGCGTTTTAAAATGTTTTTTAATTTCTGGTAATCAAAATTTGTAAATACACAAACACTTATAAAAAAATTTGTAATACGAAGCTATAATCACAGCGATTAATAAAAAACAAAAGCAAGAGGAGAAAATAAAGGTTCAAACTAAATTACGACAACAAAAAAGCATTGGGAAGGTGGGACGTTTGCTAAATAACAATTTTCAATGGTGGCATCATAGTCAATTTAAATTTCAACTCTAAAAAAAACAATCACTAGATGTCATTGTATGCAAAGTTTTAAAGCCATTGGAATGGCTGTGATAAAAACTAAAGCAAGTATTCAAAAATGTTTGCCACTAATGATAATTGATTTGCAATTACAAAAAGCAATGGGGAAATAATAGTTTTAATTAGTTTCAATTAGGGGACAGTATAAATTGAAAATGTGTATAACCAATTGCATGCTTAGATTTTGCTCAAAATAAAGGATCAAACAATAATAAAAATAAAATGATGAATTTCAAACTTTTAAACTGTTAATGTCAAGTGCGTGTCAAAGCAATAATAAAACGAAAATAATAAACACGTTTTTAGTATGTGAAACAAATTATTTGATAAAACCTGACCTGTTGTGGTTTAAAATATATTTGCCAGTTATGCTTCATAACTTTTTGTATGAGTACTCAAGTGATTATTTTGAAAGTAGTAATGAATTACGCGGCGACGATAACAAGAAACGATTTCAGCTGAAAAATGTGCGCGCTTCAGTGATTAATATTTTTATTACATATTATAAAAGCATCAACTTTGCAATTTTTAAATGTTTGTAGACAATATTTTTAGTAAGTAGAAGAAACAAATGCACACCAGCAAAACAGCTAAAGTTTGTTTAAGTCTTAATCAATAAATTAACGAAAAACGAACGAAGAATTAATGAATATCAAAAACTAAAAGCATCATAAATTTCAAAACAGAAGTCAATTTAGTTTCACAGATAAGAGAGGTGATTTTCGACAGCGTAGAAGATAGCTTCGCATTTAAGCTATTTTAATGCTTTTTTATTTTGTGTGATAGACAGTACAGATTTTCTATTTACGTTATATACACATTCTTTTTTTATTTTTTTGTTTGCTCTTGAAGAATTTATTACTTAGCTGAAATTTTTTTTAAGAATATTGAAATATTTGTGCAAAATACAAAGTTTCTGTTGTAATCATCAAATTCGAAAGAGGAATATTCTTATTTTTCAAAATCAAAATTCAAATTTAGGAAACAGATTAGTCGATCAAAAAATCAAAATAGAGCTGTACTACGTACCCATGCAAAAAGCTACTCATACTGGATTCAACGAACGCATACCGATTTGTGACTGGCACAAGATCTTTATCCAGCATTGCCACAGCGGTGACATGACCGCAGAATTGGGCGTAATGTGCATGTGTTAAGGGTGAGCATGTGTTCAAAAGTATAGCAAGACCTGTAAAGTACAGGAACAATGCAGTCAGTTAACAAAATAAGTCATATAGTTTAGCTTTATAAATTTTACCTAACGGTTTCAACGATTTAATATGCGCCTTCCACTCATGATCATCGAACTCCAAACGAAATGGGCAATGTTGATCGTGCGTTAAGTCGAGCACCTCAGCTGCAATGCCACCTTCCTTGTTTTGTTCGTTGTCTACTTCAAGACTTTCCGTATCTAAGCTGGATTGGCTGTTGGTCCGTTCTTCCAAGTTTTCATGCTCGGTGTCATGCAGAAAGAAAACTTTTTCTGCTGTGGGATTAGGCCACGACAGTATACCTTTTTTGTCTATGCAACAGAGAGCGGTGATGGAGCCCAGCACTTGTACGACATTAGCTGAACGCGCAAGCAGTTCGCCGTCCCCATTCCACAGCTGCCACCAAATGCGAAATACATTCGAACGCATCAATGATATGTTCTCGTAATCATAGACTGGAGTATCCAAGTCTTCCTCGAAGGATTTCTCCGAGTCTTTTGGAATTATTATTTGTGGTGTTTTAAGGAAACATTGAAGACGCGCCACGCCCCAAAGGTTCATTGAAATCCACATGATTGGAAAGATGAGAGGAAGCAATGGAATAACCGACGCTGCTTGCGCTTCAATAAGAATGTATTTCCAGTGATGCTGTTCGTCATGTTCACTGGTGGGTGGCGAACCGACGCCATGCAAGCGCAGTACACTAGCAAAGAGGGTGACACAGAGTGCGCAAATAAAGCCCCATTGCTGTATATATTTCGTGACGAGCTACATCGAGACAGATTAGAAGGGTTAATAATGGATGGAGCGGAAGTTCAAGATAAAAAGGAAAAATTTTACCAAATAACGTTGTTGATTATAAATAGTTGCTGGACGTCTTAATGAATTTTCCAAAATGATACGTAAATTATCCAAATACGGCGTATTGTTCAGGCAACAAATCAAATCGGGCAGCGGTGCGCGTGCCAATGGTTTTACCGGTGGATCACTAATTTGTGCTACACCATAAATTTCGTGTGTAGTGAACGTGCGCTTACCATTAATTTCAGAGCACGGACCCGGCGCACTATGCCCTGGGCGCAGCACTATATGATCTCCACGCACTAGCAGTGCCCAAGGCAAGTTAACAATTACACCGTCACGATAAGTCCACTGCAGGGAAACACATGGTGAAATGGGGCAACAATTATGTGGATAATTACACTGTTGCCAATCTGTGGATAATTCCTGCTCGGCTAAACGTATGTCAGCGAGGGCGGCACGAGTTTTTCTATAGATTTCAGTGCGACGCAAGTTGTTCTCACGTATGACGACAAATAAATCTAATGATAAGATAGCTGCCAAACATAATGCCGGAAGATAGGCATCAGCGATAAGCAGCGCTACTGTGGTCAGCAATGTTGTTGCGATGGCACACCAACCCAATGGACTGTCATAACGTTTCACAAAAGCTGAACGCAATTTCAGATAGCAACTGAAACGAAGGTGACTGAATGAATGAAATGGACAAGTGCAGCGAAGGAGACTCACCTTTCTTTTGCAAATTGAAGCTCATATTCGCACAACAACTTTTCGATTTCGTCATGCAGACGCGAAAGGGCTACACGAGTTGTTAGCCCATAGGTGCGTATCGGGCTTTTAGCTCCTCCAGTGGTGGTGTTGGTGCCGCTGTTGATGTTATTACTGCGGGTACTTCTCTTCTCTAATTTTATTGGCATATTTTTTAGCTTCTGCTCATTTGTTCACATTGAAAATTTTCGTTTGTTTGTTTTTCTATTTTATCCGCCAATTTGCTAACTTATTCTATATTCAACGCATTTTTTTGCATTTATTTACTTATTAATTTCTTATTATGGAAATGAATGACATGGAGAGTTGAAGCTAAATTTTGACAGATTACCCCAGTTGCTACTCGCTCTTATATTCTGTCTACCCCGCTGTCTGTCAGAATTTTCTTATCAGTAGAATAGTGCACAGTGTTGCTGCGCAGTGGTGTATATATCTGAAAAGTTCCTTAAAAATGGAGTAGATTTAAAAAAGGGAACTTAAACAGATTTTTAGGGTTGGAAAGGTATGTACAAGTAAGCAAGTTAGTGTTAAATTTTCGTAAATATAGTTACGATAACTCTGTTTACAGGAATGTATCAATTCTATATTTAAGGTGTGCTGTATGAAGTTCATGCCTTATTTAAATTTAATTAAAGTTGTATTTATGTTTTATTTCCACTTTAATAATATCATCCATTTAGTTTATAGCTTAGATTTAAATTTTGTTATACGCATACCAACTACAAAAAGGACACACATCGGAATTTTACAGTAAACGACAAACCTATGGATGCATATTTGTCGTAATGACATATTTTTTCCATAAAATACATTTTTATATGCATCCATAGGTATTCGAAACATTTTATTATATGCATCCATAGATAAGTAAAATCTTTTTTTACCGTTTCCTGAAAAGTTTTAAATTTCGAGTTGTGCCGTTTTGTAGTTAGTGTGCGATATAAATGTATACATTATTGAAGCAACCACGAACTATAAACTTTCAGGAGCAGGAAATATTGAGATCTTAAATTAATTGATTGTTTTCCTCATTTGAGCTTAGAATAGTATGAGTATATCTGAAAGAAAGTAGTGAATATAAAGAGAAACGAAAGTGAGAGAACGTATGCTAGAATGAAGAAGAGAGTGTAAAATAATATACTTCCTGCTACTCAGGTGGAAACTTTTAAATCATTGCCATTATGCGGTAAATGCAGAAATTAAAGTAAAAAATATACATGAATTATTTAAAATTTTCGAATGTTGAATTTAAGGGACACAACAAAATTATGCGAAATTATGATAAAATCAAAAGAAAAAATTGAATGAGCAATAACCACATAACAGTACAATGCGCTTAGCTAGAGCAAAATATTCTCTCTCTCTCTCTCTCTCTCTGTTCACTTCTCATTGTCCTGTGGCTGAGTGTCGTTCCTGTGTATGTGTGTATGTGTGCACTTTGTATACGTATCGTACGCACGCACAATAAATTGTGTGTCTTGTGATAGAGGGTGTGACCGGGTTAAAGGAAAAAATTTTTCATACTTTGCTTGGTCCTCAGAATGTAAAGTTCTGAACGTGTCAAATTGCCAAATTGCTTTTAAATAATAAAATACAATAGAATTGTGAATAAAAATATGTATAAAATATTAAAATTTATGAGACAAAATAAATCTAAACCAAAAAGATGTTAGTTTGAAGTGAATATGTGTGCAAAATTTATGTAAAAGTTATAAAAGTTTTGCTGTGTAAAACAAGAAAAAATTATGTATCCATAAAAAATTTTTAAAACACAAATTTTTTAAAACAAAATATAAATACCAGCGAAAAAGTATTGCAATTATTTTTCAATTAAATATTATGCAATTTAACTAATAAAAATTTAAATGCAAAATTAAAATATTTACTAACTTCATTCAATTTAAAAGTTTTGCTATAAGTATTTGAATTCGAGAGTGTATGAAGATTTAAAGCGGAATAGTGCTAATAAGGGTGGTGACTTCCTTGCAATTATACACAAATTTTAATAAATGCAAAATTGTCTATTATGTTTTTTCTACTGATTGCCAATTCCCAGCTATTAGAAAAAGTAATTTAAAGTCACTCCCTGTCTGCATTCGAGAACTAAAATTTCGAGCCTTAGCTCAAACTCACCCCCCCCCCCCCCCCCCCCAACAACATCACTGCCACCCCCTTTCAGGCAACAGCATAACACAACACTATATTTATGCACACACACACATAGTCGTATGTCCTGTTGTCGTCGTTTATATTCGCGCTGGGTGCATTTCACGATTAAACGCGACGGATGCAGTGCGGGAGGGGGAGTGGGTGCAGAAGCAGGAACATCAGGAACAGCAGCTAAAGCACCACACTCGAACTCGATGTCCCGAACTTAAAAAGGATTTTTAATCAATAAGATATAAGAGCACTTACCGATATGGCAACTGTATAACAGGATAATATTATGCTGTGCTTCTTTAAAGTAAATACACACACTCGGCAGAGAGTAGTACGAGAGAGCGAATGAGTTGGAGAGAAAAAGACTCAAAACGCTAAAAATAGAGTATGAGTCGGAAATTTATTAAAGGATGCAATTCGTATAATTCAGAACGATACAATAGAAACTCTCTTGAAAGTAAACAAACAAATCATTTTGAGAAAGAGAGAGAGAGAGAATGCTGCCTAGAGAGCGTACATATTAGAAAACTTGCAAATTCCCGGAAAAAGAGCGAACACTATTATTTCGCATTGTCACACTACAAAAACGAAATTATCCTCTCTTAAAATCATTAATTTAATATTTGCAAAGGATTCCACCCAGACAAATAACGTCCTAGAAACGACATGCATGGCACTGTGCTTGCGTACGTGTGTATAAAAATATGTCGTGTGTGAATCAAAAAGATAACTTTATCCTAAAGCAATATATTACTAACATAAAATAAGAACCAAAAGCCACGTTCTGCTTTCTCATAATTTTATTTACAAGCAAGCGTAATACCCACATTCATATGCGCATAAATATGTATGCATGCAAGTGTATGTGTGTGGTATCCTTATTTTGATTTAATAACAATTGCACCAGCATGCAAGGCTCATATTACAGCAATAACAACGAATAACAAGAATACAAATAATACGTAGACATGATACATAAAAAGCCAAGTCGCCAAAGGGTGCGACGACACCAAACGAGGCTATTTCAAAGATGCAGATAACTTGCTTCTTTTTTTTTTTGTTGCATTTTTATTGAAATATGCTTGTCATCTATTGTGTACTATAGTAATGTGTATGTGTGCGTATGTTGATGAAGTTAAGTGTTCAAAGGATGTGAAAATAATCGGACTAAGTAAAAGCTCTGCTCCTATTTCTTAGTATTTGTTTATATGTGTACTCATACACTCATACCTCTACATATTTATATTCAGAAATTCTAAGCATAAAAATTATAGAGCCTAGTGATACTTTCGCATATCGCTTACAGCTTCATTAAAAAAGAAGAAGCAGTAGCAAAGAAAAAATGATAAACAACTTGTCAGTACAATGTGAAAATTATGCTTGACATAGAGGCTCCTCGTGTGTGCCTCAAGCACACTTGACATACATACTTTATATGCTGCTTGTTTCAGTGTGTGAATGCTTTTTATGACAATTCTAACATATTTTTTTTTCTTCTTAGTGTAAAATGTGAACTAAATTCATTTTACTGGTAATATAAACCATATGTCAATCAGCAACAACAACAACATCATTCATAAAAACCAGAAAAAAATTATTAAATAAATATTAAAATAGTAAAAGAAAAGGCGTTGAATTCAACTCCCATCAAAATGGGGGATTATCACGAATACACCGATCAGTATAAGGTGCCTGTCATAGCTAAACTGTTACATGCTCTACCCCATTATAACATCACATTTCATAAAATCAACAGCACTTTTAGACCAAATGATGAAATCTATCTGGAGGTAAGTTCAATTCTTCAATTCTTGACTCTTAAAATAGCTTATTACTACTTAATAATATTTCATGCCACAATGCATTTAACAGGGCATTTAATGACATCATTCTTAATGTGGAAATTCTCCAACTGACTCATTCATTGATTCAGTGGTTGACTCATTATAGAAAATGTTACCCTTAAATTATAAAATAGCTAAGCATTCATATATATTTCTTGGAATAATTGCATTATCATTAATTTATACATATATTGTATTGTTTTGAGTTTCCTCAGATTCGAATTTTTTTTATTTCGATATTCGCCAGCAATAGTCAGATTTTTTCATTCCAGGATCTGTTTCAAATTAAGTTATACCTACAGATTAATCCAAAGTCAAACTTCAATTTAGTTCAGTATTTGAATTGATTGCTTTTTAAAAATATAAAGTTTGAAGATAACAATTTCTAAAAAATCGGCCTTATTCAAAATATTCCCGAATGAAATCCCCGGAAAAAATTTTTTTTCTTTCCTTCTTTTCCTTAGAAATACATGGAAAAGAAACAAACTTTCCCGGGGTTTTAATATCGGGAATATTTAGAATAGGGGTGATTATAACAGAATGAAAACATATTTGATTGCAGTTCGAAATCTGACTCTTTCAAATGGAAAGCATGAAAAACCCCATGTGAGATCAAAATTGTCGAACTGTTCTAAAACATTTGTTTATATATTTTTTGTAACATTATATATCTCTAAACTATATCTTAATTTGTTGTATAAAAATTCCACTAATTAACAGAGTTTGGGAATTTTGGGCTCTGTCCCTGCGGCGATGTTAATCATTTCATTACTGGGTCTATTACTGTATTTGATGACACGTTGCTGTGATAGAAAACCACGACCAGCGCATTCTATAACAAGCTTAAAAGTGGCGCTATCTATTGTGACAGTAATGTGTTGTGCTGCCATTGGATTAGGTAAGTGATTGTTTATGTACATAAAAATGTTTCGAGCCTCATACAAAAAAAAAAAAATGTTTTAATTGGCCAAAAGTAGCCTACAGAAAAAACGATCGCTAGAGTCGAAATATTGTAACAAATTTATTTCGTGAGTCACCTTAATGTACATGCATATGCAGTGGCGGTTCTAGGATTCGGGTTTGGGGGGCTGATTTTACTAAATTAAAAGATAAATATCAGATCACTATTGACCAAAACCCAGACCTAGACCACAAACTGGTGCAAAAATTTTATCAAATACAAGTTAAAAATTAAAAAATAACTGGAACAAAATTGAGACCGAAATTCAAACTAAAATCGGATAGAAATTTAGGCAGAAATTTCGACCAAATTTCAAACTAAAATTCAAATACTTTTTTCAGATCGAAGTTCAAACCAAGAAAACAACCGAATTCAGAACAAAATGAGACCAAATTCAGATCAAAATCTTGATTATGATTTTTCTGATGGATTTATATTGTTAAATGATCTATTTTGAGAAAACAATTTGAAGGAAATTTAAATAAAAATTAAATTTAAATTTCTTTTGAGAAAAAATTTTGATGAAACAATTTGATACATCTCAATTTTTTGAGTCATTTTTGGTTAAAACAAAAACCAGAAAAAAATTAAATTAAGATAACAGTTGATTTGGATAGTACTTTATACGAATTTTTATTTATTATTATTATTTTCATATCACTCTTAGCATCGATATCGCTATTAATATCGGTCTAGTGGTGAGTTTACGATCTCATAACTTCATAACCAAGCACTTAATTTGTATGAAAAATTAAATACGTTCTTTCAGTCTGTTATACATTACTTAAAATGTAAATATATCTTAATTTGATCAAAAAACCAATACGTTTTAAATTTCAACGAGATCCGTACACGCTTTCGAGTACCGGGCAGCAACCGGGGCCAAAATTCCAAAAAATAGACCAAAATGAGATCAAATTCAGGTCAAAACTCAGACTAAAAACCTAACAACTCAGACTAAAAACCTATCAACTCAGACCAATAGTTAGACAAAACTTTAGGCCAAAAGGACACCAAATACCGAACGAAAGTAACCCAAAACTCAGACCAAAAACTAGTAGGAATATCTGATAAATATTTACATCTAAAATTTTTAACTTAAATTAAATAAAAACTAGACCAAAATTCCCAACGAATTCAGACAAATTTTATAATAAAATTCAGACCGATTTAGGAACGAAATTCAGACGAAAATATTAACCACAACTCAAACTAAGAGTTAGATTAAAACTGAGGCTAAAAAGACGTCAAATACAAATTAAAAGCAAACCAAAATTTAGGCCAGAAATCAGATCAAACGCTGGTCTGCAAACGTTGGAAAGCAAATCAAAATTTAGATCAAACATGGATTAAAACTCAAACCAAATTCAGATTAAAATTCAAACTAAAATAAAATAAAATTTTGACTTACAATCAAACCAGAATTCAGCAAAAACGGGCAAAAACGGAAAACCAATATCAGACTAAAATTCAGTACAAACTTCAATCCAAAAACTAGACGATTATCAAGCTTTCTAAAACTAAGACATTAATAAGCTGGCGTTGAAATTGTAGATTTAATGTAGTCTGAATGTATTTAATAACCAGATGCACTGTAACGTGCATCCTATTGGCACGTCAAGCATGGAGGCTAATCAGAATTGATTCAAATATCCGACCTCATTTTAATATATGTATATACTATATTAAATGATTATTATTATTAAAATAAAGTATAATATAAAATGATATTTTAAATCCTAAAGTTTTTCGTTTGTTGAAAGTATATACTTTTCACTGCTGATGGCTTTTTTTTTGGAAAAATCTAAATAGCCCCTATAGTCCTCCCCCTGGATACGCTACTGTGCATATGTACATTTAAAGAAACATTTAATTTCTTGGGAATAAGATAAGCTCAAAGCGAAAGTTTTTTCATTAAATAGAGTGTGGGCAGTAGTCAACGCCCATAAATATGTATGCTCATTCATGCACACCACATTCGTATGCAAATTTTCTAATTAAAAACTTTTTTGCATGTGTTGCTTTGCTGGGCTTTTGTACTTTTCATGTAAAGAGAATATAAGTTGCCTATATTAGTAAATGTTTTATAAAAATTAAAATTCCATTTGATCTACTGTACGTTATTAAATACCTACAGGAAATAATTTTTTTTGGATAGGAGTGATTAAGTATTATTCTTATCACTTCATGAAAGTGGTTAATTTTTCAAAAGTTGGACTGCGTCTATTGTGTCATTAGTCGACAATATCGTTCCCTTACTGAATGAACGAATGACGAATTAAATAGGTGTCGGTTTCGTGTGATGGGTGGGGGTGTGAGTGTGGGTGTTTACCCATTAAATCGTTAAGTATTTACACGCATATTTTTTGCTTGCCGTTTATTTATTTAGGACTCTATGGCAATGATGATCTTCATAATGGACTTTTGGAAGTTTTAACTGCAGGACGCAAAGTGGACAATTTAGTTACAACCATTCGTAATCAAACCCTTATTTTGGAGAATACATTACAGAACCGTATACGACCGCAATTGGTCGAATTGGCTGATATATTTGATCAGCCCGTATCCAATCAGACAGCGCTTTCCATTCTATTTGGATCACTGAACATTGTGCAGGGTAATGTCACATTGGCCACAAATGCTGCTGGAGATATACGCAAACCATTATTGGGCATTTCTATGACACATTTTCTATCGGTAAGGAGAAGGTGAGCTTATACCAACTGAGGTTAAAATACACTTTTAAATTTTAGCGTGGCGATCAATGGGAACTCATACGTTGGCCTGGTACAGTTGCCACATTAGCCTTGCTACTGGTCCTCTGCGCTGTGTTATTAGTAGGCGTGGCACGTCACTCACGCTGTGCGCTTATACTGTTTAGTGTCTGTGGTCTCTTGGCTGTAACTGGTTCATGGTTAATGTCTGGATTATATTTATCATCTTCAGTTGCCGTCGGTGATCTTTGTATAAATCCCGCAGACTTTTTGGTTTCTGCCTCTCCGCGAGACTTACCGAATAATGTTCTACTGCACTACACTCAATGTGAACCGGGTCATACCAATCCTTTTACCCAGCGCCTACGGGAATCACAGAATTCGTTAAATAATGCGCGCAGCGCTATGGCAACAGTTATGAAAATCTCGCTCGTCTTGTTTAAATCATCCGGCTTACAGCCAAAGTTGGGCGCAGTAAACGCCGACCTGAATAGTAGTGAACGATTGTTGACTCAACTAACAGCACTGGTTGATTGCAAGGTAGTGCATCATAATTTCTTAGCAGCCGCGCGGGGGCTTTGTGAGGGTGGCTTACTTGGATTAGTGTTAATGCTTATCGCTAGCTTTATAGCTGCAATTTTGCTCACCATTATGGTTTGGGTTGATTCACACACTTGGATTTATATAAGAAAACGTAACGATTATGCTCAAGTGGAGGAGCCATCCTACATATCGCATCCAGCTCCACAAAATCATCAACAAATGATGAATGCCGCACGCACATTGCCACGCAACCATAATGGGTGAGTTGTTTGTAGTATGTAAGATTTGTTTAAATTCTTGTTCGAATCGTTTTTACAGGCACTTCAGTCCACCGGTCATTAGTGGATCACATACTTTGCAGCATCCCTCGAAGAGGCAACAGCACGAAATGATGGCTCACGCACACATGCAGCAGAACATGAGGGCTATGGGCACTCATACCTTAGGTAGACTGCCATCGCACAATCATAGCCCCACACACATGCCTGGTAAGTTAAGCAAATTTTTACTTTATATTTTGTAAATCCTTCCTCTTGAAAGTTCTTCTTATTAATTTCCGATTTTATTTTTAGGTCCCAATAACGGTAAATATGCCACATTAAGCAAACAATGCAAAACTTTGGAAGCAAATGATTTTTACTGAAAATCATCAGCCTGTAGCGAATCAACACGTGGTCAACCGCCAACACAGCAACAGCAACACCCACAACAACAGCAACAGATGCCACCCCAGCCGATCTATTGTCATCATCCGCATCCACATTCACATGCAGCGGTTGCTGCGGCAGTTCAACATCAGCACGCTATTTACCATCAGCAGCAGCAGCAACAACAACAGTACGGAACATACACAACCGCAGCGGCGGCACATGCTCAACAACATGCTCACATGGCGGGGGCGCCACAACAGAATCAAATTTATCAGCAAATTCCAGCACATCTCGCCCCTCTGCAACCAAATGGAAATCCTCATTCGATTTATCAACCTTTGGTTGCTGTTAGTCAAGGGTCAATTTATGTTTCAAATATGGCTACGATGAGACGACAGAATTCGCAAGGTCAAACTCATCCACAAATCCCAGCCCATCATCAGCATTCACAGCATCAGCAGCAACAACATCAGCAGCAACAACATCAACAACATCAGCAGCAACAACATCAGCAGCAACAACACCAACAACAGCAACAACATCAACAGCAACATCCACCACAACCACATCAGATTAAATCTCCATTGCCACCAGAGACAGTAGAGGTACCAAGCTCGAATACCATTGATTCGTCAATGTACGAGCGTGATAAACAAATTTATAAATGTTCGACTCTACGGCAAGGTGGAAAATTTGATCCGAAGTATAAACCTTCGATTTTGAATTGTCCGCTGCCAGAGATTCCCAAAGATGTGGATGCACCTAAGATGGAGTCCATTTATCAGCAGCAACAAAACTACTCAAAGTAAGTACAATCTCGAAGTTTTAAAATTTGCCCCTAAAAAAAAAATTTGAGTATTTTCGAAGATTTTTATGGGAAACCAAAAGTCTATCGTTGTTGGTGGAATAACCATAGTACGAAAAGAAGGACCGAACGGAACTCATTGTTAACAAAGTTCACCTCTGTTCCATTTAGTATATAGTTACTAAGCCACGTACTTAATATTATTATTAGTATTATAACGCCTACTGAAAATGCTACAGAAAAACGTTGAGAGGAAGAGAAAGGCGAATGTTTGCATAGTGAAAAGCAATTGGAAAATGCGTCAGTCCAGCTCAGACTCAAAACTTTAAAAAATTGTACTTAAAAAATTGTACTTAAAAAATTGTACTTAAATAATTGTACTTAATATCATTCAATAATAATTTTTTCTATCCTGCAGTTTTCGTGGGATACACTTAGAAATGGTGTATAGCTTTTCACTTTCAATTTCTCTAATTAGTGTGGAGTCTGAAAAGTGCTTGTAAATAGTTGGTGTCGCAGACGAATCCTTAGATGTTGTAAAATTTTTCATATATTGTTTTAAGAATTAAACCATACTGACTTAAAAATAGTACCGTTAATGAAATTGTAGTTTATCAATTAAAAAAGTTTATAAATTATAAACCAAAAAACGCAGGTTATGCGCAGTGGATATAGTGCCACAACCGACCCTTTCATACTTTTGCAGGGAGAGAGAGTTGAAGTCGTTCAGTCTTTGGTTTACCCCATATCGAAGTTATGTCAACTTACTACCAGCACTAACCTACGCATCTTCAACTCGAGCGAAAAGTCTGTCATTATTTACCGATGTAAAACGTGGAAAAAAACCTCTGCCATAATATCAAGTTCAATACTTCAAGTTTTTATCAATCGCTGTCTAAGAAGGATTTTAGGTATTTGGTGGCCTAAATTTTTTTTAAATAAAAGGAGAAATTTGTATACCGGCTAGATATAAAATGGGAGTGGCAGCTTGCTGGAAAGTCGATCTCGACTGAAACAATTTTACTTGCTATAAATTATTCTAATTTCAGAACTCTACAAAGACCTGCAATGAAAATACCACCACAAATGAAAGCAATTCCACCGCCCAGAATTGGAACACCAACATCACCCCCTCCAACCGATGCTACGGCACATAATGGTGGAGGTCACCATCATCAACAACAACAATTGCATAATGGTCCAATATCTCAAAGCGCTGATAGCCGTCAACAAACAACAAATGATGATACATCACTGCCACCGCCACCACCGATGGAAACATCAGTTGCTTCACCACCAAAACAAACTGGTCCTATCAACATTTTAAATCACAACAACAACAAAAACAATACGACCAATAGTTGCAACAACACTGGAAGTAATATTTCTAGCAACGTTATGCCACTTCACAATGGCAGTTCAGCAAATACTATGAATGATGACGATGATCTACCACCACCACCACCAGCTATAACTGATGAATCTAATTACGCTGTGACAGAACTTTAAGCAAAATATATACGGGATTAAGTACATATACGAGGAAAGAATGGAGTACGAGTACGTGATGGTTGGGAGTGAGTCAGGATTATGTAGTGTATATTAAAACTACGCGTAGTTACATGTATTTTTGAGGTTAGTTTTCATCATCACTTTCGTTATTGTTGTCGTTGTTGTTATGAAGTAAGAAATAGGTATACAAAATAATAAAGATGATATACAAATACATAGCAGTAACATTCCTTGATGGGGGGGAAAGTGCTGTGAACAATAAAAGTAAATATTTTGACTTTGTGAGAAAATTAATTTAAAATCGCTACAGGCTGGTTAAAAAACTCAATATTAAATGAATGAATAATTGAAAAAACAATTGATATACCATATAATTTGCAAAAAACAAAAAATAAATCAACAATTGCAATGAGAAATATCATTTGAAATTCTTGAAGAGGCATACAAAATTTCGAGTGGAATCAAAAGAGCGCCAAAAATAAAACTAAAATAATACAATAAATTTCAATATGTATAAGACAATGTAAAGATAAATTTTATTAACTGCATTTTGTAGCATAGTTTAGAATGTTAAGATCGTAGGTGCGTAGTTGAAACTAAATTTAACATTTTAAAATCACTGTAAGCGGTGTCAATGATATCTATTTCATAAACCAATTTCTCAATCATCTCGATGCCATGTCATGTCATATGTCATGCCTACTCTCATGATAAATTAGGTGACAAAGTAGGCTATGAGCACTCATCAATCCGCGTGTAGGAGACTTATCGCTCGCTTTCTGCAAGACTCCTAATCAAAAAAAAAAAAAATTGAGTTAAGTATGGAAGAATAAGTGTTATTTAATACTTTACCTTGTTTAAAAAAATCATAATGGTATCTTAGGAATTTTTCTCATTATTGTATTCTACCTAGAGGTAGTTCATTGAAAACGTTCAATGTGGTTTTCTTGAAAATTTGATTTTTAGACATATGACAGTCTTGCATAAAGCGAGCGATATGTAGAAATCGGAAATTGTCTTAAGATGTGAAATCCTGTAGAATTAATCATCGGAACCGACTATGACGTCCTCTTATTGTAAATGAAAACACTTAAATTCCTTTAGATTCGTATCCTTGAGACAATCGCCAATAGAGTAACCATTTTTATTCATTAAATCAAATTTCTAATTATGAAAATATATGTCAGGCCCAAGAAATTATTGCTAGTCTACATATGTAAAGCCCACAACATCAAGTCTTTATCTTCTACTAACTAAAATTGAATTTTTGAGGTTAATTCTGTTTGAACTCGGTTTGAAATTTACTTCTCCTTGTGGCAGCAGTCAATGACCCTCCCTCCTGTTGCCTAGTGCCGCTTTAATTCAATAACACTGAACTTTGTCAAATAATTACGGATGCTCTAGCGGAAAGTACAAGATATTATACAAAAAAAAATCAAGAATAAAAGTAGAGACTCTGTTCAAAAGTCGGAAATGAATATTTAGTATAGAAACGACTGATTCTAGATTCGAGTCTTAATGCTCGGTCTCGTGACATGACATCATCAGTGAGATGATACCAGGAAAAATTTGTAAATACCTTAGATTTAAAAATTAATGATGTTTATTTTTTTTTCTTTCAATGATATTTCTTAATAATGAAACACACGGATCGGATTTTTGAAAATTTAACACTATGCCAATAATAATAAGAAGACAAACGTTTTACCAAACTATAATAAAGAAAGGAAGAAAATGTATATAGTTTATATACATATATATAGTTTATAGGGTCTTCCAATTGTATCAGAGATCCAATGCATTTAAACATTACATTTTTAATAATTTATATATTGAAATACCGACTTAGATACTTTTCAATGAAGAATGCTGCAATTTTTGAAATACCGTGAACTTAATCTGAACTTTATACAGAAATATACGGGAATAAATAAAACAAACAGAAATTATTTAACTACGAATTCTTAACTGAAACTTTTACATTGCTAAATTAAATATTAACAACTTTTTTGTATTCTTTTATATGAACTTAAACACATAACACATACATCCATACATATGTATAAAAAAGCAAATACACACGATAACATGATTTCCGATACATCTTTACATTCAATGTAAAACCTAAATATTTTTATTTTTTTTTTGAATTTTTTTATTAATAAAAGAACAAAAACTAAAATTATTACGAATGTAAGTAAAGCTCACAAAAAGTAAAAGAAAGAAGTCTATGAATACGTATGGATATTTAGTAATAATTTGCTTAAATAATGAAAAATAAATAAGCTGAACGAAATCAGATTATGATGGGAAAACAACAAAAATATTTACCGGGAACAACATCGAAATTTTTATAAAAAAGAAAAAAAAAACAAAAAATAAATAATATTACAATTATTTGTACGATAAGCATGCCACAGCAGCAGCAAAAAGTTAAATAAAAGCAATAGATATCTTTGGTTTCCTTCTAAAAATAGAAAACTACACTGAGATTAAATTAAATTTGCAATAATAAATATTTTTTTTTTCCTTAAAATAAATTCCCAAGAAACAAGTAAGCAACAAAATAGTAGTGGAAACGCGAACAATGGTAGTGAAAGTAAAATATGTAAACAACAAAATAACGCAGTTAAAATTAAATATGATAAAATTTTAAATATAAAAAATTTAATAACAATATTAATCATGTACAAAATAATTTGTAAAAATACAAATCAATATTATTATTATCATTTTTATATTCGCTTTATGAATAAAAAACAAGATACAAAACGAAAAACATAATTATTTATATACATATAAGTCTAAAAATATCTTGAACATTTGCGGCAAATACTATACCTAATTATAAATAAATTATATATACATATATACAAATACTATATACATTAATGATATGATTCTGTGTTAAATGTTGTCGTACTCCTTGTAGTAGTTAAAAGAAAAAATCGAAAAAACTAAGTAAAATAATTACTAAGAAATGAAAGTAAAAGTCAATAAGAGAAACTATTTAAATGTATCTAACTAAGAAATAGCTAAATAAAAACGTTTGTGTATTCGCAGCTAAATTTAATTAACGATTATCTGAGTGTATATTTCTTCTTTTTTTTTTTTTGGTTTTCTTTTTTGTACGAGAATGTAAAAAAATTGTTTTTGTTTAATAATAACAATAATAAAAGTAGATGCGAAATTCATTGCAAAATGTGCTATTAGAATTTTCATTAGGTTGTTTTTCTTTTTATTTAATTTTAATTAAATTCGAAGTAATAATACCATAATATGATGATGACATTTAATTCATTAAGATTAAAAATAAAAAAGATTCTTACAAACATATAATAAATTAAAACAACCAAAAAACAAAAACAAACAAAAGTGAATTAATTTATTATTATAATTAATAAATAAATAAAATGTTAAGCAAACATAATTATAAAAATAAATACAATGGAAAATAATATAAAATATACTAGTTTAAATTTCGATGCATTTAGTAGGTAAGTAGTCAAGGTGGGAATCACTGAAGGAAATCTTCCCGGAGGAAGCAGCTGTACCACTACATATTAAATGCTGGCATTAACGAATCAAGAAGATAATTTTCTGCAAAAGAAATGGGGAAACGATATTTTAGGAAATGTACCAGTAGTTGAAAAAACATAAAGCAATAAATTTCCTAAAGAATGGCAAAACACCTTGCATAGATGAAGCCACGAAATGTGGCTGTGTGCGTGAAAGAAAGCCTTTCTATTCTTACAATGCTAATATTCATTCATATTCATTGTAAAATATGAGAAAAGATCTGACTGCCTGGATAGAAACAACACCTGAGCGACGTTGGAGTATCGGGGCATTTTAAGGAAGCTAAATGGTATTCTTAGCAATGCTTTTTAAGCGAGGTCGGGTGCTCCCCATGGACGCTTATAGATGCATGCTTAACAATTTTCGAGAATCGTTAACACGGAGAGGATTGAAAGCAGCATTTAATTAGTATATCGTCGGCGTTCTGGCAGAATTCACTTAGTCTATTTTTTTAATTTCTGAGGTGAAGTTAGTTTATGCAGTGCAACATTGGCAAAACTTAAAAAGTCAACAGATTGATGAACACATTAGTATACTTTTTGTATGAACCATCAAAAATCTAATTTATTATGTCATTCGAATTATAGAAGCTAATTAATACGGACAATTAAAAAAAATTAATTTGGACTTCCCCGGTTGATTGACAACCGCTTAATTGCCTTTTCTATTTAATTGCGCCAGAAATTTTACGGTGACAGCATATCGCAGTACTGTGCTGAGTGAAACATCTAAATCTTTATATGAATTACGATATTAAGCAAAAATTGATATCTATGGAAAAAATTTGTGGCTTAACTAGCAATGTTACAAAAATGAATACAACTAGTGCTAATAATAAGTAATACAATAAAACCAGTGGGTGTTTCTTTAACGTTTCTTTTATTGTGCAAACTCAGCAATGAATTTATTTAAATTTACTATATATGTCGTTAGCATATTGTTCTTTTCTTTTTCGTTTTTAATATAATAGTAACAATTATATAGTTTAAGATAGTTTATTATGTTAAAAGTTTTATAATAATAAAAGGATATCAAAATTCAAACATCACCGCGCAAGAGTCGAAATGAGAAAAGAAAACGTTTAAAAGGCCGCCTTTGTGGATCTAATTTTCTTTCTTTTGTTAGAATTACAAAATTACTAAGGAAAACTAACAAGACATGTGCTTAATTCTTGTTTGAAACATTTACAAGTCTTTGTAGCTCCTAGTGTTTCCACTTGATTGGTAATTGTTGGCGTTTTGTTTGACAAAATATAAGGATACACATAAATATACCTAATAATAGAAATTGGTTTGCTTATTAAGAAGATTTTCCTTTCACATAATCATTTCAATTTGGTTTAGAATAATAAAAATAATAGGTAAGTATAATAGATACATTTTTACATGAAAACAATACAATAAAAGAGTTAGTATTAATACTAAACAAGATACAATAATGAATGCATACAATTTTAGTGAATCGTCATAAAACAATGATTATTGGGAAATTCTGCTTAATTGGAAGGTCGAGCGAGATAGTGCGCAGTTATTTTAGTTTATGCTGAGTTTTTTATTGTTTGCAAATAATAAATGAGGTTATTTAAATTGACAATTTGCTTCCTATGCTGCCGTCCTCTACCCGCCAACGAAACGTTTTGGTTTTGCTAATCTTGTTATAAAATAAACTTTAAATAATTTGTAGGTAGTAACTAAATTACATAATTGAATTTATATAAATTTAATTTTAAAGTGGAACGTGTTCAAACGATTTTCGGTTTCGTTTTTTTCTTGTTTGCATTTGGCGTAAAAATCGTAACGCAAAGCAAAAAAAGTACAAAATTATGCTGTAGTAATTTTTGTATATAAACCACAAAAAGCAATGCAGCCTGTGTGTCTGTCGAGCAAACGTGACCACGCTTGCCTTAAAGCGTCAAATTTTGGTACTATCTTTAAATTTTTTGTTTAATTTGTTACCCATTCAAAAGTACCTTACGTACTATCTTGGTTTTTTCGCAATAATTTTGCTTATAATGAATTCTTCTTAGTTAAATATTAATTAATTATTATTTATTGCATTATTGACTGCGACCAGTTCAGGCACAGATGAGTTTCCACTACTTTGGCTGATGGTGCGCGCATGATGTCCGTCACCAATAACGCCGTTGATATCGCCACCGTCAGCTGGACCTGGCGTTGGAGGAGTTGCGGACGATGGAGACCCTCCTTCGGGGAATACCAGCGGATCTGTGTTTGCCGACGACACAACTGGTGTTTGTACCATTGGTGTTGGCGGAGATCTATTGGCAGGCAATTGATGATGCACAGCACCAGACATTTGCATGTGGTATCTGCATACAATGAAATGAAAATATCGAAGAAACACAATTAAACGCTTTATGCTATTTGTCAATTTTACGCTATTTACTTGTAAATATTTTCAGTGCTCTCGACCACACCTTGTGTTAAATTTAGGCTGCGCCCACGTATGCCGCCCTGTTCTTTGGCCGGTGGTGACCACCAATTGAAGACACGCCCCACCACAGGTACATGACGTAGAATACCTTCTTGCCAAAGTTTCTCTTCTGTTTCACGCTGTAAATCAGCAGTTGCCGCCTCAATGCCCTGCAAATTGAATTTGGATTTAACATTGAAAGCACATATTTCCTGCATGCTTCATACCTTTTTTACAATTTCCGACATTGTATCTAGGACTCGCGAGTTCTCCTGCACACTCTTACCCACAGACACAACCAAATCCAGCAGCTCCTCTACATCGGTTTCATGCGTTACCATTCCAAAACGCACACATATCAAGCCATCGGAACCTTCGCCCAGCGAAAACGCATTATCTGTTGACTTGAGCGCATCAACCAAGTCCACATTGAGTTTATTCAACTCAGTTTTAGCTTGATCAGTGAGTAGCGACTCCCAGCCCTCAGGCACAAAGCGTACCCCACCCATGCCAGCCCAATCGGGCAAATTCACCAAACGCAACACATCGCTTTTCTCGACCAATTGTATAAACGTTGCCTTATGCTTTATGGTAGCACGTAGAATATCCACGTGCGTTTCTATACTTTGTGCGAATTTTTCCAAATTCTCAGCAGTGGGCGGTTGCTCTCCGAGGCCCAACTCTAAAGGGCAATAACGTATGCAGGTGCCATGCACCGTGTGCTCAATTATTTCAAAATCGAACTGCGAAAATAAATGAAAATTGTCGATGCAAACCAAGATTTTAAGCACATTTTACTTACATTTGGACAATCACGCTGCAAGATTTGTCCTAACCATGAATTTATCCTATCAAAATATGAAGCATTGTTGACTTTTTCCAAAGATTTGCATGATTCATTGCTGTCGCCGGCACTTGTCGTTGGGATGACCACACTACCATCAAATTGAAACACAACGACAGGGGCAGCCGTTTCAAAGAGCAACTAGTTAGAGCAGAAATGATTCAGCATTTGGTCTAAATTCAAAGCTAAAATCAAAACTTACATTTACATCAAGCGGTTTATCGATAACATCGGTCAGTGAAGTGCCAGATTGAGCTCCAGGTGCTCGACTCTACAAAATGGTAAGCAAAAATTAATGTTATTAAACAATTATTTAATCTTTTGTTTGCATGATAACGCACTGATAATTAAAAGTGGAGCACATTTTCGTTTTTAAAGATTACGCTTGATTTAAAATGGTAAGCACTATGTACGGCATAGATTACCGGTGTGTGATTCACAAAATTAGACAAATTCCAGTTATTGTGATAATGCAGACAGCGAGTTACTGCGCAAAGCAATTTTTTATCATCCTTTCTGAGAATTTAGCAATATTAAGGTGTATGTGTGTAATAGCAGTTAATGATTAGAATTTGTGGTACGCATACATTAATGTGTGTTTAATTGTTTCAGCATCAGCACAAACAAGTACCCAGAGTGAATACATTTAATAAGAAATTGCTTTAAAACTAACCACGTATGCAACAATACAAATTAAATTTTAAATGTTTTAGGCACACAAAATATTTCGATAACTTTATTGACTTACGATAATAAATGTGATAAATGAGCCAATCACAAGCTTATCATAAAAAACAAAAATTAAATGAATAGAGCTGTTCACTGGTGGCAAAACACAAACAACAAAAATGAGATTGAATAAGAATGAAGTACGAAGAAATGCCAAAGAGTATTTAATCAATAAATTTCACATGTGCAATGCATGTAAGCAATTAAATCACGCAGCTAAATTCTATAGCTGTAACTTCCCGAATGATGAATTAGTTACATTTGCATACTTACAACAACACGTATGCCCTCGCATTTCGATGTTATTTCGAATAAAATACTGCAAGTTTGGAATGCAACATGAATACGTTCAGAGATAGCATCGTGCCCTAAAGCCTGTAAGCTCGTCCACAGCGATAAAGCGTTGAGGCGACGCGACAAAATTGGATCAGATTCGAAAGCGGTCAAAGCGGAATTCTGCAGCTGACGATGTAATAACTAGAAAGAAAGCAGAAAACTGAATAGCTATACAACATGCTAAGAAAAAACTAAATACATACAACAATGGGCAAACTTGGCACTCCCAGCCAATTACCTAAATTGAGCATTATCGAATCTACAATGCCGCTGATCTGTAAGGCATTAAGTAATAGTATTAAACAATGTTTGTGCAATATATTCAGACTTCATCTTACCGTGTTGGGACCCTGAGCGCACACCAGTGCCGCCAGTCCATGACCCGTTGCATGTAACCACATATTGTGCGTCTTGCAAATGTCACGCATGCGCAGCAAATTGTCTACGTAGCCGCAGAGCGAGGCACCAATGTCGGCAACCACCAGCAAAGGTGTTCGATTTGCCCCTAAGTCAAGCTGCACCTGTTTTTGGAGCAACGACAGGTCCATTGTGCCGAATGTGCTATTCGCAGGAATCAGACGTATAGCATCGAGTGGAATGCCTAACTGGCGACACGCATATTGCAGACGCAACGGTGTTGTATTCTCGGAAATGTAGAAACAGGGCTGCGCTAATGCAGGTATACCGCCTTCTAGATAACCGGGACAACGTGCCACAATCGCCAGACGTACGGTGCGTAGTATGGCGTCGGCATTGTCAGAATGAAAACTGCTTGCAGGATCAAGGAAACGAAATAGCGCACCTAACCAGCGCGTTGTGTCGCCAGCAATGCTGCTGGTTACCCGCAACAACGGCTGTCGATCCAAATGCGACAAGTACGCGACAATGCTGTGCGATATGAGTGCCAAATGCGAGACGTCATCCAGCGCAGGCAGCGGGAATTCGGGATCATCATCAGTTTCCGAATAGGCGATAAGATGTTCCAGTGATTTGAGTATGTCAGCGGGTGGCTTACGATCACCGTGCAGTAGTGCTGTAATTTTTGGTAATGCCGCTGACAATGTTTCATCGGCAGCACCGTTAGTATTTGCAGCGGATGGATTGTTGGCACCATCTCCACCTCCACCACCAGCAGTTGTAGTGTTGTCATTGTTTTCGGCAGCGGGCGTGGCTTTGACATTTTCCAAACGCTGTAGAACTTGTGAAGTCTTTAGTTCTAATTCAGCAAGGCCGGAACGAATCTGTGTGTATAAGATTTACATTTTTATACTGGTCATGTGTTGAACGAGATTGTAACTTACGCTGGATGCGGCAATTTCAGCAACTCGAGGCTCTCCTCCTTCCACCTCATCCTGCTTTTTGCTGTTTTGCTCATCGATCTCATTTGCATTTGGAATCGGCGTCTCACCGCTGGCAGCAGTCGCAGTAGCAGCAGCACCCGACATCATTTTCCGATGTTATTGACTTTTTGGTTGTATTTCGCTTCCTGTAGTACTTTTTCAGTACTTTTGTTTTTTTTTTCAATTGTTTGCGTGTAACTCTCGAATTCCAATCAGCCCCGCGATTATGTGTGATGTGGAGTTTTTCGTTTTATTTGCACAGTTGTTTTACCATTATTTGGTATTCTTATCCAACGCGTTATGTGTTGACGTTCGTTCTGATTTGTTGTGTTGTCAGTTTTTGACATTTTCATTTTATTCTCATACTATCTGAAAAGAGAGCAGAGTTGCGTTAATGTGAACAAGAAATAGTATGGCTCTCGTTTGTTGTTTCAGTAGATACACAAACCGCTGAGTTCAGTGACCATAAAACGTTCTTGCGCTCATATTTAGTTGTTAATAGTGTTCACGTACTCGAAAAACTTTCAACGAGAGAGAAAAACGAGAGCGTAAGAATGTGAGAGAGAAAACGTAGTTGAAAGTTTCTGAAAGTAAAAATTTACTTTCACAAATTTTCAGCTGCCGAAAAAAAGATCTGTCAAATACAATACAAAAAGGCCAATAATAATTTTATTGTGTTAAATTTGTCAAAGAGTAGTTGAGAGTTTCTGAAAGTAAAATTTTATAAAAATGTCAACAATAATTTGTTAAAGTGAATTTGTGATTTTGAAAATGTAAATATTTGCGAATGCTAGTTGTGCCACACGAAATGAATTCAACAAATTACTCTTTAAATTAATTAAATTATAAACTGCACAATATTTTTTTACGCTAAAAATTAACTGTCAAAACAACGGATCAGCTGTTTAGTTGAAAGTTTTTAATAGTTATCTGTTCACGTATTTTTTCTGATAGCTTCTCTTTGTGAAAATTTTTTTCTCAATCTTTCTTTCACTCTCTCCCTGAACAGAGCTAATTTATAATAGGTCTGCTTTCGTATAAAAAATTTGTAGGTACAAATTTTTACAAATTATCATCTTTTTGTCTGAAAGGCAAATTTGCAACGAGAGAAAAAATAAGAGACTAAAGTGGCAGCTCGATGTGAGAGAACCTGCGTTTACTGGATAATCTTTTACTTTTAGGAATTTGCAAGCAAGAAAACAAATGTTTGAAAACATATATTGCATTTTCGTAAGCAAAAAAAATATTTTTCAATTAAATTTTTGTATATCCATTTAAAATAACAAATATCAGCGAAGTAAAGTAAAAGTATGGAAACATCGATTTAATCAGGTTTTACTAGTTAATTTTAGTTATTTGAACAGCTCCCTTCAAATTTCGTTTTTTTCTATATCGACAAGTTTTAATTTTTTCAGCATTTTATATTCACAATCGGCTGTTTCTATTAACTTCCAATTTATTGTAAATTTCCGTTAGCGTAATTTTTGTGATATTTTTCACTCTCTTGAATTTCATTGCTTGCAAATTTGTGCTGGAAAAGTACGCAAACAGATCTGATATAATTTGCCTTAAGGGGCTACCCTTTATGGTTGCGCGAAAAATCGGTCTTTTCCAGAATTTTTTCCCAGTAAACCATTAAAGTTTGGTTTTAAAAACTATTTGTTATCTCTAAAGTACACGTATTGAATGTAAATTCAATTAACATTTTACAAATCTGGATTATTTTAATTACAAAAATTAAAAGGATTTACTTTTATTATAAGATTATCTAGTGATTAATCGAAGGATTTGACAAAATTTTACATACTTGTTTAACAAAATGGCGACCTGTCGAAGTTATTCTATGTTATTCTTAATCCTAAGCCTAGTCGTCGCGCCAAATTTCCAGTTGTATAAAACTACACATTTTCATGGTTGTAAAACCAGAAATGAGTGCCACCATAATCTCAAATGAAAATTTCTTAGCCATAACACATCTGACACCAATTTATTTGTTTCACCAATGCGCACATAAATATTGAACTGAAAATGGAGATGGATGAGGCACACCTTACGAAAGCTCTGAGATAACATTTTTGGAACTGCAATTGATTGGAATCCAGAGGGTTTCCGTATACATGGAAAAACAACTCCTCAATGACCTTTAAAAGCGAGTTCAGAAAAATCCTGGAACGAAATCATATTTGGCAGCCGATAGGGGGATGTGGAAAGAATTCATCTCTTGAACGATTTACCGGAGTTTCTATATAATAAGATTTAATTTGTTCACTAAGTTTCTCAATTAACACATTAAGCGTTGATACTAATATTTCATTTATAGTGTAATATAAGCAGCCTAATTAAAAGTAACTACAATTGAGATTTTTATCAAGACTCCTTTTTTTCACACATTTTCCTTTTTATTGCAGTCTTACTCTAAACCACCAGGCATATATTTTTTGCTGTGCTCAACCAATTTGTATAGCATTCAAATGGAATAAATAAGTTTTCACAAAAGCTTCTACTACTGCTACCAACGCAAAAAAAAAAAAAAAAACAACAAAACACGTAAAATTTGTTTTTTTTTAATACTTTGGCGCATTATTGACCCTTCAAGGCGAAATCGAAATGAGGTGTACGTTTAATATATAAATAAGTAGATGCTGTGTATGTGTGTGTGTGCGTCTTTTGCGGGTGACTGAATTTGATTTGAGCCTGTGAAATTTGTACTCTTTTTATCTATAAAAGAAAGCAAAAAATCGACTTTTGTGTTACAGTAACATAGCAAGCAGCAGCAGCAACAGCACCAGCAACAACAACAACAACAGTAGCAGCAATAGAGCAACATTAGCAAAGTGAAAACATACAGAATCCTCAAATCTTCTCAAAGTTAATGGCTAAGGAATCCTTTAATCCTTTTGAATGTGAATCGTGACTGGAATGCGTGTGTACAATAAAAAAAGGAAACATAGAGAAGTATCGTGTGAATGTGTGTGTCTGTGGTGTTCTGGGAAGTGGGTCAGTAAAAGGTAAATGTGTACACACGCATATTAAGGTGCTTCGCAAAAAAAGTCAGGAACGTCGACTAGAAATGAGGCTTTGTTTATTTAGAAGATTCTCAAAATAGTTCAAATCGTGATAAGCTGTCGAAAGCTTGATTGTTTTGAAAAAATTTCTAAAAATCGTATTTTGTACGAAAAAGTTTGTCATTGTTTAATTTTTAAGAATATAAGAGGCCTCAAATAATAGAAATTAAAAAAAAAAAAAAAATATTTTCGAAATGAATAGTAGCAGTTTACGCTCCAGTGATGCATTAGAAAAATGGTGTAATTATCTCAATTTGAATGGATAAAGATATTAATTCATTATCTGGAGTTATTTTGTTACAAAACCTAATCATTTTCAATATAGTTAACTTGTGGCCGTTTTTTTTAAATATAAAGTGGCTTAATGAAAAATTATCCCATACAAAATACGATTTCGAGTTGTCATAAAATAAACCAAGATGCATTTTTAATTGGGTTAGTAACAGCTTTTTCTTAGTTTGGGGATTGAGGCACCTTAATGTACCTATGTATGAGGTTAGTGTGCAGACATATATACTTCTATCTACTGAAAGTTTAAATTTGCGAGGGTATTGTTTTAAAAACTTAGTTGGAAAGTTTTCTGCTTTTTAATTAAAATAAAAATTAAATATCTCTAAGGAGGTGATAAATATGTGAATCATAGAATTAAAAGAACTAGATGAAGGGTGCACAATACTGCCATAACCGTGAGCTTTTTATTCTTTCCAAGTTTTGCATCCGTGACGAAAGGTGATGCTGTACAAAACTAGTTGATGTATCTGTTTTCTTTAGAATTCCTTATTAAGTTCAAACTGTAACCAAAGCTATTAGCCTTTGTCAGTCTCACCATTCTAAACTTCGCCACGCCCGTATAATAATTATAATAACACACATAATAATTGTTCAAGATTGTGCCACACACGTTCTTCTTTTCACTCTACCAATGGTGGCGTGTTGATAGTGTTGTCTTATGCATGTCAGCTTAACATTGCAACATATTTTTATAGCTATCTTCTTCTACTTCTTCTTGTTCTCATATATTCTTGCTGCTGTTGTTGAAGTTGTATTACTGTAAGCATTTCACTTTACGCTTACCAATTTTAATGGAATTAAAGTGAATGAGAATGTTGTTTGCAATTAACTGTTAATGAGTTGGTAATTGCAAACGATCGTCCTCTTTCTTTGCTGTTTCCTATGTTTCTTCAACATCTGCCAACAACAACAATAAAAACCACCACATCAACTGACTAACATAACAAGACCATTCTTATCTAAACGATATATTGACTACCTGTACACCATATTGCCACGTACTTTCTGTATGTATTTTTTTGTTGCGTAAGATTTTTATATTGTTGGCATTAAAATGTTGCCGCATGAGCAAGTTGCACACGTTTTTTCAAGTGTTGTAGAGCAAAATTATTATAAAACTATGTAGGAGCGCATTTGTGGAAAATTGGTTGCCTTAGATTAGAGATCCGAATTACTAGTCACTCTACGCCTTCTATTGGCAGTAGAATTTAGTATAATGGCTTAAAAATAGTGTTTTTTTTACTCACTACTTATGAACCCTGATTTAAGTTTCTGGTCTGGCCTGGCCACCCAATTAGACGGTGAGCTAAAACGGCACTGAATATTTGTGTGGTGATGCTTGATTATGAGTGTGTTTAAATACGTGTGTGTCAATTGTATATATGTGTAGGTGCAACACTTTAAGGATAGTGTTGAAATTTATGAAGTTTGAAATTTGAAAGTAATAAAAATGCGTAATTACATTAATTTGGAGGATATACAACTTATTGTAGACTTATATACTATAAATATTTCAGACAGATAATTTAGACTATTGAAGTTTCAAACAATGTTGCTTACAGTATAAAACAAAAGCAATAAAAATAAATGAAATGGTGAGTAAAAGTAAATTTATGGGTATTTTATGTTAAGTTTGAAGGATTCCATAAAGCATTGAATTGTGTAAATAATTTATAAATTCCAATATAACTTATTTAGTGATTTGTTAAAAATATAAAATATAAAAATAAGGTTGGCAATTCAAAAATGAGTGATTTTCATAAATGGGGAATTAATGCTTCCAAAACCTGATAGATATACCAATTGAATGTTTGCCCATTATTTTCTGTTAACTTTAAGTCGCTAAATCTTAAATTTAGCGTTCTCGTACTCAAAAAACTTGCAAATGAGAGCGGAGAGTAATTAGGTCTGTTCACGTACTTTCCCAGTAAAAATTTGCAGCGAGAGAGTAAAAGAAAGATTGAGAAAAATATTCTCGCAAAGAGACAAATAGCAGAAAAAGTACGTGAACAGAAAACTAGTAAAGTGTGGTCATCCTAAATCGGCACTGAATTCCAATAACAATATTTTAAAAACTTCTAATCACAAATACATAGAAAAAATACCATTAGATTTGTGATTGTGCTGTCTACATTTGTCCCAAAATCTGTGTGACAACAATGCAAATAACGAAGACACGAACTTAAGACAGTGCGTGCACAAATTTTATTCGGAGCACGAAAGTTGAATTAAATTATTTACTGTTAAACATTTTTTGCGCGAAAATGCTAAAAAAAATGCTTATTTTATAATTAAAAGATAAGAAAGTGGTCTGCCAGCAGAAAGAAAAGTCAGAAAACAACGGATAGCTGTAAAATTGTCTCAGAGTAAAGTTGAAAGCTTGAAAGAAATATTTGATCAGAGGGATTGAGATTCTTAGAGCATGGCTGCAAGAAAATTTGGCATTTCCAAAAACTATGTTTACAAAATTTTACATAATACAACCGAAATTCGATATAAGAAAAAACAGACAATCCCGAAACCTACTTTACAGCAATTTACTGCAGCAAAATTAAATTGTGGTCGACTTTAGAGAAAATTCTCTGACAACGACTTCATATTGAACATTCAGAACTCGAAAGTGAATGAAAATGGCGGGTTTTACTCATTTAACATCTCTTTTGCCGCCAAAGATGTAAAGTCTCAAGCGAGAGCAAAATTTGAGATATAAGTAAGCCCCACGAGCCCAAATACGTCGGTCTGGGTACGCAGTTAATACAAAAATCTGCCTTAAAGATTATATCCGGTTGCGACTGTTGCCTTTTATAAAAAAAAAATATTCGCAGGGTAAATATGTGTTTTGGCTGGATCCTGCGAGCGTCCTTTATGCAAAAAAAAATATCGGAGCTCTTTTGCGATCAAACATAGTTTATGTGGAGAAACAAGACAACCCTCCAAATGTGACAGAAGCGTGACCAATTGAGAATTTTTGATCATTTTAGAATTAAATGTGCATAAAAAGATCAGAAAAGCCGAAAATATTGCCGAATTATTTACTCGGATACAAAGTCACGAATAGATCTAATTCGGCACAATGGTGTTGCTGAAAATTAATTACAAATATTTCGGTAATAAATATATTGCTTTGTTATAACTTTTACCGGAATAATTACATTTTTGTTCATTGCCGATTTAGAGTGACCACACCTTAGAAACTTGCAAGTAAACGGCTGATCGATTGTTGTGACAGCTAATTTTTAGCGGAAAAAAATATTGTGCGGTTGTGATTTTTGTAAATTAAATAAAAATATCAAAATGGAACCATCTCAAATTGAAGTAAAGTGCTCCCCAAAGACATTCAAGCGAGTGAAAAGTGGAATGTATCGAAAATAGCATCGAAATGTGCAATTAATAAATTACTTTATATTCAGATGCGGTCTTTTTTTGTGTGTAGAAATTTGTAGCTACTTTTTCTCTCTCATTTTTTACGCTCTGCTCTCGTTTTTCTCTCTCGTTGTAAGTTTTTCTAGTATGTGAACACTTTACTAGTAGAAAGTTACAACAATTTGTAACAATTTTTTGTACGTGAACAGACCTTATGTCTTCTTATTCTTGCACGAAACAGCCCGCACTTTTTCTTCGGGTAAAAATGGTAAAAGTGTCAAACAATCAGCTATTTTGTGTTCATCAACTGTTTTGCGTTTGTGAAAATATGTTGAAAATTTGAAATTTATAAATAAATAAAGAATTTTTGGCATTGTATATTTGTTAATTACATTCTCCACAGATTAATGACTCAAGTATATGTTTAACTTCTTATGATATAGGAGCTTCTGCTATTTCTGAATAATGAAAACTGCGATAAAGATTCTTCAGAAGTAGTCAGGTAAATAATTTATATTTAAGTTTTTCATTATTTATTTATTTATTATCATAGAAACTTTGTTTTTTGAATTTAACAAGAAAAGTTTTTTTTTTGCGTTCCCGTACTTCTGTGCATTTATAGCAGAGAGTATTTTTTGTTTACTTTCAGTTTACCAAACTTTATCCAAAAAGTGCGGGAACAGACCTAATGTTCGAAATATGAAATGAAAGGAATTGTTAAATTTTTAGCACAATCATTGGCGTAACTAGGATCATTCTGTTTGTTTTCAATGTTAATAATTGATTCATTTGAAAACCTTTCCTATAACATGGTTGCTCTTAACTAAAGTCTTTATAACAGAACAACTCAAGCATAATGCGATTTCAAAATCACTCAAAAGTCAAATTTTTTCCCCGGGTACGTGAAAAGATGTTTACACATAAAAAATTTTTATTGGACAATCCAAAAATTGCTTGCTTAACCGCCGCATAATGAATAATTGATGTCTAGAATAAGGAAATGTTATAAATTTTGTTGTAGAAACTGATAATCTTTTACTGCTTTAAGTATTCATCATAGATTTTGCTGCAAAAGCGAAAACTCGAAAAGTAAACAAAAATTTGTCCTTTTTTTCGTAGATATTCAAATTTTTTTTTAATGAATGTAAGTTTTTATATAATCTTTAAATTAATAATTTTCATTGGACTTTACTTTTCTTGCCATAATATTTCTGGGGAGGGCCTAGAGCCAGCTGGGGGGGCCTAGAGCCAGCGGGCTGTGCCCCCCAGGCTCCTACCTAGTTACGCCAATGAGCACCATTAATGTTTGGCATTTGTCAGATTAGGCTGTGGTTATATTGCGAGTATGCTCGGCGAACACCATGAAATTGTTGTTGCACCGAACATAAAGAGAGAGTCTTTACTCACTTTCACACCGAACACGATATGCTCGGTGTATTGTACACTGAGCACGCCGAGTATTCAGGGTGGCAATGAGTTATTCTACAAAATAGTATTATCACATATAAAATATTACTAAACGGAGGAGTGCATTTCGATAAAAAGCAACTCAGCAACGAGCTGAAAGTAACCACCTCGACCGAGTACGGGAGAAAATGTTTTGTGTTCGTTGAACACCGAGCACCAATAGAACTAGGCACTTAGGGGCTTTGAGTATATGCACTGTAAGGGTTAATTTGCTTACGCAACTCTGAACATATTTTGAATTCGCTGTTGGAGTTCTTATGGTATTAGGTCATCAAAATATTAAAAACGTTGGGTTTTCAGACTAATTTAAAAATTCTCTAAATACTTCGATCATAGTTTAATGTAGGGCTTTGGAGCGGAGCGCGGAGCTAGGGCAAGGAGCTGTGAAGCACAATGTTTTGACCGAAGCTAGAGCTGGAGCAGCCTGACAGCAGCCTTCAAAACGTTATAGTTGTTGTACGAGTTAGCATCATATTTTTGTCGTATGGTAAATATAAAAATCTCATTACACTCATCTATGTCCAAAACTTACGATTTGTTCCATAAATTAAAATTTCGAGAAACAGGGGCTGGATTCCCTAACTGTGAGTTTTGGAGTGTACACTTAAAAATTGTATAAACCTGCAATTTTTCGGTTCTCTAACTGTGAACATGAGTTTTATTTGTCAAAGTTTTGTACACTGACTATTAAAAAAACTCACTGAAATTGGATCTCATTTTCTCACAGTTAAGGAATCCTGCCCCAGTACTCGAAATTTGAAAAATGGGTGTTAGGGCAAATTAATTTATTATTAATTAGTTTTTATTATGAAAATTATATGCAACCCCAAAGTTTGGCTGCTCCAAAGTCCTGGTTTTAAAACTCTTATTTTAGCTACAGTAATTAGATTTGTCGATATTGATCTATAAATATTGAAGCCCTTCCTGTGTAATACATATAAGATATGAGAACACTTATTTTGGAGAAAAAAAATTTTAATATTAAGTACAGACTGTAGCGTATAATAATAAAGTTGAAAGCAAAAGAAAGAACGTATTCTTAACATTAGCAATAATAACATAAAATGATCAAATTTGGAAATGAAAACTGGAATTCACTTAGAAAAACTTGGTTATTTTCTGAAAATTCAAAAAAATTTTATACCATTACTACTTAAAGTTGAAGGCTCCATCACCAAAAAATTATTCAAAAAGATTTTTTTTTCTAAAATTGCTCTTCAAAGCACTGAAAATTTTCGTTTTGCGATTGCACGCAACCAACAACAAAAATACCGCAACTTTAACAGCTCATAACTAAAGTATTATGGCTGCTAGGATAATAATATTTAAAAAAAAAATAATAATATTGAAAAAAAATCAAAGAAATATGCATTTCTATATTTGTTATGGTATTCCTTAATTCTATTCATTGCCGCACATCTGCGAGGTATTGAGGAAATGCTAAATTTGTCTGAAATTCACTCTCGTGTGTTCGCACTATAATCCATCTTTAACCAACTTATATAAATATTCCACAAAGTGGTAATTTCCACTATAGCCAATGAATCAGGTAGTATTTTCATTTGTTTCATGAAAAAGATATAGACCATGACTAACCATGACCAAGACCATGCTTGCCAGTGACTTTATAGAGCAACGTTTTAGTCGTCACTACTAAAACATAATGCAAGAAGCTTAACACAAAACTCGTTTCAACTTAATAAGATTAAAGTTGTATGCATCACTATGAATCTTACTGATCTAATCTGTGAGTTTTTGATTAAACACTCATGTGTTCCGTAAATGATATAGTTGTTTATACAATGGATTTTTCAAATTCCCAGCAGAATTTATCACATCAATTCAATTCAAAGTTAAATTTTTCAATTTTCATATCTTTTATCTAAAAATTTTATTAAAAGATTGAAATATACACTTAATATATCTAGTGTACTATAGAACCAATTTATTTAATTTCAAAATATTTCTATTACTTCGGCAAAAACAAATTTATAAATTGACAGGTTTGAATTTGATTGTTATGTATAGAGATTGATAGCTACTCACAAAAAAGTGTGTTTGTATGTATGAATATTTTTGTGAAAGGTTTAAGCAAAAACATGCACTTCACCTTGCACTGGCACATTCTATATACTACGACTATTACTACCATTTTTTGTTTTGTATTTTTTTTTTCTTTTTTTGCACATGCACATGCATCTCTGAGTAACTTAACGTAAAAAGGATTACAAGCAATAGAGTAACACTAATACTAATGCATTTTGTTGTTTGTAGTTTCATGTGTAGTAATTTTCAATGCTCAACCGCAAACTTTGCTTTATATTGTGCAAAAAAGGAAAAAGAAAGCAAAGGGAAAAATGAAAAGGAAAGAAAAACAACAACTGGAAAAACACGAAAAAATGAACGCGGCAACATCTTTCACAATTTCCGCAAGCAAATGCGCTTAGATACTTTCAAAAGAAAGATGCAAATTGCAACGTTTGCTTCAGATGCAGTTGCAGTTCAGCTCCTGGCTCCAGCTAAACATGGAGAAACTGTGAAGGATGTAAGCCAAATTTTTTTTTAACAAATTTACAATTTCCTAACCCATCCACACATATATACAAATATATGTACGAATATTTACCAGCAAGTATATATCCTTAGATGTTTATACTTGCGCTTCCCACAACTCTCAAACAAAATTTATTTCAAGTTGCTGCATCGCTACTCACTGTTGCTTGTTGCTGCTATACATGATACACTTACATAATATCATGACACTATTTTGATACAAGTGTAAGAATAAAAAAGTAAGTAAGTAAAGTAGGAAGGAAGCATTCATGCATCCAAAAGAAATCCTATTCACCTATGGCACAAACACATACATAAACATGCATAAACACTCACACATGTATATACATCCATCGACATCATAGTTGTAAAGGAAATGTAATGCTTTTCCTACTACAAACATTCACTCACATATGCACATACACATGCACGTATAACAATAAATAGCACAAATAGAATAAATAAAATGAAAAACTTTGGCTGGAGTCTGAAAACAGATGCAAGTGCTACAGTGTGTTGCTGCAACTGATGCCTGCTGCAGCCTGTTGTTTGAAATAAAAGTGAAACAATTACGAATGGAAATGAAATTTCTGTGCAATTATTCTCAATGGTGCAATTGTAAGAGAATAAAAATTGCATGCAGAATGTAGCGTACATTTTAAATGAAATTTAATTTCCTGAATTTGGTATGCCTCTAAAGCACACGTCACTAACACACATATGAAGTTACGTGCGCATATATTTTTATTATTTTTGGAGTTGGTCTCCAAGGCACACAAAAACAAACACACACAGACACACGGATACTAGACACACACATATTTGAATACATTCGTTATTGTTGTGCCTTAACATTTGTAATTTATTATGTTGCATTTGAATAAATTCCAATTAAATATGCAGTACAAATTAATTTGCAACACAAATATTGTAGCAACAACAGCAAAATCAACACCAACAATAAAAACAACTTGAACTGCAAATATTCTACTATAGTAAGGTGCATGAATAACACTCATTCACTACATACACAGAAAACACACAAACACATAACAAAAAATAATTCGTCCGCATGTATTTATGAATAACAAAATTATTTGCAAATCATAAATAAAATATTATAGATGAGGGAAAACACGCATAATTCATAAGCAACAAAGACAACAGCAGCCAGCAATAATAACAATGCAACAACAGCTGTTGCTCGTTGCTGCTACTACTGTTCTTTTTCCTTTCCTGGGTTTTGGTTTTTTTTTTTTTCAGAGAGCGTTGACTGTGTTGTGTCTGCAATTAGAGCAGCAATATTTGAAATTTAAAATACATGAGGTGGAATATAAATCATACCGTTGCTGCTGCTTTTGCAGTTTTTTTGTGTTACTCATACGCCATGATGTGCTTTGCTGTATGCTTCTCTGTTCAGTTAAAGCTTTAAGCATTGCACGTTCAGCTACAAAATGTTAGAAATATTATTGAATTTAGCAGCCAGAGTTGGCTTGTTTTCGGTTCTAATTGGCCCTGCCAAGTGCCCTTGCCAATTTAAGCCTCTTTAAGAATAAGTATGTTCCGAAATTATTTTCCCCAGTAACTTGCCTTAGTGGAACCTCACTTGGAACTTTGGTCTTTCAATGGTTTTCCAGCTTTTAGTTCATCCCAGTTTATATTCTCAAGTGTGATTATCGCTATAGTTGTAACAGTTAGTGGCGATTTCTATTAGTGATCGTGGCCTTGGATCACTGTGCTTGATAGCGATGTTTTGATAGTCAGCTTCGGTGTTAGTCTTTGGTTGACGGTGCTCAGTATCGGTATTTGGGTGGCCATTTTCGATGAAAATCTTTAGGAGGACTGGGTGCACGAGTACGAATATATGACTGGCTAGAGCTGATGAATATTGGCGTACGATTCGTTAAAGTCGATAAGTATGAACATATCACTAACTGAAGCTGATGAGTAATGACGTAATGAGGCATTTCCAAGTCAATTTATAATTGCTTGTGTAAGAGTTTGAAGAAATCTATGACATTTTTTAAGATTTGGTTTTAAATTATGTAATACTATGAGCTCAGACTTTTTAGTGCAGCTTTATTCATTTCATTTTTGCAGTACTTTGCTAAATGTTGACTTTAGATTCAGTTTTTTACAAACTTTTTGATATAGCGTAATTATTAACAAAAAAAATTTTTATCTAAAAATACCAAAGATTAAAAATATTGTTTTAAAATACATTTTTGTGTACGTTATTAGTACGTAAAAAGTCAAAACTGGAAATGTTTATATGTTTTTGCAATTTTGTTGTTGAATAATATCAAAATATGTATATCAACAAAATGCCAAATACTTAGTAACAACAAAAACAAATATTAGAATTCACCTTGCAATTTCCGTTGCACAAATTTTTTTGGTATTTGTTTGTGTTGTCATTATTTGAAGATTTATATCGACATTGAGCTTCAATTGAAAGTTAATCGATGTTAAATTTGAATATAAAAGAACTTAAATTAATCAAAATTTGCAATATATTAATAAAAAATAGTAAAAATAATTGTGTAAAAGTGAAAGTGGTTAACCAGTATTAAGCTGAAAATCACTACAAATAATAAATTTTGATTTAAAGGCACAAAATAACACAAATGAGCACATTTAATTGTGTGCGTAAATATGCTCATTAATTAGTAGCGTAAGTATCTCGAACTACATGCAATGGGTTTCACTTTGTTTTTTTCGTACCACTGGATTCGTACATTAGTTTGTTGTATGTATGTACGAAATACATATGTATACAGAAAGAAATAAACATAAAGTGTAAAAGAGGAGAAATGTTTATGTGGTTGAATTGCTTATTGGGTTGAATAAAAGAAAATAAAACTATTGTTCTTTTTGTATGTAGTACTGATTCATTGTAGTAATAATAAGTTTTGACCCCAGGGTAGTAGAAATGGACACTGTCATAGTCATCGCTAGCAGCGGAAACGTCTTCTTGGCAAAGTGCAGCAGCAAGTCGCAGTGAATTATGTGCACCATTAGCGTAATTAGTTGTATGTGTGTGCTTCTAAATGCTCTTACTGTAAAGCTCCTTAGCTTATGTGTATACGTGCGTGTGTGTGTGTGTGTGAGCGTATATTTGTGTATTAAATGTACGAATGGGTTGTTATGCATATGTATATCTCCCTATTTGTATGTGTGTGTTTGATCAGAGCAAAATATTTTCCCTAATACACCTAAAAATGAATACAGTTAGTAAAAGAAAAACTTCACAAATAAAATGCAAGTGAAAAGAAATAAAATTAATTTAACTGAAAAAACTTTAATCATAATCATAGCAGTAGTTTTCAATAAATTTTCAAAAAGCATCATTGAATTACATTCATTCAAAACTCATTCTTCTTTTAATAGCATTTCTCCCTTCGTTTTTCTTTTATTTTTCCTTTCTATTTGTGCACCAAGTCACTATACATTTCAAATGCACAGTGTGGTGAATTGTTCAAGAAACGACTGAATTCAATAAATTCATAATGCTCACAGTTTTCTGGAGATTGCTTAAAAATTGTTCAATTCTGCGACGAAAGTTGAATTAGCAAGCTTTATTATTGATACTTTTCATTTTACTCGACATTAAATTTTAGTTATGCATAATAGGAGCGATACAATTATCGCAAAAATGGGCAAAAAAAAAACGAACCGGATGCGATAATGCTGGAATGAAATTAAATATCTCAACACATGTTAGACTCCATACACCACATTATTGATGTGGATAGTATAAATTAACGTGCAGTTATAGTCAATGCTGACGATCTCGATAGTCTAGTGGGTAGTGCACTAGACTTTCATTTGGGGGGTTTGGGTTCGATTCCTGTCTTCGGCTGGTGGTTAATTTTTATAACTTTCTTATATTCACTATCAATATGAAGTGTATGAGAATTATAAGATAGTGTACAAGTACACACATTGGTTGGTAATGGCAAAACCACCAAGCCGATAAAAATTGCCACACCGCCGTTCGGAATCGTCGTTAAACTGTAGGTCCAAGTATCACAATGGGCCGATCAGGCCTAATTGTGTCTCTCGACAGACACTCCAATCGAACTTATAGTCAATGCTCAAGTTGCACACTACCATTGTTCATTGTTGGTAAAATGGTTTATAAAATTACGACATTTGCAAGTCTTTTTGAAATATGCTTTGGTAACACATTAATATCCTCTATTTAAGTTAACTTCTAAGCGTTATTGTTCTATACATTATTATTGCTCTTTGAGATGCAAACAGATTACGTTGGCGTAAAGAAACAAATAATTGGTGCTGTCCCAGTTAAAATTTTCATTAAGGTTTCTACGACCTCGATAGTCTAGTGGATAGTGCACTAGTCTTTCACCCAGGAGGTTGCGGGTTCGATTCCCGTCTTGCTCTAGTGGTTAATTCTCATAAACTTCTTATATTCACTATCGATATAAAGTGAATTAGAATTATAAGAAAGTGTACAAGTACAAATCTTGGTTGGCAATGGTAACACCACTAAGTGATAACAAATTGCCTCACCGCCGTTCGGAACTGGCATTAAACTGTAGGTCCAACCATCGCCATCGCCAATAATCTAAGTAGCAGCGTGCCAAATCTTGTCTCTGGAGATCCGAGTTCGATCCTCAGCTAGGGTACGGTCTCTTATCTATCTTCCTTTCATAACGTGGGGCTTTGGTACAATAGATCTTATAGGTTGCAGTGCCTGACTTTCGGGTCGTCCCATCCTTCAAATAATAATAATAATAACCCTGTAAAAAAAATGTTCAACAAGTCTGATGAGGCGTGAGAGATAAAATATCATCAGCTTGCTTAGAAGATACCATATAACTTATGACTACTACTACTACTATGGCACAACATCTCATGGAGGTCAAGGCCGCGCTTTTCGCACGAATCCTAACGGCTAAGTGAAAAGCTCTTCATAGATAATTTTTGTTCTTGAAGGTTTGACATTGCCATCCAAGTGGTGGTGCCGTGTAGAAAACTTTTTATTTTCTATTTTTTATTTTTGAACCCGTGCACCTCTGCGTAGCAGTTGAACACACTAATCACAAGGCTACGGCGATCACTAGCTATAACTTCTGAAACTAGTAAAAATAGGAGGACTAAAAACTGAAGGCAATGCATTTATGCAATAAAAACTTTTTGCGATTGCTTGAGAGCAATCAGCATTACCATTCGTTGTTTTGTGACGTATTGCAGTTTGCCCCCAGTGGAAGAACAGCCGTACTCTACGTCCTAACTGAAACTGTTGTGTTAGTTCGTTTCTTTAGAGTTAAAGTATAAAGCAAATGCAATCAAATTTAAAACGTTTTGCGCTCCAGCTGTAGCTTTCAAGCTGATATAGTTTAAACATTTTAATAAAAATTTGAATTTCTGAAACTTTTCTAATTTATTTTCATTTCGCATTTTTGGAAAATAATAATCTGTGAAATTATAAAATGTTTCCGCACTTTTTGAGCTTTTCGCACATACTGTGCCATTGGTAAATTTAATATTTATTGCTGATGAATTGCATGGAATTTCCGCTTGACCGCTAAACCAAACGGAAGTGCATCATCATATAACAAATAAAACAACAACAACAAAAGCAAAGAGTGGGTAATAATAAAAACAACAACAATAGCAAGCAGCAAGCACAATTAATCATTTTACTATAATGCACTTTGAAACTCGAACTTTTCTCTTCCTCGCCTCTCCCTTCTCTCTCACTCCGCTCGGCGTTTCTGTACTACTGCATTCCATTTTGCTTCTTTCCCCTTCGTTGATGTTGGTGTTTTTTATGTTGCATACTTTTGTGTGTGCAATTTTTGAATTTTTTATGTACGTTGCTTTTAAGCGTGTATTTTACTTCAAATAATAATAATTATAAGGTAAGAGATGCAGATATGGGCAATGTTGGAAATAAACGCAAATACATTTTCATACTTCTAGTTATACCAATTCAATAGCTGAAGCGTTTTTCTGCGCTAAATTTACTGTTTGTTTCGCAATCAAATTCAATGCCTTTATGCTATTTTGCAGAATTTTTCAAAACTTATATAAGTTTTATAGCCAAAGTTTGTACTAGTAACACAATGCAACAGTAAATTTCAAATGTCGAATGGATAATTTTTTAGCAGCAGTTTGGTGTCGCTGATGAAGAATATTTTTTCCAGCAATCAATCCATATTTCTTAAGTTAAATTTCTTAAAAAAGGTGGACCTAGGTAATTTTGGGCTTCAGTGACTCAAACACATTGTTGATTGGAAATGTTTTCCTCAAAGACTGTTTGTTGCTCTTTTTATATATATCATTATAGCAAAACAAAAAGATTTTAGTCTGTCAAAGATTAATTTCTGAAAAAAGTTGGATCTAGGTGGCTTTGACATTCAATGACTTCAACTATTTTTTAATGGAGAATATTTTCTCCGAAGAATGTTCATTATTTTGTTGCTCTCAAAATAATTTTTTCTCCCTTCCATGATAAACAACTTTCTCCTAACTATGAAACATGTACAAGTTAAAACAAAAAAAAAAATTTATATTGGTCCGGCATATACCAGGGATACGCAGGGATCCCAGACATGATAGAGAAAATCTGGGTACAGGGTTGGAATCAACCACACTAAATTACCCTTAAGCAGTTTTCCATTCGACATTTGATTTTGTAAGGCGTCAAATTGTTGCACAGTGTAATAAATGCTCATTATGAAAAGACATGTTAATACATGCTCATCATTTACTCTATGAACGCAATAAAGCATTCTCCATGGGAAACTACATGAGCGTATTATATAAATTAAAGATGACATTTCCTGCTGAAAGTAAGAGGAATTTCAAGGAAAGTTTTCCACTCTATCCGCATGAATGAATGAGAAAAGTTTGGAGGAAATGCAGAGTACCTATTTTTGGTTTACCATAGAATAAACTAACTGAAACTTAAATGGCCAACATTTTAAATGAAATTGACGCTTGATTTTGAATGGCATTGCACAAAAGAATGCAAAGTAAGTTTTCATTGCTACTGAATTTTACTGGAAAAAGAAGTTTTCGAACTGAACCTGACCTAACCTTTGTTAGAACCTGTCAGCAAATCCAGTATGGGTTTGGGTTCAAGCTCAACTTTTTTTCAAAAAATAAAAATGAAAAAAAACTCAAAGTGTACAAGAAAATACAACATTGTTTCATTTTAAAAATGTAAAAAATCATAATTATTGATCTTATTTAGCTACCCTTATTGCTTGAAGCTCACCGGTGATCTTTGCAGTTCCGGCTACGTAAAAACTTACTATTTAAAAATCATTTAAATCCCTATTGTCCAATTGGTTTAATTTCAATTCCTCTAGTATACTTCATATCAATGCTATATCTATACGTATTAAGCTGCATTTATAGGCTCTAATAGCAAGAACGACTTAAGTCGATTTGCTAGTACATCCTCAAATATACTCTTGTTTCTATAATTATCAACAATGTAGTTGCTTAAATCTTACAGTTTGACTTTTGGCGATGGTGGCAAAAGGCTGCACAGTGCTTACTACATACATATAAAAAACACCCACACATATTGTACTTTTGCATACTTACCACTCATACTCGCACTCATACATTCATGCATTTTTTATTTCTTATGATGAAGGTGGTTGTGGTAACAGTGGTGGTGCTGTTGGTGTTGGTGGTATGCTTGATAGCTTCTGCCTCAGCTAGTGCAAGTATAAAACAGTAATTGTAAAAGAAAATACTACTACTGCTTTCAGTCTTGTGCTACTTCCACTGCATCAAAAAGAAGTTGACTCTTGTGAGAGCTGAATACAAACAAAAAAGAAGCAAACGAAAAAATATGCAAAAGCAGAAGAACGCTTTAGGACATTGACAGCGAATCTGTTAAAGTTGACTTGGCAGTCATTTTCCACTTATGTCTAACCTACACACCAGAATACATACACATGTATACACATTTACATCCACATAGTATACAATTTTCTATTCAAACTTGAAGTAACCATCAGCAGCAACATCAGCATCATCTCCAACCAGTAGCAACAACAGTAGCAGCAAGCATTAAAAAAAGAAAACAGAAAATGAAAGAAAAATGTTGCAATTGCATATGAAAGAGAAATTAACATACTTGCATTGTATATGAGTTTATGTGTGAGTGTGTGCATGTGTGTTAGAAAAGACATGTTTGCCTGCAAGCAATTTTTGTGTTTAAGTTTGTGCACATACGAGCACCTACTATATGCGGGTTTTCACCCACTTTATTGAGTTGTGTGTTTATGTTAAAATATATTTTGCAAACCTTTGGAGTGTGTGTATCTGCGTGCTATCATTTTGAAATAAAAACTGGCTTTCCTCAAGCTAAACACCTGTGGCATTGTAACACTCAGCGAGTGGCAGTAGCATCTAATACTAATGTGTGTATGTATGAAGTGTAATGGCAGCTTTAAGTATCATTTCTCTTTAGTAAATTGAACGACTATTAAATATTTGCAACAACCCCATAGAAGTGCAACGTTTTTAATGGATTAGCAAAAGTATAAATGAACATACATGGACGAAGAAAAGTGTAGAGTGTAAAGGTTTATTTTTCTTTTTTCTGGCTTAATCGTTTGTTTTTTTTTTTTGTTTGCTTCTTTGTTAATTTTGTGTTGCCATTTGCTGCAATGATCACTGACCCGGATTTCTTTTAGGGTCACGTTACTATACAATGTTTTCTTTACATTTCATATTATTTTTTCTTATGTTTTGCACATGTGGAAAGTGCAAAAGTAAAACGCTTAAATGCATAGCATAAATTCATATGAAACGAGGTGGAAACACAAAACTTCCTACATATGCGCATTTTCTTTGAGGAAACTTTGGGAAAATTTAGTATTTCTTTGTAAAATTTTTGAAATCTAAAAGTTTCTGCAAATGATAATGAAAGCACAAACAAAAAATATTGCATTTGCACTGTGGTGTTGTCAAGGAAGTTTTAATTAAATTCCTTTATAACTAACTCATTTTAGACTAACTAAATGAATCTTATTTTCCGAGTTAACAAAGTATAATTTAAATACATTTTAAATGGCTGCAGAAAGCGCAACCTTGCCTTAACTTCTCCTAAAAGATCACATATTTACTTTCCAGTTTTACTAGCTAGAATTTGAGTGAAATATTTAGTATAAATTAAAAAAGTTAAAAAATACGAATAAACATATGTGCGAAGAGGTTAACCTGGGCAGTTATTATTAATAAGAAATTATTGCATTGAACCTCATTCAATTAACGTAATATTTTCATAATCAAAAGAAAAATCTTTGAGACCCACATTAAATCTTTAATCTTTTGAGAGTTGTTCAAAAAACCTCCACAGTGATTTTGCACAAAAACCACGATGATTTCGTATACTGTGCGCTTATTTCATGTGAGTGATGAAACTTAAAAACTTTTCCATTTTGTAGTGCGGCATTCAAAATCGCATGAATGTCATTTTGTTTATAAAGAAAAGTTACTCATACGCAGCGAAGTGCTACGAATTAAAAAAATATACACACTCAGTTAACAAATTTTAAAAGTAGCTAAAACAACTCACACACTCACATATGCAAATATTTTGCATACCTACACTTTTTAACCTTTGGTACAAAAACTTCCACTGCAAAATAAAAATATGGAAAAATAAACAAGAACAAACAACAAAAGGTATCCTTGAATTTGTGCAACAAAATAAAAGCACATACATTCATATGCACAAATAAGAAATGTATGTATGTATGTGTGAACAGGATGCTGTAGCGCTAAATAAATAAATATAAGAAATAAAACGACACCATGACACAATGCATTGCCGAAAAGCGAAACAGAAAAAAAACCTCACGCACACTGCAGGAAAAAACAACCATTTGTCAGATTTGTCTGTCAGAGAGTGAGAGCAAGTAGTTGTGTGGTCCTTGCACACAATCTCCAAAAAACACCCAAAACAAAATACCCCAAAATCTGAAATGTCCTTAATTTCTTTTAACTATTCGTTTGCCTTTTTTCTCCATTTTTCCTTTTTTGTTTGCTTCATCGATATCTGTGCATGTGTAAATTTTGCACAAATAGAACAAAATACAGAAACCAAAAGGTAAGAAATCAACCAACCTGCCACAGTCACCTTCTCCTTTTTTCAATTTCTTTCACTACTCTTTGCCGCCCCCATTGCCACTGTCGTTGTCATCGCCTTTTTGGCAACTTGGCTCTCAGTCTGCCCCAGTATTTAAAAACAAATTTACAAGGATTTTTGCTTTCACATTATACTTGTTATTGCTTTGCTTTGATTTCTTGGTTTTCAGTTTCGGTTTGCAGCAATTCGAAGTGACATTCAAAAAGAACAAAGACGAAAAGAGCACAAATTTCAATGCTTTTGTTTTAATTCGATTGTCCACAAAAATTTCAATCGACACATACTCAACATATGCACATATACAAACACTCACGCTAACGCTCTCACAGACACATTCACTTGCAAATAAACAAACATACAGACAGATAACCAAGCACAATAGCCTTTCCGTATGCAATAGCAACAACAATAGCCAATTGCATCTTCATGAAGTGTGTATGTGCTTGTGTTTATATTTGTATACTGTACTACCCTCTACGAATTTAGGTCAATTTTGTTGACCTAAAAATTTAACAAAAAAAAATTAATATGAAAAGACAAAAAACAAAAACAAAAAATTAAAATTTTTTAGCATATGTGCATAATATACATTTATATGTGTATTGGAGTGTGTGTGGATTTCTAGGCTCATGTTGCTTTTTGTGTCTATTCAAAAATGGGTAATAAAAAAAATTGCATACTGTCTATAAAACAATCAAATTCATTTTAATCGAGTCTTTGTGCCGCGGCTGCTGCTGCTGCTGCTGCTGCTACTGCGTGCATAACTTTCACAAAAAGCCATTTACTTCTTGCATACTTTTGGACGTTTTTATTCTCGCAATCAGCTTATAAGTAACTGCGTGTGTATGTGTGTATGTATGTATTCAAATGTATGTCTATGGATTAACAGAGATTGGTTTTCACAAGAGCGTAACAGTAACATTTCCTCGTTGTTGAAAAGTTTGGAGCTCGCTTACAGTATGTTCTCTCTTTTAAAATATTTGTTAATATGCCTCTTAAATATTGCTTTGCCTTTGTGTTAACAGTAAAGTAGTAGTAACAGGTAATATTCATGGATATGAAATTTATAATTTGAATTATTTATCTTGAAAACGCTTGTAACAGAGAACAATATAATAGAATCAATAGAGCTATTGACTGATAACTGTATACGGTTAATCAAAGAATACTTTTTTTGAATGCATAGGCACATATTTCGTTTCCGAATGAAAACTTAAAAACTTGAAGTGACATTTAAAAAAAATCAGAAATGGAAGATTCTAATGAAAAAATGTACTATTTTTGTTACGGTTGCAGCCATGTACATTCAGTACAGAATTCTTTGAGAAAAAGTGGCTTAACGCCACCTTCTGGTCTAGATTTCTCAAAAAATTAATTTTTTTTTTAATATATCAAAGTATATAATTTTCGTATCAATATTTCCAGTATTTCGACTTCTACAGCCTATTTAGCAGGTGAGCGCAGAAAAAAGGGCCGACCGAAGTTTAAACTCATTTATCTCGAAATTATATTTTTCTGCATGGTGGGACACAAAAAACAAAAACTACTATATTATTCAGTAAGCCAGTGCTTATCGCAGGAACTAAAAAAAAATTTCTACGTTGAATACTTATTACTTTTTACATACAAAAAGTAATTAAAAAAAGGTCTGTTTTCGTAACGTAAATTTCAATATCGCGCCATTTTGTAAATTTTTTTTTTTCATTTTAGTTCCTGCGATAACTACACTTTAATTTTTTTGTTTTTTTTTTTTTTGATTTAGATCAGTGGAAAATCCAAAATATGACCCACCAGCAAGATCCGTTTTTTTGAACAGGGCAACTGTAACACCAATTTTAGTTTACTTAAAATTATAATTTTTTTTGTAAATGTATTTGTATGTTGTTAAAATAATAAAATATATCCACAAAGTTTAAATATTTCATTTAAAAAAAAAAATCCTAAAAACTCGTCAAATTCAAGGGTGCTAGACCAGAAGGTCCCCTTAAAATGAAGACTGGACCCCAAAAATTATATGTAAGAAATCTATTTACATGTATGAAAGATGATGATGTAATATGGTTATACGCGCATAACTCGGCTAAACATCATCCGATTTGTATTGGAATTTTTTGTTGGTTTCGTGTGGAATGCGGTCAAAACACTATGGAGTCGAAAATTTTAAATTTTAAAAGATTGGAAATATGGGCGTGGCACATTCCTTACAAAACAAGCGCCTAGATCAGTTTTTTGGCTCAAAATTCATTCAATTGATGTAATATACATAAATAATTAGGTATTATCAAACTATAATTTCCACTAATAATTTTTACTAAAATGAATTAAACTGCTTAAAATTTATTCGCTTTCATTCCCTCCTTTATAGTCTGACGACGAATCAGATGAAAAAAATAATTTCTGAACCTATATCTTGACCACTATTTTCTGGTTCTAAGAAAATGAACTGACTAATATCTCTTCGTTCATTTGTTTTTTACTGCTAGTTATTTGTTCAGCAGAAAAAAGTGGCTCAGAAGATAGTAATAACTGCGCTAACAAATCCCTATTACACGCTTCTCTAGAAGTTTTTATTGTATTTTCTAATCGACACTTTATAAACTCCTTGTGTCTTGCTTATAATGCATGCTTCAAAAGTAACCCCCTCCCCCCGCCCTCCGCCCGTAAAACTCGTAAAAGTTTCTACTGTTCTATATCAACTTATTCGTTTTATTTATTATTTTCATATAAAAAATTTGAAACTTCTACGAGTTTTACAGGGAAGGATAATTTTTTTGCAAAACTTTCTTCATACTTGATCAGGATCTAATATCTATAGAATTTTTGTCTGAATATTTAAAAAAAAAACTGGTACGCCCTAATATGCATATATACAAGTATAGTTATTTATGTAAAATATATATAATATTATATGTACGCATAAGTACTTGGTACATGGGGTACCACTCAGATACCGCTTAAATTTCGTTCGTTCACTGTTTTTTTCATTCGAGATTCCGCAGGAAAATTGATTACTACGTCTGAATATGCAAGCATATGCAGCTGAAATTTTTACATTCTTAGCTTTTTTGATTATCTTAAAGCTTAAAAGACTCCACAATATTTATATGATAAATTAGAATTTTCCAAGATCTAATAGATTGCGTAGTTTGATTATTTTTTATTAACGCCATTAGGCTATCGTTCTAATCCCAGAAATTTTTGTTTAAATATACTCCAATAAAAAAAGAAAATTTTTTTTTGCTACTTAGTTTAAAAACCTATTTACTTTTTTTATTTTATATATTTTTGCTATTTTTATTTTTTATTATACTATTATTTTTTTAATAAATTGAAATTGAAGGTGGTTGAATTTTGACAGTTAAACTATTTCACATCTTCAATATTTGAATTAAACGCTCACAAATCACTGCAAAAAAAAAAAAAGAAAAGAGTAGTACTTTCGCACCAACGCATGAATAGCGATAATATTTCGTGACTTCTAAACAAAAAATCAAATATAATAAATCAAGAAGCGAAAGAAGTTGAAATCTTTGGGTGCAGTTGGGATTACGATAGTACCAATAACGGCAAGCACGATAGACATTGAGGGCTACTATTACCTTGGACTTTTCTAAGTAATCGCTTCTATGGCTGCAGCATTTTGCAGAAATTTTTCTAATCCATAAGCTTCTTAAGACACATGTTATGGGTTAAATCACCATGATTATGTAAAATATGTATATAGCAATTAATTAATCAATTGAAATTGCTTCAAGAAAGACGTGGTAATGTTCCACTATTGCTGTGGACTAGCTGTTTTTATTGTATCTTGCCATAGATTCCCTAGATTAGCAACTGTAGTAACTGGGATTGAGATCGATAGGTTAATTTCTTACTCGTCTGAAGCCAACAAGGCTTTTGAAATTGCAAAAGGAAACTGTTCCGCATATTTTCCTCCTAGTCGGACACTCACTACAACAATGCATTTACACTAAAGAATTGCATAGACCAGAGAGAGAGAGTGAGCGATAGTGCTAAAAATCCTTCACTAAAACCATAAGAACGTTTTATAAATGTCAGAGTTACTTATTTCCCTATAACCCAGAAGGAAAATGGAATGCATAGGAATGCACATTAGAATGCATAGCTCCCATATGCTATAACTTCCAGAATACATGATTTTTAACACAGCGTTGTCCTACGAAAGGTAATGCTTCCTACTTTGCATTACCTGGGAATGCAAAAATAGTTTTCATTACAATTTTATGCAATAACTATCGTAAATGTATCAAATCTTGAATTCCGATGGAGGAATGGTAGAAAATTTAATAGAAAATTTGTAAGTACTGTTTTTTACTCCTGGGAAAGATTTTTTTGCAACAATACATTGCTTTTAGCCTGGGACCTTTAAGGACCATTTTAAAAAGAATTTTGCATTCATCAACATTCCCTGTAAAACAAAAGCATTGCTAAGTATTTAATTTTCTGATAATAATTTAACGTGGAAGACGTGTTGCTTGTTCAACTTTCACAAAACGACTACGTTAATGTACTTAAGTTTGAAAAAATAAAAAAGTGCACAGACGCGCGGCAACGTGTCGCCAAAAGTAAAAAATCGGTTAGAAAAAGTCAATATTCGAAGAAAAATTCTGTTATTGTGTTGCTCATCGCTGCTCTCTTTCATACATTTTAAGCTGCATTACTTGGTAAGATATGTTTTCTCTTTACTATTTTCGATTGAATAAAAACTAAAGCAAAGCTATGGGAGAAGAAATCTGTGCATTCCATGTTTCCTTACAGTTCAGTTCATCTTTTCTTTATGATTTTTTCATGACCGAATTCGTTTATGATAAAAGCCAAGCATTTCTCATATTCCTTCTGGGAACTTACGATATTTAACAACAATTTTGAACTCGAACATTAACACATTTCTACACACACACACACACACACATCTGCGGGAAGTGGGCAAGAATATTTCCACGGCAAGGTATGCCTGATCAGAGGAGACCCAAGCGTCTCCCGTGTTTATACGAAAACGGAGCTCCCGACTGCAATGAGACCACGCCCGTCTCACCAGATCGGTTAAAACAAAAGGCGCAGTCAAAAATAAACACCGCGTTTATATGAAACAGTACCTCATACTGGAATGAGACCACTACTGCTTATAAAAACTGGCTCTTACGCGTGTTCCAGCCGCCTCTTCACCCTCTGCCAGACCAATAACGGCTGTCACGATTGAAGAAAGCAGGTTAACAGTGACCCTGCCCACAGCGGACGGTAACGAACCAGACCGACTAAAGAAAATGAAAAACAGACGAGTGAGCAGTAATGCTCTAGACGGCCTCCCGACGTATTACTTAACGGTGGTTCCGGAAGAAGCTTTCCATCGGACGAGAGATGTTTAGCGGGTAGAAGTCTCGCACTGAATTCGACTTTCAATGCTTTTACTCCTCGTTAAATAAAAAAAAATGACACACATATGAACACAAAATCCCCATGTGGATAATTACTGCACTCTCAATTTGTTTTGCTGCTAAGAATGCGTTTAAATTTAAAATAAACGAGTTTTTTTATATATTTTTTAACTTAACTTTTTTTTTAGCTTAACTCATGTTCACTTGCGAGTATGAGTAAGGTATGTTTACGAAAATAATGGTCGCAGTAAACATGTTGTATTAATTCAAATATGACAGTTACAGCAAATGTTACTGTTAATAATTCGTAGAGAATTGCTAAAAACGAAGCAAGTGGTCAAAAATGCAGAAAAAATGGACTACTGTGTCATCTCAAATGTTCCGAAGTGATGTGCAACGTTTAATGGCTGAAGTTAACTCAAAGTTGCGATCTTTCGTATACGCACCAACCAAATAAATAAAGTTTTTATTTTTCTTAAAGTTACTGCTTATTATAACCTTTCAATTGATGTGTGAATTTCTGTTTTTGTTTAAAAAATATAATTTTCATAACAAGCTAATGTCGACCAGTTTTTTTTTCGTATACATGCCTTATTTCTCAGTTTTCGTGCGATTTTCTTTCGGGCACTATTCCTTTTTTTGTTTGTTATATAAATATCCACTGTACTGCATGCATTGCATGCTTTCACTACTTAAAGCTGGCAGTCAGGCAGGCGGAAAAGAAAGACGGCGAAAGGGAGAGTGAAGGCAATTCACGTGTGTGCAACATTGAAAATCACTTTGTGCAATAAACAAGCGTACGACGTCTCTCTCTCCCTCTTTGTATATACAGTATGTATGTATTTTTGGTATATACTTTATGTATATATTTTTTTGTGTTTTTTTTTTTTGTTTAGCTTAACAACCCTGACCTGAATAACGAACCATAAAAAAGAAAAATATACTATTTTAGAAAAAAACAAAACAGAAAAAATAACTGGAGAGAAAACAAGTGGCAAAGTGTGCAACGCACACCAAAGCATTCAAACATTCAACACACGACGATGAGAACAAGAAGCAGAACAAAACAACAAAAACAAGGAGAAGAAAAACAGCAAGCACAAAAAACAAAAAGGAAGTCAAGTAAATATTACAACAAAAGCGGGAAAACAAGTATAAAACTTTAATGAAAAATGAAGCAAAAAATAATCGCACTCTTGTAGTCTAACTACAATCGATTTTCATATGCTTGCTACAGCAGCAGCAATCAAAATTTATTGCAAACTCTGCACATAGTTTTTCTTTTAATTGATATGTCAACAATCGCATTCGAATCAACGTGCTGAGAAGAGAGTGTGCAGCAAAAACACTAACAATTACTATATTGTAATTGTCTCCCGTTCTCCACTTCTGCCGAATTCACTTCCAGCAGCTGTTTCCTTTAATGCTGAGGGCAAAACATTATCAGCTTTAGTGCACGACACAATCGTTTCAAATACACCAATAACAGCAACAACAACATAAGCTCAGCGAAAACAATTTTATTTTTATGGCGTCAAATCAAATGAAATGAAATTTTGAAATGACCACAAAACAACAACAGCAATAACAGAAATAAACCAAACCAAATCCATGTATGTATGTATGCATGTATGTACACATATGCAGCATGTGGTTGCCTTACAATACACATACACAAACAAATCTAAGCACATACATCCATATTTGTGTACATACTATGGCATACATCCATATGTACATAAAAAGCCTCAATAGGGACTCATGTTGGGTTTTATTTTATTGCGGCCATCTTTATTGTTGCATATGTGTATATATTTTTATAAGTATCTTAGTGTATATATTAAAGTAGACACATATGAAACACACTCACACATATATACAAGTGATAAGTGTGTGTATGTGTTTGTTTTCTTAATTCTCTTGAATGCGTTTGTCCCAAAATCAATCCGTCCCTATATCAGCATCAGCATCAGTTTGTATTGATGTGATATTCCTTCTCGTCGTGCATGCTACTGTGTGTTAATTTTATTTTATGGATTTGAAGAGTAGATATATCTTGAACTTATCAAGTTTGTGTTTTTCTTGAGGTTAGCAAATTGACCCTAGCCATTCAGAAAAAAGAACTTCAAATGCCCATATTGATGTAATTGTTTACTTTTTAGTAACTGTGAGATTTAACTTAGAGAAAAGTGTTTTCTGGAGAGAGAGTTTTAGCAGATAAACGACACTGATGCTCCAATTTAGGTTTGATTATTAACAACTCAGCAATTGAAATTCTCGGTTACACTTTAAATATAAAAAAATCAATTATTCGTTGTCTGGGATTTCAAAATCATAAAATTTTTCAAATTTTCGTCTACAAAAATTTTTACATTCGAAAATTTTAATATTCTTTCGTGGTAATTTTTTTTTTTTATTAATTAAAATATTTTAAGACACACAAATTAAAAATGACCGGCAGCAACATAAACAAAATTGTGCGCAGCAATATTAGTTTGAAGGTAAATTCTAATGACCTTCATTATTAATTTGAAAAAATCTGGAAAAAAGTTCTCCCTATTTTTGACTCGCTCATTTTATTTGCTTGTAGCCTTGGATACTCTCAAAGAATACTTCCGAAATTGTAAATACTTGCATACAAAAAATTTATAAACAATCTCAAAATAACTTCAAGAATGGTAAGTGAAGACTCCGGTTAGGAAAGATGACTGTTTGTTCGACTAGCGCCATTTTCTCACGCTCCATCTTTTGCATTTACAGATTTACTGCAGACAAAGCTTGCAGCACCTAAGCCCGAAAACAAGGGTCCAATACGTTCATTTAAATCGCAGGAACGTGAACGTACCATTCCAATCAACATCAATGTACCACGTCCGATCAAAAATCGCGTCACTGGAATTTCCGGATGCGGCACAGTTGCTGTAAACGCTGCTGCTGCCGGCACTAGTGGTACAGGTGAACGTCTAGTCACTACAGTAATGAACAATAACAAAAAGAGTGCCGTTGCCAATTTGGCAGCAAACAAAAAGCTACTACGTTCATCGCCAAATTACAAGATCTACGGTTCGCGTCGTTTCGGATCAAGCGCGAGTAGCTCAAATGCAAGCATATTTCGGCGCAACGACGAGCGTCGTCGTAGTCACCAAACAGCACAGCTTAACTATCTGCTTCGTTCATTCGGTACCCAACCAGTGACCAGCAAAGTAACGAGCAATTTTGGATTGAATCCAGCCGTTGCCAGGTACATTATACCCGTACGTAATCAACACATGGAAAGCCGATCGGGTGCTCTGCCATCGCATGTGATGCAAATGAGTACCGCCATACAGCGTGACCTCATGATAATCGACGGTAAGTTGAAGGATCGCATTGCATTGGGACGCAATAAGCTAATGAAGCTGGCACCCCATTTGAAGGAAGGTTCCGATCCCATGGATGGCTGGCATCATCCACCACCGCCCGAGATCTTTATGTCGCGTTTCAATGAACGAGGTATTGGTAGCTTGGAAATGCAAGAGCAGTATCGTCGTGTTAAAATCGCCAACAAGATGCGACAATTCGAGCATCTGCGTCAGATGCAAAGGCATTCGAGCCTACAGGGTGCCGTAGGCAAGAAGAGTAACCGTGAACGTGTTTTGAATAACTTCACTATTGATCCAAAGGATTTGCAATCTACACGCGCCTCACCGCACGCAGCAATGATGACGCAACAGCCGCCGCCGCAAGAACGTATGCCTTTGCCCACGCGACGTTTTAGTTTCCGGAGCAAAGTGACTAGCGAGGAGCCGCAGACGGAAAATTTGACGGGATCGATTTTAGCGCCTCACAATGCAGCAGTGCCATCACTGGGACTGGGACAACCAATAACTGCACAAACCGCTCTAGCATCTGCAGCGGCAGCAGCGGCAGCCGCCGGAGGAACACATTCACTAGGTAGCCTCGGTGTGACTGGGAGCGTCACAGCAGCAGCTCTACACAAAGCAACAACTGCATCAGCATCAAGAAAATCATCTACAAAATTAGCATCTGCCACCTCGCTAAAAGCCTCTGGTGGTGGTCACAATGCAACGCCGCACTCGGGATCACCAAGAGCGGTTCGCTACAATCGCAGCTCGTACTATAAGAAATTGTAAATCAAGGACCGGTAAGCGTCCAAACTTTCCAACACCAATATTCTAATGTGAAAAATAAGAGATTAAAGCAAAAATAACAACGAGAACGAGACGTCTGCGTATTTGTAGCTTATTTGGCATTTTGTGCATTTATTTATTGAAATACTTTTTGTGGATAGAATCCGGTATATTTTGAATTTTGATTGATAATGATAAAATTTGATGTTATTTGTTTCGAGACCTTTCTAATGTGATATGTCTTACACATATGCCAGTGAATATGTGTGTGAGTGTGCGTTAGTAAATCCATGTTAACCTCTTTATTTGAAAAACAAAACAAAGCAAAAAATTAAATTTTTAGTATTGTTGCAACGTGTAGTACAAGGTGAAAAAAAGAAACACAATAAAAAAAATAAAAAAATATTTTATAGAATTTTTAGAGAAAAAACATTTGGTTTTCATTTAAATCCTTATCGCTCTCTACCTTCATCTGTTTGTGTGCTTCTGTTTGGGTGTATGTGTGAAAGTGAATCTATGAATACAATTGCATCAAAGACGAAGTCCTTTTTATGTGAATGCGCAAATATTCGTTTAATTGAATTTTCGTCTAAAAGAAAATACAAGGGTTTTGCATTTAATTACTTTCTGTAATGAGTCTTTAAATGAAAAATCAACATGAGTAAAAAGTAATTAAAAAATGTGGTGGAAAAGAGTATGATGCTTAATGTAAACATTTGTGCTGCTTAAATATATTTAAACAAGATTATTTCAAGGCAACAATCGTGGACATTGAATCAACTTCTAAGGTTACAAAGAATCTGTTAAATTTATAAATGTATGTGGTCATGTACACATAATAGACAATTCGCCAGTAGGTACTCACTACTTGATAGCATAGGAATTAAAATTCAACTATTTCGAAAATTTCTAAAAAGTGTGTGTTAGAAATCTAAAGCCGCTTTAGTTTTTCTCTCAATTGAAAAGTTATGCAACAAGAACAAAAAATACTTCACCTTAGTTGCTGTCAACTGCAAGCGGACAAGCATTACTTAATAATAAAAAAAATCTTAACTTGATGGTAATTAATTATATTGCCTTAAACTTTTTTGCCAAATATCAAAGTCATTAGCACAGAAATTATGAAAATAAAAATGAAGCCTATGAATTTTGGCAAAGAAATCAAATCTACACCTACAGTCAGTTGAAGTTGAATGAACGCCAAATAGAGCGAGCGCATAAATATACAAAATGTTTGCAATGAATTTCTTTCTTATCTTAAAGTTATCAGAAAAACTTGCTCCACAGTGCTCAGAGCACTTAATTTAAATGTTATTATAAGGATATTATAAAATCAATAAAATTCAGCAAAAAAGTACCTATATATTTAAAATAACAATGGGGAGGGAAACCGCAGCAATGCCGCCGGAGTGTTTTGGAGTTGCTTAGATATTGAAGTTGAATACCTTTGAAAATAAAGGGGATTACTCTCCGTCAGCAAGACGGTCTAACTTTATCGAGAATAATAGATAGATATACAAGCAATGCTACATGCTGCTATTGTTAAACTCTATTATCTGTGACATAAGGTATAAGCACGAAATTTCGTACTTATGCCAATATTCGTAATATTTATTTGAGATATCACTTAATTTTTTCTACGAGTAGCTTCCAAAACCATGAAAAAGTTTCATCTCAATTGCAGCACCTCTCTTTAATTTCTACTGTATCGTATGCGTCTTTCGTGTGTGAGATTCCACTTAGAACTTAGTTTATGCATGAAAGAAAATTGAAAGAATCATTTGAAATCATGCTGTAGTGTTCATGCATTGATATAATGAAGAGGACAATATTTGGTACCTTCAACTTATACATTTGTGTATATCCATGTATGCACTAGCGGCTCCAAAGATTGCTTAAGGGGGCAGGGGGTTTTATTTTGTTTTTTTGATGTATTACCAATTATCAAAATGTATGAGATTCTCATCGGTATGTTCTATCTCAAAAACCTCTCCCTCCCCCTCCTGGATCCGCTAGAGGATGTAAGTATGTTTGTATACTTATACATATGCATAATTTATCATGCGGCATTATTGGAAACATGGCATTCAAAATGTATTAATGCTTTTTGGCTTATTTTTCCACTTTATCGTCGTTGTCGTCGTCGTCGTCGTTTTCGACGACTTCGGTATTTTCTGGACCAAAAATAAAATGCAAAAAAATACAAACACGCAACGTAACCTTTTTCAATGTCGAACTGTTTCCTTTCGGATTAAATTTTATTCTGAATATATACAAGTATGTGTGAATACATATTTATATGTGTGTACCCAGTTAACATTTTCGATCCCGAGAGATCCTTCTACAATTAACCGAGATAGATTTTTTTTTACTGCATTGCAAAACTCACTAAGTACAAATTTGGAATAAACTCGATATTTTTTCATGAAGTTTAAGATAATTTTTGTTAGGAAAACTATATTTTAACCATAGATTCCTCAAACTGTGAAACAGAATGTACAAAAAGTTATCAGTTACGCTGCTTTAATACTAATCATTTTTAAAACCATATTGTTTTAAAATTTAATTTAATTCAATTCATTTTATATGTTTTTCAAATGTATTACCTCTAAATGAACAACAAACAGTTTTGAACTTCGGTGTGCTCTAAGTCTTGAAGAATTTTCATTGGTGCTTCATTGTTATTGCTTTGGGTAACAACATCTTTCTTTATTTAGTTAATATTTAATTAATTATTAATACACAACAAAAATCTAAATCTCAACTATGAACCGCAACACAAAAAAGTTGTTAACAATTCTTTCTTCGCCTTTGATATGCTCATCTTCATTTGGTTGAGCAAAGATATTTACATATGTATATAGAAAAGCAAAACACTAAAAGAATAGGAGAGAGATATACAAATGATTGCCACAAAAAATTCTCTGGGAGTAAAAATTATAGCCTTGGAATTTTGCTAAAATGTAATCCTGTTAAAATCAGATAAAAAATCACATATTCATTGAAATGCTAGCTGGGTTTGAGCGGTAAACGTGTATGTATGTATGTATGTGTTTTTGTGCATGTTTGATACGATGATAAATGAATGATTACAAATGTGTAACGCTTTAGTTATAAAGTCGCATTAAGGCAAATACGTACACACATACATACATTTATATACACGTAATGCTGATAACTAGGTTAAACGCATTCCTGGTAGTAAAAACATACACACACATGTACACATTTTTTATAACAATAGTAGTTGTAGTAACATAATGTGGAAAAGTTCAAATAGGGGAGAAGTTTAACTTTTTCATATACAAATACAGACACACACACGACGTATTTATAGAGCGGAAATGAGTGTTTATTTTTTGCATTTATTTCTGTTTGCTTGTTTGTTTCGTGTTGATGTTGCGAACTGAAGAATTGCTAAACATGCACACATATGCATGTATTCGTATATATGTATGTACATAAAACGAAAAGTTGTTAACACTATGTTTATTAAATAACTTGAATATGTTTGGGGAAACAAACTGAAATAAACTTCAGTAGAGAAAACCATTTTATGAAAAATTTTAAACTTGTTTCAAGTTTTCTGGGAACTAGAAAACTTTATGTATGTAGATGACGTAAGCATACGTATCTACTTAGTTAATTCTTGAATTCACAAATTTTAATTCAACAATTGTTTTTTTTTTTTGTTTTCTTGGTACAAATTACAGACTCAGGCATCAGTTATACAATAATTGGTTTGCAATTTTTCTTTTACTTTGCCATTTTCACATACTTTCACGTATGAGTTTTATTGTGTAAGAATGCTAATTAAAATTATTCTCCATTTCCCGAAAAAGTCTTCAAAATACTGCAAACAGCTTTGCAAAACAAAATCAAACCTGAATTTTGGCCAAAGGGCAATAATTACACTTAGAAAATCTGTGAGTTGTTTAAAGAAAACTATTACCAGAATTTACAAAGATCTTTTATTTTACTCAATATTTTTCAATGGGTGTAAGTAAGTGAGCATTTGTTACTTTCATCACAGGTAATTAATGGGCTAATAAATATTCCAATTATCAGGCAATTCATTATTCTAAAATTCGTTTAATTAATAGTGCTGAATAAATTCATTTATTTTAATTTCAAATCGACAGGAAGAAAATGCTTAAGAATTTCCTTTTTAATTTTCAAAGTAATTAAATTTCATTCATAGAAAACTTTTTATCACATTTTATCATACACACAATTTTATTTAATCTAATTTTGTGACTAACCACACAAAATCTTAAGTGTTGCCTCTCTACTCATTGACAGAAAAGTCTTATAACGAATTAATTTCACTCACTCCGGTGAATGAGAGTGTGTGTGTGACTTAAGTGCCATGAATGCAGCATTTTTTGCCTATATATATAAGAAGGATACACGATTTAACGATTTAGTTGGGTATCAGTATGTGTCTGTCTATATTTGACCTTTGACACATTGTGGCAAGGTTGAAAATTTAATTAAATCTTATTTTATTAAATCATACATACAGGCAGTGGGTGCATATAAAAAGTAATGTTCTTTTAAGAGAGAAGAAATTAGGTATTTATTTTGAGTGAAAAGAAACTGAATTATTATGAACTATGGAACCGTAAATTATGTGTTCTGTGAAGAGTCGCCTGCGAAGCATGGACTCATTAACTATAAAAGAAATAAATTTGAGTGTTTCCAGTTAAGGATGATTTTTTCTCACTAGAGGTGTTGTATTGTTTTGAGAGCCGTGTGTGCAACAGAAGTTTTTGGAGAGAATAATATACTTTTCGGACTAAAAAGTATAAAATAATTGCTCTTTGCCCCATAGGGATTTATAACGTCATACAGATTCTTAACCAAATACAGATTGTTCTGAAAATTTGTATTTGTTAATTTTAGTAGGTATGAAAATACTTGCATGATTTAAAACAAGAAACCTGGGTCCCATGCAATATAAAATTGATAGATGAATAGTTCACCTAATGCATGGTTTTTCACTATGTCATATTCCCTGTCAAAAAGAGAGAAAGAGAGAATTTCCTATATAAAATTTGCCAACACGTTGGCAAATTTGACTGAACTTGTCATAGTGTAATAGTCAATAACAATTTTATCTCTACCCACATGCGTCCCACGTTTTTCGTACTAAAAAAACTACAAAGGTATCGAAAAATTATTTTTACAAATGAATGAAATTGAATCTTATTGACAAATCTGTGGTAATAAGGAATAACAGCTAAACTCAAAAGTCGAATAAAAACCTGCTGCGTATTTCTTATTATAAATCCCAAAATGTTGAAATTTTTTGAAAAAATTTTGCAATTTAGCAGTCTCCATAGTTTTTTATTAATTAAACCCCAATAATTATTTAAGAACTTTCAATATTTTGGGTTTTATAATGAAAAATATGCAAAAGGTTTTTAGTCGACTTTTGAGTTTAGCTGTTATTCCTTATTGCCACAGAAATATCTACTTTTCAAAACGCCAAATTAATTATTCTCGACACAAACCATACATTTGCCATCTGTTAGTAAACACCGTTCTCCTTATTTATACACTAGCCTGAAAGTATGCTGTAGTATAATTATTGTAGAATAATAATATTTAAACACCAGCCTGTAAGTATTCAGTACCATAATTATTGTTTAATAATAATATTTACACACCTGTAAATAAATAAACGCTAATATTTTATATTATATTATAAGTATATATATTTTACATATTTCATATTGCATTGTCAACCAGTTCTGAGCTATGTTTAAAGTTTCAAGTCTCTAGCTCATCGTAGTTTAAAATCGATTGCAAAATTCCACCCGAACCGACAGACTGCCAGACAGACACCATTTAAAGCTAGTTGATATGAACGTGGTAAAAAATTGAGAAAAATGGTTAGTCAGTGGTTCATTACTTTTTTTTTTAAATTTCTTAAAGAACAAACAAGCGTAGGTATTAAAATTATTACCATGATTGGGAAAATTTTACCTATGTTTTCTGCATAAAACCTTTTTACTCTAATAAAACTCGGGCATGCCAGGGCTAAGCAAAATGCAGATAAGTATTTAATGCTAAGCAGATATGGGTTTATGAATACGTTTTTTAATTGGTAAAGACAAAAGGTAGATTCACCCCTAACTCCAAATTAAAAAAAAATAAAAGTCAATTGCTGTTAAAAAAACCAAACTTTTAATTCCATCAATACTTGAAAATCAGAATAAAATAACAAAAACTACAGTAATAACAGAAGGCAGTCCTAAGCCTTCAGCCAAGCAGAGCTGTTGTCCCAATTTGGCTCGGATTGTATTGAAGTCAAAATGCTGATCCTCCAATCACTTTCAAAATGTTATCAAAAATAATGAATTTTTATCAAATGTTGTATAAAAAAAATGATAAAGTAATCGAAAATGGCACACATGTCAAAAATCCATTCACTAAAACTAAATCAAATTAAAAAAAAACTAAAACCTAAACTTGTCTGCTGCTTATAGTTTTATTGCTATTTCAGATTTTATAAAATATACGATGAAAGCTAAACATACACGCGCTAAAACAAATGAAAACTAACAAAAATACCAAAAAAAAAGGAAAAAAAAGAATCATTGAAATCCAAAGTGAGTGGAATTTTGTGGTACAATGAAACAAAATTGACACACGGCTGCACTCTTACAATCACAGACACACACACACAAAACAGCAAGCAGCAGTATCAACTGCGACCCAACCAGCGAACGAGAATGAATACCATGTGCTATGTGCATGTTTGTTGTAGTATTTTTGAGAAATTTTGAACTTCTAGTACCATACAAACTTAAGGGGTAACATACGTTTAGGAGTGACTACATATTTTTAGTTTAAAATAAGAATTGTTTTTAAATAATTGTTTGGATATGCGAAGGTTGGAGCTTATATTTCCTGGTGACCAGCATAACTTACTGATGATATGATCTAAAATAAGAGAAAGGATATTCTTTAGTTGAATAATAACGAGCGCATCAAAGGTGATTGTGAATAATCAAAAAAATTGGGTTTTTTTTAAAACAAATTGGAAATTTATGATATATTACAAACTTACCAAGCCTTATGAATGAACTTTAAAAAAAAAAACTCTCCATGAGCTAAATTTTTGATGCCAAATTTAAAGGAGGGATCGATTCTAATAGCATTGTTCAAATATTTCAATAATTGAAGGATGGTATAATTAAAAAAACAATTTTGGGAAAATTAGATTCTTTTTCTGTAAACGTATATTACCCCTTAAATGCAATGTAAACTTGCACCAGATGTTCTTTCAGTTTTTGCGCATACAAGTGTTTGAATGAAGTTTAAATGGAACTTTAAGGTCGCTCAGTTTCTTTATGATTGGTTGTTGTACACCTTTGAAGTGCATTTTCATTGAATCGACTTTAGTAAATGGAATATTTGTTTATAGACAACGTTTGCCACTTAATTTTAAATGGATTTCTGAATGTATGAATAATCTCCAAAATAAAACAAATTAATTATTTTCCTTTGGATTAGGGAAAAGAGATAGGTAAAAAGCTATGCCCTTATCGGGAGCCGTGTTCAAACCTAGAATGCTGCCGCTAATCTGGAAGTTGTCGCGGACAACGTCGCTATTTACCTAAGCTATGCTATACAAAGCGTTTATATATTAAAAAGGATTATTTCACTTTAGACTATGCATTACGAAATATACCATAATTACCGGTTATTTCATTTCATGCTTTGAAATGACGTTTTCAATATTTCACTGGGTCGGCGGAATTGCTTAAAAACACAAACGGTACTTACAAATAATAAGTAAGCAATTAATAAAAGAAATATTGCTAAATTCAAATTCACAACTGAAGAATGATTCTCATAGCTGGATGTGCAGTAATGTGAACTGGAAACGAAACATATCTTTTGTAATTTTTTTAAACATGAATTAATTTTGTTCAGTCTTTTTTAATTCATTTCATAATACTCTAATTTTTAAACTAAAACATTTTCATTACACTTGCTCTATGATTGGTGGCAGGATTACATTTGTTTTGCAAAACATATGCAACTAATTTAAAATATTTCATCCAATTCCAACTGATAACGTAATTTCGGCATGGAACCAATGCGGGTATCAATAAGGATGGTATCCCATTTTTTAATTTCAATAAGGATGGTATCCCATTAATTTAATTTTAATCGAAAATAATCTTTGTCTCCTTTTTCGCTGTTTAAGGGTTCCCTACAGATTCTATGCAGTGCTTGTGCAGTTCAATCTAGGACTTTAATTTTATTATCATCCAACCACTTTTCGAAGCACTTGGAAGTGTGCTTGGTGTTAAAAAACCATGATGAAGACATTTCCTCTTTGTTTTACGGTAGTTTCCTAAATAGCAGGGTATTTAAGCAGTCAACGATTCCTTTTATTAGGTGGAGAAGGCCACAACCTTGAGCCTGAAAGCACCGCCCAGGCCAGAGTTGAGCCACCGCTATGCTTTAAAGTGTCCACGTTTAGCTTCACGTTTACAGTGAAGCTGTAAGGCAAAACTGTTTCCCATAAACAAAGCTACAAGCAATTTACAGCTTTATTTTCTTATTTCTTTTGGCGATGTAGCAGGTTCTTTTACGAGTCCTTATAAGCTATCAAATTCGCATCATACAGTGCTTGAACTTATAGATAAATCAAGATCATTTACGTTATCCGAGGAGGATATAAAATATATATATTTTTTTTAAATTGGCTGCTCTAGAATGAATATTTTCAAATACTAAATTTTCAGGTGCTTGGAAATGACTCTAGAACAGCGGTTCTCAACTGTGCTCATCCTGCGCCCCCCTTTTGGAATCCATGGCAAACCCGCGCCTCCCCTACTTTAATTCTTATACAAGTTTTTTATGCTGGTTTACTATTTTTTAAATTAAATCATACCCGCCTGGATAAAATTCTAGTTTATCCGTAGTTCGGAGAAGGCTTTGGTTAGTCTGCGTCAAAGATAAACTAGACCAGTAAATTTATTAAATAGTTGAATAGTTATTCGTGAGAAATATTAGGATAATGAAGTTTTAGTTGGAAATTCGCTAGCAAAAACTAACCAAGTAATTAATAAATCGAGCCAATCAAGCATTATTTTAAGAGTTTCCTAATGTTAAAGTTTGGTATAATAAAAGGTAGTCGAGAAACCCACCAAAGGCAAAAAAAAACTCTGTAGAAAAAGGAGACAATAATGTCGGTGATTTGGAATTAAAAAAGATGATTGGGAAGTCGAGGCAAAATTAGAGAAACTCGTGAGGGCCTAGTTGGTAGTGTGACCTTTCACTTATTCTGTTAAATACTAAATATTATGATTACGGTGAATTACAGAGTACTAAAATACCTCCGCGCCTCCCTTCAAATCTGTCTACGCCCCCCCATCAGAATTTTCTTTTTGCGATAAGCCTCGTGAAATCTTCAATGATTGTTAATTTACTATGAATTTTATATTTGGTATTGGCCATGTTAAAAACTATATGAAGCTAAAGAGCGGAGAATATTTAACTTTACTCGGTACCGTTTGTAATTAACTAACGAAAGAAAATTTTCATCTGGTTGCATAAGTTTTATTATTATTGCATTTTTTATGTTGCCATGTTGGCAACTACTAATTTCCCCAGCGAAAAAAATGGCTAAATATTATTATCAAAACAATAATAAATGAAACCTAAATGCCACCGTAGTTGCGTATGTTTTCCACAATACTCTATAAATGTTTCAAGTGCAAATATGAAAAAATATGAGAATTTTTGCTAATGATAAATTTATGATGCAAAAATCTTACTAAACTTTAAATCAATACAAGAAATATGAATCATGTTTTTATGGTGCAATTCATTTCAGGAAAATATCTCTTCAAAAGAAGCACACAAGCTACAGTTTCAGCGTAGCAGCAGCATCAAGAGCGATTTACAATTTCAATTGAGGTTATGGGCGAATAAGATTAATTTCCATGCGTTCGAATAATAAAACACAATAGACAAACCATAAAACTACCATACATATCAATCTTTCGCCTACACGATAGTTGGCAACATATAGCAATATTATAGCAGTGGCAGTAACAAAAACAGAGAGAAGAAAGAAAGTAAGAAAATAAATAAAAACTGCATAAAACGAAAAAATACACGGCGACGGGCAGCAAAATCATTGCTATCGCAGATGCTGTTGTTCCTGTTGCAAAAAGACAAACAATGCAGTGAATTGATGGCGATGTTGAATGTGTGAGTGGGTGCGAATGTTAGTGAATTCATTGCAAGGTTGCCGCATGTTGCTGCTGGCAAAAAATAATACGATCGCGAAAAATAAAAAGGATTTTAAGACTACTGCTGCTGCTGCTGTTGCTGCTGCAATATAATCTAACATTTTCTACAGTATACTCAGGGTCATTGCTATAACTTGAAATTGCGGCACCCAAAGCAGCAGCAGTAGCGCTCTGAAGGACCTGCTAGTAACAACAAAATTTTAGTTGTCATACACATTTCAAAATGGAACTGAAGTAAAAAATTGAGTATAAAGTTAAATTTAAATATTAAATAAATTTCCAATAAAAATACAATTTCACATAAATACCTAAATTTGAGAGCAGCCACTTTAGTTATTTACAACCACTAACACACACTTTATGGGAAATTTCCATCCACACACACATTCAAACACAAGCACAGAAGCAGACATAAAGACGTAAATCATAATTCGTATGTATGTCGGGCACAGCCACTACTCGTTCACCATTGATTCCCAAAACAACAAATCGAACGTTTATCATCATCGTAAAAATGTTGCTTACAGCAAACTGGAGAAGCAGTAACCAACAACAACAACAACAGCAACAACGGAAATTGCTGTAGCTATAAAGTAAGCATATACAAAAGTTTCCAAAGGGTCAAAATATCTTTCGAGTTTTTAGTTCATCCTTCTTCTTTTTGCTGCTTTGGAATATACACGGAAATAGTAAATGCGCTAACTATGAGGGTATAGCAGATACACAAATACATAAACAGACATACTTACCCAGCACCAACACAACGACATTGATCTTAATGTGCGCGACAGCTCCCACTCATTTTTTCTCGGTTTTTGTTTATTTGAACACATATATGCACACATACATTCGAGTATGTGGCTACAAGCATATATGAGTAAAAGTCTGCTGCTGCATAAATTCTTAAGAATGTGTGTGTGTGTGTATGTATACACGTGTACGTGCTTCTGGTACTCGAAGGGTTCCTCTTTAATTTATTGAAATGTTTTTCATAACTTTTTTGTTGCAGGATTTACGTACATATAAAACGAATTTATATTTTTTAAATTTACTTTTTGCTTGCGGAAAATCTTTGAAGTAAAAAACTTCTCACTCACACACATACATACCCAGGAATTATACACACGTACATATGTATGTATGAATATGAATTTTGTTTGAAGACATGAAAAGGGCGCGTCATGAGTAACGCAATTTGTCGTCTACAAACTTGCTGAAGTACATACGTTCATGTGTTTGAATGTGTGCTTTTATATTGGTTTGAGTGTGTAGGTATATGCACATATATATTTCGCTTAAGTGTTTTTTAATGATTTTGTGAGTGGTGGAATTTTTGTGAGAAATAGAAACAGATTTTTAATATGCTACAAAAATAATATGCATATTTTTTGTTGCAAAAACAGGCACTTTTTCTATATTAAAAGAAGTTCGCAACATGGTATGAGGCGTATTTTTATGATTAAAAAGACGTCTGAATATGGATGGGGAGTTTTTTTCTAAAAGATCTAAAACCCTGGATACACACATAAATATTTCTTTACTTTATTCGAACTGAGTCAATTTAATTATTTCAGTGTCATTGCAAATTGTTCAAACGATGGTAAATACCGAAAAAAATAGATAAATTGCCGCGCTTTTGAAAGTTTATTGCTTTCAATAGGGCTGCCATAATTTTATTTTTTGCGAAAAATACTTAGATTTATTTTGGAAGTCCTTATTTCTATTTTTTTTAGCTACCAATTGCACATTCATAAAAGTAATCGCTTATTTCAAAGATTAAGTATTTAACGCATTTGTCTGTATAAATGTGGAAATCCTTTCGTCCGCAGCAAGTGGGCTGAAAAATACTCATGTCATTTCAGCCATGTTAACAATACTAAAATGGCAATTAAAAGTGAAAGGCCCAACAACAATGACTGTGGAAAAAGGAACATTAAACTGGCAAATCCTGTTGAGTAAACCTAAAACGATCAGTATTTAAACATTATGCTACCTGCTTCAGTTTGAGCTGCCGAACCAACCGAATTTATCTACGAAATTGACCCAACTCAACTTCAAGCTCGTTCTTTCACACATTTGCTTCAACTTCTACAGCTGCCCTACTGCAGTTAAACTTTACTTACACTTTGTTAGTTTTACCATTTCATTGTTATGTTTGTTGCCATTGTTGTTGCTTCACTCGTAGCATTGTTGTTTGCATTGCCATAGGTATTGTTGTTGCTGTTCATGTTGTTGTTATACTTGTGTATCATAATAATGAAAAGTCTCTTAACGTCGACTTGAGAGTGAGCAGTGAGAATGAATGACGATGGTGGCATTTGATGCCTGCCTGCCGTTGTTAGTGGCCACTTACCTCTCTTTGTATATTTTATGGCAAATACTTTTCTCTCGCTTAACCAGTTCAACAGGAACAACAAGCACAACAACAATAACAAGAAAAAAAGTAGCTTCTGCATTGGTGCACTTAATGGATATATTAAAATTTTACAAGGTGCTTCCATTCCATTCCCTGTCATGCCATGGCAACCGTGTAACCATATCCTGCTTATGTATGTTTGTATGTATATGCTTCATTGTACTCTTTGTTGCTGTCGTTATTGTTGTTGTTGTTATTCTTGCCATTGTAGGAAACTCAAGCTAATATTTGTTAAGTAATTTTTGTTTCGAGAACTTTTTTGCTTTATTATATAGTTCCTGCTTCAAATGCATACACCTTAGCTATTTGAATGTATGATTTTTATTGTGGGGCGTTTATACTTTGTACGAACAGTGGCAGCAACACACGATCAGCAAATTGTTGATATAGCTTCTCTCTTTTTCTTTTTTTAATAATGCTGTCAATTAAAATTAAAAACGAACTTAAAACGTTTTAATGAAGTTAATGAATTTTGTATGTTTAACATTACATGAAAGTGCATGCTGTCGATGAGTTGCCAACATCGTTTAAAAAATTCATCCTGAAGTACATACTGCATATAAAATTACATACGGTGTGGTTGCGATAATGTGTGTGAGAGCGATAATGATTGAGTGCAAAACAAGATGTTAAAGAGGAAGTTATTGTTAATTGAGAGTTTAAATGCACAAAAGTAATTAAAAGGAAACCAATATTGCGCAGTTTAAACATGATTTCTTTTGGAAAAATCTCCTGTCTGGTTTAATCTATAGCGTGCAGTTTGTTTGAAGAAGAAAAAACATCTGACGTATTGCTTTAAAATGACAAATCATACTCATTTAAATTATCATACATTCGCCAGCAGAAAATTCAACAATCATGTTTAAGATATAAGACCCTAAAATATCAATATTTTATATGGCAACTCTGTGTCCCAAGTGCCAGATGTAAGTTGCAATATAAAAGTGAAAGAACTCTAGTATTTGTAGCAGGAATGTGTAGTGCTAGAATATACAGTTTTAGTAGATGAAGGCACCAACAAAATTTCACAATTGTAATCTCCAAACTTCAAAAACAGCTATTCCTGGGAAAAACTATTTTTCATAATTCAATAACTACAGAAATGTGATGGACTAAGAGCAAAAGTACAAAGTTCAAAGCCCATCGTATTTTCTTTCATAAAAAAAATAAAAAAAATCCAACAAAACTAGATTTCCTTAAAAAATAATAAAGGAAAATCTCTCTCTAAACAACACCTTCCGGAAAAATAATCTTCACACTTTGTCATGTAAATATATCAAGCATGAAGTTTAACAGTTTTTACTGCTGCCATAACTTCCAAGTTGAAAACAAAATTAGAAAATCGAAACCAAACCCCTTCACTCTCAAGTCTGCTTGTTGGTCACAAGTAAGTAAGCTACGCCAAAAAATAATAAGAATATTAAAGTACAAAAAATAGAGCAAAAAGAAGAAGAAAATGACAGAATAACAAGTCAAGCTGCTGTCATTGTCAGTGTCAACATCAATGCAACAAGTTCGCAATTGTGACTTTTTGTCACTGAAAGAATAATATTATATTTGTGAACTGCTACTGCTGACCATGACTCGTGCTCATGTAAATACGGCAGGTGAAATGTGAGCTATACTATTGAAACAGGATTTGTTATTCTCGGACTGCTTGAGTCACTCGCTGCAACATATAAAACGTGTGCTTTGTTATATAGACAGATGATATGTATTATCCTACAAAAATATTTCTTTATTCTGAAAGAAAAAAAAGTTTTTCTAAAAGATGAAAAATAGATTGTTAACACTATCAAACGTTACGATTACTTCTTGTCGGAGTGAAAAATTTCAAAATGATTGTTTGAAAGGTTTCGTAATGAAGTGAATTTCCCGAATCTTGGCTGGGGACCAAGTTGGCTAGACTGAAATAAGTAAAAAATTATATCCGAACAGATTGGTTATTTGTGGATTTGCATGTCAACATTTCTTTTGAAAAGAAATGAAATTGAGATTGTTTAGATCATTTCAAGACATTGTGACTTGATTTGACAAAGGGGAAAGGGAAAGTTTTATGACGCACGGTAACAAAAATCAATTCAATCTAGTTATCATTGCGGTATCGGAAATCTATTCAGTCTAGATACCATCAAAGTATCGAAAACATAAGGAAAATAAATCTTTTGCTATGCTGGCATGTATAATATTGTTGTGAATATAAAATTTCTCACAATCTTTGCAGTTGAATTTATTCCTATTAGACTTGGTTGCATCTTAATGCTACGCTTTCAACAGTCAAATGTTTACCTTGAGCGAGAATTTGAAAAAAATAAAGAAGAAGAAACTTAACTTTTCTGAACGCAAAGCAGTAAATGCATATACATAGTTGCGAATTGCGACAAATAGCTGAAAATGTATATGAAACTACACACACACAAACGCGCATACATAAATATATTATAATTTTGGTGTGTGCATGTGTGAGCGAGTACGCGTCAAATGCAGGAAACAGGAAACGGAAGCGCATCGCTTTATATTTTATTTACCACTCCACAATTTTTTATATTTATTTAGTTTTTTGTTTTCTTCGCTTTTTGTATGTATATCACTCCTTCCATTTAAATCTCAGCCCGCAAATGTTAGTTTTTCTACTCACATATTCACGTATCATCATATATGTATATGAGTGTGTATGTGTATTTATTTGTATATGTTAATGTATTGCTTATTATCAGGGATGTGAAGTAGGGCTCGGTTTAGCGGTTCAAGATATCACACAGGTTCGTTTCAAAAAATCGGTTCTGCCGAACCTTTGAACAATTGGTTAGGTTCGGTATCGTACTAGAATAGTATTATTTTACCCTAACATAAGTATACCTCTTGGCATCGAATGTTAGGTCCGTGTGGTTAATATTTTATTTTGATAGTTTTTGTGTGAAATATTTTATTTATCTATAATGGTTTTTGTTGTATTTATATAAATATTTCCGTCAATATAATTGTCCTTCAACGATTTCACTTGTATGGGAGACAGGCGTACTGAATTTTTTTTAGTTTACATCAGAATTTCTCTTGATTACTTATTGAAAAGGTCACTTATATTGGAGGTAAACGTGGCTATTTTCCGGTATTCATGACGACAGTTATTCTAAATAACACTTCAACGAAGTATACTTAATTTCGCTCAAGTTTTGCACAGATATGAGGGTATGACTAGATCAGGGATTTGTATATGTCCATACATTCTACACCGAATTATGGGCGTTACAAACCATTGTTACTCCATCAAAATCAATATACATATATACTCTACACACAAAGCGTATAGAGTATAAAAATAAGTGTTTCCAGATGTAATAATGAAATATTTTTTTAGCTTGAATCAAGTCACTTTTTGGAACAAAACTTGTTTGGTTTTGGTTCGGTTCGAATCAATCAAATTACGTATGGTTTGATTCAAAAGTGTCTTGGAACAAAACGGGTTTCCATCCCTGCTTAATATAAGTATTTTCATCCTCCACCAACAACCGGTTTGTCTTACATTTCAGCTTTTTGCGTACTTTCTTTTGATTTACTTTAATTTTTTCGTCATTGCTGCATTTCTGAATTGTGAGAAGTTTTCAATACTTTTTTGCCATGTTGGCAAACAAGATTTGCATAACTTTGTTTGCATATATGCCAGTGTGTGTGTGTGTTTCGCTCTTGATTCTGAGTAGCATTTGAAATAGTTATGACATCATGGGAATGTCATAAATATTAACATGTGAGAAATAATATTGTGCAAGACTTGAAAGCTGTCATAAGGTTTTTTTTTTACATCTTTACAAGAAAAAATGTATTTATACTTGGAAATTTTAAATATTTTAAAATAATCTTAGAAATATTCACAAGAACTTTTCACATAAATTAAATATAATATCTATGATGTTTTGAGCTTTGTTGTAAACTTGTAAATAAGATAATGCCTCAATAATCATATTTGTGATTAAAATATGCTCAAAAATATAAAAAATGCCGGAGATACATACGTAAAGACAAATGATATATATCATTTGAACTTCTATCTAATTCAGTATGCTTCAGAAAAAAAATTATGTTTAAAAAATTATGTTAAAAAAAAGAAAAGTTTTTTCCACAATTGTGGTTTGGTTCAAAACCGGTTTGCATCCCTGCTTAGTATAACATGGTTTCAATATCATATGAATAACGCACTAGCCACACAGAATTGCATATAAGTTTATGAATGAAAACACTTTAGCAAAACTAATATTTAATAGTATTATTTCAAATGTGAAACCATAGTAAGAGGACTTAGAAGTTGGTCCATTTTTTCGCACAGTAGCCATTTTAAATTTTTGACAAGTAAGACGAACATTTTGCAGATGTATTTTAAGAAATGGATACAAAAGTGAGAGTCAGTAGTGGATAGATGATTAATACTGTTTTTATTGCTTAGTACTAAATTATAAATTCTATTTGTTATAAACATTTGTTTCCTTTATTAACAAATGTTATTATGTAACTTGAACGTGTTAAGAATTAATAGATAATACAAAAAACAGCAAGTACGTCTCTCTTTGTGCATGCAATACCCTTATTTATTCTCTTATAAATTCTCACAAATAATAAAACAGAAAAATAGAGCCGAAATAAATTTTTTCCCCAATTGTCAAAGTTCGTCTTACTTGTCAAAATCTGGGGATTTAGTGAATAAATTTCGTTCTTCACTACTTTTAGTGCCAATGTGAGTAAGGCTCCATTACAACTAAACTTTTAGTGGTAGTTTGTATCAAATTTCATTATCACTAAACCTTTAGTGGTAGTGGAAATACAAATCAACTAGTGGTAGCGAAATTTCAATCTCACTGTCACTAACATCATATTCCACTACCACTAAACGTTTAGTGATAGTGAAAGTCAGACCCAACTACCACTAAACTAGTGGACATCAAATCCCACTACCACTAAATGTTTAATGACAAGGAAAGAGAGTTCAATTGGCTACTTACTGGAAGGAAAAATTTAATTGCACTAAATTAAACTCCTACAATATAAATTGTCATCCCAAAGCCTTATATAAACTTTTACCTAATTTGAGTTTAATAAACCTCTCCAAACCTGTCCAATCAAAAGTCCAATCTTTAAAAAATATGAAAATGTAAAAAACAACATCAAATACTGTTTTTTGCACTCCAGTATTTATAACGCTAACTGTTGTTTTTTGTAATATATGCAGAAGCCGTTCATTCATTCAAACATTTTTTTTATTTCTACAATTTTACCAGGAACTAAAACGCAGGCTGCTGTAGCAACAAATACTGTAGTTTTTCCGTTATCTACTTATCAATTTGTTGATTGATTACAAAAAACTAGTTCATTTTGTGTTTTTTAGGTAACTAAAAAGTTTTTATCCTTCCATGAAATGAGTTCAAAAAGTCTCGATTTTGGCAGCGATGACACCTTTGTAGATCGTTTATTGACAGTGGGAATTGGCGTCCACTAACTACAGCTAAAGATTATTGCTAATGAGATTTTATTTCCACTACCACTAAAGGTTTAGTGGTAGTTGGCTCTTATTTCCATTACCACTAAACACTTAGTTATAATCGGATTTTATTTCCAATATGTGTATATACAACTGTGTGCGAAATAATAGCAGTGACATATAGTTAAATTTTTGGTCAAAGAAAAAAATTTGTTAGAGAGGTTTTATATTTTTTTAAAATTTACCACACCACAAGTTTAAATTAGTGAAAAAATACTCATCATTAAAACATACAGTTATTCACTTAAATTAAAAAAAATAAAAATGTATAAAATGAAAAATTTCAGTTGTGATAAATAATAGCAGTGTTTTACATGTTACGAAAAAACTAAACGTGTAATAGTTAATTGAATGAAAAAACACGAAATAATATTTAAGCAATTAATATTTTGTGGAATGACCCTTGTTAGCAAGCACAGCTGCGCATCTTCGAGACATTGAATCCACTAGACGCCTGCATTTCTCGACAGGAATGGCTTTCCATGATCTTCTTACCGCATCCCATAAATCTCACATTTTTGGGATTCTGCTTGCCCACAGCTTCCTTGACATCGGCCCAAAGATTTTCGATGGGATTGAGGTCTGGAGACTGAGCCGGCTAGACCATGACCACAACCCAATTTGAAGCAAACCAATTTGTTGCCAACTTGCTGGTATGCTTTAGGTCGTTGTCTTGTTGAAAGACCCATTTTAGTGGCATTTTCCATTCAGCGTGTGGTAACATAGTTGACTCCATTATTTCCACGTATATTTTTGCATCCATATTTTCCTTAATCCAATAAACCGGGCCTGTACCAGACATTTATTTTTGCAACTCCATGCTCACGGTTCTGGAAACGTATTTAGGATCAAATGGAGCTCCTGCTGGTCTTCGTACATATTGGCGGCGTCTTTTAGAACCGAATAGAACTATTTTACTTTCGTCTGACCATAAAATGTGGCGCCATTTATTAGCTGACCAACTCAGGTGATCTTTCGCAAATTTGGTTCTGGCCTGAACATGTCGCGGTTGCAGGAATGGCACTTTTCTGGGGCTTCTGTCGAAGAGCTTAGCTTTAATCAGCTTCTTTCTAATTGTAAACGAGCCCACACCAAGATTCAGCTCATCTTTAATCTTCTTCGACGTATTGAACGGATTTTCTCGCGCCAAAGCCACCACTTTGCTCAACTCCGGCTTCGAAAGAACTTCTTTGCGACCTCGTGTTTCGGTTTTTTGCATTGAATATCATTTTTACTGAGCACCCGAGCAAATTTGTATAAAATTTTAAGATTTTCCTTGGGAAAGCAGTTTTTTAATAATTTTCCGGTTCTCACTAGAGCAATTCTTAACACGACCCATTTTTCTCAAACAAATTATGATTTGTGTTTTTTAATCAATGAATAAAATATGAATAAAACTTATTTTAAACAAAAAAATATTTAAGTCTAGTCTGTTTCACTTTAAATCATTCAAACACTGATACTACATCACTTGGACTGCTATTTTTTCGCACACTAAAAAATAGTGCGTAGTGGAAAAAGTAGCGGTACTTCTTAAATGTGGTGACTAGATCAGAAGCTAATATATTTTTAGTGAAGTAGTATTTAGGCCTACGTTTTAGTGTTAAACGATTTAAATGACAGTTGTTATCTAAATTTAAAAAAATCAATGCTTGATTTTCCCTAGGTCACTGCTATTATTTTGCACACAGTTGTACATATATATATCCATGCACAAACTTTACTAGCAAATATTTATTTAAAAAACTACCAATTCTAATTTATAATTCTAACTAGACGCAAGTGCATTGTGTCATACATGTTTATAAGCCAAAATTTACTTTGATCCTGTGTTTTAACAAATTTTCTGTGTATATGTGTGTAAGTACTATGTATATGTGTGTGTAACATACACGCAAATTTAACCACAATTAAATTAGTTACGAGTATGGTTGAGAAATTAGTGCACACATACATACGCACACATAGCTTAAAACAACAAATACAAAAAGCCTTCGTTATCAGTAGTAGCGGCATGCCACAAAATTAAAATTGCAAACACAAAATTTTAACTAATTTTCATATGAAGGACAAATTGAAGGAGAAGGGGAGGTGAGGAATGAGGAAATGAGGAAGAAGATGAGTTGGCTGTCAGGTGCACAGATACATACATAAATATGCATGATGCATGTGGGATGCATTTGCACGCATGCAATTAGTTGCAATTGCTATAAAAGCAAATACATCACCACTACTACAACGTTGATGATGATTATGACATTAGTGATGATGATGGGATTCAAAATACATCAAATGCATGTATCCATACAAACATTTTGTATGCGTTTGCTAAAAACTTTTGGTAATTTAATTAACCTCATTTCGATATTTTGAGTAACAGCGAACACATACAAACTCACAAGGCCGTATTTAGGAGGGAGGTTTTGGGGGTTCTGAATTCCGCCCCCCGAAATGTGAAAGCTTTTTCCTAATTTTTGATATTGATTGCCAGTGGATGGAAAAAAAGTCAAAATAAAATATATTGAACGATTTTTAAATATTTTTTAATCGGTTTCTTATTTTAAAAATAAATTTGAATTGAAATCGTACGAAGTTGTGCTACATGGCCAAAAACGGTATTTTCAGGGGTTTCAACCCCATTTTTCTAAAACGTGACGTAATGGGAAGTTTTTGAACTCAGATTCGTGTTCAGCATGAAAAATTCATTCGCAAACACTAGGAACAATTCACCAAACCCATGCAGGACAGTGTTATTGAATAAGCTTCAAAGTTCTTAATCTTAAAATATAATTAATTCTTTAACCCGTTATTGCTCAGAGCACCCGACTCAGAAGATTTCAATGTTGTGACTACACGAATTTAGAGAATATATGTCAACCTCATCCGGGCTCCTCATCATTGATAATGGCCCGAATTCCCACTGATAATCATTTGAAAAAAATTAGTTTCTGAATATTTTTGGCATTTTTGATAATTTTTTTGAGGTTGGGTTCTTTACAGTAATGGAAAGTCAATGAGTTATCGAAATTATTTCTTTCACGATAAAAAATGTATTTGGAATCCACATTGAATAATATGTATTTGAAAAAATTTATATTGATTATTCTGTGAATGTTTTTTTGTCATTTTCGGCCATTTTTTTTAGGTTAAGATTAAGAAAATTCGGATACAAAAATTTTTCCTAAAGCTTTAAGACATTTATCCACTTTTCTCCCTAGTCTGATAAGGTCCATCAAATGCATCATCGTATTTAATTTATTGTATTTAAACATCAGTTTCATAAAAATTTTATATGAATATTTTTTTCGAATGAAAACCCCCCCGAAAAAAAATCCAGGCTACGGCCCTGCAAACTCATACATATGCATGGAATTACTATTCTACTTATAAGTCGCCTGTATGAACGCAATTTTCGGGTTTCGAATGTGTCGGTGTGAGAAAGAGTGATGGGTTAAAAAGGGTTAAAATTACAAAAAAATTTATGCGCAATTTGAAGCATCATACATTTGCATATTATTGCTAAAATTTTGTAGAGCACGTGTGGGTAATTTGGCAGTGGGGGTAACGTGGCAATTTGCAATCCTTTTGTGTGTATGACAGTTAGATATCTATCAAGATGTTAATACATATGATTTATATACCGGCTCATTTCTCAGAAGACTGTATAACTGTACACGTATAATTTCGTTTTTTCAGTGCAAAAGTGTAAATTTCTAGTTTCTAAAGTTTTCTTCGAGTGCTGTATTTCGCCGCGAATTCAATATTAGTTTTCTGTTCTGTTTTAAGCTTTTATTGAAGTAAATATATCCAAAATATTGGTTTTTATTTATCCATTGTACAATGTACAATGGTTTTTAACGATTCTTAATATGATTCGATGCCGTGTAACATTTTATCTAAAATGCCGCTTTGGGGTAATCTAACGTGCATTTGTGGAGGTAACGTGGCGAAAACTATATGACGCTGGTTTTATGCCTCCTGGTGCTCAGATTGAAGTTAACACTTCTGAATCTGCGAATGCCTACACATCTGGAGTTGCAAGCCGTTCAAGTGCACCACTAATAGCATCTTTAAATAACTTTTTTTTGCGTAAAAGCACACCAACTAAAAGATAAAATCGTGGCCGAAAGCCGATAAAGAGTTTGGTTTTGACTTCTGCTGATAAAATAAAAGAGCTAGAGGAATAAGCAAAGAAAAAAACACCACCAGCAACGAAAAAATGGAAAAACCACGAACTTCTTCATGAATATCATCAGAAGAAGACTTTTGCATAAGTTCTTTAAGCCCGATGCTCCAAAAACTTGATTGATTTAATCCAATTAAATGTTTGGAATGAAAAAGAGAAGTTCATTTAAAAGGTGTCAACATTACTGGGAGTTATTGTATTTGTACAAACGGCTAATCAGTTTAATACTAAAAACGATTTCGATTGTTATTTTTCTGCGGTAAATAAACATTTTTCACCATTTAAATTGCAATTTAATTCATTTATTATTGTTTAATCTTTTTTGCCGCGTTACCCCCCACTTATGCAATATTTTTAAATCTATTATAAACACATATTATTATGTGGTTTTGAATCTTCTAATAATGTCAAAGGTTGGATGTTGACTCCCGCAATGATAGAGCATACAAAATGAAGCAGCAATAAATTTGATATGATTTCAAAGTACCAACAAAAACTTTTAGATCACTTTCTTTTAGTTTTCTTTGAAATCCTTTAAACGCTGTCCTCCAAAAAAAAAGGAAATTATTTTTTTTTAAGAAGTGTCAACATTTTCTGTTTTATTTGAGATGTAAATGTAACCAAATAAGCTCAGGTTTTTTTTATAAATTAGGTATGTGTGTAGGTGAATAAAGTAGGAATATTTTTACTTTGAAATGCAAATTATTCACTTGAATTGGGTAGTGTATGTGTGGATGCTGCTTCTTATGAAAATAGCTCATACTTATAAATTTCTGGAAGTAGCTCAATGGCAGCTTAGAAAAATTCTTGTCACTCTCATCGGTTTAAGTCGCAAAATTAATAGATAAATTGAGAAAAAAAGGAAAAATAACAGGCAACAAAATGCTAACGTTGATAAATTACACACAAAGCTTTACTTTCTCTGTATTCTTAAATATTTTTGATAAACACTTACAAATAGATGTAACTAAGTACATATATGCCACACAATGTCGCACAAAAATATACATGCAAGCAAACAAACATCGAGACCAAACACATGATATACGACTTTATTGCCTTGTATTGTTATCACTGATAAAAGAAATGTATGTATGTATGTATGTGTATATATACATTCTTACATGTTCAGATGTATATTACGAGTGGTTAGATGCTTAGGTAAAAACGAGAAATTCTGCGTCGTCGTCGGTGCTAATCACGAAGGCATGGTAAACTGAAAAAATAAGCTTTATTCTTTTGCTTGCTTTGGTTTTGATATTTTCTTCCTTATCAAATGCCATAAATACCGGTATGTACATTTCGCTACACATTTACATGCATATATGTGCATTAGGGTTATACCGGAAGGAAGCGAATAAGTATAGAAAATCTTTCTAGCTAATAAGAGGCGAATGTCAAGTTGCGTATATGCAACATTCACTTTTATGTGGCATAAATAAAATGCTTAACAGATTTTACTATTAACGCTATTTGTATTCGGCTCTGTTAGGCATTCTTCACGTTTGCTAGTTGCCGAATATTTGAAATTTCTTGCTTAAGTAATTTTTTTTTAATCTTCTGTCTTTGAAGTCCAGCAAAAAGCCTAAGAGCAAAAATTCTTAGTAAAATCTTTTGCACAATTTTTTCAAAAATAATGCATTAAATTATTACTAATCAGAAATTTTTTTATCAGATATGTTTATAAAAGATAAGAGAATATGAATATCGAAAAATTAGAGAAAAGGAGTTATCCAGTGGTTGTTTACAGCTTCATAGCAATGTTTTTTTAACCTTTAATAAAGAACAAAGAAATCAATGTAGAAGCTAGAGATTTGGTGTCATGATTGTGGAAGACCTAAGTAACCATAATTTCACAACAAAGGGTTTCTCTCAAACCCCATTACAATTAGGGCGTCAAAGGGTTAATGAACTTTATTTGCACAAAGTAAGAACAATGCAGATATATAGACACAGGCAGATCAGACAGCCGATTCGGAGTCCGACACGATTTCTCATAAGTGATCTTAGTGATGGTTTTTATTGGTATTTTAAAACCGTATATACATAAGCCACTCATTTTTGAAAATGTAATCAAATATCTTCACTGAATATAAAAATTATGAAAGAGACTACCATAACTGTTCTATATACCACCTTGATCAAAAATCATCTAAATCTATATTGTCCCCTTCAAAGTAATCCCCGTCGACTGCAACACACTTATGCCACAGGGAGCCAAATCCGGTGAATTCGGGGGCTGTTGGATGGTATTTGTTGCATTTTTCGTCAAAATCCAATTCATGGTACAAAATCCACGAGTTTCTGTCCACAATTCTGGTCTCTTTCGGCGAATTGCTTCACGCAAACGCCTCATAACGCCCAAATAATACTCTCTGATGGTTAATTTGTGGTTATTGACCAAAATTTCTTTTACTTTATCAACGTTTTCGTCGGTTTTCGATGTCGATGGTCTGCCACTGCGTTCATCATCTTCGATTGACTCACGACTACTACGACTACTGAACCGCTCGTGCCGCTGGTAAACGACCGTTTCCTTTAGAGAATCGTTGCCGAAACACTTTTCCAACATTTCCAACGTTCGCGTACCATTCAATCCGTATTTTAGGCAAAATTTAATAGAATACAATTTGTACTCTTGGCTACGTAACTTTTGGAAATGTCAAGCTATGACGCTAAGATTTTGAGGGAATATCAACAACAGATGTATCAGCTTAACAAAAGAAAAACAGAACTCAAATCGGAACGATGGGAGCGACACACGGTGGTTTTTCCGGGAACTTTTTGATCAACGTGGTACTCAGTTTTTTCCGTAACGCTCATTGGATTTAACCTTCATAACAGTTCATAATTGATCATCTAATTGCAGTAGATGAGAGAGTGAGTGTGTTTTTTTAACATTACACCTTAGCGCCTTATTCTTTATTATTCTTAGAGACTATGACAAAACTATGAACTTAATTTATAATTACAGAAGTTTTCATGATTAATATTAACTGTACTTCAATTCATCACCAAATTTCAATAACATTTCGTCAAAAAATTATGAATTCGATAATTCGTTACAACCCTATTATATATTTACATAGCACAATATTTATAAACATTTATGCATAAAGTGCGATAAAATTTTGTAAACAAACATTTTTGACACCCTAAGTGTCAAAATTTACGCATAGCAAGTAAACAAATTAACTCGAATTGAGAAGAATATTAACATTTTTAATTGTGTGTATATTGCAAATAAAAAAAATTTGCTTTAATTTTATTTACATTAAATTAGCTTGTTTATGATAACAAATGCTGCCAGCTTTGCAAGAAAAACAATTTACTTTTAAAAATTTCAAGAAGAGAGCAAATTTTGTAAAAATTTGGCATTCAGGCATTCAAATTCAAGTGAATTTTTGAGAATAAGACCCTAGATGGTGGTTTGAGTGGTGGCTCTGCTACAAAATCCCAATGAGATCGGAATTTTGGACTTAAAAAAAAACAAAAATAGATTTATGCAATTTTTAAAACTATATTTGGCCGAATCTTTGCTATTTACAAATATGTTTGGCGTTTCTGCTTATGATATTTCCCATCCGAAATAAATTTATACACAATGGCAACATATCTTCATTAACACACACAAACACACTCACCCCTTCCTCTCTAACATAACAAGCAAATGATAGAACTAATGAAGCCAGTCACTTACATAATTTACTAACTTACTTGCATTTATTATGAGCTAAATTTACTTTCATTAGTGGCACCATTGAATGTGCTTCTTTCCACCAACAACAACAAAGAAACCATAACTAGCTGTACCTCTGGCACATTACACAACAACAACATCGCTTTATTTGCTACACATTTTGCATAATGCCAAGAAAAAAAAGATATTATTGAAAGTAAACAGTGCCAATGCCAAAGACAGAAGAGGAAAGGGAAGAAGCTGAGGTGCAAAATGTTGCCAGAGGATAATTTTTCTTTGCAGAAATAGTATGTTCGTCTGTTGCTGTTGTTGCCGCTTTTGCTGAAGTTCCTGTTGTCGTTGATGCTGTCGTTGATGCTGTTCTGCATATAAATTCAATTCAATTTCTTATTCACCTGCATCTTTATTGTTTTCAACGTTGGTACTTATTCACATGCATATGTTGTTGTGGTTGTTGCTATTGACTTGGTATACATGTGTGGATTTTTTTAAATTTTATTTGTACACATATTTTGCAGTGTTATTTTGTATTTGCTGTATTTTTTTATTGACACCTTTATTTTAATTTATGAATGTGAAAAGTGTTTTCTTCAGTGGATGTTGAAATTTCCATTTGAGTAAATATAAAGAGAATACCCAACAAAAAAAAAGTACCGTTTCCGTTCCAGAAACGATACAGAAGTGCGGGATTTGTATCCAGAAATGAATCCACTTCTGGATCCGGAAACGGTACAGCCAACGGATAAAAAGGAACATACAAAACGGAGACTTTTCCGTTGAAAGTACGACAAGACGTACCGGACGTTTTATTCTTATACGGACTGTATATTCTTATTAAAAACGGAAACTTTTTGTCTGCTCGTGCAATGTAAATGTGAAACTGCACAATACCCTACACTTATTCTTCCTGCTTCTATAAAGGATATAGTAAATAGGCAAATATGTGCATTTCTATCTTGAATTTCCGTAGTGGTATTTCCATATTAACAATTTCTGTAGTCCTCCTCTTCAACAGCATTAATGTCTTGAATAAAGGTTCGACTTCTACTGTATGTAAACGTTCCGTTTCTGTATAGCTTTGAACGTATACCGTTTTTACTGTACCGTTAACGGATCCGTGGTCTCTGGATTTCGTAATTTGGTTTGTTGGGTAAATCTACAGATTAAAGCATTCCTGATTCGATTAGTAATAACGTTTAAAAACTATAAGTGACAGGACCTGTATAGCAGTTTTATGTAATTGCAATTAACTAAGTTGAAGACATGATTTCTCGCTCGCTCAATTCTGCTTAATTTGGTCGTTCTTTTTTTAGTTTCTGACTGCCCCTAACTCCTTTAAATTACTTAATTCAAACATTTAATTAAATGTTTCTACTCAAATTTTATTCTTATACGTGCCTTCATCGTGATGCAATTCATTTGATTTCATTCTGCAACAAATTGTGTAAAAATAAATAAATTGGCAACTTCCTGCTGCTGTCTATCTGTCTACAGCGTGCACTGGAATTGTCACGCCTTTCTTCCTTTCACCCGCATACGATACACAATGTTGGATATGTCCAACACTCACATTGCGAATTGCGTTGACAGACGCAATTTGCATGTACAATAATAAATAGAAATTTATACAAACGCGGCAACAACAACGACTTTTCATTTACTGCAACTACTGCTCGGGATACTGCAGATGCTGCAGATGCTCTCGCATACTATTGCAACATAGAGCCAAAATGTTATAAAATCATTTATTTTTGTTATGTGAATTAAAAGTTTCATGAAGTCACAAGCAAACAACAACAACGACAAGCCCATCGAAAATCACTTGTAAAATATTTCATCATGTGCTAAAAAATGTGAATGAGTTCAATTTAAATTATTGCAGAAAAAAACATTTAAGCGCACCTCGACTCAACCTCTGGCTCGTTGTCACCGACCTGACTATTGCGTTCACCTAAAAATAAAAACTATGAGCAGAAATATTCTTCTGCTTGCAGTAGAAAATTGCGCAATAATTGGAATTGGCTTCATTGTGACTTGCAGCACGTTAATCGTTGCTGCAGCAGCAACTTTGCGCGCCCATAAATTAAAATGTTTTTTCTAATGATTTTCATTATTTTTTCGAGTCTTGCCCTTTCTTCATAAACTTTTCTACGTTTATAATATGAAATATGATTGAAATTATTATGAACTTAACTACTGCTGCTGTGCGTTTTCTATTTTCCAGCAGTTGAAGTGAAATGAAATTTTTGCTTAAGTCATTTTCTTATAATTTACTTCAAGTGTAGAAGGAAGTAGATGAAAATAATTACTCATAGCTAAAAAAACCAAGAATAATGCGGCAAAAGCAAATGAAAAAGCAAAAACCAATGAAGTCACAGTAGAGAGAAAAAGTTTAATTGCAAAAAGGGCAAAAGTTATGTGCAAAAATTACTCGCCGTTGATGATGCTGCAATAATTTATTGTTTTTGCTATTACGCTTTTTTTGTGCAGTAGCAAAAATGTTGCATCATGTGTTGCTTTTGCTGATGCTGTTGCTGTTGATATTGATGATGATGATGTTGCTCACTGACCACTTGCATTTATGGCTGAACGCGTTTTTTTATCGAATGATTTTTAATTGATTTGCTAGAGTGTTGCCACATATTTATATGAAAACCACTCTTGTTTATTTTCCCAATAAACCTCTCGAAACCTTCACTTCACTTGGAAATCTTCTGCAAAATCGACTAACTTCATTTGATGAGTACTAGTAAGCATTATACTTGATCCCTCATCCTCTTAAATAAAGTAAAAATTTTTATATTGCAAGAGAACAGAAAAACTAAAGTAAGCAATATTAATGAAGCGCTATCAGCCACACTAGCCGCCACCAACAACATGCCACTAGACACATACCACTCTTGGACATGAACACATTGGCCTTATTCACGATTTGGTGCAAATGGTATTGCATCATTGCAAATGCGAAATATTTCTGCTATCACAACAACAAATATATGCTTTATGCAATAAACATTTGCATTTGCAATGATGCAAGACCATTTGCACCAAATCGTGAATAGGGCTATTATAGCACAAAAACCACTGCTAAGCAAATCTCATTAATGTCATATAGAGGTCATAATACGTTCGAGAAAATTGATTAAATTAATTCGACGAAGAAAAATAGAAAAAATAAATATAGTGTAAAGTAGAAGAGGCGAAAACAAAAAACAGAAAAGGATGTTCTCACAAGCAAAGCAACTAATCCACAAAAAAGTTTTTATAGTTTAGCAAAGTGTATAGAATTTCATCACATACACAGCACGCACCATGCACATATGTCCAAGTTTTCTTTTTCTCCTGCACACATATACACCTTTAATAAAATCCAATATGAATATCGGTTTGTTTGTTTGTGTGCGAGTTATGCCACATTTCTAAAAAATATCTCTTAATTTATGTACATAGTTCGGCATCCTATTGAAGAAACTTTATGGTGGAATTTTAGATGGGAGCTAGGCATTTACTTGCAGATTACAGAAATACATGCACGAGAGTCTATATAATAAAACTTGTAACTATTCACATACATGTATCTGTATATTTGCACATGAATGGTTGGACCCCACATATGCCGAGTACGAACAGAAAAATGAAAAGGTTTTTCATGGAAATTTTAACACTTGGAATTTGATAAGCATGATCTGGAGACCATGACCATCCTCTCAGAATTCCAAGCATTTGCGATTTGTCACAATGAGTCACCTTCATTTTTTAGAGACCCACTCGCATGAAAATGTTTATATTGAATTGGGGTTTTCTCAGAACGTCCACTGTTGTCTTTACCTTCTAGGACTGTCTGTGTAAGTGCTCAATCGTATGATAAATGCCTCAGAAGTAACGTTTTTCCCGAGTTCTTTGAAGCCTCCGAGCAAAGTCTGGTTGCTCACAAGTATTAAAGTCTTATTGTAATTCCTTTATGTATATTTTTGTTTGTTCTCAGCTCAGCTCAGCTTAACTCACCTGACAACTTTGCACATAATTACTACGCTTAATAACTTTCGTCTCGATTACAGCGCATTAAGAAAAAAGCATCTGCTGCTGTTTTAACTGATGCGGCCGGTACTTGGTGCTGCTTTTGCTGCTTGCAACATTTTACTCAATTTTCGTTTTAGTGTTCTACACGGCTGTCTGTTTTCATGCTTTCTTGTCTCCTTCTTTTTCCGAGGTAGGTAGTCAAAGTACTAGCTATAGTAATTATCCCATGTGACATTGACATAAATAATGCGCCAACGATTGAACAAGATTTCAAGCGAAAATAGGATAAATGGACAAGGAGGGGGGGGGGGGGAATATATACGCTACTTCACGTGCCTGATGATGTGCCTTCTTTCTTTTTTTCTTTTTCCTTTCAGTGCAAGTTTGTGTGTTCTATGCACAAAGCTTCAGGCATCATTAATTCATCATTTTGCAAATCGGTAGCGCTAAGCAAAGTGCTACCGACACCTGAGCGCGCTTTACTTACTCAAGACGACACGTCTTACTTTTCCATGCCTAGAGGAAATTTGTCAACACTTGATTTTTGTGCAAGGATTATGGACAACCACGTTCTAAGTTACTCACAACTGGTGCTGTTACCCATTGAAGGACATGCTGCTGCTTTTAAATTACAAGTAATCTTGCAAAGAGAGTAACAGCGGCAAATTTCAAAATGATGAAGCAAGTGCAGCGCATTTGACGAAGAAGAAAGGAATGAGAATCAACTTAAAAATGAGAAATTAGTGCAAGGACATTTTCGCATAAGCACATAATACAAGATAATAAAATGCATAAGTGTTTCACACCTACCCACTGAACTGCAGCTGTCCTCGTATTTTAAAATTTTTAAGCATCCTGTGTAAAGCAGCAATTGTCCAAATCACAATTAGCGACACTTATACACGGTTTGAATAACATCCCTCCCCTTCCCCCATTATCTGGATTTATACAAAAGGCAGAACTTCTATTTGGCATTGAGCATAGAGCACAAGTACACTCCAGAGCAAATGTTACCAACAACCAATGCAGTAACCAGCAACCATCATCAACTAATAGCAGCCAGCATTTTGATATTTCAAGTGCAATTCAGTGCAAGTATTTAATGAAAACTTTTTGCTTTAGTAAAGAAAGAATAAATTTAAATTTTGATTACTGAAATTCGAAAGAGCATGAAATTTCGTAAATTGTAACATTTTAGAGTCAAATTATGAATTTATGCTAATCCATTAGGAAAGAAGTCGAAGAGGAAGCGCACTTACACACTTACATAAAGAAAAAGAGATACACCAACACATTCGCACAACACACACAACTCGTAGTCGTACATTGGTCATAAAGGCTTTATTTGCTTTTAGATATTTTTTGATTTATGACCTTTTTGAAATTTATGTTTTGCGGCCTTTTTAAGCTTCTTTCCTTTCACATTCCTCCTTGTTTCTTGCGTTCTGGTTTTGGTTTGTGAATGCCTAAAATGTTGTGGCTTTATTTTAAATAATTCTTCTCAGTGAATATTTGTTAGTTTTTTTTCATTATTTACATTTAAGTGGTTCACATATATCTTTATTTCTAATGAAGACATAAATACTACACAGAAAATCAACGAACAGATAAATATAATATTGAGTTCGTAAATTATTAAGGATACACCAAATTTAGATTCGTTTTCATAGTAGTTTTGTTTTTTCTCATATAAAAGTACATGATTTACTTAGGTTAGGTTATTGTGGCAGTCAGTCGGTCAGCAAAACAAACTCCCTTAGACCGTATGGGTCCATTGTACTTTAAACACGATGTTAATATAATTAAAGGCTGCCAGGCAGTCCTGAGCTACCTTTGATTTTAGTGCCATCGAGTTCATTGACTTGAAGGCCGCCTGGCTATCTGAGTATATAATATATACCCAAGTAAACGGCTACCTCTTATTGATAATCAAGCACTGCAGTGCTTGGAGAGAAAACTGAAAACATAATATCAATACGTTCTTAATGGGCTTATAACTCTGTGCCAAAATAGACTAATAGCGGATAGTACTGTATACCTAAAATGCCTTCTCTTGTGGTTGATGTATAAAATTTTAAAATTTAAGTCGTCAGTTTGAACTTTATAGATTTCTGACGAATCCTATCCTGGTATGGAATAGTTAATGAAATCCCTTTCACAGACGGTCAAAAATCAACTCTTCAAAAGAAACAATCACACACCAGCCAAACTACTACCACAAATACAATCAAATGCCGAATACTATTAAAAGTCATCATGAAAAACGAAAAAGTGTCAGTGCTGTCAAAAGAACTGATGAAGTGAAATGAAGCGATGAAAGCCAGCTCTGAGCAACTACATATTTTGCAACAACGGGGTCAATCATTACTAAACTAACTAGTTGCAACATGCAGGAGCTGACAAGCAGCAGTGACAACAACAGCGTCAGCAGCATCAGCAGCATCTATGTATGAACATTTATAGTAGCTTAGGTAAATCAAATGAAGGATTTCTTACAACTGGCAGTCGGTTGCAGTAGCAGATGCGGATGTGTATTCAAATGCTCCCTGCATGGAACTTTTGATTGGCGGTTAATTTAAGGAATTAATTGAACATAGTGCTTAATTGCTGCCTGCGGAAATGAAGCATAGCAGGGGGTGGCGGAAAAAGGAAATATAAAGAGCACAAAACGATAACTATGAAGATAACAGTATAGTAGTACATAAAATGAATATTTATGCAAAATTATTGATGCTTATTTTGACACTATTGCATAACATTTGCATAATGCATTCATTAGACATACAAAGACACATCCATACACACACAAATGTGTATGTATACTTGTGTTTTGTAGCATTAACACCTTTGCTTCAATACATACATACACATTCATATGCAAAGCGCTTGCATGTTCATAAATTTATACATTTCCTAAATGGGAATTCTCCCAAGTAACTGACGCCTTGTAAATTTGGCAATTGCCATTTTGTTTAGTAATTCATTTACCCAAAGGATCTGCACACACTTACGCACATATACATACATACATGTCTATGTTAATGTATGCTTGTGCTTTTATGTATAGGGGATAGTGGGGCAAAGATTATTAAGGGGCAAAGATAGCATTTGGCTCGGACGACTAACGGTTTGTTCAAAAACGGCTCCATTAACAATATAGATTAACACCCGACGGTAACAGTAAAAATTTCAGCTCTCTGCGCCGACATTTACGAGCGTATGTCTGTCAAGCATAGTTTTGTTTAAAATATTTGTTGATTGTTAATCATGTTTTTTTTTAAATTAATTCATCCCCTACCCACCTATAACCTGGGGGCTAACAGTGGGTTGGTAATCTCGATTATTGATGGAGATCATAGCAAGCCGTTTTCTCTCAACCTCCGAAGAGTTAGGCCGTCTTACACAGTTGTGTGAATGACAAATGGTGCTGTCATCTGCAAAGAAGTGAATAGGATTCCTAGTCAATGACAGAAGCTTGTTAATAAAGTTAAGGAAAAGTGTTGGAGAGGGATCGAGCCCTGCGGCACTCTAGCATTAATGACACGAGCTTCCATCTATTCATAATACCATCTATCATAGCACGGTTTGAGCGGTCACTTAGAAAACTCACGATCCATCGAGTGCAGCTATTACCGACCCCATGAGCGATCAGTTTCGACAGCAGTGATTAATGCCACACTCGGTCAAATGCCTTGGGAATATCCAAAGAAACCGCTTTGCTCTCACCTATGCCAAGGACACTATGGTTCCAGTTCTCGGTGAGGACTTTTGAGCGATTACGACGGAAACAATATTGACGATCATTAAGCAAATAATTTAGCTCTAAATAATTGCCTAAGTGAGAGTTTGCTACACTTTCCATGACATTGTATAGTGGAGAACAAATTGCCATAGACCGGTAATTCGCAGGGCCTGCAGTCTTTTAGTGTTGATTCGCATATCATCCGTGAAGTAATTTTTATAAAATGCATTCTAGAACAAATATTATATTCGTTTTCCGATAAGTTATATGTTTTATATTAAAAATAGTCAAAAGTTCGAAAAGGTGCTAATGCCAAATGAACAACACTGCCATTTGTATGCCGATATACGTTGAAACTTATCCGCTAGAGCCATAAATGCCTTACGTTCCCACCTTCTCCCCACTTTACCCTACTTTCAGTAATTATTCGCTTTAATGCGTACCTTCATGGGGGTAATTTCCACTGTATGTTGTTGTGCTGTTGCTATTTTTAGTGTTCCTCATTGCCGTAATTGTTTTATTATTCTTATGCTTATTAATATTTACTTAATTTAATAGCTTTTGTGCCACATATGCCTTCAAGGCGTTAATGACATCAATAAATTAGCTAATTGGTTAATGCACAAAAGTGTGATTGTATGTACTTTAACTCATGTATACACATATATATGTATATGACAACAAAAACTATATACCATATTTACATAATTGAAACAGTACAAAAAAACTTTTTGTGTATTAGTTGAATTGGAAATGATTTTATTATATACACGCAGAAGTTTTTACTATGATTGACCGTGTTTATAACAATTTGGTTACGTTTATCGTGGAATGCTCTATATGTATATATGTATATGCAACAGGTGTCAGTTGAATTATATGCATTTATTTATATTTGCGCTTCCAAATAAACACACATACACTTATGGATAAACAAACATGTCGCCTACGCTTTGATGAATGCATACTTTAATGATTCTTGGAAACCCCAAAGCTGCTGCAAACTTTTACATTTAATTTATAATTAAATAACGAAAATTGGAGTGAGTTAAATAAATTTCTGCGATATTTTTTTATATTTATTTACAATTCGGATGACGGTATGAAAACATCGAAAGTTTATGTTACTTTAATAATAACAAGTAGGGAGAAAAATGAGCTGCTAAATTCTATTGAAAATAAACAAAAATATAAGAAAAAATAATGCAAAACAAAGTGTAGGGAGCATAAGTTTGACGGCCTAGGTATTTGTGAGCTGTGAGTTGAGCTCAGAAGCGTTTCAATTGTGATGAAAGATTCATCGTACTGGAAGTAAGCCGCGGATCATAATTGGAAAGTGTAGAAGAAAAATAAAGTAAGTGCTGTGATTTATATTTTTTGTAGCTATTCAGATTTGTCAATTATAAAATCTATTAAAATTAAGCATGGCAACCTCCAAGGAAGCAATCGGAATCAACAACGATGCGTGTCTGTCGCATGATGAACTTATGCTGAAGGAGTTAGAGCGTCGCGATGGTATCTACTCGTTTATTTTCCATGAACTGGAGACACCTAAAAACCCAACAATAATATCAACAACAGCTGGACCAACAACAACTAGTTGCATTAAACATACTGCACACACCACAGCAACGCAGCAGCAACTGCAACTGTATCCAATGAAATCAAATGGATTATCATCAGCATCTGCTGCTGCTGCAGCTCGAGAACCTACTGCAGCAACGGCATTAATTGCTACAGCCACCACTTCCAGCATTTCTGCCCATACTCCGCTTCCTCGATTGCCGCCATCTTCTTCTTCGTCTTCGATTCTCACAACCAAACATTATCACGAATATCTGAAGACATGGCAACCTCCAGCATCGTTTGTCTACGATCATCCAAAACTCTATGCATATATGGCCAATTGTGGTTTCCGTGTCCGCGTGCCAACGCCACGTTTTTCACATGTCACTGTACCGCTGGTACGTAATCGGCGTCATGCACTAAAAGATTCTGCGGAGTATAAAAATTGTGATATGTATCTTTTTAAAATACCCGATTTGAGACAGCTATTTCCCAATGATCCAGATGTACATGCACCTTTTCTAGCCACCACCAGCACTACCACTGCCACCACAGCGTCTATGGTGGATGAATGTAAGGAGCAAAATACTCCATTATTAAATTGAGACGTCAGCAGTTGGTGATTAAACAAGAGACAATCAATATTCCTCTATAAGGATATGTTCTAATGGAAAATAAATTTACTGCTTCTGAGCTAATTTAGACTTATAATAGTATGCCTGTTAGTTAATTCAATTGATTTGCTCTTGGAACGTATATTTGAACAAACTGTGCTGCATCATATCATTTTATATTTAAGTTTCTTATACCAAGTCTAGAATTTGTGTAGAGTATAATTTATAAGTACTTAAACAAGTGGTGTAAAGTCGTGCCAATAGCTCAAAAAACTAATAATTTTACTTATGAAATTAGCAATATATTTAAAAAACCATAAAACGTCTATAACATTTTCAATTTATCAGCAACGTTAGCTAATCCCTTTGCTGCTGTAGACAAAAGCCTTCTGCTTTGGCTTTCCATCCAGTTTCTTCTCACTTACTAAAATGTTATTACCAAAAATTTTAAGCATATAAATAAATAATATCGAAAATTCTTGTTTTAGCAAACTTTGCGTATAAAATAATTTTATGGCAAAATTTTAGCACCGCACTGTTCTGCATTGGCAGCGATGAGTGGCGAAGTGAAGCAAGTCTCGTTTCTTGTTTCTGATGGCTGATGGTTGACTCTAACGTTGCGTATCATAAAAGCCTATAACAATAACAAATACAACAACAACAAATGAAAAAGAAGACATTTTAATGCTTGATTAACACGCCTAAATGTCAAAAGTTTATTATGATTACTGCTTGGCATCGCTTCGCGTCGCGTCTTGCCGATGGCAGCGGCGATGGCAAAAACTTTTCCTAAGAATGATAATAGCATAATTTTTGTCACTTTGATGACAGTTTTGTGTTCTATATTTATTTATGTGTGTCTATACTTTTTATTATTGGTTGATGAAAAGTTTTTTTTTTTTTTTTGGCTTTTAGACACGTTTTCTAAGGTTTGACACCTTATTGATTTTATTTGCAAATGTAGTTGAATAGGTATGTGAGTTTGATTATGTCATGATATGAAAGTAGAATATTGAATGAATAACTGTACATTAAAATGATCGGAAAACATTATTTCCATAATATATTACTGCATTTTTAATTTATAATTTAGAGAAACCCAATTCTATTGATTTCAAGGGAAATCAAATCAAAAGGATTTTGAAAAAAATCACTTAAATTTACTACTACTATTTAATTTAAAATTAAAATTTAATTTTTTTTTTTATAGGATAAAACTCATTCGTCTGAATTTAGTTATTACCTTATGATGTATGGTGTTATGTTTTGTAAAGCAGTTAATGTACTGAACTTCTACGAAGGGTGGCTCTATGGTCGCACAGTGCTTGACAGGGGACAAAAATCAAAAAAATTTGTGTTACAGATTTGGACAAAATTGGTGTCATTTTAAAGGTAATAGTCTACATAAAAAGAATCTGAAACATTTTGCAAAAAAAAAAATTTTATAGGAGTTGCAGCTTTTCAAAGTCGAACTATTTTACAAACAAAAATATGAATATTAAAATTGGGTTTCGTGTGGTTGTGCAAAAAAAATGTTCAAAAATGTGTTTTTATAGATATTGCTCCAAATTTATTTTTCATACAAAAAAAAAGATGTGGTCAAATATAAAAATTATTTCATTTACTATAAATTAAAAATAACTTTTTTACAAATTTTTAAAAATTAAATTTATTTTTATTAACGCACAAGTAGTGCATTTTCTTTAAATAATAATGAAGCAAATAAAGAAGTTATAAATAAATAGTGAGGGGGTCGTTACATTTTTTTATAGACTTTTTTGTAGGGTGAATAATGACCGGTTTTGACCATTAATATTAATTTTTAATTTGATAATTCCAATAAAACAAAGAAAACTTAAACAAACACAACTACCGTTACTTTGAAATGTCAAAAAAGGTTAACAAATAAAAGTTTTGCTAAATTCAAGTGTTTTTTTCTTTAATAATGGAATTAAGTTTGAAATATTCTGATTTATCCAATTCGCAAGTCTATCGTTCCATAGACTTGCCATTCTGGCAGGAGGTAGATTTAAACATTTTTATTCAAAAATAACAAAATGGTAGATTTCTAAAAAATGTTTTCAAAAATCGGGATTTTTTTGTTGAAAATCGGAATAAAAAGTAGGAAATAACGATTAGAAATTAACAATTCTACTACCTATGAGAGCTATTGATGTGTAAAATAGCGTATTTAAATTTCAACCCAATCGGTTTTATAGAATTTCTTCAAACCCTCGGGGCCGATCAAAAAAACTTTGTTTTGAGAAAAGCGCTTTTAAAGTGTTAACAACACGTACAGTTTAACCAACAGGCGCTCTTGACTATGTTCCTTAATATTTTTTGGTACGAAATTTGTAGAGTATACTCTCAATATATTGTCCTTTCGAAATGCATAATAAAAAAAACAGATTTTTTGAGACTCGAACACCAGACTACATCCTTAAAGCAATTTTTTCTTTTGCTAAAGAAAAAGTTGGAAACAGTATTAATGAAGAGTTGAATTTCATCGATATGAGGTTATAAAATTTTTCGATTTGCCGATAGTTGAAAAAAATTTATTTAGCAAAATACTTGCATATATGTTGAATAAATTAAGGTTGTTTTCCCGAAGAACCTTTGTAAGCGAGCCATTTCGAAAATTTCGTATACACATAATAAGAAAATATCTAAAGCTATACAACATTAGCAGCGGGCAGTCAGAACAAAATGTACATCATTTTGAATCGTTTATTGATTCTTCAGACGATACTGGTTAAAAATAAATCAAACATATTAAATTTCTATACTATTTGCTGTAATAATTTAGTTAAAAGCAATTTCAAGAAACAATTAGCAAGCATGCAATCTTTTAATAATTTCCAAAACTATTCAATATTTTCAAAATATCTCGAATATGGCTCAAAATAATGGCAAAAGAAAACGAAATCAATTTTCAAGCTCTTAAGTCCAAGGAATTTGGAAAATCAAAATTATTATTTTATTTATTTAAGAAGAAGGATAATACTCCCTAAGCTACAAAATATACAATATTTAGTTTAAGAAGCTTAAGTCACAACAATATTAATAATAAATTTTTTTTAAATCACACAAAATATGGATACGGAAAGGTCTAGAAGAAAACTGATTTCGTTTTTGAGCTCAGTGACCCAAAATTACTAACTATATATGTAAATATGTGGGTCGGCCCGATCAAAAATCCAAATCAATGGATCATGTTTAAGTACACCGTAAGCAGGCTCTTATGCGGTTCGATTAGTGCTCCCGTCACGAATCATCATTACCACCACCCCCGTATCGTCGTCTCGCAAACAATATATTATACTAGTTACAATTTTTTACTCTATATCTTTCCCTTTTGCTTGTAAATACCACTCTGGTATTTAATTTAGTATAATACGTTATATATATGTACACTCTGTACATATTTACACTTGTAATAAATCTCCTTGACCCATAGGAATTAATATAAGGTGCCATACGGCTTGAGAACATTCAAAGTTAGTATCGAGCAACTCTTGCTACTAAAACATTCTCTAGCGACTCCTGCTACGACTACCCGTTTAACTCAATAAAGATAATTTTTGTAAATTCGAAACCGAAACTCTCGTGTGTTCTCATTTACTACAATGTTCATTAAAAAATTTTACATTATTTTTTTTTTCTCCATTTTTGCTTTTGTTATGATCATCTTTTCTTGTGACTACCCTGCGGTCCTTATGTCTAATGTTTCTGCTCAATTCTAAAATTGCAAGGCCGCATAAAATTGAATTCAAGACAGTTGCGGAAAGAGCTTTTCAAAACTTAAAATGCTGGTTCAAAACAACTCAATAAAACTTTTTTATCATAAAAATTCTTAGAGAATTTTCTACCTCCCTTGCATTATAGGGAAAAGTTTCATAATCTTGTCTTGCATTTTAAACAAAATTTTGTTCTGTGCAATTAAAATTCATTGCATTGTAAATTTAATTACACTTTTTGGGCATTAAATAAATTTGGTACTTATGTATGTATGTGTGTATGTGTAGCTTGCTTACACTTTGGATAAGATAATAAAATTTATATGAGAAAATTTTGTTTGCATTTGTATTACATTAGTTTCATTTACATTTTCTAGTATGGCTCACATTAATTTATTTCAAGAATGATTTTTCACAAGAAACTTAATGTTATGATTAAAACTTTATGTTTATATATATATCACATATATGTACACACACATACATACATACATATCTCACATGTATGCGCTTGAATAAATTCTAATATAAAAATAATTTTATCACAAGTTGGAGAAAAAATCATAAACTTTTCCATTTGGCTTCCATTTGTGAAAAGCAATAAAACTTTTATGTTACATGTTCCACGAGTATGTGAGAGAGAACGAAAGCCTTCTATTGCAATCGTTGTTTGATTATGTCTGTGTGCCGCTTGTGTGAGTGTGTGAATAATATTTGCAGTTCGTGTAGTTGATGCTGTTGGCATTGAAAGTTGATTGCAGCTGCAATCGACACATATTCACAAATGTATATGTGTGTGTGTGCATATGCACATATACTTTTACATATCGCATTTTTGTGGTCTACTTCTATATCTAATAATTTTATTTTATTTTTTGTGTATGATTCTAATTGTGTGTGCTAGTGTTAGTGTTAAGTTTGAGTTTTATTTAATTTATTTTCATTTATTTCCCTTTTTTTTTGGCTTTTTATTTTCGATGAGATTAGTTATTTTTTATTGCTAACAATCATTTTTTGAAATGGAAATTTTATCAAAAAGTTCGTATTTTTAGTTTGTTTTAAGCAGCTTACAAAAACTAATTGAGTGTTATTACGAAATCATTTATAAAGGAGAGGAAGAAAGGGGGAAATAGAGCCAAGAAGTCAGGCGTTACTTTATAATTTTTATTGAATTTTTAAGTAGAAATGAAACATGAGAAGTCACAAACTTTATCTCCCAAAATAAATTAAATAGAATTGCTGGAAAATACACAATAGACCGGATAGAAATTATAACCTTATGGCGTGTAAAACTCGAAAAAGAGCTAACGCAGTTTTTTTTAAATAGAATGTCAAAGGTCTTGTTTTTAACCTAGGGTTCCCAACTGTACTCGTTAAAGAGTATATGTTCTCTTTTTCAAGTCTTCTCTTATTTACTCTATCTTTTTCCATCAAAATCTTTTCTGTACTATTTTTTATATTGTATAAACTTTTTAAGAATTTGTTTCTGCACACTGAATGCATCTTTGTTGACAAACATTTTACAATTACTTTAACCTCTTTTAACAACAAACAGTTTCTATTTGTATTCGCGCCTAAAAAAGCATAAAAATAAAAATATAATTTAGAAGTTAAACATAATGTCGCGTTGAAAATTTATATTTTCTAAAGCACTACAAAAAGTATACCCAGCATTAAAAAAACAAAGGCGGATGCCAAAGTGCTATGCACCATTTGTATCGAGAATAAGAGCAAGTTCTTAGTTTGTCTGGGCTTAGGCGTTGAATCCAAAATCCATAAAACAACATTGCAGCAATCTCAATGTCAACATCTATGTTGGACAAGTTCGGGCCGGAATCTTCCAAATAAAATCAAATATCTGCTTGTGAGGTTGATCTAGCCTATCACTAGCCTATTGTAGAAATAAACTGAATAGTTTACTGCTTGCGGATTCTACAATCTAGTAGGATAAAAAAGGAAGCCACCACAGCGCTTCCTCCACAATCTTTAGAAGATTTAAAAAATGTTCTGATGCAATTAATACATTTCAAATTGTAATACAGTACTTTGACGCTGAGTTTGGAGTTTATAATTTGCCATAATTCGATAGACTTTAAGTCGGTTTTAAATTAAATTTAATTAAAGTTTTGTAGCGACAATTGTAACACAAATTTCGTCGATATAAATAGGAAAGGAAAAAAATATATATATCATAGATTGAAACAAGCTTTTCTTTGTGGCGAAAACATAATCGGTATTGGGTGTCCAGCTCACATTTACCTAACTGCAATCAGTATGCTATTGATTTTTGGGGAATTGCTTTTGAAAATATTCTAAATAAAATTTTCAACTACTTTTCACCGTTCGGTTGAGTTTTTGAAGATATACCAATATGTTTTTGCTGTACCCCACATAATGTCAATGTGGAGAAAATTTTTGCATAATGAATGCTTGACGAAAATTCAATTATTTATTTTTACATTCATTTGAGGTACAAAATTTGTGTTTTATTAAATGTACTCTTTTTACTTTTAATGTTCTCTTTTTCCTTTAATTTAATTGAGAACCCCAATTTAACCACTATCCTTAAAAAACTCGAATGTGTGCCGAACCACTCTAACACACATATACAGAAACGGGCAATTCGTAGAAAAATTTAAATATTAATTTAATTTCAGCTTCAATTTTATATGTTCGTAGTTCTTTGCCATTTTTGGGGGTGGCTGTTTAAGTATATTAACATCATATTTATCATCTGCTTTCTATATGCACGACAGCAATAAATTTTAAATTATGAAATACATAATTTTGAATTAAAAAAGTACACACAAGTAAAATTTATTGGAAATCGCATTAACATCATACATATGAACTTAATATGAATATATGACTAAAAGTACACACACATACCCATAAAAACACTCATGTATGCGTAAGGATCCATAGTAATTAAAATTGCCAATTCAACTTTAATCAGATACACCCACCCAGATTCACTTCCTTTTCCTGTTGCATAATCACCTTAATGCTTTAGCCTTCCCTCTCCACTCTTTTCTCTTCCACTTCCGGTTTCTCACATCGCTCGCTCTCCAACACATCATTATCGATGCGATATCAACGCTTTGTGTGCAATAATAAAAACAAAATTTTGCAAATGAAAAAAAAAAAAATAATCATAAAAATCTTTATTTACACATTAAATAAAATACCTCGTCTCCCTCGTCATTCTTGTCTTGCTCTCATCATTGTCGATGTCGGCATCGATAATGATGTTGATGGAATCGTTGTTGGAATCACTGAAATTATATTTCACCACATTCTCGAATCGCATCGCATCGTATCGCATCATCATAATTAAAGCATTAAAATTTATTGCGTATTTTATGCGAAATGTTTAACAAATTTTTCGTAGTATTTTACCGCTTACCTACACGTGAACTATATATGAATACACATACATACATACATATATACATTAGAGTTTATCGATTTTGTTACCCCAATTTTATCACTCCGGAGCCCTTTAGAATTCAATTTTATATCAAAATAAAGGTCCACAATAGTCTTTGAGCGAGTTTACAATTTGCATACATACCAAAAGCAAAATTTTGAAAAATCTTGGAAAAATTTAGTTTTTCCTTGTTTCACTTTTGTTTAATTTTTCAATTGCGTGCTTATATCAATGTGAATGAGTAGGTGAACACACAACTATACCTGGGTGTGGACTGCATTCTTTTGTAAGATATTTGCATTAGGTTAACTGAAATCTAATTGTTCATATTTCATAGTTTGACTTTTACTTCATTGCTAACTTAACAGTTAAAGGTTTGTTTATCAAGCTTAATGAAACGTCGTTTTTGTCGAAGTGACTAAGTCGCAACAGTGTATAAAGAGCAGGCAAATTATATGAACGTTTCGGAACCCGACACGGTTTCTCATCAGTGATCTTTGTGACGGTTCTTACTAGCATTTCAACATTCTATATAAGTGTCTAATATTTGAATTACAAGTATTTTCGCTAAACAGAAATGATGAGTGAAACTGCCACAACTGTTCATTGTACTCATTTTTGTTGAAATGATTAATGTGTGTAGAAGAATCCGGGAGTCTCTCAAAACAGAATTGCCAAAAACAGGATTGCCAAAAACAGGATTGCACTCAGCCTAAATTAAGGCTAAGCACTTTTTTGTTGGAAAATATGAAACCACACATAAACTCAAAATTCTGTATGATCAGAAATGTTGCAATATCCTTCTAGATGTATCATCTGCATGATTCTGCAGACACATTCTAGGAAGTCTGTGGTGTCTGATCATTATTATTAGATATCATTTCATATCCAACATGGCGATTCAAAGGCAAAGCGGAATTTACCTCTTCCTTCCCTTATTTTCCATAAATTATTTTTACGATAATGTATTTTGTAGCACTAATTTTACACACAATTTTCTCATAATTTCAGGTTTATGTTGTGGAAGTAATCATAAATGTTTAAACAAATTTATTGCTTCTTCTATCAGAGGCTGTCTATTATTATCGATGACATTAAGGTTTAATATATGTATGCGTAATATAAAACCATCAATATGGTATGTTAATATGTACAATATATTGATGAGCAACTTGGCATTGAAAAATTTTATTATAAAATTTAAAATAATTACAATTCTTATGAAATCTGTTTTCTTTTTGATTTTTAGTTATTTAAGAAATATGTTTTATTTCTAGTTCAAAATTATTTCACTGAAAAAAACCTTTTCTCTCTACCTCAAACGGGTTCAAATATATCTAAATTTTTTTCTAAATTATTGAACTGGACTGAAAATTTGATGATTTTCAAGTTTGAACTCCTTGTAGTTCTCAGCGGCCTTAGTGAATTAAAGTGTGTGGTAATTCACATATACTTTGGAAAGGCAATTCTAAAAGATGTTTCTTTCAATTTTATTTTATCAAACGCTCAAAATACATGAGTCTGACATGTGAGAGTTGTGTGATATCCAGGGGCCCTAAGTAACCATTATTTAGGGGGAAAAATTAATCGAAATTTTAAGAGAACAACCACAGTATGATTCGGTTTAAAATAACCGTTATAAGCAGTTAAAACTCTTTTAGGCTACCAATAACTGTGGAAATGGAAGGAAGTTTCTCACTGATATTTATTGTTCGAAACCAAATTAATTTTGGTTACGGTTATTGGTTGCTACTAGTAACCAAAACAGATTTCGGTTGGTTATAATGGTTACTAAGGTATGTGTACGAAAAAAACTGGTCGCAGTAAACATGTTGTATTAATTCAAATATGACAGTTACTTACTGTTATTAATTCGTAGAGAATTTTCCGCTTTACATTTCTGCATCATTATTTTTTCTGATTTTTTTACATTACGCAAAATGAATTCATCGAAATCAAGCACGCGCGATATAATTGTGCGCAAAAATAAAGATTTTCCACACATATCACATAAAGACATTGCCAAAAGTTTAAAAATTGCAAAATCTACGGTAACTTTAGTGCTTTAAAACTTTACTGAACGACTACCGAAAGGAAAACTAGAAGTGGGCGAATGAAAGGGTTCATCTCGGAAGAAAAAGCAAAGAAAGTGAAAAACTTTTTTCAAAGAAATCCAGGCCTTTCCATCAGAGATGTTGCTAAAAAGGTCCGAATATGTTCAAAAAGTACGCAGAGTAAAAGGACTTAAGACGTATAAATTTCCGTTAGCCCCGAACCGTAAAATAGTTGACCAGCTTCCTGGTCAACTATTTTACACTTCAAAAAAGGGAGGGATGTTGCGCCTAAACTTAAGCTAAAGAAAATGGACAAGTTTGCGAAGAAATATTTAGTTTGGCAAGCAATTTGCCAATGCGGCATAAAAAGTGCAGTTTTTGTCACTACTAGTACCATTAACCAAAAAATTTACATAGAAATTACGTGCTCACAAAAACGTCTACTCCCAATGGTACGTCTTCACAAGGCTCATGTCCTCTTCTGCCCAGATTTAGCAACTTGCCATTACGGCAAAACGGCAATGACGTGGTATAAATTGTTCCACAAGATGCCAATCGCCCAAATTGCCCAGAATTTCGGCCGATAACAAAATATTGGGCTATAATGAAAAGAAAATTGCTAAAAACGAAGCAAGTGGTCAAAAATGGGAAACAGCTGCAGAAAAAGAGGACTACTGGGTCATCTCAAATGTTCCGAAGTGATGGGCAACGTTTAATGGCTGGAGTTAAGTCAAAGTTGCGATCTTTCGCATACGCACCAACCAAATAAATTTTTCTTAAAGTTACTATTACAACCTTTCAATTAATGTGTGAATTTCTGTTTTTCTTTAAAAAATGTGATTTTTATAACAAGTTAATGTCGACTAGTTTTTTCGTATACATGCCTTAGTACTACTACTATACTATTATGGCACAATAGCCAATGGAACGCCTAGACCAAGCTTTAGGTTGTAGTGGTTAGTGCAACAAAAATCAGTTTTGGTCATTGATGATTGTAATTGACAACCAAAGTGAAAAAAAAATTCAAACGAAAACCAGACACGGTTCATATTAGATGTCAGAAAATCTAACCAATATGTAAAGCAAGTGTCAAAGAAGAATAGCAAAAAGATTATAGAACGGTAGTGATAGTTCCTTTCAATAATACTATGCGATGAAAATAACTGTCTTTGTAATTCTCATATACTTTACAGTATTTTCACTTATATAGATTATTGAAATCAGGGAACTATCACAAAGATCACTGATGAGGAGCCGTAGCGGGCTCCGAAACGATCGTCTGATCTGCTAGTTCTTTGAACTTTTTGAAACACTTCTGGCATCATTGTTCATTTAAAGCCTATTAATTGAATTTAGTTAAATTTTTATTAATTAAAATGAGTTTTGTTATCCATATCAGTTATTTAAAGACTTTTGAACATTTTGGTTATAGCATTTAAATCCCGTGGATATCATCGGACCATTGTCATACCATTGATATAATCTAAATTAACTTTATCAATATGTAAGTAAAGGACTATTCGAATAGAATCCCGTATAGAATTGAATTTCTAACAAAATGTTTTTTAAAATTTCTCTGTAAAGTTGAAGTTAATTCGCCCTTTTATTCGCTGCTACAGTTTTTGTCTTTTATATCCTCTATTATTTGATTATTGACACTGTGATTTTAGAAGAGGATTATAACTAAAACTAAATATTCAAATAAGCATTCATACATTCACAAATAAAAGTTTACACATTTGCGATTATAACAAAACAAAAAATTTAACTTTAGTGCAAACTTATTTTTTGTTTCAATACTTTTCAGTATTTTTCTTTTATTTTTCCATTGACATAACTTTTTAATTGTTGTCAGTATTTTTTGTTTGTTGTTGCTGCTAATCTTTTTGCTGCGTTGCCGCTGCTGTTGCTACATATTGCTGTAGCAACTTAAACTGACAAGTAAGTTTTACAAACAATTTTTGTTTTTGTTTTACATGAAGGTTTGCATACAAACATACTCGACTCGTAAGTGAAACATTCAAAAAACAATGAAACGAAAAATGAGAAAAAAGACAATATAAATTGAAACAAAAATATAAGAAGCAGCATAAAGTCAACAATACAAAACGTAGTGATGACGATTACGATGATAATGATGATAATGATGATGACGTTGAGTTGATGATGATAATTTGGTTCTCTTTTAGAAAATACTTGTGTATTTTCGTATTTGCCTTAAAACAAAATAAACACTTAAGACAAGCAGGAAAAACAATAGACGAACAAAAACAACAACAACAACATAAAAAAAATGGAGAAGAAAAGGACATTAAAAACTTATTTCTCGAGTATTTAAACTTCCATAAAAGTTGTACGTGCTATTGAATGTGAATGTAAATTTGGAATGTGCTTTTTGTATGTATGTACAAATTAGATACTACTGTAAAGAAACTTCTAAGCGCATGCATACGCACATATGTACTATGTATGAATGCATACATATACATTTATGAATGTTAGCATCTTGTAATTGAATTTGAAGTTGTAATTACATATGGCAATATGCTTCCTTAATTTGCTAAAGCCCTAACACGCATTTTTCAAATTTTTTTACACGAGAAGCAAAAAACATTTTGATATTTAGAGTACTGCTTCCAGAATTTCTAATTTAAAAACAGAGAAAAGATTGTAAATTTTCGGTGTAGGTCTCTTAAATTTTCGGTACAGATGAAAGTGGACACGCTTTTTCATATTCCATCAAAAACTCTATATTGGAAAATTTGATGTTATGTCCTTAGCAAATTAAGGCAGCGACATGCATATGCACATAGAAATGATGAAATTTAAAGATGACTTTAAGTGACTGTTAAAATGTCGTCATCTTTTAAATATACACAAAAATCTTCAGTTCAAAACATTTCCGATAGCATTGCCATTTATGTCATGGCATAAGTGGTACGCCGGGTGCCTGAGTTCAACACTCGAAAAATCAAAAGTAAGAATTTATAAATTCTTCTGAATTAAAAAAACTTTTTGAAGAAACGAAAAAATTAGAAGACCCTCCTCTTTAATCTCTGGAACCGATTATGTTTATAGTTTATAAGAAATGTTGAAGCATTATAGGTGTTGTTCTAATTAAGGTAAGGACCCCTTATTGTCCCACCCATAAGGGGCCTAAGTCTTCTTTCTACCTTTCTTATGATCTTTATGCCGACTAATATCTTTTTCATTTGCAATCATAGTGAATTTTCATATAAAGATTCAATTATATTTGCTTTTGTTTCGTTTATTTTTGTTGGAATATTGCAATCTTCTTCATATTCAAGTTATAAGAATACACTATTTCCTATTGGGATCTGCAGGCATTTGCTTTTCGATTTTCTTTCCTATTTGTTGAATTTGAGTCAATGTTGTCGGTAAAAGTCATTGCGAGAAAGTATTTTTTCTTCTGTTTATCTTTACGTTTGTTCTTCTTAATTTCGGCAACAGTCATTTGCAACAACCCAACCAACACTTGCAAGCAATGTTGCTGTTTTGTGGTCATTTAACTAGTTGGTTGATTTGCTGCATATGCACTACGGAATACATGCAGACATACTATATGTAAGTAAACATGTGTGTGCGTGTATTTAACTTGTATTTAGCTTTCGAGAACGCCTGTAAAAGTTTTCAGAATGTATCTCAAATAATGTATACACGCACACATGCAGACAAACAGACATTTCGTATACACTGTGCGAACTTGTTTCTGTTTTATTTTTTATTTTTGCACAAGTAGTAACTTTATCCTACTTTATTGATTTTCTTTTTAATTATTTTTTTTCTTTTTTTTTTATTTTATTTATTTATTTTAAAGGATTTTTTGTGCTCATTGATTTGCTTTTATTCTTTTCAATGAGCTGAAGCCAGCTGTGAAACTGTAGCAAACTCATTTTACTGGAAAATAAGAACGTAACTGAAAATTTCTTATTGCAATAATATTGTTTTAATTTCGTTCTGTTTTTTTATTTATTTCTCATCCACATGCATACTCATACATACTTACATTCCTATATATATGCATTCATATATGAGCGAGTGTATTTTTTAAAAAAAATTTTTGTGAGTAACGTTTCAAATTTGGTTTTAATGCTACTGCTTCATAGTCAACATGAAGAACCAGCAGCACATGATGTGCTTTATAATTTTACAGATTTAACGCAGTGGAAATTTTTAATTTTCCAATTGTTATTTTCCTCTGAAGAAGCAGAAATTCTTATATTTTTTATTTTGCCCAACTTTTTCTTATTGATTTTATGCTTTATGATTGAGTTTTTATTAAGAAAAGTTTGTCTGTTTGGATAAAAATGTTTATTTATTTTGTGTCTCTTTTCAATATTTAGAGACACATTGTTTATACATTAAATTTAATAGAATTTATTGATTTTTGCATTGTCAATTTTATAGTTTAAACCAAAAAAAAAAAAGGAAGCAAAACAATCTATGATAGATCCTACTACTAAATTAACGTTAGTCGTGATTTAACCAATGTGTTGAAGACCCTGGATGTTGAAGACCCTGAGGAAGAACCCCTCATTGACTTCGAGAAGTGCTCCCTGCACTAATCGTCATCACCACCATCCATTCCTTCGTCTCGCGACCACCCTAATTATAAATCAAATGAATTATTGAATTGTTGAATTTTCCTAAAATATCACTCTGGTATTAATTTGAATTGTTAAATTCCTTTGAAATACCCCTCTGGTATTCATCTATTACAATGTAATATCTATGTATATACAATATTCTTAAAATTTTTGTTAATGTTATTAAACTTTTGATTAATTAAGCTAGTTAATCGCAATTAAGATAATGTTGATAATGTTGATTTGGAAGTATACAAACTTGAGGAACTCTTTTCATATAAACATATGAATTCGAACTTTTTCCCCGCTAACTCTCGTTCGTATCAAAATTTTTCAAACATATGTATGTAGGCACTAACGGATTCAAGGGAAGTGGGTGCTTTCAGGTTTATACCATCACTTACCGATGAAAATGTCATGCATTTTGATCGTTGGCCATATATCAAAAAAAAAAATATATTAATGGGCGAAAACTTTAACCCACTAATGTCCAGCGGCGCCATGTCGTTGAGCCGTTCCTGAGCCAGGTTCAAAAACAATTTTTTTCTCAGTTTACTTTCTTGATCTATCTACTCTGGTTTTCGCTCGACCTTAATAGGTTAACCCCCCATTGGTAAATCCCTGGGTCCGCTAGTGCATGTAGGTACACCTGCTCTCCTTTTCAATTCTTCTTGCTCCTCTTTCTAAATATATCACAATTGAATGCCCTTGAAAAAAAAATGAAAAAATTTCACATTATTATTATTGCATATTTACAATGTTTACTTCCTGTTCCTGGTGACTTCCTGTTTTACCATGCTTCTTCATTTCTACGCTACTTTCATGCTTTAGTACTTTTTTGAATGTGTGTTTGTGCGTGAATTTCCGTTGGTTTTACGATTTCATTTATATGTGTATGTGATGTGATGTGATGGAATTCAATTCAATTGAATGAAATTGACATGCTCATATAGAAAGCCGATTTTATTATTGTGGCCAATAGAGGGCGCTCGCTGCTGTCGTTGCCATTTTAGGTAGTGTACTTTGTTCGTTGTTTTGCTGGCAAATCTCATTTCTATTCTACTTTTAACGGTACAAGCGAGAGAAATAAAATCAAAGCTGAAATAAAAACACTGTAAGAGCAGCAACAGCAATAGCAACATATGTGTGTATTACCTATACAAATACACACACAAATGCACACATAAAGAAGAAAAATATGCCATAAGCATAATATTGCTGCCGCGTCTCATTTTGGTTTAATGAAATTTCATTTAATTGAATTTCTTGAGCTTTCATTTCAAGAGCAAAATATTTTTTTTATGTGTGTTTATGCCTACATTTTTGCTTTGTTTAGTTTGCTTTATTTTTGTTTTTGTACTGGATGTTTTCTTGCTTTGTTGTGTACGCAAGTAAAAATAATAATAATACATTGATAATGATGTTGATTGACATTTTCTTAAAAAATTTCTTGCGAAAATTGCTTGCTTTCGTATACCTTAAAAGCCTCAAGGCTAAAGGCTTTCCTAAAAAAAAATTACTGAAAGTATGTTTTCTTCTTCACTGAGCATCGATTAAAGCAGCAACTGCCAGTCGCCGGCATCTTACCAAGCATATTTTCATCCAGCCATCCATTCACACATTCCATCCGTTTTTATTGCTTTTAATCTCTACCAAAAAAGGCTTTCCAATTCAATTAGATTCATTCGTAAATGATTTCGTTAAATAAACAAATTTTCTCAAACACATGCACATACACACACACACACACAGACAAATACTGCCAGCAGCCATAACAACAACATTGATGTTAAGAACGATAGCGACAAAATTTGTGTTTGCTTTCAAACAAAGACTTTCCATTTTAGTCTATTATACTTACTTAAAAATATCATTACTAACACTGACAAAAAGTCGAACAACTCAAGTCTTCAGCTGCTCCTACTGCGGCCAGCCGCCTATGCTCCACTATGGACACACGCCCGACTATCCGCCTGCATTGGGCTATGTGGGCCATCATTACCAGCACCAATTCTGCTTTTATTGTTATTATTACCAACATCATCATTGTTGTTGTATGTAGTTGTTGTTGTTGTCCTTCTGTTCTGCTAGCGGAAGCTGTCCACTTATATCCTTTGACAATCACAAAGACATAAGCAAACAGTGAAGTAGTAGTGAATATAAACAAAATTTACGCAACAATAATAACAACAACAACAAAAACAAAAACAACAGCAAAAGTACGTTCTTCCACTTTAACTTGTTGTTGCTGTTCTGGTTGTAAACATCCTTTTTGTTATAAAATGTTATACAAGTAAAGTATGAAAATATACAATATTTAGCTGAAATATCCTTCGTACCGTAAACGGATACGGATACTGCAATATACAAGGAATGGCGGATGCTTGTGGTAAATGTGTAAAATTATTTTGAAATATTATTAAATTTACTTTTATGCATACACAAACACATAAATAAATCAAGGAGTTGTAAGTATGAAGTTGGAAAGTGATTGAAATGATGAAGAGGTGAGTTGCTTTGCCTTAACAAATTTTGCATCAGCTTCATCATTTCACATTTCAGTTTCAAAGTGTGTGTTGAAAACTTAAAGTATTTTGTTGAAAACAAAACAAAAGTCTTAAGTACTTTTGCGTATTACTGCAAAATGGATGTCCGCAAATGCAAAGCAAGAAGATAGAAAACCGACTGACAACACAAGCGGACGGACAGACAGACACAGCCTGTCAGTCAAGCAAAGTAGTCATCATCCTAAGCAGCGGCAGCAACTCGTCTTCTTCAGTTCAGTGTTATTCTTTAAAAACTTTGCATGAATATAAAAGAATTTTAGTTTTTTATGTTTTTCCTCTCATCGTTTTCTGCCTTTTTTACGTTACTGGTATTCTGGGTATGTATTTTGGTGTTTTGTTTTTGCTTGTATCATCAGGAAGATTTGCATTAAAAATTCTTAAACAAAAGCTGAGTGTAGTACATGTAAAAACAAAGTTACTGTCTTAGTTAGAACTTAAGTAGTATCTACTTGTTGTGTGAGTGGGCAAGAGGCAATGTCTTTATCATTGTGTTGTTGTGCCTCTGTCTCTGTCTGCGTTTGTGTTTGTTTGTCAGCAGAGCAAAGTTATTTAAGTAAATTTCGGTAGTATAATTGTTTATAACGTATTATTTTCTTTTCCATTTCTTTTCTTCTTGGTATATATTTTTATACTTTTATATTTAATCCTTTTTTAAAATAATGTTACTCATACGCCATGAGGTGTTATCTTCACTTTAACAGAATTTAAGTTCAAAGGAAGTGCGAAGGAAGAAAATACCATTTAAAATAGTAGAAATGGTTACAAAAGGGATTTTAGATATATTTATGTAAGGTTTTCTTCAGGTTTCTTCAGTACAGTATAGAGAATGGTAAAGCAGATGAACTAGCTAAATTGCAGTTAACCATAAGTGCTGCAAATTAACTGGTATCAGTAAAGATTCTCAAAGAAATAGTAATCCAGTTTGAACCAGAAAGTAGAAAAAATCAGTAGATCTTGACAAACCAGGAAACTGTATAACTGTATAAACTGTAAACTGTTTAATTGACATGAAAATAACAAACTCATAAATTTTGTGTCATTTAGAAACCGGCTTGGAGGATTAGAATTGTAGCCCCTCACTACTGTTGAAACTACGAAGATGAAGGAAAAGCTAAAACCTTTCATTACCCCATTTGGAATATTTACAGGAAGCTGAAGGAATTGCCGGAGTGTCCGTCAACAGACCTAATGTGGTTCATCAAAAGTAAAGCCTAGTTAAAGATAGGACATATTATTGGAACAATATATGATTTCCGTGAACTATGCACCTCTGTACTATCAGTGGCGGATACTGGATACTGGAGAGTTTTTTTTTTCTCGTTCGTGTATCGTTTTTTTTTTTGCTTATTCATAAACTTTATTTCGATGATTAACAATTTCAAAGGTATGGCCATGTGAAAACTTACTGGTACGTTACGCATTTAGGGGAAACCCTGTTCTTGTAGCAAAGCATTTTACAACTTCTCTGATATATTTCCAAGGTAAAGGAACGTGGAAAATATAACAATAGGATACATTTATTCAGTCTTCGGTTTTAGAGTAGTTTATAATGGGTCCCGAGAATTAGTAGAATTTTAAGAATAATTGAAGGTCGCTGATTCCTACCCTATTTTCAAATTTCCTCATCCACGAAGTAACTATTATTGAACGTCGTCGGCAGTATCGTCTGGATAAGTAATTATAGTAACACCATCAGTTTCAGGCAAATCGCAGGTAAAAATCGAATAAAGAGCAGGACCCAGAACACTGCCCTGTGGTACTCCGACTTTCACTTTACATTTGGCTGATGTTTCATCATTTACTTTGACATAGAACTTTAAGACCAAATAAAATGGAGCTGGAAGTAAATTTTTTAATTTGTATAAAAGCCCTTGATGCCAAAAATTTTCGAACGCTTCTTGAATGTCCAAAAATATGGCAGAGCAATATTTTATGCATTTCAGAAAGTCAGTGATAATATTCACTATGCGATGACATTGCTCAAGAGTACCGTGCTTATGACGATTGGAGATTCGAAACTATATTCTTATTTTCTTGTATATTATTAGCAATCTACTACTTCGAATATTTTTGAGAATATTGCCAGCAAACTTATAGGTCTATATGAGTGCACTGAGTTTTCGGGTTTATTTGATTTAGGTATCATTATTAATTCAGCACATTTCCATAGAGAAGGAAAGTGGTTTAATGAGCAGGATTATTCATTATTCTTATAGATGAAAGTAAATCGTAATAACTAAAAACAACAATAACTAATTATGTTCACCTTTTTGCCTGTTTAAGTTATTCAATTTTGAAGTGTTTGAAGATCTTTCGGGGGAGGAAATGTCCCCCTATGTCTCCGCCCTGGTACTATAAAGCAGAAACATTATTTTCAATGAACCCAAAAAGAAAAATGTCTCAATTTTCTCTAATAGCCAAGCCACGATAAAAATCACAATCTCAAAAATCACCAATCAAATCTAGTAAGCCAGTGTGAGAAAGATCTTGTTCGATGATATACTCTCTCGCACGAATAATAGGATTATGTATGGGATATTGGACAGCGAGACTGTGCAGCTGCCATCTCATCTAACCACTTTCCTTTTATCCAGCCTATTCTTCCACAGGGCTTGATTGAATACAACAAAGATCCCGAGTATAATTTATTTACGATTGTCCATGATATATCAGATTTATTTCCAATGCTTTCATTTTGTTTACAACATATCGCGCATATATTAAACTGTTGAATACTTTCATGAACTTTTTATATATAAAAAAGATAAATTTTAACCATAATTCCTTCAAACTTTAAATTATCGCCAATGGAATTATTTTGCTAATTAAGCACATGTGCTTGCTATTTATGCTGAACGAAAAATGCGTCATATATACATACATACATTAATTTAATGTTGCTGTAAATTTTAGTTAAAATTGTACACGCCAACACACATATTCATACAAACGCCAAATGCAACTGTATGTGTATGTATGTGTATGTGGTCTGCGTTTTATCGATTTACTAAAGCATAATACATACACGTACGCATGCATTTACTACAGCAACAACATACATTTATATTCTACAACAACATACATATACCTACACACTAACAAACCTTTGCCTACATTCATCTCAAATGCATTTACTGCGTGCTACTTTCACTGCAATTTGCATTTTAAAGGCAATTTCGTTGAGATGTATGTGAGTCGTGCATATGAATATGTGTGTGTGGTATATGCTCATGTGCGTGTCATTAGTATTATAATTTTTCAAATTAGTCTTAATGCTTTAATGCTGGCAGCATCGTTTTTTGCTTTGCCTATGTGTGCGATACTTTCAATGAACAAGCAACACAAAGAAATGCAGAAAAGTGAAAAGAAGAATATTTTCCTTCTTTATTCGTTTGCTTTTGACAGTGGACTAAATTGTTGATTTATGTACATACAATCTGTGCAAAATATAAGCTGAAGAGTGTGTGCAAATATTATTGCAATGAAATAAAAAATGCTCAAGTGAGCAGAGTTTTTGTTTAATTGAAAGCACCCTTTTTATAATTGGTTTGCTGCTACGAAAATAGTAAACAGCCACAAAAGTGTAAACATTTTTGCTGTACAAAATGAAAAGCCAAATATCCTGACAACACAACATGTTTACGTTTGTGTGGCACACAAACATTTTTGTGTGTAACACAAAAATAATTGCGCACAGCAAAAATTGTCAACACACACACAAAACAAAAACGTGCAGCGGAGACAGTAACAGTAACCAGTAACAGCAACGGCAACAACACAACAGAGAAGAAGAAGAAACAGCAGCAGTCATAACTGCTATTTGTATCTGCAACAAAATCTACTATAGCACGTGATATTGTTGGTGTATTTTTTCTTCTGCATACTTCACTTGTTTTCTTTTTTTTTTGTTTTTTGCATAGAACATTAGTTCAATGTGTCATTGAAACATTTTGTTACGCTCTGCATTTCACTCCCAGCTTCTTCTTTCTCTTCCTTTTCTGCTGCTGTGGTTTTCATTCATTTTGTTTTGTTGTTTTGTGCTGGTTGGTAATACGCATACGCGCATTCTTTTCTGACCTAAAGAACCTGACACAGTTACACATTCGGCTGAAGCGAATACAAACACAACTGCCACACTTACATTTTATTGAGCGTTTCACGCCTTTTTTGGCATCATTGTTGTTCCTATTGTTGGCATCTCTGCTCAGGGTGCTATTTTTGTTACTGTTGTTGCTGTTGTTGTTACTGTTAATGCTGCAGTGCGAAAAGTAAACAAATCACATGATGTTTAGCAATAGCAAAGGAGTTAACAACAACAAAAGGAAAAACACATTGGGAAGACAAATAAATGAAAACCATTGCAAACGAAAGAGAGCATAACGAGCAAAAGAGAATGATATAGGGATAAAGAGAATGAGTACATAAACCATACAGTGATGGGCAAAATAATAAAATATTTTTTATTCTTTTATTCTCTTCTTCCTGCCAAAAGACCATTATATAAAGTGGCAATTACATAATTAACCTTACAATTTGGTGGCTTTTTATTTTTCCAGGATAAGAACTGAGGAAAAGAAGAACCAAAATTTATGAAACTAAAAGAAGATAAGGAAAGCACACACACACACTTCACATTGTTTATGTTGTGCTCGGTGGAATTTCATATGTTTTCAACATCTTCACATCAGCTGTAGTCAATACTCTCTTCGTTATTTACATTTTTCCCCACTCTCTTTTTATCTCTCTCTCTGTGCTGTTAAAATATCCTTAATTTCATTCACTGACTACACTCACGCTTGTGTGGCCTCTCAGTAAATTTGTTTCAACAATAACGCAGAGAGAAAGTGTGTGAGAGAAATAAACAATAGTAAAAAGGCATGCGACGATGGCGGCACACCTTACTTAGGCATATGCAGCAGCATCAACAGCAAATACAAACACACACCACACGCTTAAGACCAGCATGCCATGGGTATTCCAGTCATCGTCGATTTTTTTTGCATATTGTTGTTGTTTTATCCTTGAAAATAATATGATGTGATTTAAAAAAAAAACGACGAGGAAAATAAAATTCAATTCATTACTATTCGTTCTATTTCGTTTTGTTTCGTTTCGTTTCAAAGTCTCATCTCGTTGTCGTGCTCTTGCAAATCTCGCTCGCCTCAGCGATAGTATGAGTAATATTTGTTGTTATCCTATTACTCCTTGCATATACGAAGGGAAATTTTCATTATTTTCGTTCTTTTTCTTCTTCAGCGTTTCTGCAGTAGCATTTCGTTGGCTTTTTATTGTTGGCTGCTGTGTGACTGCGTTCAGTATGAAACGGGACTTACTCAAAGGAGGCAGCAAGCACGAGAAGTGAAAATATTTCACTAGCACCAAAAATAAAAGACGAGCGCGCGTGTTTGTTGTTTGCTGTGTGTTCGTTCCATTGCGTTTGTGTTTTTATGTGTGCCACGTTGTTGTGCGATACGATACGATGCGATTTGTGAGAGTTATAACTGTTAATGTGAAATGCTGTGCTGCTTCCTCCTTCTCCTCGTGTTGAAAGTTAAATGAATACGAACGTTAGTTAACGGTAAAATTTAGCTAATTTTTGTTTTTCCTTTTTTCTGTTCTTTGTTTTCCATTTGGAGACTGTGTGTGTGTTTTCCCCAATTCCAATCGCATGCAAGAAAAAATATAAGAAAAAAATGTGCAACAAAAATGTAAGTAAGTGAAAGTGTTTGTGCTCATTTTGGCTCAGCTTGGCTGAAAGAAGAAGAAAAAGACATTTTGCAATATGTCTGCCAAGATGTCTGGCATATATAGAATTGTTGTTGTTGCTATTTTTTGCTAGCCACATAAGAAAAAAAAGATAAGTTTTATTAAATAAATTTCACAAGCAGAAAAATTATATAAAAAAATGTGCATAAATGAATTTTAAAGAAAAATCGCTGCATAGTTTTTCGAAACAACAACGAAAAACATCTTATGTAAGACTTTGCTCCACACAAACCAAAATAAAAAAACAAATACGTTTGTTACAGATACATTACGAAACTGTTTTTGACTTTGGAGCAAAATATTTAACGAAAATAACATAAAATTATTTTAATAACGAAAATAAACTTATAACATAATTAACAAATTAAAATCGTTTTTTTTTCTCGACTGCTGCAAAAATTTTGTATATCTTTTGGTGGTGTGCGTGCGTGTGTGTGTGAAGGGAAGAAAAGTTCATAATGTGCCATCATGACCGACGAAATGAAAAAGTTTAACACTGAAGCTCATAAAATCATTTAAAATACGCTCAATGCCGCACTTAATGTCAGCTGTCAAGCTTGAAATTGCTATATGGCACATTTTATGGCACAACAACAACCACCACAACCATTACAGTATGATACGCATAGTGAGAAAAATCAACAACAATAAATTACACAACATCAGCAACAACATTATTTTGCAACATGCCATAAACATTGGCTGCTGACAGAAACCAAGCAAAATAACAAGCGCTTTGCATATGTGTGTGCTTTAAATTCTAACTTTGTTGAGTATAGAAAAAAGAACCAAACGATAGTGTTGCAGCATTAAGTTTCGAGAAACAAAACGGAAACAGTTACACGGTCATTGTGGAGGACATTACATATGGCTTTAAACTTTGTACAACAACAACAGCAGCCAACACAATAATTATTAGAATCACAATAAGAAAGGCATTCGCTTTGTTGATGCTGGCTCAGCGCGATATTTTTTCTTCTTCTTCCCCATTGTTGGCAATAAAAATAACAGAAGAAATAGCTAAATTTTTAAATGTAAAGAGAAAAGTAAGAACCATTTAAAAACTAAAATACTAACATACATCCTTTCATATTGCGTATACATATATGCATATATATATGTGTGGGTGTGTAAATGTTACCTAAATTTCATTCGTGCAGTTTGTTGAAATAAAGTCGTTGAATGCATAAATTGTGGCATGCGATTTTTTTTCACCTTCCCTCTCACACACAGAACTTGCTCTTATGTGGAAAGATTGTTAGTCCCTACATTTTGTAAATAACTTTTGTGTTTTTGCTGTCTATAAAAACTTGGAGATTATATGGAAATGTTTTAAATTTTATGTAACTTAACAGCAATTGTTGTTGTTAATATAACTAGATAATAATAATAAAACGTAATAATGTTTGAAAGAAAAATTAATGTAATTAAAGTTAACTTTGATACGCACAAATGTTAAAGAAATTTTTTGTTTGTTAATCCTTTTTTTTTTTTTTTTTTTGAGAAATAAAAATTTAGCAAATTAAAAAAAAAAGGAAATAAAAAATTTGTATTAATTAATAAATAATAAATTCACTACCACAACAGCTTTTAGAGATACCTACCATAGTAATTAAGGTAAGTAAAATATTCATGTACTTTAGAGTAGGGTTGAAGATAAGTACATATTAGCAAAATATTTGATTTAAGTTTACTTACAGTTAGTGGAGAAATTATGCTTACAAGTGCAATACTTCATAAAATTTTTCATATCAAAGTCAAAATTCTATTTTGCCTTATGAGCGACTATATTAGGTTTTAATTTTGTGATAAGACAGCACTTCTCCCTCTTTTTATTTAATGCTAACGACTAATATTGCACAATAATAGCTAAAAAAAAATTAGAGACGTTTCGAGCTAGTTCTGTGATAAACCAGAAAATGGATGAAAAATATAAATATAAATCGAAAGTCAATTAATTGACAATTTCATCGATAGATAAGACAATATCTTCATTTTTCCATTCTAGCAAAAAAGACAAAATTTAATTTTGCTACAATAAATTATGGTTTTTCTAATATTTTAATAATAAAAAAATTATTTTTAATTTGGAAATTTTTTTTGCAAATTTCTTCCAAATTTGGCAGTTCACATTGCTAATTAATTATTTATTAAAATTATTAGGCTTTGAATGAACAATGATGCCAGAAAAATATCAAAAACTTGATCTGCTAGTTCTGTGAACTTTATGATATTTTTCTGGCATCATTGTTCTTTCAAAGCCTAATACTTTTAATAATAAAAAAAAACTTTGTTTAATTTTCTACATTTGGAATTTTGATACTAAACCAGAAGACAAGTCCTTCAAAAATCATAACGAAATAGCATGCAGCATTAATTATAATTTGTTATGGTATGAAAGATTCATTAGTGATTGGCCGTACACATTCCGTTTTTTACTTTATTTTACTTTTTTCACTGATTACCGGAACATAGAGGAAATAAGGATATTGTTTCACCCTTTGATAGAAATTAATTCTCTTAATGCAATCAGTTTAACTCTCGATAGCTAGAAATATATCCATCATTTTCTATTCGTTTTAACCTACCTCAAATGAATTTGTCGTACTGGTGACTATGAATAGGCTTCCTTGAACAAAAATTTTTATTTTTCCACCATAAAATTAAAGTAAAAATGGAACCGAATCATTTTTTTTTTAGATCTTGATGTGCAATATCACAAAAAATAAAAATTTTATTGGCAGTAATAAAATAAAAACGAATTTTGACCACAATATTAAAAACTATAATATCATAAATCTTAAAGGAAAGTTTTTAAAAATGTACGCTTAAATCTAATAATCTAAGCATAATTTAAAACAAGAAAAGTTTCAGAACAATGTTTCAAATATGGTGTAAATTCTCTTTCTTCACTCATTCTGACGCTGAGTATCACAAATGAGAAAAGCAAAGAAACAAGAAATTGCAATAGACCTTCAAGTTCCTTCATTAAGATTGGTAACGGAAATCCATGTATCCTTCAATATTTTTCTGTTACAAAATAAAGCAACGGTGAAACAAACAATGGTTCACTCTCGGAATTGCTAAAATTTCAATGCATTTCCTGTGTTTATATTTGATGGCGAAATATGCACAATAAAATTTCTGCCCATATTAGAATTTGCAGATTAAATTTTCAAAATTCTCTTCTTGGCCAAAAACCAACAAAAATTACAATTGCATAGTTCAACAAAAAAAAAAATACAACACCTAGCAATGGAAATGCCTGAAAACCAAACAACAATTTAGTATTTGTAATTGCTTTAAATGCTATACAAAAACTGTACACTGCTCTACTTGCATAGAAATTACTTGGAGTACTGCAGCAATTTAAGTCCTTAGTTGCAGAGTGAAATCAGCATTAGGCATGCAGTAATAATACACTGAAACAAAAAAGTGGAAAAATAAAAGAAAAATTTTAAATACCATTAAAACTTTGTTGTTAGACCGTCTGTAATACTTCTTGCAATCAGGTTCACCATTGATTAATTATAAGGGAATAAAAGGCCATTTACTCCAAATTTTCACACAGATTTATATTCAACATGATAATGATTTCAGTCGGAAACTGAAATTTTTTATATTTTTTCAGAGTGTTTTTCTGAGAGTGTATGAACAAGAACAATATAAACATATACAGATTGTAAGCAGGAAAGCAACAACACAATAATAGCACGAGCACTTATAATTGTGACCACCTGCAGTGGAAAAAGCAGTATGAGCTCAACTGGAGAGGGTTTTAAAATTAACCAAAAATTTGGGTTTCACTCATTCAGTATTTCAGCATTCAACTGAGACGGATGTTTGGGGGCGTATGAGTAATATTGAAATAATTGCATAAAGTTTAAAGAACATCACAGTAAATTCAAAAAAGTCTTTTGTATTTAAATATGTCGTTAAAAATGGTAAAACGTACAATTTCTAGTGCTTTAGTTTGACGAAGAGAACAGAGCAGCTACAACACCCAAGCTGAATTTAAGTTATTATTTAATTCGTCAACTACGTTCAAACATAGCGCTATTTGTGCTGCTAACAAAAACAAGTAATTCGTTTTTGAAAATTGTGAGTAATTAAGTTTTTGCGAAACTGATTTTAATTTTTTTAAGGCAATTTATGCTTTTTATTTTTTATTTTTTTTTCTATTTAGAGCACAGATAGGAAAAAATGAGGAAGAACTCATAATAAATTATTGGTTCAAATTAAAAAAAAAAAAAAAACAAGTAAATAGTAGTTTCTTGGTTCTCGGTTCTTGGATCACGAGAGTTCTGTCCAGTTTTCTATCGAACCAGAACTAGCGTATGTGGCACTGTAGTGTTGATGGATTAACAGCTCTGCTCTTTAGCACAATAAAGTATAAACAGATTTATTATTAAACCTGATAGATTTCCAAAGGCAACCCAATTCATAGTACAATGGTCGTGAAAACAGGTCTCAGTACTGCATTTTAGTATTTTTCTTTTGTTGTTTTGTAAACAACTTTCAAAATCTGGTTTAAATTTCAATTACTTCAATAGTTTTCCACCATTTAAAAATTTGCAACTAATTTATGCGGAAATACTCATTAACAATTGAATATCTTGAAGGTTTGTGGCGTGAGCGATTTGTATTGTTTGTGCATTATATTTGAGCTTTCAACTAAATTTTAAGCACATGCCTACACAAATTGCAAGCACAGTACTTGAAAACAATAAATGCAATATGGGAAAACATAACTAAAACTTGAAGACACTCTTCGTGTATTCGGAAAACATGAAAATCAATTTAAACAATGAGATGGAGATGAGTAAAGCAACAGAAAAAAGTCATTTGACTTAAAAAACATTGACAATCAAATGCAATGTATGGCATTGTTGTTATGCTGCTATTGTGTACGTACAACAAAAACAAATGTACGAAAAATACGACAAAAATTATTGCACGACCTGACAATGAAACATGCAGAAGGGAAGGGAAGGGGACGGGAGGGAGGAGGGAGATTTTGAATGCTGCCCATACATTATGACGACAAGAATGTAGTCTGGTTTAGTAGATGCATTGCTGGCAACTGATGCTCCTGCTGCTGCAGGATCCTTGAAGCGCATGCACTTGCATTACGAGTTGTAGTACTGTGAGCGTGTTCTAATGCCACCGAGACTACACAGCACACACACACATACACATATATAGGAAATTATGCATACAGACAAAAATAATGTTGAAACAATGAGTAAAATGTGTCGTCCGAGTCGAAATGTCGAACTTTGCGATTTACAATTGTCACATAGAAATCAACAACAAATACATTTAACAAACACATGCATACATATGTACATGCTTACACATATGACATGCATAGAAATGTACATTTGTACTAAAGAGGAAGTGTAGTAAGTAAGTACCATTTTTATTCTCATATTCGTACTCGTGCATCGACAATGTTAATGGCATTCATGTGGAAATGCATTTGTCAGCATTGGTTGGTTGCTTGTTTTGGAAAAGCGAGGCGAGGCAAGGCAAGGTTGCATTTTTGCATTTATGCATTTGTGGTTTAATGACGTTTGACATAGAAATTAATTGTAGTTTTCTTTTTTCTTTCTCTAGTTTCCTGATTTTGGTTATTTTTTTTATGTTTTTTTCTTTGGACTAATTTTTCAAGTTTCAACTTTATTTTTATTTCTATTATTTTCTTCTGCTTTTGTTGTTGATGAGTAGCAGCAATAAATAAGTTGACCTTTTTTTACTTTCAACAATTAACCTTCAACCTACGCACAAACGAGTTTTTTTCAATTCCTTTATAAACATTTTTTGTTTTAGAAATAAATATATATTGTAAATGTGCTTCAAATCCACTGAAATTCTCATGATCATCAAATCCTTTTTTGCACTGCTGTTACTTTCTACGTTTTTGTTTTTGTGTGTTTTCATTACTTTTTCCCCTTGCTTTGTTGATGATTCGACTGCGCTTTTTATACTTTCTGCCATACAATAAAACTGCTACTTTTTCTGTTGTGGTTGTTTTGTGTGTCTGTATGTGTGTATGCATGCCTTCGAGGCACTTAGCTATTATGCTTACATTGTTGCATACATCCAGACCTTTTTTTTTGTATTCTTATTGTATTATTATATTATTGTTCTCTGAACCTGTGCTCACGTAAAAATAGCAAAAAATGCATATAAAACAATGATGAGTTCAGTAGGCAAATAGTAAAAGAAAAGAGAAATATATAACTACCGAAAAAAATGCTTAAAGTGTGTGCTAATGAGTTGTTATTGTTGTTATTATTATTGTTGTACATCTATTTGTAGGTGTGTGTGTGGCAACGTAATTTGTCTACTAACGTTGTTGGATTTAATTAACTTAATTTTCCAACTCCCACATTCGCTCTCTCTCTTTCTCTCTTTTATTGCCATCATTAGTCTCTTGTTTTCAGTGTGGCCAACTTTTATTTTTCAAAATCCGCTAAAATGAAGGAAAAAAACCCGTATTTCATTTAAAAAAGCGCTAAATTTTTTTCTTATAAAAGTGTTAAACACAAATTTTTTTAAAAAGAAAATTAATTAAATACATGCATTTTTAAAGTATTTAATTCACAACATTTCTAAATTATACAAACACAATGAAAACTAAAATAAAATTATGGAAAAATAGTATTTTATACACTTTGATCACAAAAAAATATACAGAGTAAAAATTTATAAGTATCCCATATCGATGTAGAAGTCTATATTCTCTTCATTACTATCAGCTTCTTCTGTCCATAACACACTCTTTAATCAGAATTCAAAAGCATTATAAACACTAGTGCTGTTAATGTATGTCATCAGGTATTTTGTAGTTTTCACAAAATGGATTTTCGTTGTTTTAATCCATTTTTTATATGAAGTTAAGAGTTTTTTGAGTTTTGAAGTTAAGTTCATTTCTCATTGTTTCGATAAAAAATGTTGTTAGGATTATTCAGGAAATAGATTATTTAGCGGAGCATTTAGTGTCTTTTAAATTGAAAAAAAAAGCGGTAAAAAATCCACTGACCGCTAAGTGACTTTTTTCCGCGTTTTAGTTTTCAAAAGGCACTAAATTTAGCGGGAAAAGCGCTGAGTTGGCCACACTTCTTCTTTTTGTATTTTTTGGATTTTGTATTTTTGCTTCGGAAAGATGAAGAAAAAGAACGCACTATTCACTAACATTTGCAGAAACGTGTCTGCTTTTATCATCTATGCACCTACTATGAAAAACAGGCTAGCTCTTGAACTATTTAAAAATGAATTAAATAATGGAGGCACAGCTGAAGGGAGGCAATGAATTTGAGCAATAAAAAAAAGTTTGTAATTTGATGATAGGTTTTTAAATTCCAAAAAACGGAACCTATTAGTTGGATCATCACTTTTTACCACTTATTTTTTGATTTATATTTATAAATCATTATTCATGCATTTATATATATCTATATATATATATATATATATATATATAAATTAATTTAATTAAACTAATTAAAAACTAAAATAGAAAAACACAACATTTTTTAATTGCAGTATCTTCAACGAAGGTATTTATAAAGTCTATGAAAAATTCATTCATTTTAGTGAATAAAGCCATTTTTTAATTTTAATAAATTTATTCATCAACTTGGCCATTTTCATTGATTAAGCTCATCAATAAAATGCCAATGAAAACTTATTCACTGATTCAATGAATTTTTCGTTAGGACTGTAATAATTTACGTTCTTATGAATTTTGGTTCCGTATTAATAAAAAAATTAACATGCTTAAGTCTGTTAATTTGAAAAACGATTTACGCTGCTTTTATTATAAATTAAATATTTACATACACACCGTACTTGCTTACTTATCTGCCAACATATTCTTCTTTATCTTCAATGAACTTCTACACATATCTCTGTACCATTAACATATATATACAGTATACCGCCAAACTATTAGAAACACAACAAATTTCATCAAATTTTATTTAGAAACGCAGTGAGTTTTAACAGTTTTTGGGATCGTTTAGTCAAGTAATAATGAAGAAGTTTAACCTTAACCTTCTTCTTTCTACCAAAAACCAAGCATATGTGTTTTGAAGTATAATGGTATAAATCAGTGTTAACCTTGGTCATCTCTGAGTTTTTTGATTGTGCCATAAGTGGATAAATATCCCCAGAAAAAGCCTATCTTTTTAAGCTGACTTCAGTATTTCTACGAAGTTCAGGTTCTTCTCAAAAGGGAGACTCAAAAAACGTAGTTTCCCCTATTTTTTTCTTACTAAGAACCCGTCCTTCCAGAAGATGTTATTGTTTGAAAACTTTGTTACAACGACAAAGTATTTTGCGCCATTAACACAGTGTGGAAAAATTCAATGAGAAGAATAAAATAAAGGGGGAATTTCATTTTTTAAGTCGCCTCTTTACGGATACGTAGATCCTTGTAGGCAAATGAAATCAGCTGAAAATGCATTTATGTGTAGATATCTATGCACTTATAGCATAAATAAAAAAAGTTTTTGAAAACCAAAGTGAAAACTGTTTTTATCACGATATTTCCAAAAACTAAACTAAACTAAAGAATAAACTTTTCCTTATTACTTGACAAATCGGTCCCATATTGTTATCCAAAAAAAAGTTTTTAAAACCGTTAAAACTCACTGCATCACCAAACAAAATTAGTGGTAATTTGTGGTTTTTCTAATGGTTTGGCGGTATACTGTATATATATATATATTTTTTTTTATATAAACAAAACTCAACATCAACAGAAAGCACTTTGCATAATTTTTTCAGCATTAGAAAATCCATAAATCTACAAAAAAAATCCCAAAGGTATTTTCAAAACAGACAAAACCTTTATTCTTACATTTATAAATAAAGTTTGTATGTGTGTAATAAAATTTAATATTGCTTTATCACAAAATTATTGCCGTAGGTAATCCTATTTCTTTTGCGTATATTTTTATTTTTTTTTTTTTTGTTGAAAAATATCTCAAAGAAAATATAATATAATAAAAGTCTATATACTATAAAATATGCTAAATGTTGTAAAAATATTTGGTGTATTATTTTAGTTTTATCTTCATAAAATTTTGTTTGCATATCTAATAATCTTTTTTTATATCGGTACGTGTTATTACATAGAATTATATACTATTTCACACATATCTGTAAAGGATAATAATATTTATTTTAGTTAAAATCCATTGACTTATTGCTTTATTTTAAATTATTTATCAATAATTTTCAGGTGGAAAAATTTTCTTTGTTTCAAAATATAAAAGGTTTGGATTATGAAGTTTAAAATAAAAAAAAAGTAAACTCTAATTTCAAATTTACATTTCGAGTACTTTTGTAAGCGTAACGGTCATCATAATGAATAAAAATATTTGCGCCTTAAAGTATGCATTATCATTTATTTGCAATTGGCTTGAATTTATTTGCAGCAGCATTATCCGTTACAATTATCAGAAATAATTTGTTTTTATCGAAATATCCCAAAATTCTTTTAAATTCTTTTAAAGTCAAATACTAGAACACAACAACCTTCAAAAACAATAAAGCAATTAATTAACACAGCAACAACAATAATAAAACAAGCAGATAAATAGATGTTACTTTCTTTTTTTTGCTAGTACTCGCTTAAGCGTAATTTTTCAATTTTTCGTACTAATTATAAAAACGTCCTTTTGATGTTTATCAATAGCGTTTCGTAGTTGTTGTTTTATCTCTTTACTTTGTGTCTGCAGCTGGTGCCTCTTGACTTTTATTTGAGCATTTTTCTTACTGACAGACTTTATAGTAGTTGGAATTGCAAACGGCAGCATCAGGTAATGATGTTGGCAATGATAATGATGACAATATAGTCAGCATTGAATTGCTAGAGCCTGTTCTGGTGTCTATGTGATGTCATGATGTTAGACCTTTTTTCTGCACTTTGACTGAGTTTGCTTCTAATATACTGGCACGCGCTTAAATACAAAAAATAACAAAATTAATAAAAGAAATAAAGTTGCTTTAGCTTTTTATATAAATTTTCACGCTTTTGTTGTTTCTTGGCATTTTAAATAATTAGAAAAATAGAAAAATGAAAACCATAAAGAAGCAAGAGGGAAAATGAAAACAATAGCAACCGCCATCGTCAAGGATCATCATCACCATCAGCAGCATTGGTGGCATCAGCATTGGGACCCAACATCTGCTGCATGGCAAGTCTTCTTCAGCGCTTGACGGTGTTGTAAAGCTTTATGTGTATGTTTGCTTGTCTGTCTTTCTGTCTACATTGATATCGCATCCCCAGTGAGGTCAGTCCCCACTGCTATTGTGTAAATGCGAACAAGCAATTAAGTTTAACTCAAAACAAAGCAAAGCAATGAAAAGAGAAGAGAAGCAAGGAATATAAAGTAATACACGACAGAAAGCACAGAAAGAAAGACAGCAGAAAATTCACTCTGGTAATTCTTTTAAATTTAAATTGAAATTGTAATTTATTCTTATTGTTGTTGCTGTTATTACTTGCTGCTGCTGTTGCTGTGTTTTGATCCAAGTTCATTTTCGCGGTATTTTTAAAATGCCATCATTTGTATACTTTTCTGCGTTACTTTGCTTATTTATGTATGTATGTGTAACTGTGTGTGCATACGCATGAAAAGAAGCGTAATAACTTATAAGAATCCTTTAGAGAATTTAAGCAATTTATTTATTTTTTCTTGCATTTTTTCGTAATTTTCTCTGTAGTTGACTTTCTTTGAATTGATGAAATTCATTAATTTAAAGCTCACTTAGATTTTTCACTTTTCCCTACTTTTAGTTTAAAGAAAAATTAAAAGTTTGTTTGTACACACACATTTAAACACATAAATACACACCTTCAGAGCAAATAAGCATTAATTATATAACAATTACCATATACTAAAAATAAAATATCTTACGTCCTACATAGTAATTTTTTTTCTTCATATCTGTACGTAATTTGTGTATCTGCTATCATTTCTTTTGTATTTTATTCTCTATTATTTTTTATTATCTTTATTTTGCAATTATTTTTTTTGCGGCAGTACACACATACATTTATACTTATGTATATTTCCAACCTCACCTCAAATCTTTATTGCCAATAATAAATATACTTCAAATCCCCGAAAATGTTTCACTGGCTTATGTCTGCCTTTGACGAGAGTCGGTGAAGAGAAGAAGTAGATTTCATTAACTATACTCCGCATCACTTTCCTACCTACCTTCCTGTCAGTCTTCTTCTTTCTTCCCGTCCTTTCTGCTCTGCTGCTAACACATTGAATATGAGTAACTGTTGAAACTTTAGACTTCCTTTTTTCGGTTTGCAATACAGAAATTGTTATAAAAAGCAACATGAATTCACAGAAATATATTTATGTATAATCAGAAAGAGGTGATGAAGGTATTCGGAAGAGGTACCGTGGATAACTGGCAACAGTGGTGGCGAATGAAATGTGTTTTCCCACAAATTATATATTTTATTTATTAGATATTTCTGAATAAGCTATAAGGAAGCTTTAGAAACTGTGGTACGGAAATGGTGATCAATTTCTAATAATTTTTCTGTATTAAAAGTCAATGCACATAGAAATGTGGGCGTACTATTGTATGAAAATTGCATTTTGCAGACCTTCAACAGATTTTTTTTCTAATATGCAGTTGTGTTGCAAGTGACTAACCAAAAAAAGTAGCTGAAAATCATGTGAAATCGGAGTTAAGTGTCTAAAAACTGAATCCACTATGGCGTTGAAATATTTGAAGACCAATAGGAGTAGAAGGAAAAAAAAACAAACAAAAATTAACATTTAATTAAAAATATAATGCGAAATGAAATTCGGCAACGAGGGAACAACGCAATGCTATCCTTGATCACGGATTATATGGAGGAATGATCACATTTATTTATACTAAGTGTGCCATTTCAGTCGCTTCACTCCCTACCAGTCTATGTGGTTCATTAATTTTATTTATGAATTTTAACTACCTACCGCGCGTAAAAAATTTCACTCTGGCCTGCAGACAAATTCGTGATAATTCGCAAGAACTCCCAGTGAAATTTGCATATGAATGTAAACACTAGCGGATCCAGAGATTTCCCAAATGAAGGTTTTAATTTGTTTGTCTGTTTTTCGTATACCTAATGACTAACGATTAAAATGTATGAGATTTCCATCGGCAAGGGGGGCTTAATCCCAAAATAATCTGTTGCCAGACAGACCCAAGAGTAAATGCTTCTGTCTTTACAATTCATTTAATTACTTCAATTTGTTATTTCTTGTAGTTGAATACTATGGGCACTTTGAACATTAAAGCGGTTCCTTATAACAAAAAGTTCGCTTTAATTGAAAAAAAATCATATATTGAATCAGAGCCAATTACAGTGTTTAAAAATATAATATATGTATATCTGGAAACAAGTTGTGAAATTTTTTTTTTTGTTCGCGTAATGTTTCCAAATACTATTTTCTGGAGTTTTGCAACAGCTACATCAAGCAGACTGCAAGAAATTGTGGACTTAGCCGGTTTTGTTACTCGACTCAAACCTATATCTCTATGTATAAAACCTAACGGTCTGTGTATTTGTGTTATCGCTGAACGGTCTTCAACCGAATGAGGAGAAACTTTGAGAAAATGATATTAAAAAAAAAAATACTGTAAAGATTTATATGATAATTTGAGCTCCTAATTATAGGTAGGCGTTGCACCTCTAATAGAAGCCTGACTTCCGGGTCGTGCCATTTTCCGTGTTTCATTCAATAGGTGTATATTTGGAGTTATTTACAGCACAGTACTGAGATTTGGCATAAGAGCGTTGGTTGCCAATGTCATGCTGCAGAAAATTTTAATACAAAATTACACTTATTGATTGCATTTTTTTTTATATAGAGTACATTTATTTCATGTTAGCTTATTATAACTTAAAAGAATTAAAACATTTTGCATGCGCTTCAATGCGTCTTATATGTTCGAAATATGGCAGCCAACTCCACCTTTGTTTGTTTCTCTTTTCTATTGTGTCCGTCCGTCAGAGATGTAATTTATCGTAGTACAGGTTGGGTGTGTTAAAGTACTATGTTTGTTTATTGCCCAATCCTATATGAAAACAGAATTTTATTTTGGTTGATATTTATCAAGCTTAATGACCATTTATCAAAGTATCAGAGTGAAAAAAATTATATCCTTATTACCCAATCTTTACCAGGACGCTCTGGGTGGGTCCGCCAGGAGAACCTGAACCGATAGTTTCTTATAAACCAAAACAGAGTTTCTTTGCAAAGAGCAAGTTATAGCAATTCATTAATTAGGCACTGAATGTGAAAGAAACTAATATCATTCAGAATAAGTTAAATCCAATTATTGATATCAATTCTATAGTTCTCGAAATAAATGCCGCACTATTATTACTGCCACTACAGTCAGTTGCCACTTAAAGAAAGTGATTTTCAGCTTTCAACAATTCAATTTTCATTTCAACAAGAACATTTCATTTTGCTGTGCTCACAAATAAAATACATACACACATGCATGCATACACACAAAGAAATAGACACACAAATAAATGTTTATAAATATACAGACAAAAGAAGAAGAAGAAAATCAAAAACAATAATAACGCTAACATTTAAAACTCACACTTTAATCTGCTGCTCATTGCTGCTGTTGTTGCCCCATAAACTTCTGCAACAACGTCGCTCTCAGCCGCACAGAACCAACCAGACAGAACAGCCCGAGCTGAATATAGTAAGCGAGTGAGCTTAAATCGCTACCAAAAAAGGAAAGGAAGATTTTAAAGAAATAATTGGAGAGTATTATCGAAGGAAGCAGCAATAACAATAGCAACAGTGTGCATAGTACTGATGGTGGTAAGTAGTTAGGGTTAGTGGCAGACGAATGCACATACAGGATAACAAGCAATAAACATCGAAATCAGGCCAAAAAAGAGGAAAGTAGAATGAAGTGGGGGAAAAACTGAGCCAAGGCAAACAGAAATATAAAAATTTAACCAATTCATACCAGTAAAACTTTAGCGTAAATTGGCGGCGCTCCTCTTGCTGTTGCTGCCTTTTTTCTAAATCGCATTGGGAAGGCGTGAGGAGGAAGCCGAAAAATTTCAATGTATGAGTATGTGTATTTGTATGTGTGCGGCAGACAAAGCCAATTCACAATTATTATAAGCAAAAATGTGTTTTAACTAATTCAAAAATAAATTAAAAGGAAAGAGAAAAGAAAAATATATGCAAAGCAACGCAATTACTACAAAAGAAACAACTTAAGGCAAAATGTATAAGAAGTAAAAAAATGTATGTACATACGAGTATGTAAAAGGATATCAAGGAACAAATGTTCATAAACAAATATAAAAAAAATATAAACAATAAAATGCCAACAACAATGCCATTTCGAAGTAGAAGATGAAGAAGAACAAAAGCATATTGAAAATATGAAAATATGTATATACATACGAGTATATTTAGCATAATAACATTACAACAACAACGGCAACAAGAAGAAAAATAATAACAATTGTAGTGTATTTTGTTTTGTTTGTTGCAAATAAGCCGATCTTCATTTCACTCTACATATTTATGTATACCACACAAAAGAATATCAAGAATATTAAAGACATATCCGCACCGAGCAGCAGCATCACAGTTTTAATAATACACAGAAGCGTCGTCGTATATATACAAACTCGTGCTTATAGCCTAACAAAGGAATTTCTCATATTGTGTTGGAAAAATATTTTTGAATACAAATCAAAATAAAGTAAAATGAAAAAGAAAATACAATATTAATCGATGCTATTGCCAAAGGCAAGAAGCCCATGAGCTATAGAGAAAGAGAGAGCGAGAGGGTAAGACAAAGAGAAAGATATAGAAAAATAAAAAGAATGGGTTGAAAATGTACTATTAGGATATTTATGAATTGTTTTGCATTTCAATTGCCATTGCGACAATAGCGAACATCGACACAAAGCGAACGGCAGACCCAGTAGGAAATACATTTTCAACTTTTCTGACTTGTTCTTTTACTTAGAAAACTGCAGCTTAAAATAAAATGTGTAATATTACACTCGCTCACAAATGGCAGATCGTTTCAAAAACATCAATGTCCTGTTGCTCTTTGGAGAACAAGTGCGATTTCTTGCAATGGGCTGCCTTGACACGAAAGAAGTCAATCCTATTTCTTTGACCTCCACTCTGGGTATGGATTTTTAAGATTTCTAATTTTATCTCATGTGCGATTGGAATCTAGGGACACTTTTCATGGAGACCTTCATTTGTTATGGTATTCGAAGACCATTTAGAGTCGGGGTCGAACATGTGGTTCAAATCCCTTCCCCTCTTCTTTTTTTCCATATTTACTCTTCTTGGAATTTATTTATGAATTCGTCTCACAGATGTGATATTCTAATTTTGTCCAATTGAAAAAGGCGGAAGATTTCTAGATTAGGTTGAGCTGAGCGAAGATTTAATTTTTTTTATAGATTCTGCTTAAGATGTTCTCCTTAGTAGCACCGAACGGTCATCGTTTTCAGTAGGTGCATCCTTAACTTTGAAACTAATAGTGGAGACACAGACGCACGGTAATCATTTTTAGATGGACTGAGAAACTAGGTCGAACTATGTCAAAACGTTAAAAATTCAATGTTGAGCTTGCTTGATTCCCATATCAATTTTAATAAAAATATATTTAGTCCAGATATAATCTGATATAAAGTTTATTTTGTGGCATTGATTCGATTTAATCTATTTTATTATATGCTTTCTTTCCGTGAGCTTTATACACTTTCATTCACCATATCATTGTCTCATTGCGCCTCCCTTAAATTTTTCCTACTGGCATGGAACAACAAGAAGATAAGTTGTGTAAGAGTATTTCAAGCTAAATCTTAACAAGCTTATGAGTATTGCAACCATTCAATCATTCATACATTCATTTATGAATGTTTTTAAATGTTCTTATAGTAATTCTAGCTGAAAGCTTTCGCAGAGCTCTTATTTTAATGTAGGCGCATTTTCACAATTGAATTAAGGAATTTTGCATTGAGTTCAGTTGCTTAAAAAGATAAGTAAGGTAAGTAAGGATATAAATGTGTTTGTCTGTGCGTTTGTCTATATACCTCATATGTGCTCATACATACTTTTAAATTGCCATTTTTGACATGTAAATATGTTGCTATTGTTTTTCTGTATATTGCTTTGTTTATATTTGAGTTTTTGACTTGAGTTTCTATTTTTCTGTTTATTTTTTCGTCATAACGTCAAAGTATTATTTACTTGCTGCTACTGGCAGCTATTTTGTCTCTATGTTCTCAATGGATTGAAAATTTCTGCTGCTCTTCTGTTTGTGTTACTGCTATTGCCAGGGCTGCTCTATTACTGCTGCTGCTGCTAGTTTTCTTAATAAACTTTGACTTTCAAGTGACGTGTCAATTTTCATACTCTGTACTGATTCTTTGCTTCCACACACACTTTCTGTTATGTAGAAGCCTGCAGCAGTCCACATATTCTTTGGACGCCTTTTTCTTCTACCTTTTTCTTTCTCCTCCCTGTCTTCCTTAACATGCATATATATTTTCTATTCTTTTCAGCACTTAATTTTGGAAAAGCTGTCGTAGTTAATAAAAATGTCAAAGTGTGCCATTGTTTGAAGGACTTTTCTGCTTAGTTACGAGGTCAAAGTGTGATAAGAATGCTTTATTAAATATTTCTGTTATTTTTATTCCACTCTGGTTTGTTTTGTGTGTGAGTTTTTTTTTTTTTTTTTTTTTTTTGATTTGAAATGTAAACAGTGCAAGTCGAGAAATTCTTAGCAGCTTGTTGAAAATGAGAAAGATGTTTTTGGTAGAGTCAAAAATAAATCTGTTTCCGCATTAGTGGTTTCATGAACTATGCCATTAGCATTGCAAATCTCAACTGATCTGGAAGTGATTACAAGAAAAAACTTCCGTGCCTCGCTTAGGTATATTTAGTAAAATATTCCATAGCCAGCATTAGAATACAAAGACTTTGGTTCTTTTATTTTATTTATAAACACAATTAATACATATCAATTAGGGATGTCTTTTCAGATTTCAAATTTCATTCCCGAGATTAGCCACGGGATTGATTGCTTTACCAAATATAAAATAAAACCTAAATTAAAATTTATTTTATCAAATTTATTTGTTATACGAAATTTTGGCAACAATATCCAAAAATTTAAATAGATATGGTGTTCTTCCTATAATATATGAATTTCATAATAGATTTATTTTAAATTTTTGTTGTGCTTCCAGATTAATGTAAAATAAAAAAAAACAAACATGAAAAGTTCTAAATCTTAGTTTTTCGACCCGCTACTTACTACATTTATAATAATAACTTTTCTTTAAATAGTTAATTTAAGGCTTCTGTCAATCATTTAATTCTTCAAAATGTGTTACAAATTTTAAAATGGAAAAACTCATATATTTTAGGAGTTATAAATGTGGTCGGCAAAAAACAGTATTGTCATTATTTTTTTTTTTTTTTTGCCAAGGCGATAAAATTTTATTTTGAATTAGAAAAAAAAAGTTTAGCCTCAAATAAAAATTTTTAAATTCTTTCGTTCACTAAAATTAAGATCAATTGGTGAACTGGCTCTTGAGAAATCTTTCTAACCGCAACGGAACTTTTTAAAAAACAAAATTTCGAGATAATCGTGATTAAACTTTCGTCACCATGTTCAGGTAGTCGGAGATAGCGCGCTTTTGTGGCCTGTAACTTTGATTCTAATGCTCAGATCTCCATGAAATTCGGAGAATATTTTCTCAAAAGGATGTACTTTAAGAAAATGCAACAAAAAAATTTTCGATTTTTTCGGCCAACACAAGTGTATATAACCCCTTAATGGTCTACGGGAGAACTAACTGACTTCACAGATTTTTTTAAGAGAATTTTATGCCGAGTGCAAAATAAAATACTTCCATAAATTTAATTTATTTCATAAATTTCCTATTGCGAAGCTTTTTAAAAACCATAAATAAATATAATATTTTTATATTGTTCAATTTACACTGTTGTAGTCCAAAAACACCCTCAGTCAAAGGTTGTAGTAGTTCGTAAAATTTATCTATTTTAAGCTGAATATGTGGTTTATTTAAACTTTTGGACATTTAAGTTGAAAGCTAGTAGAAAATAATAAAATATTGTATTACAGAGTCGTACCATTAACGAATTAGAAAAAATTTTATAAAAAAAATATTCCTTTTACTCAAGAACAATACAAAAAAAAAGAATATTTATAAATTAAAATTTGAATTCCAATTGGTTTGTGCAGATACATACGAATCTCGGGATTTCGTTTTTTCACTCCTGGGGGTTTTGGGACCACTTTCAGACCGATATAAGGAATACCGGGATTGAAACCCCTAATATCAATATCCTTATATGGCAGAAATCACAAATAAACAAATACAATTTTTTTAAATAAGAGTCATTCTCTATAAAATCATCTAGTTGGCAAAGCCAGGTCACCTCGGATCTTGCTCAAACTTTGTAAGAATCTTCATTAGGGTTCCAAAGAAGAAAATCCGACAACATAAATTTTTCCCATGCAAGTTTTTGAAATTCATAAACTTCAAGTACCGTTATTTTTTATAAGGAGCAGGCGAAAGCAGTCAATCGTAAATTTATTCTCTTTCAAAAGATGTGCCCTTGATGCCTGAGAAACATTAGCTACTTGCATTCAACCGTATAGGCACTGGAATCAGCTAACTACCACGAGAAGTCAGAAAAATATATATATTTTCAGCCTCGTGTTATTAATCGTGGGCATTAAATATGTAGATTTAAATTTATTTTGCAAAAACTACTATCTTTTAGCTTTAGAAAACCATCTCAAACGTGAAGATATTTTTAATAAAAAAAAATGTACCGTAAAAGCATTAAAAAATCGGATTTCCTTCTTAGGAACCCAAAATAAAATTCTCATAAAGTTTAAGCATGATCTTAAATAGATCAGCAACGAAATTTTTATTTTTCATACACCCCCAAAATCTTATTTTATGGTCAAAAACCCGTTTTTGGGTAGGTTGATGTGAACAATCACTCATAACTTCGCTAATTTTTATCCGATTCACAAATTGTTTTGTTAGTTTGAAAGCGACCGTGTTTTGTTAATTTTTTTGAAGAAAAACTGACGAATCTGCAGTTGAAAGTATTTGAGATAAAAACTAAAGTGCCTAATTAATAAAAAAAAAAAAAAATTTAAATAAAAAGTTTTATTTTTCCAAAGTTTTAAATACCAGTTTTAAGCTTTTTAATCTATATAGTATAGGCTTTAAAATATATCAGGGCCAAAAAAAAAAATAATATGCGGTATATCCGTGAACTGATTATGTTCATAGGCAATTTATGAACATTTGGCAATCAATTTAAGTAAAATTAAAAAGAAGAGAATCCTTTTTAGTTCTTTGCTGAATTAAAAAGCAGAAAGTCCTCAATTGAATATTTGGCTTTTCCACGCTTTTATGTTGCTGCTGTTGTGCCATTGGTATTTTAATCAAAACCCTTTTTCGAATTTAGTTTGTTTTGGCTCCCTTCATAAATCTGCTCATACACACACACGCACACACAAGGACATCAAAATTATAGGGAGACAAGAGTGTTATGGTTTTTGACAGAGCAAAATTGTATGTGCGTAAGTATGTGTTTTTACTCATGTATCTGTATCAAATGAGAGTTTAACCAGCAGATAAACAGCGTTTTGCAGTAGCGCTCACTTTTTGCTCAGTAACTGCCAGCCAACAAAATTTAACTTTTTATTGTTATGCCACTGGCAATAGCAGTACAGTATTAAAAGTCTGTGTCACACCTCCCTCTCAAATGTGTACATACACAAATGCATACGTAAAAAGGAGTAATACTAAACGCGCCACAATTTTAACCACATAAAATTAAAATATTCGCTTTTGAAAATCCGTTGAAAGGAAAATTGCCTTCGTTTAAGTGAAATTTCACAAAAGCGAGCATGAAGCACTAAATTTTTCGGTATGTGCTTGCAGTGTAAGTAAGCTTTGCTGTTTGGTGTGTGTGTAACATATACATTTGACATGCAATTATTTTAATTAATTAAAAATAATAAAAAAAATCAGCCACTTCTCATTTTCTCTTTCTTTACTGCGCCCTGATACTTTTTTTGATTCTTTTAGCATTGCCACATAAACAAAATTCAAATTATGCTTTTTTGTTAAGCACTTCCGCTTTTTAGCGTAATAATTTCAGCTGCTTTTTGTTTTCCGCTGCCACAAATTAAAAACAAAACTGAAGGAATTTTATTGTCGACTGATGCAACCTTATTTTACTTTTACAACCTGCAATGATTCAAGTACCAACTTAGTGAGGTATCAGTTGAAACGAAAAAATTAGAAAAAAATTCAAGAATAAAAATATTCTCTTTAGGTTTTAATTTAAGGTGATTAGATAGAAGCAAAGAAATCTCTGACTAAGAATCTCACGGATGAGCTAATTAGGTCTCACAGAAATTCTATTTACATAGATATCGCGCGCTGGACAGCTGAAATGGATGAGAATAGTTACTAGATTACTAGTTCGAGTCATAGCCATAGCTTCACTATGAATCAGTCAAGTCCGAACCTGCCTTTTTCATATTATACTAAGATTTTTTCAGATACTGAAATTTTTTATTATTGCTGCAACTTGAGGCTTGAAAACTATGACGCAACTCTGGAATTGTTGTGAGTTTTTTTCAACTTCTTTTGCTTTATTTGTGCTGAATTTGCAATTTTGTTCTTCAGTGGCTCAAGCTGTTGTTGTTGCTGTTAGTCAGCACTAGCGTTTTTGCTAGTGCCACCACTGCGCAGTACTTTATTGCAGTGCATTGTTGCTTTAGTTATTTTGTTTGTGGCGCGCGCTCGAAAAAAAATTGAAGCAAACGATGCGAAGTGAAAAAAGTTGAGGAAAAAGTTTAAATTTTTGTTGGAAGAAAAAATACGAAGCGTTATTTCTGTGAGCTTCTATTCAAAAAAATGTATAAATACTTATAAAAAAACTTTCATTACATTGTTTTATGGGTTATTTCGTTTGTAAAAATAGTACATAGAAATATTTTTAATTGTGAAGAGTTTAAAGTTCTTTATGTAAAAGTGTTTAATAATAATAAAAACTATTGTATTATCTATTTTTAAGGTTTGAATAGTAAGCGAAAATTTTTCCGTTTGGCCAATGGTGCGTATGAGTAACTATTTTCATTTTATATGGCTACATATGTGTGTAAATCACGTTTAAGTAATGCACGAAATTTTTATTCAACACTGCGTATGAGTTGTTCTCATATTTCTTTGCATGCACTTCACTTAAAATTTAAATATGATGATGATGTGATAAGCAAATTGACTTTCATTTCACTTCATTTGATTTCATTCCAACTTTTCCCCTTCTTTTCTCTCTCCACATGTCGATCATTTCATTCATCTTCTTATTCATTCATTTTTTTCATTTTTTCTTCCTTCACCAAGCTTTTGCTGTCATTGCTGCCAGCTGCTGGGATAAATGCACAAATAGCTGCATGCTCAATTGAACACATCATTCATTCACTCATTTATGCATTCATTCATTCATTTATGCGCACAAACACACATACATAAACAAATATATATATTTATATATATACATATGTATGTATGCATATATGTATGTATATATGTACTCAGCTATTCATTTGCTCTCAACAAAGGAATTTTTGAATTTTTGTTGCAAGCATTTCATCAAAGCAATTCAGCTCGACTACTACTCAACTTCATTCTACTGCCAATTGAGTAAAGTGCAACCACAAAATGCAACACCACCAACAGCAACAACAACAAAGACTTTTTACTTTTTTCAAGATGAAATAAACAAAGGGAAGGAAAAAAAAAGTAGAAAACAAACAAAAAAGAAAATTGTTGCTACGAATTAACTATGTTGCTATATACTTGCTACTAGTGTTGCAGCAACAAAAGACTAAAGGTGGCAAAGAGCAAGTGTAAAAATCACACAATCACATAAAATTGAATGCTATAAAAAGCTTAAGATTTTAAGAATAACAAGTGTGGGTGTGTGTGTGGGCTGAGCAAGTAGATTTGGGATAATATTCGTAGTTATTGTGTGGCATCAACGTTAAAGTCAAGCCACATTCAATGTTAAATCAGGCAGCAGGCTTCAATTGAATGTGGTCAAGTTAAAATATTTAGGCCACAGCCAAGCAACATTTTGCAGCCAGCAGTACCAAACACAGACACACACTCACATTTACTACCATTCACTTAAATGCATAGAAAGAAAACACAAGCCACAAAGCTTCATGCTTTCGTGTCTGCATGCATGAATGAATGAGTGAATGAATCTTGCGGCAATATATTTTATTTGTATGTATGCATGCATTCATGAAAGTAGTATGTGAGTATGCATGCTTGTAGGTATGTGTTGAACTGGGTAGAAAAAAATTTTTACTGTAATAAAATAGTAAAATTTTCATATCTGAAAAAAAAAGAAGAAAAACTATTTTTGAAAGAGAAAACTATATGAAAAAGATACGAAAAAATGTGAAAAAAATTTTTCTTGCAGTTTCTTTCTTTCCTTCTATTTTTATTTTTAGTCTTTTCATTTAATTCTGAAATTGTTGTTAAAAGATGACGCCAACTAAATAAATGAAAAAAAAAATATTTCATTATTTTTCTGTTCCATGGATGAAATAATACAAAACTGCGATAGTCACGTGATATCAAAATCTTTTCGTCTTTTTCAACGCTTTTGAAAAATATACTTTTCCTAAGTAATTAATTAAGCGACAATCTGTCTTTTCTCACTCCTGTAACAACAGCAGAAACAGAAAAGATAATGTAGTTCATAAAAAAGTTCCTTTAGCCCTTGAGTTGTTTTCCCTGTTTTTTCACACAAACGTGAAGTGTTCTTTTTTTTTTTGTTTCTTCAAAGTATCCTTTTCAAGATTTCCAAAAGGCTTAATGGATTTTTAGTTGTTGTAAGCTATGCAGAGAAGACAGCTGAGGATGAACTCATCATCAACGCTGCGCAGCGAGAAAATTATATTTTTTGAATTTACACACACAACCAGGAAAAAGCACACATATACACTCAATGTGAAGTTTAAACATACATTTACTTTTACCCATAAAGATCAACACCGAATAAAGAATAATAAACAATTTAAGTAGATGATGATGAAGAATTGTGTGCATTATACTTTTTAAACCCGTTAAGGACTATTTCTATGTTCTATGATAACTCGAGAAACAAGATCAAGTTTTTTTAGGATGTCTAAGTGATTTTTTGATTAGTTGAAAGAAAAAAATACTATAAAGCTTTCCTTGGAACATTCGGGAAATTGCATTTTTAGCATCGGCACAAAATTTGTTATGGAAAATGAGAAAATTGGGAAAACCTTTAAAGGCTATTTAGCTCATATGATGACGCATTTAATCAATCTAATCAAAACGACTCTTGTTAGGTTGCTCACCTGGTCTTCAATGGATCCTTAAACTGATATTAAGTAATAAAAAAATTTTTTTAATTCTCCATAGTTTATAAGTATAAACATCCTCAATAGATTTAAAGAACATCGTACATCAAAATTTCCATAGTCATTCTTTAATGGGTTAAAAAAAGTTTACTGCGTGAAACTTTAATATCATACCATTTAGAAGTAAATATAAATAAAAAAGAAATATTCAGAATGACACTGAATTATAAAAAAGATCAAGTTGAAGTTTGAAAAAGAAAAAGAGTTGTCAAAGACAATGTACAAGTGTAGCAAAAGTAGCGATGGAGAAAGTGCGGCGTTAATGCTGTGTGCACACACACACTCTGCGTATTGCCAAAATATTGAAGTTGTCGTCAAAAATTTAAATTCACTTTATTTTCTTACTTTTCTTTGCTGCTGAGGGAAAATGTAAAACGAAAACAATAACAAAACAAGCAATCAAAGTTCAAATGGAGACCACTTTAGTGAAAAATTGCTAAATACACATTGACAAAGAAAAATAAAATGGAAATGGTGAATACAAACAGCAGCGGCAATAGCACAACAGCAGCAATCTCAATAATGTTGCTGATAACGTATGGCAACTTGGCAACATAGCGTAAGTGAACTAAAGGTTTTTTATTGTGAGTTGAAGTAAAGTGTGAGCGCACATGTTTGTATGTATGTATTTGTCTGTATATAAATATGCGGCATGCTACACATACATAAAAAGCTGAAGAAACCGTGTACAAAAACAACGAAAACTTACAACGTACGTACAAAAAAAAACAATCAAATAAGAAAAGTTTTTGATTTGTATTTTCTCTTGTTTTATCTTATAGTTTAGTTTCGTTTTTTTTTTTTTTTTTTTGAAGTGCTAATAGGGGAAAAGAGGGAAGAAGTATCCAAGTATGTACTAGGTAGAAAGTGAAATGAAAGTAAATACTCTGCTGGATACTTTTACTATCAACCACACACATACACACGTATATATACCTTCTCATGAACCTTAAAGGGCAAAGGCATTCGAAGCCTTTTGGGCTCACACACACTTATTTAATGGAACTCTATCTTACTTTATACTTATGTGAATGTAAGTAATGTTATTGTTGTTATAGAAACCTTCAAGAAATGGCAGCACCTAGCTAACAAGATATACATTCATATATACACTTTTTCATTTTATTTCGCCAGTTTTTTTCTTTTTTTTTGTTTCTTATTGGTACACAAACTTTAATGAAATACATGAAAAACTTTTACGTTTACGTTTTGATATGAACGAATAAAAAACAGAATTTTTTTGCAAAGCACAAAAAACAAAAGACAAGACATCATGGCTGGCGAAGTGGAATGGGAAGAAGTGGAGTGAAGCGAAGGGAGTAGTGCAAATAGCAGAAGAAGCAGTGAAATTAAAATTTATGCAAACGCTTGTGCAATTTGATTAAATTTTTACTTTACTTGTGACATAAACGTTAAAATTTTTGTTGAAGGTTTTCAATTTTCAAAATGCAATTAAACCAATTACAAAGTAGAATTAAACGATTTTCCGATTGTATTATATACAGTTCATAAAGAACATAAAGAAAATCAACGCCACTTAAGTGAAATTCTGCAGATTTGCCGTTTTTTTGTAACTCATATAGTTCAAGTTACAGTTCGTATCTGCATATCTCTTCTTTTGTAGTTATTTCAGAGAAATTGTCAGATTCTTAGATTAAGTTAGGTTCTATGTTATTGTAGTATATCGAAACTAAAGATCTATTAGCGCAGTTCTCAAAACTTCTGCGGAGTATTAAGTTTGACGTTGGAGGCATCCGCTGTTCCACCGAGGAATGGTTTGCCTATATCTTGCTTAAGTCGACCAGCCATACACGAAGTGGCCCATAGTTTCTTCCTTTTCTGAATACACAGTCTCGTTACATGCGATTATCATCCCGGAATGAAGCAAATTGTTGAGTTTTGGTTAGATTATTTTCTTGATGTGTAGTTATACATTTAGTTAGTTCGCTTACACTCGCTTATCAGAGAAAATTGTTACATTTTCTTCCCAACTTTTGGTATAAAGAAAACTTATACCTAAAAAATATAAGCCATATATATAACAGTTAACGGCTGATACAAGGAAATAATTTTTTTCTTTTACTAAATTTGTAATTTAGCCAGAACTAGCATGCGCCTGGTATATAATCTGCCGGTTCAATCCAAGTCATGGGCGTTGAAAATTTCAATGTCCTGTCACCGCCTTTATATCAGACCAATACCCCACTTTTTCAAATTGTACTTACATGCAATTTTTGTTATGAAAATTTTTGACGAAAATTGTGTTCCAAAATAATAAAAATATTGTTCTTCAACTACATACGTATTTTCCTTCGGTTTGATATTGTGTCAAATTTTCATAAATAAAGAAACCAATCCTTCTGCCATCTTTAATTTTTGCCTAATTTGGGTTTATTATCTAAATTTTCAAATTCTTAATTTTAACCAATATTTTATTTTTGTCACTACTGACCTATATCCGTACAAGAGAGTGGCTAACCATGGAAACTCAGAATATAGCTTAGAAGAGAACATCCCCAGGTTTCTCGCATTACGATGGCGATATTAGTGATATTACTATTTTTCTAAAAACTCCTACCTTTAGCACCCCTACTTTTACACCCCTTACTTTGGGAGGCGAAACTACCCTTAAAACCGTTTTTCCGCCGATAAAAAAAATACCCGTATATTCAGTTATGCAGCACAGCAGCATTTGCAAAAACAAAAACGTTAAAAATGTAATATCTGGCTGCTGGTCAAGTATTAGCGGCGTCAAGAAGCATCGCTGCAGCAGTCCCTCGCTGTTAAATGCATGACAAATATAGCGTTTTTAACGTGTTTGCTTCTGCAAATGTTGCAGTACTGCATGACCGAACATACCCTACGTGTCTATTAGATTTCCGTTCTTTACAACAATTCTGAAAACCAGAAAAATCGGCGCTGGACACCTGGGGACGTCCCCTTGTTGGCCAAAATTAATGTAACAGTTATTTTAATTAATCATAATGCTGGATTCACATTATAGCTTATGTTATCTCTGTGGGTAGGCGGCTATTTCCTTTTAATAACCGTTAACCGTTATATATATGACTTCTATGTCTTTGGTGACCCCTACTGTATAACTTTGCCAATAAGATTTTTCTCATAAATTTATAACACTTTTTGCACTTAGTGTTTAGCTCTCTTCGACCAAAAAATTAAAACTTTGACCCACTGTAAAAAGAAAACTGAGACGTGAGGATTATAGGATGGCTATTCTGTTGCAGCCAAAAAGTCTTAATATCCTGGACTGTGCAATTAAATCGCCTCACATTTAATTGAATTTCAATTTTATTTCAATTAAATGCGTGAATTACATAAATAAAAAGATATGTTACAATTTTGTGTTATTTGCTGGTGCTGGTCGTACTATGACGCTCAGCCTCACTTAATATTTAGACGTCGATATAATAGCCGCAATTATCCTCAAGTAGATATTCTTCTTTATTAACATTGCCAGTCAGACAGACAGTCAGTCAGCCGGTCGGGTTGCATTTTAAATATTTTACGAGTAAATGCTTTTATTAATTCAATATTATTCATTGGTTGATTTATTCTTTTCTGAATTGATTCAATCAAGTTTTGTATGCAATTGAAATTTAATTAAAAAATTTTTGTTGCCAAAAGATTCTTCTGCTGCTGCTACTTCAATTGTTGTTTGTTATGCAATTCGTCATAAATATTTCGCAATCGTAGTAGGAGAGAAAGGACAAAAAATACACAAAAAACAAATCACAAAATGTTCAAATGCTTTAATAAAAATTCACAAACGCACACATAGCGACAGGCAGACAGACAGGCAGAGAGACATAGAGATAGATAGCTAGAAAATATACTTTAGTACGATCATGCATTCATCATGACACATGTATCTATGGATGTATGTATCCTTGAGTGGCAATCGATGATGCACCATTTAAGGCAGCAGCAGCGGCATGCATCAAATCAATCGAAATCAACAATAGTGACGTACGTTTGTTCTTTTTGCACTCTTCGAGTACATAGAAAGATAGTAACAAGCAGCAGTTGATACGTTGCTGGTTGCCACTGCAGCAGCATACAATATTCTACATTTGACATTGATAAATAACAATTGCTGCTTCCTCGCTTGCTAGCTTGCTCTCTATGGCCATGGCGGGGCCTGGCATGTTGTGGTAGAAAAGCGAATATCATCCTATGCTCTTGTACCCGTATATTGTGCAATCGTCATACGTTCTAAGCTTTTTTCTGTCGCTAATCTACACTACGCTGTGGTTTCAATTACAATTTCAATGATTTCAATTGCTGCTGATGCTGCTGCTACTTCTGTGGAATATCACCATGAAATATTTCATATAGTTTATAGAATTCATTTTCCACTAAACTATATATGTATGCACTTCAAATATTTATTGGAACTGTATATTTGCACGAGCTAATATTTGTATGTACTAATTTTTTTCATTTAAATGAATTTTCCAGAGGACATTTTTTATTTAATTTGAAATAAATGAAAATATCAAAAAAATGTACATGCATAATATTTATTTTTTTTATTGTAGATAACAATGTATAATTTTTCTGATTCATTGCATTGCTTTCCTATTCCTAGCACACATATACATATATATGTAGGTACTTTAAACACATACACACACTCTCACACACTAATACACGAATACAGTGTACAAACTTTTATTAACCGTTGAAGCATAACATAACGGAAATATGTATAATTCAACCAACCCGCAACATATCGTTTATTCAATCGTTCATTCGCTCATTCAATATTTCATTTCTTCAAACGTTCGCTCATTTATTCGTTTTCTTTACCAACCTTCAACTAAAATGTAAAACAAAGCAAAAAATTTTTTTTTGTTTTTTTCTTTGACTTGCTTTCTTTATTTTATTGTAGTTTTTTAGACTACAAGTAGGTGGATTGACAATATGGCATATGTACGTTAGTTGTAGTTGTTTCTGGTTGTTATTGTTGTTTCCTTCTATTTGCGAAATGAAGCATAGAACAAGAAATTTCTTCAAATAAGTATGCAGTTACTCAATAGGAAATTCTAACGAATTGCCATTGGCTATATGCATGGTTTATAACGAATTCTAGTACATTTTCTGACGGCAAATTATGGCTCGTTCTGTTTGTTAAGTTATGCCCATGCAGCCAAATACTTTGTACCTTGTTCAGAAATTCTGACTGCATTGAAAGCTTATGACAATCACAAACTAATTAATAGAGCCGCCCTGAAGTCATTTTGTATTGAAACATATTTGTCTTCATATTCCCTTAAACAGAATTTAATGGGATGCATTTCGGGTTTTCTAATTCGTTGGACCTAAAAACATAAACCTCAGAGAACATATTTTTTCATGCATATTTTGAAACTCCACCTATAAAAGGAAACAAACTTGATTCCGGTTGCCAATGGAATAGCTCCCACTGAACAAAAATGGATAGCATTAGGCAAGTAGACATGACACTTCCAAATACAATGTTCAAAAATACTATGTGTTCAACTACTTTTGCCCAGGAATTTCAATATGTTGAAAGGAGGGGAGTTCACCTTATAACTGATATAGTTTTTGAGTTAACGAATGAATATTCATTCTCCAGCTGGGTACCTACTCGTATTCGTTTGTAAGTAAATTCCTCTATTTATTTTTCCAATGTTATCCTCCTTACATGTGTATGTTTCTTCTGTTTGTGTGTATGTATAAATGCAGTTATTCGGAAAATTCGCATATGTTTGCAAATTCCAACTATTGTTAGTCTTCATGCATTTCCGCATCCTGCTTCTGGTTCTTCTTCTTTTGCTTTGCTATTGTTGCATAAAAGTACATTTTGCGCATAATATTTTACTAACAAATTTAATGCAGTCGTAATGATGTCAAAAAAGAAAAAGGAAATGTAAGGGAAAAAAGAAAATCTAAATAAACACAAATGTGTAGCATTATTTTGTCAATTTAACAAAAAAAAAACCAAAAACTCTTGAAAAGACTTAAGCAAAAAAGCAACAATTTTGTGCCAGCGTTATGCGATTTTACACAAAAGTTAGTAACAAATTTTTCCATTAATGTTAATTTTAAACATTAAACTCGTTATATATTTTTTGCTCGCGGAGTTTTAATGCGAAAATGTTTGAATATTTTCTGCGCTTTTTGAATATTCAAATTGAGTTTTCCAAAAACTTTAATTCTTTAGTCGCATTAAAATTAATTGCCTCTCACAACTTTCAAAATCTTAATCAACTTTTTGCTGCTTTAGATTTACTTCTTTCCAATCTCTCTCTCTCTCTATCTCTATCTGTTTGGCAGAGTTAATTTACCCAAGGCATCATAACACTTTTGTCAATCTGTACTGTACGTACATTCAAACTCAGCTTTGTATATAAAACTTAATTATAACTAAAGTACTATGAGACAAACAGACAGACAAACTTCGAGACAGACAGACGTACTCGCAAGTGTAATAGAAATGAAGTACAAAAACACTGGCACTTGTGTGCACTTTCTCTACGACTACTTTACAACTACTTTGTCGTCTCACGCCCACTCACTCAAACATACACATACACCTCTTAGCCTTGCAATTATCTTAGAACAACATCTTATCAGCAAATTGCATCAAACACAGCAGAAGCAGCAGCAGCAGCAAAAAGAAGCAGTAGGACAATACGAACACCTAAACTGAGGATGGAACTGAAAAAGACAATTTCATATCGCAGTTGAAATTCAATTTTCAAGATAGCATTCAACACACAAATAGACAAACAGACAGATATAGAGATGAATTGACAGTGAAGGAAAAAGCTAAATTTCTTTTTCTCCTTTTTCTTTAACTTCTTGCGAAAATGATCTTTTCGAGCAAGTGCAGCTTTTATGTTGCAACTGCACTATTATGCTCCCTAATGGGAGTTGAAGCAATGCAAAAATATATGGATTTCTTTCAACGTTGGGCTCGAAAAGGAAATGAAGAAAAAGGATGTGGTTGAGCGCTTGCATTCAATGCATAGGATTAAAAATTTAATTAAGGCGCTTTATTTTCTCAATATTAAATTATTATTAATATTTCTTTCCGTCTTTTCTTCTTTTATGATAATTAAAGAAGAAGAAGACGATTATGGTCAAGAGTTGCCCATACACTGCTATAAAAAAACTGGAATTAATTTTTGTTTTATATTTTTTAAGACGACATTTGACACATTTTTAATACACTTAACATAAAACCGTTCAATCAAAATTTCATATATATAAATATAAAGTAAATAGTTTTGTAACTACAAAAAACATTCAACTAAAATTGTCTGAAATTAACAGAGCTGTTCTTTTAATTCACAGGAACTCAAAATTCCTTATATAGCAGTTTACCCCATTTTATTGTTGATATCGAAAAATAAGTGTTAAATTCAAAATGATCATTAGGTTGGGTTTCTATAAATATATAAATTAAGTTCCAAGACCAAAAATATTTTTGTATAGAAGTTTTTAAACTCAAAATATCTCTCTCTCTCTCTCTCTGTATTTTACTTTATCTTTCTTTTTTTGATTTAATTATTTAAAATCAATTTGATAGTTTTTAACTTAACTCATCAAATTCCAAAGCAAACATGTAAATATGTAATGAAAAAACTACGTTAAGCATAAACTATTTTCATCTCATGAGTTGATCATCATTTATCTTCATCACATGCCAAATCTCATCTTTTGGCTTTTTTCCTCTCGATGTCACAAAAGTGTGTCGATTTTTTCAACTTCATTATGTTAGAATCTTGTGGAAATATATTTTTTTTCTAAAACCTCTTCATGTGCGTGTGACTATGTGTCAAAAATATACCATACTTAAGAAAAACATAATTTTTTTTATTTTGCTTTGCTTTACTCATGTATTGTGGCTTTAAAATAAGAAACAATAATGTTGGTGAAGGAAACTATAGCATGCAACAGCAGCAACATGAAGAATACTGCTTAACTGCTGGTAAAGATTAGTAGCACAACTGCAAGCTTCTTTTGTAAAATAAAAAAGGGCACCATGGTTTACAGTGGCGGAGGGTTACTGAGCAGAAATATGAGATGAAGTGTAATGTAGCATTTAACTTTAATGCATATAGGGTAATTTTCTTAACTACAGAAATACAACGATGTATTTCAGTAACTACAAAAATTTGATTTTTATAAGGGTATTTTATCAAATTTATGATAAATTCTCAAATAGGGCTTAAACTCGCCTAAAAATAACGTTTAAATCAATTTGTCCCAATAGCAAAATTTTGGCCTAATCCTTATACTCCTCTATTGATGCCATCATTCTTCTATATATTCTTATTTTATTTTAATTGTTTATATTTTTTTTCATAAGTAGCTAAATTTCATCTTATTACTTATTTTATTAAAAAGAAAAAACACACACACTGTTGCACGTACACAAATTCGATAATATACTACAAGGCTATAGTTCACATTCGCACACATATTCCTCCATACATGGCAACGTATTTGTGTACACACATACATATTAATGCAGATATACTTCAACAAATACACGTACGCAGACAAGCACGCACGCATACCATGCTTTCTGAAATTTACCTTCGTGAATGCAAAACGCACACAGAACAAAAAAACAGGGAGCAGGAGGGGAGATGGTGGTAGGAAACGTGAAAGGAAAAAAGAAAAAGATGAGAGTAAGAAGTCTAAAAGAAAAATGAAGTTGTTCACCAAAACATAATCTCGTTATAAATAATAAGTAAATGTCTCATAATTCATGGTGAGGCTTAAAAATTGTGTTTGTGTGTGTGAGTGTGTGACTTCCGACTTCCAACCAACAACAACAGAAACAATAATAAAATCAACGGCAACAACAGAGCGAAGCTGGGAATGTATAAAAGTAAAACCACTTCAACCAATTGTAAGCAACAACATCAACGTTGATGGTTGAAATGACGGTAATAAAAACAGCAACAACAACAACAACGACGACATTAACTCAATTTTCTAGCTGGATACATTCGGAAGGTAGGCAGTTTTTACCAGCAGTGCAGTAGCACCAACCATCACAATAGCAGAATACAACCACAACAACACTAGCAAAAACAAACACAAGCGACACCAGCATGAAGAAATGCTGATTGTAAGAAACTTAAAACTGAAGACTGCATTAACACGAATACATTCATACATACATGCATATTTCAGTATTTGCTTTCATAGGGTACACCTGCATGATTTCAGTATTTCTCTTACATAATTGTAAATAAAGAAGAAGAAGTAAGAAAAAGAAACCATAAACCACTCTCTATTCAACAAACAGCAAAGTTGCAGTTTAAACTCAAAAGCATAAAGCATCCGAAACACAATTGAGCCGATATTTTACCCTATGATGTACAAGACACGTACCATCCCAGAAGGAATATGAGTAATGCATGACCTTTATCATAAACGAATTTGGTCATGAAAAAATCATAATGAAAAGATGAATTGAACTGTAAGAGAACATGGAATGCACAGATTTCTTGTCTCATAGCTTTGCTTCAGTTTTTATACAATCGAAAATAGTAAAAAGAAGACATATCTGACCAAGTAATGCAACTTGAAAGGTATGAAAGCAGCAATGAGCAACGAAATAAGAGAATTCTTCCTGGAAAATTTATTATTTTCTAACCGATTTTTTACTTTTGGCGACACGTTGTCGCGCGTCTGTGTACCTTTTTTTCAAATTTAAGTACAGTAATTTAGTCGTTTTGTGAAAGTTGAATAATCAACACGTCTTCAACGTTAAATTATTATCGGAAAATTAAAAAAAAAAGGTGAATTGAGGTTTTGAAAAATGATTTGAATTCACTGAAAAGTAAGTAATTTCTGTTATATGAAACTTATTCTTCTTAAATACTTAGCATTGCTTTTGTTTTACAGGGAATGTTGATGAATGCAAAATTCTTTTACAAAGGATCATTTATGATCCCAGACAAAAAGCAATATATTGGTGGAAAAAATTCTTTACCAGAAGAAAAAACAGTACCTACAAATTTCCTATTAAATTTTCTACTATTCCTCCATTGGAATCCAAGATTTGATAGATGCTATTTGCATCGAAAAATAATGTATGATTTCAACATCGATTCTTTCATTTACGATACTTATTGCATAAAATTGTGATGAAAACTGGTTTTTGCATTCCCAGGTAATGCAAAATAGGAAGTATTACATTTCGTAGGACATCGCCGTGTTAAAAATCATGTATTCGGGAAGTTATAGCCTATAGGAGCTATGAATTCCATTTTCCTTCTGGGATACTGCAGACAAATATGCGTGAGTGGATGAGTGAGGGAAATATTTACGCGATGAACAAGTGAATATTTTTGCGTGTATGCGTTGTATGTGTGTTTGTGTATGCGTGCCTTCTGTATTTTATATTGAAATTTTCATATTTATGTCGTAAGGATTATTTTCCGTCTCGTTTCTCGTTTCTGCATTTATGCATAATTTATGCAAACGTTGACATATTCTTCTCTTTTATTTTTTTTTTTACAAATGATACTGTTAAAAAAAATATTGTGCCAAATAAACGCTCAGGAATTTTTTTTTCTGTGTGTGTGTGCGTGTTTGTATAGATGCGAGCGTCATTATTTTGTTCGTTTTCTAATTTCATTTCCGCCAAAAAATTTTAATATTTGCCAAAAAGTAAGACATACAAATTCGCATATTTGCTAAGAAATTCACATTTCGAAAGTCTCATTTTGAAGTTCATATTTTTCGGGGTATAAAAAATTAGTTTTCTAAGCGCGCAAAAACATATATTGACGAAGTTTCATGCAGCAGTAAAGGAAGAGGCGAAACAAATGAAATATTTTCGCTTTATCACATTCGAAAAGAAAAAATCTAGAGGCGAGAAGAAGCAGAAAAGTAAAGGCAGACACACAAACATATCTACATTCAAAGATAATAATATTTCTATGCCAAGAGAACTTGGTTTCTTTTTCACTGTTTTCATTTTGGTCTATTTAATTTCATTTTTAGTCATTTGGTTTGTTGATTTTATTTTTATTTTTCAAGCATCCAAAATATAAAGCTGAAGCCTTTAGAGCATAAATTGAGACGGAAGTTGGCTCTGAAAGCCACTTATAAAAAACACATTCCTTTGTTCGAGTAGCGAAATTTAACTCTTTTTGCCTCACTCTCGGAGCTATTTATATGTTTGTGTATATGTGTATTTGCGTGTTTGCCTTTGTAGCGACGGAAATTTGAATAGCGCTCACATTAGTAAATGCTCAACTTATTATACTTTTATTTTGTTTCATTCTCTCTCTTTTTTATATACCATATAGAAAAAAATGAAAGAAAGTTTGCTTTTACCTTTTCTTGCCTTTGGTTTTTTCACTGGCGCGTTTTTGTTTCATGCTTTAATGTTGTTGGCATAAAATCATGTCTAAAAGTTTTATGTTACAAAAATGGGTTTCGTTGCCTGTTTGTTTGAATTTTTTTATTTTGTTTTGGTTATGTGCTGGCGACAATATGTACATACAAAAGTATATATAGCTGTTTGCATGTGTGTGCATACTTTTAATATACACATAAGGGTTTTTATTAAGCGTACATAATTTTGATGAATCTTGATATTAAGGCGTTCATGGCGTATGAGCGATTATGATTTCATTATTAATGAGACACCCACGAATGAGAGTGAATAGATAAAATAAGGCACTAAATTCATATGAAAACTTATAAAGTTTATTTAGCAATTATTTTAAATTCAAACAAGGAAGAAGGGCAGAAAGAGAATAAATGATGATGAATGAATGAATAGTGTCAAAAAATAAATATTTTCATAGACAAATAGCAAATTTGTTATGCTGTGCGTCACTTTAGTGAGGAAGGATAATCCAAAAAAGTTGTTGTCGTCGTGACATATCATAAAGAGCTTTAAAAGCTCAATCATTATTTGTTTGCAATTTAGCGGAAAAAGATTTTACAAAAAATGTTTGCACTTGGTTTTTTTTGCTGGACTTCAAAGACAAAACCTTAAAAAAATGACTTAAGCAAGAAATTTCAAATGCTCGGCAAATCAGTAAGCGTGAGGAATACCTAACAGAACCGAATGCAATAACGTTAAGAGTATAATTTGTTAAACACCTTATTTATGCCACGTAAAAGTGAATGTTGCATATACGCAACATTGGGTATGAAAGAGTTAATTGAAAATTCAAGTTTTCCCCCCAGATATGGACTGCTTCTGCAGAAAGATATTTTATTTTTGGGACTGCATGTACCTATGTGTAAAGTAATAAATAAATAAATTTTTTTTAAAAAAAATTACAAGATAGAAACAATGATTTTTGAAAAACTCACATAACCTTGGGTTCTTTCGCTACATTGAGCTTAGATTGAACTGATTACAATAATTGTTGTTTGAAAATTTCATGTCATAATTACACTTCCATAAACATTAATTCTACGGCCTAAAATAGCTTTATGTCTAAAACAAAATAATACATCATCATAGAATATCAATATAAAAATAATTTAATAGTGCACCTTCTTTTTTCTGTAAATTATGTAAATAGAAGGGTGTATTTTGTGAAATTTTAATTTGAATCATATTAAGCACATTAATATTCCATAATTGGAAAATAGGCTTAATTAATGCAATGTACACATTCAAAATTGTGATCGCATATGTACACGGCAGTGGCATACACGAAGTGGTGATTCAACGGGATTAACTCTGACTCTTTCCAGAGACTCATAACTGCTTAAAAATTTAAACGTTTTCCTCGGGTAATTGTTCAATGGCGCTGAAGCAGGGCAAACCTTTCTAACCCCCTTTATAAAATTATAGTTCCGCTAATGATGAGACAAACATTACTACATACACACACGTATACATGTGTATAGTCATAGTATGATTTAATTTGAACAAATAAATTTTTCATGCGATAATTTATGTGTGAGTGAATGGGAAAAATTTTGCTCACACCTCGAGGGCATTTGTCAAAAAATTTATCAACAGAAAACTAAAACAAATGCGGCACACTTTCCACTTTACACATGCTCAACAAAACAACAGCACAAACAAAATGAAAGCACGTGCGACAGCAACAACAAAAATAAAAATAGTTGCTAATAATGCATGAGATTTTTTTTTTTTTTTTTGCAACTTTTTGTTTACAGTGAATATATGCGCCACATTGCCGCCAACGTTAGCAATGAAAAATAATTGCCGAAATTTACGTTCAACAACAAAATACCAGCAAAACAAAAAACAATAACAGCAACAACATCAAAAACTGTTTTAAACAAATTGCACTCATCTACCGCAATTCGGTGACTACCACTTTTGCAATTCCATTACCCTTCACAGCACACTCCTTCCGCTGCCGACAGCACTGTGTGTTCCACCCAATTTAGCCATTCATATTCAGCGTGCGGCGTGCGCTTATTTGCTACTAGCTCAATTAAGCTGCATGATAAATTAATTTCGAGCACAGTCGCGACCGAGCACAAAAATCGCATGAAAGAAAAATAAAATATATAATAAATAAAAAACACAAAAATGAAATACGCCAAAAACAAAAATAGGGAAAATAAAAGTTTGTTTAGCTTTTTCATACTACATAATGCACACATACGCGCATATACACACATATGCTATGTATATGTTTTTGTTTTATATCAGTAGTGGTATAAAAAAAACCATCGGTTTTCATTTAATATGTTGTTGTCGCATATCGACTGTTAACTGCAGGATCATTTGCTGTCGCCAACATTATCGTCTTATTCTACTTGCCGCCACTACCGGCCGCCCGCTTTCATTTTTCGTTTCGCTTCATGCAGCTTTGTTTGTTGGTTTTTTTGTTTGTTTGGAAAGTATGCCATGCCAGCATTTATACGCTGAATTCACTCACACGTGTTTTGCTGTTTGCTTGCTTGCTTTTCCCTGCAATACAATTTATTTCGATTTGACCAAATTTTTGCTGTAGCACATAACATACTTACTCTTTTATATGTTTTTATGTTTAAATGCTAACACAGATACACACACATGCCCAAACTTTTACACCCCCAAACTCATTCTACATGCTCCTAAATGTATGTATGATTAATTATTAAAAGATAATAATTGTTTGGGCTTATTATGTAAATGTTTATGTTAGTGTTTTGTTGCTCTTTTCCCACGTTTTTTGTTTGGGTTTATTGTTATTGTCATTCAAACTGAATAAATATTTTTTGACATATTCTTTCGTATCCTTGTGGTGTCGTCTTTTTAAACAATTAAGCACAACAATATTTATTCTCATATAAACTTTGACTTCTTCTATGCAGATTTTTGTCATAACTATGTAAATATTGTATTTGATGTTGTTTTATTTAGGTCAAGGTTTTACACAAACGCACACATACACACGTATGTTCACATTTGATTTTTGTTTTATAACTAAATATGTATTCCTTTGACATTATCCTTGCACAATATATCAAGTTGGCATTCACACATAAAATAGTTGACACATATCAGTGATAGCTTATTATGTGTGATGGTGATATGTTTGTTGCTAATGACCAGTAACAATTTCTGTTGTGTGTGTGTGATTGGGATTGATAAGTAGATATGTGTGTCACATTTTTAATTTAATTAGTCACAATATACTAAATAAACTCACTCATTTGGGAAGGATAGTAAAAATGAGCAGTCTTGGCTTCTATTTTCTTAAGTAAGTTTTCTATCATTTTAAGTAAATTTTTTATCTATTTCTTTCCTTTTAAAAATTTCATTGTGAATCAACGGCTATTCCTTTGAACTAGAATATTATAAGGGAAAATCTTAAAAACGCATGGCTATAAAGTGCCTAAGCTTACTGGTTGTTATAGAATTTTCTTAAGTATGTGCTCGTTTTACTTAACAAAATTCTGATTGCCAGTTCTTATAATATTGTTTGCTTGTAAGCTCTCATATATGTAAACTAAAAAAAACTACATTTATCCATGAGTAGCATCTTCATTAAAAAGGCCATAATTTAACTAAGATAAAATGTTAATTTTTAGCATATTCTAACACGAAATACAATTATTTTCGACCTCTTTTACACAGATACACACATATATATGCAACAAATTAAATCCCTTTCATAAGTGGCACATAAAGTAAAAGCAGCCACATAAGCTTCTTTTTCACTCATTTGCCATATGTCTACCACCTTTCATTCATTAATTCCGTCATAACCAGCATAAACATTGAAACCCGCATTCACTAAAATCATCACTATGTTGACAACTTCATTTTACATGCATAATTCTCATATATGTCCTGCATGTGTCTGCACCTACCGACCGCCAACAAAATATCACTAGAAAAAAATTAAAATCAACAAAATATCAAAGAGAACAAACAGAAGTAATTTCAGCAGCAGCAGCATACAAACAGCAGCATAAACACACGCTGCTGCTGTTGCCGCACGTACACTGAACATTTCTGTCCAGCACCAGCAGTAGCGGCAGCCATTGTAAATGAGAGGCAGACAACAATCATAATATCATCAAGCTGCTACACTGCTGCCCTTCGCTTCTCTTCCACCTTTGTTTTCTCTCTCACTGGGTCTAATGAGTTAATTACTTTTTGTCAACAACATTTTTATGAGCTGCTGTATGATGTGCAATTTAAAATCACAGGAAAAAAGGAGAAGTTTCATTCACTTCCTCCGGAAGTTCCAACAAGTATTAACAAAAAAAATTATGAAAAAAAAAAACAGAAAAAAATAAAGTCCCATGAGAATGAGCAGTGAATGAGTAGAGATGCGCGTTCAGGGAATGATTGCTGGCGAGATGTGGAGTGTTGTCCCTTCAATTGCTTCTCATGCTGTGCATTATATTCTAATAATCATCATAATAATAATTTTTATGTGCTTTTGAGTTGCTGCTGTCTGTTTCTCTGCCTGTTGTTCCCTCTAACTCCCTTCCACTTTTTGATTATCCCATTGCGCATGTAATCATCAAGAATTCAAAATGCTTCATGTCGTTCATAAGTGTTGATGAGTGGGGATTTTTATGATACTTATACTTATTTTCGTTTTTGTTTTTGTTTTTTGAAGCATGGATGTCAAGAGCATAAAATAAATATTAAGGAAAGCAGAAAAGAGAAAAAGACAACGCCAACAATAACAAAAATTACAGCGACAACTAAAGACAATGTCAAAATAAACAACTCGAGTTAGTTAAAGTGGACTCATTTATTTTGAAATGAACATACAAAAACCAAACGCAAACAACAGAAAAGAATAGAGAATGCTATCAACGCTATTGGCACTTCAGTTGCTGTTGTTATTACTTCTTAGGTATGCTATCGTATCGCTATCAACTAAATAAAACATAAGGGATGGAGGAGGGAAATGGGTTGTGATGGTTTTATGATAGAACAGATTTTCATTCGAAAATATTATTGAAAAAATTTAATTTGAGCTATAAATTATCGAAAATTTAATTCCAGTTTTTGCTTTCTTCAACAGTATCTGTAAGACTGCATTATTTCTATTATTGTTGATCGAAGCAATCTATCTTCGAAAGGATTTTGAAAAATTTGTTACGGTTTTAAAAATTTATACCATTTGACGTAATATTGAATTCGTCATTTTCAATCACCCAATTCTGATAATTTTCTCCCCAGTAGACAGGCGTGCAGATGGTTGATTTAACAGCCGGGAAAAGAAAAGTAGATAACATTTTGAAAAAAAGGGTGATAACTTAAACATCAATAAATACTAAATCAAAATCCTTTTCAGGATAGACCACTGAGACCGTATACTGACCGAACATGCTAGAAACTATTCGCATATTTTTTCTTGCATAGTGTTATTAGCAATTCAGATATAAGTTAACTCTTTCGAATATAAAATAGGAACACTGCTTCAATATGAAAAAGTATAATTTGAACCTGATTATAAGGTTTAGAATGTAGTGTTTATACTTCTGGACTGCTTCACTTCAACAACCACAGCATAAATGGCAATTTATGCACAATATAATCGCAAAGCAAAATGAATCCACACTATGCAGCAACAAATAGTAAAATGCTTTGGAAAAGTTCAAAAAACTTTTCTCTTTTGTTGGATGTTACATAAACCATATTACATACATGCATACTAATGTTTAAGAACCAAAAAACCACTTAGAAATTTCAATTGCAATTTTTGTATTGCACCTTAAATCAAGCAACACGCAATATTTATTATTGCATGCAACATAATTTACTGATAACATTCTACATGCTGCAATTTCTCAAAAGTAAAATTCTTGATTGTGCATGCGTGTTTGTGTGTACAACATGCAACATTACTCCATAAACTTTTTTAATACAAGTTGTGAATGCAGTGCATGCATGCAATGTCTAAAGTACTTTAACTTCTTAAACACACACACAAGCACAATCCCATACACTCGCATAGACACATGCAAACTTTAACTCAAAGTTAGGTAGATTCATGTTAAAATAAATCTGAACACGGTCGACAAGTTGATGTGTTGCCAATCAAATACATACACAAAATACATACTTGGAGGAAAGTGCTGAAAAAATTCACAGGGACGAATTGCATGCGACAGGAAATAAACGATACATTCTGTTGCACTTTTTCTTCTTCTAGGTACTGCTTCGCACATGACGGAAATAGTTGGCATGTTGTTGCCTTTGCTACTGATGTTGTTATAATTGTTGTTGCCGTTGTTGTTAGTTGCTGTCGTAGTATTAGTATTAGTTGTAGATAACACGCTATTCTTGTTCGTTCTAGAAAAATTGTTATTTTTATGTTGTGGCTTTTCCCTAAGAAAGTGTAGCTACAGCAAAAGGAAAATTATATCATGAAATAGGAATTAGAAAAGTTGATAAAGTTTAGAGAGCGTTAGTGAGTGCGAGGAAAGAGAAAAGTTGCATCTTTCTTTGCATCGTGAAAGTAAACGAGAAAGTTGCTGAAACAAATTTTAACAACAGCAATAACAATAACTACTACAACAACAACATCAACTCGACAACATGTTTTAGTGGCAATAGCAGCACAGCGGTAGCGCAAACTATAAACCACGTTGACTTAGATGGAAAAGTTGCTGCATTCAGGAATTTTCTAGTATGTAGTAGAAGGCAGGCAGGTAACTGCATACTTTTTAAACCTACAACTTTTTTCCATACGATTAGTTCTTTGACTTTTCTTCTGTTATGGTATTCTTAAAATTTTCATAGTTTTTGTGTTGCCACTACCTACTATTGATGGGTGCGCGCTTGAAATTGCATTTCGTTAAAAGGTATTTGGTATTTCTTGCGGTATTTGTTTCAGTTGCATGCACCTTCGACTTGAGGTTTCTTAAAATTCTTATTTTATACAGCAGCTCGATATAAAAATAAAAATATAAATTTTCTATTTTGAACGCAAATTGATTGTTAATGTGAGATCACGTTTTCACGTTAATTAAAGACAGATTTTTAGCACTGTAGATGGCAAAGCATAGGTCAACTGGTTTACCATAACTTCGAATTTTAAACTAAAATACCAGAATTTACGTAATAGATTTTGTGACTTACAAAGTAAAAGTAAAGGATTTTCACAGAATTCACAACTGAAGATTGCATTCATCAATCTTGAAGTTAAGATTGCATAAATATATTTCCTAGAATTTGATGCTTTTTTCGAGCCAATCCCTTTTCATTTCTTCCTTACTTAATATCAAGTTTAAAACAAAGTATTTAAATCCTGAGAGCAACCCGCACAGATCTGCCACTATTGTCTTTACATATTTTCACGGCAAGTATTTATAGCACAAACTTTTTACTAAATATTCATTCAAAGTTGCCTTAAAATTGTCAGTGTTTCCTCTTTTAAATTGCTCATAAAAAAAGCTCGATTGCGTTAAAAGTTCTCCAAATTTCGCACCTGTCAGCAGGTGGTAAATCTCTCAAAATCGCAGCGTTAAAGCAATGTAAAGCGCTCAATGTCAAATATAATCACATTGATGGCAAGCTGGAAACGAATATTTATTTTTTATGTGACAACAACAGCGACAAAGCTAGATTTTAAATTAATTGCATTTAAAAAACGCTTCTAATTTGCAGCGACAACGAAGTGTCAATGGCAATTATAATATAAACATCAATCATTTACATAAATATATCTATAGCAAGAGAGAAAGTCATAAGAGGGAGAGATAGAGAAAGAAAAGAGCTGAAAACAATATTGTCTGTCGCTCTCAGCAATTTGCAAGTATGTCGCAGTGATGATAATTTTGGTACAATTGTACTTTTTTGGTACAATTTGAAATCAAAAAATACATTGGTACCTCAACAGTAGTTTTAGTACATAATTTCGTTAATAATTTGTGCGTTGAATATACATACTATTGTCCTTTTCTACTTCACGCAAACATTCAGTGAATAATTTCGATAGATTTCTTGACCCGGTAAGGCAACATATGTTTTTACGGTAATTTTAGGCGCTATTTATGAATCTAGAGTCCATTTTCCCTCACAGGACAGGTTTTTGAGATATTTGCATTTGAAAATTTTGAAAAGCTCTGATCACTTTTAAGAATTTTTTTTTTTTTAAATCTACTGAAAAATTTGGAATAAAAAAAAGTACGCTATCTAATTTACATTAAACCGTAAAAACAAGGCTTTTATGTAATACAGTTTACGAGATATCCTAATGTAAAGTCAAAAGATTTTTACTTTTTCAGACCTTTTCTCTAAAACACTGAAAAAATATTAAAGCAAAAGGGGAAACAAATTGCCCTAGCTTCCCATAGAAAGATTCAAACTATATATGTAAGAGCCTAGCTCATCTCATCTGCTTTTTTAATGAAATATATTTAATTTTTAGTACTACCATTCACTTCTGAATTCAAGTAATTTTTCAAATAAAATAACAATTTGTGGTCAATTAGTGAAAATGGCTAAATCATTTTAATGAACCCAGTCACAAGGATAAATTTTATTTACAAAGTTGTATGTTCAATGTTTTTTTGATATTTAAAAAAAATAAATTTGCAAACGATGTAACCCAGAAAGTACATAACCTATAGAAAAAAATTACATGGGCTTAAAGCTTGGCTATTTCTCTAAGTTAAAAGTTAAAAATTTATCTTTATTTCCCACAGTTTCAATGCTTATTGTGTGATATATATATATATGGGAACATATATACAGTAAAGCAGACAAAAAATATGAAGCTGCAAAAAATTTGAAATTACAGTGATTAAGCGTGAGCATTTCTTAGGTCAATAAAAGGCATACCGGGATATGGGCGAGCCTTCAGTGATTGCAAAAAAAGACAAATCGATTTCAAAAGCATTAATCGCTTAAGCCGACTTTAATGTTTTGAGTAATACATGCTATCGTGTTTAAGAAAAAAAAAATTATGAGAAAGAAACATAATCGCTAACGTAGAGTAGCAACCAATTATATTTGTTTCAAACTGTATTTACTCGAAATGAAGATTGAAGACTTAATCTATTATTTGACCACACTATACACAAGCTATACTTTTGACCACAGATATAAAAAAATGTATTGCTTTAAGGGGATATACACGTTTTCATGAGTCAAAAAATCGAAAAAATTTTTTTGACTTATTTCGAATACTTTCAAGAGTTTATGTTATGTAAAATTTCAAGTCAATCCGAGCAGTAGATCGTAAGTAGCAACTCGATTTGTAGCGCGCTACTGTTCATGAATAAAGTGCACTCAAAACTTTAAGCGTGATTTTCTCCGAATAATGTTTTTTGAAAAATGCCTTTGCGGTGACCGCGATATCTCAAAAACTACGTGACCAATTCATCTAATTTTTTTAAAAATTTTTTTCTAGTTACAATACGGAGTACTTGAGTACTTTGTCTTAAATAATTGGTTTTTTAAATACATTTTTGAGACTCAAAAAATCGACTTTTTTTTTGCATCATGGTTTCCGTATGAGAAAAAGGATTCTTTTCAAAAATTTTCGTTCAAGTACTCGGCTCTGTAGTACACAACTGTAAATTTTTTGTCTTTTTGATTACAGTTGAGTTGTTGGCATTCAATCGTGGTCACCGCCAGACTCTGCAGAAAAAACGCGCATCAGAGCAAGAGCTACTACTTCTACAATTTTCAATATTTTTTCATATCCGACCATTCTTTGTTTTCGTAAGAATATATACTATGTATGCCTGTTATGCTAGTTTCAAATAAATTATTTCAAATAGTCCAAAAAAAAACCACAAATATGCCCTAAGTTTCCCGTACCAAAACGTAACTCGGCAACCCAAATAGCGAAAGGCCTTGAGATAATACTCAGTTGTTTTGTAGCTAAGCAAATCTTATCCTTCGCAGTGATAGATAATTTAAAATTTGTGGTGCATTTTTGGTTGGTTTGGTACATTTTTTTTTGCATTTGGTACAAAATCGAAAAACCTATTTATCATCCCTGGAATGTCGTAAAGGCATGTCGCTTTCGCTGTCGCGGTTAATGTGGTATTGCGTGGGTTTTAGGCTCAATGACGCGTGGATTTCGCGCAATTTTTTTTCCTATCAACGCTGTTTTTCATATTCAATTCACTTTGATAAAGTTTATTGACAAACTTTTTTTCTGAATAGTTTGAGTACTATAATTTTTATTCCAACAGTTGACAACAGTTGCTAAAAATGTTAACATTTGCAATTAACAAATAAACTGTTGTCGTTGTTGCTTTTTTATAGTGTAGTGAATTACAGCAAAGCGAAAAATGGAGTGGAATGTTGGTTGGGTGCCAAGTGACGCTGTTTAAGTGCAAAGTAGATTTGTTTCTTTTTTTCAGAATAAAATTGCGGTTTGCTAATAAATTTTCATGAAAATTATAAATGAAATTGAAATTAAATTGTTGTTGTTACTGCTGCAATTCTTTTTGAACACGCTTCGAACAAACAAACAAAAAAAAACAGAATAATAAATAGCTCGCATTTTTATTGCTTTTAAATATTTTATGAAAGTTTTTAAAACGTTTTTTTTTTTGTTCGTACGCCACAAAAAATGTAATATTTTTTGTTGTTTTATGTGCATGTAATAATTGTATGTTAAAAGGGAAGACCAACGAAAAACAAAATGAAAAATTAAATTAAAAAATGTTTCAGCTGCGTTTCAGTGTGCTTGGCTTAAAAGCAACGGAAGAAAGTAAAGTTGAAGAGAAAAAATATTGGTGCTATTATTTTATTTCGAATTTTTATTATTTCAATTAGTGGCAGTGTTGCCAACTGTTTGTGTGCTTTATACGTACGCTTCCCTGCAATCATTCCCATTCGCGTTCTTCCCTTTTCTCTCCCCCATGTTTACAGCATTTCACTGTTGTTTCTTTCTTTCTTTCATTGTTGCTGTTATTGCCATTGCTGCTGCTGTTGTTATTATTTATTTTGTGCAGTCTTTTAAATGTATTGAAATCACTAAAGTTCTTTTTGAAAAAAAAAGATCCGCAGCAAGAATTGCAAACAATTGAAAAAATTTTAATTGTTTTCTTGTTAATTTTTTATTTAAGTAGCAAATAAACTAAAGGAAACAAAAAAAAAAGTTTTTTAATTGTGTGAAATTCACCACAAATGAATTTTCAATGAGAGAAAAATATTTTTTAATATTTTGAAATAAGCTGAAGTTGAACCCTAGTGCCATTTATATGAACTCCAAACAGTTCATTGTCCATTCACTTCGCTCGACACGGTGACGGCAGTTTTGCTGAAATAGTTTTAATTAAAACATTTTTACTCGCGACAACAATTCATGAAATGAAACATCAAATTAATATAAAACATTCTCAGTAAATGTTGCAGGCATCAGAGTATTTGCATGTCGAATGCAATCGTTTGATTTTGCTTTCGATTGCTGACAGGTAACTTTTATTTTATATATTTACCATTTTTTATTTTTATTTATAAATATTTTATTTAATTGCGCGCTACGTTTATGTGTGTCGAATTTCGACACCCCGAAATTCGAATTTGAAATTTGAGTTAAATTAGTGTATTTCATACAAATCTAAATTTGAATAATCAAATTACAGCAGCAATACCGAAACGGAAAAAACTGCCTTAAACTTTTGCTAATTGAATATTGAATTGAAAAATAACACTATACAACAAAATGAAAAAAATGGCAATACCCATCTCCAAATTTGATGGTCATAATGTCTTTTGGTCCGCTTTTTTTTGAATTGCCTATTCTTTGGTCTTTATTACGTGCTGAAATATCCCATTGCTGAATTTTATATGAATGGATAGCGTGAACTCTAGTTTGGGAGTTAGGATTTCACAGGGAACAAGGATTCCATTAATTTTCATGCATAACATCGCTTAATTAAACAGAGAATTGAGTATTTTTTACATTTTGTCTGTTGTTGGTTTTTGGGATTGGCGTCTCTAATGATTATTCAACAATAATTTGCTGCATTTCCTCATTTCATAAACCTTAATACCGAAATTCCATTGATTTTAGGTCCCATCACTCAGTGGCTCGAAGATAAAGTCAGGCATTTTCGTTGGGCCACAAATATGGAAACTGATGAAGGACGACGAATTTGCGAAGCTTTTACCAACTAAACATAAAATAGCTTGGAAATCTTTACAAGAAATCGTTAAAAAACTTGAGTTGCAACGACAAAACTGATGGCAGATTCGGATTCAGCGAACCAAATGACATTAAGTACCATCAAATTTGGAGATGGGTAAAAAACAGTGTTGTATAGTGTAGTGATTTCCATCCTTATTAAAGTCATGTAAAAAGATCTTGATGCAGCTTTCAATGCATTTTTGTTCTTGTTAATACTTAGATTAAGAACTTTTAACTGCGAATTCATAAAAAGAAAATAATAACATTTTTTATGTGATCAGCAAATCTGTATAATATGTACATAATGTAGTTATCTGTAATATTTATTCTTCATTGTAGAGAGACATACAAAAAGCGAACATGCTGCACTTTTCTTCAATAATATTTTCATACACGCACTCAAACACAAACATTTGTTTAAGTTTCCGCTTCTTTGCAGTATAAAAAATGTCATTATTTCCGTCATTAAACAGCAGCCCGCAGCATTTATCCTCTTTTATTGTTGTTGTTCCCGATGCTGTTGTTATTTTTGTTGTTGCTGCTGCATACATTTGAATTCTTTTTACCCATTTCTCACGATATTACATGAATTATTGTTGTAAATACACATATATCATCGCGATGTCGTTATTTGTAGTCATCACCAGCCATCACTTCTACCACCAGGAATAGCATTGCCTTGCAAAATCATCGGCTGCGTCATCATTATATTACATTTGTTGCTGTTGTTGTTGTTGTAAATCATTTATACACATACTCAAGTGATGTCATAACATTACAACAAATAATTTTCTAGTATTTTGCTGTTGTTACAATAAAGAACACATACACACACGATGAAAGTAGAAAATAGAAAATAATACAAATGCGAAAATGATGAAAGGCAGCAACAAACTACGCTGCAAACATAAAAAAAAAAAAATTGGCAAGAAATTGAGCGGCAATAACAAATTCTCACAGTGAAGAATTTAGTGGAGGAGAAACGCTAAAAAAAGTATTAAGATGGAGGGAAGGAAGAAAGAAGGCAGTTTGCTGCTGGCAAAATCTCTCCTACAACTCATCATTATTAGATTGTATCCTCCCCATATGCACACATACCATATTTAATTTAAAACGTATTTACATGAATTTTGACAGTTATGCATGTTTTCGTATCACTACTTGCTTTCCGCCCCAACGGAAAATGTGATCAGTAATGTTAGTAAGAAATATTTCAAATGGGCATCTAATAATTATGGTTTAACCCTTTCGTGAATACCGTCCAATATATTGAACAGAAATTTTTTTGATTTTATATACGTGGATAAATATCATAATGTATTTTTTAAAAACGGTTAGATAGTCTATTGTATTGTTTGGTTTCGTAGCGGGGCTGTGAAGCGCAGTAGCTGTAAAAATTGGAATTCAATGTGATCTTATGAAACAGCGACGATGTAATATTTTTGTTGAAAATTTTGAACTTTGATCGAAAAAAAAATATAAATTTTTGTAGAATTTCATAATTTTAAACTTGGTTTTGGGTAAGTTTGACATAATATAAAATAAATGCTTTTGTTTATTTTTAGTTGTTTATATAAAAATGAGGAAATAAATTAATTTGAAGACTGTCCAACGTATTGGACGCTGTGCATAGTTTCCTGGTTTTAAGGTGTACAAATCATAGAACTGTATAATTCTGATTTAGAGGATGGTACGGTTGATGGCCACCAGCAGAATAAATGTTATTCTGTATATTGGAACCATGTTATTTACATTTAAAAGAGGGTGTTGTAGCTTCTGGTGATGTAATTCATTAATGAGTCAGAATTTGTGTCGAATTTTCAATAGATTGCCGGAAGTGAACATAAAATCTTTTCAATGGTAACTGCATTCTTAAATTGGCAGAAATTAAATTTCGATTAATGAAAAATTATGTAAAAAAAGTAAAAATCCATCTGTTCGGAAAGCAAAGTAACCATGTTTCCAGACGTTTTATACTGCTCCACTATAATAATATTATTAATTAATGTAATTCTATTATTTTTATAACAACAACGAGCTACTTATTAATTTTAGTCGAAAAAACTCTGTTGCTATGCATGACAGTTGCATATCAATTTCAATAGCGATGTCTGCAGACCCTTTTTGGAAAACTGAAAGAAAGCATGAAAAACTTTGAAATAATTTGTCTGATTGCTGGAATTCAAATTTTAGAGATTCAGTGTAGCAATAACATGCCATCAAATTTTATATTTTCCGAGTGGGCACACAGTGACGTTTGTGTCATCAGCTTTTCTCGTATGAGTGTATGTGTTTCCCTTTTTAGCTTAATCGCGCGGCGCTCATCATTATTATTGTTGTTGCTTTATTTCTGATACTATTTACTTGCATGTGAACGTGAGCATACGCCACTTATGTATGTATATATGTAGGTCTCTCTATGTGTGTACGTTAGATCTGTTTATTTTAACATTAGTCCTAGTTGAGTTATAACATGACATTAAATAACAAACTCATACGCACTCACACCCCGCACACATATGTATATAAATACATTCATATATACATATCCACTCTTTACTTTGCCACTTTTGCGCGCCGCTGAGTTATGTCCTTGTGTGCATATTTCTTCAACGACGATGTAATTTTCCATTTTCTGTGGCATCCTGCTCTGCTTTTTCTTCTTCATCTTCGCCTTTTTCTTCTCCTGTATATATTCGAGAATTGTTGTATACACCATGTCCTTGTCATCGGTTTAAGGTACTCGTCGTTTTTGTTGTTGTTATTTATTGCAGGTTTTTTCTTTTTGTTTCTTCACTTGTTATACATTTCATCCAGCGTTTTCTCTTTTTTTTGTTTTTGTTTTTCTTTTGGATTACATGTCAAAAAACGTTAAATTGCTGCATATTACGCTTTATGTTTATGTTTTACGTAAAACGTAACTCATAAGTACATGCACACACACACACACAAAAAAAAAAAAAAAAACACACGTTCATATGCAAACATAAGCCTGTGTGATTGTATGTATCACATTGTTGAAAATTTGTCACCGAATTTTTCTGTGTGCATGTGTGTGTTGGTGTTATCCTTTGCTCTTCGCCTGCATCCATTCCCAAAATGATGTTGTCATATGTAGATTTATGCTTAGAGCAAATCAACTTTGAAATGGCAGCAGCAGTTTTGATTTTAATTGAATTTTAAATTTTTCCAACATTTGTTTATACCCAAAAATATGTGCAAATACACAAATGGAATTTGAAAGTTAATGAAATTGTGCAAAAAATTAAAAAATATAAGCTGTAAAAAATGAAATCTTAAGCTAAAAAATGGTCCTAAATGAATGAGGGTGTTAGAATCAGAGTTTCATGAAAAATTATTCCAAATAGCAACTTTCATAAATAAACTCCAAACACAGCTTAATGCTGTGTCCATGCTTAGCTCTAAATGCGTATTTAAGAGTGTTCATGCTAGCATTTAGTACATATGTTTTTTGTTGTAATGAGATTACAGATGTGTCTTTTTTTAATTAAAATTGGAGTTTGTTTATTAAAATTTAACGAGTACTAGTAAATGTTACAGTTAGCACTAACTTTGCAAATTATTACAACATATTACATTACCTATTGATGACATTTATTCTACTTCAAACTATAAATGAACATTGAATACAATTAACCTTAGGAAGGCAACAGGGGCGACCAATCACCCCACTACTTTTTAAAAGTACCATAAACTGCATTTAAAATAACAAACAATGTATTAAAATTATAGAAATGAATAAAATGATTTTTTTTCTTTAAGTAAATAAATTATTTTAAAATAAATTAGTTTGATTTTTTCAGTTTAACAATGTTGCTATTTACATCGAAAAAGGTTCAAATTTTCCTTCGATGTGTTTTGTATTGAAAAATAGAGATGGCAGTAAAAATGTTCGAAAGAGAACATTTTTCGAAAATTACAGTGTTGCATTCGCCTAAATGCTGAAATGAAGTAGCATTTAGTTGCATTTATGTTGAGAATTTTGTATGGCTAAATGTACATTAAGAGTAGCATTTAGAGCTAAATGTTCTAATGCACATTTAGGGCTAAGCATGAGCAAAGCATTAGATATCTAAACGGAGATGTTTTGTTAAAAAAGATAAAAATTTATTTAGTGATAACATAAATTCAGTTTGTTTCACATTTTCAAAAATTCCTAGCTTTAATTTTAATACTTTTCTGTAGCTCATTTCTATTATATTCATAAATATGCATATATTTAAAATAAAAATGGACAAAAAAAAGCTTGTTAAGCTTCAAATAAAATATAAGCTTTCAAATAAAATATAGTGAGGAGTCAAAATGGCACTTTGGGACATTCCTAGTGTTCAGAATATATTCTCTAACTTAGAGAGTAATTCGGTGTAGAAGTCGAGATATGGTTCCGAAAGTGACTTTGTTACACCAGCTCTTATACTCTAAATGCGTTTTTCTCATGTACGCGATAACTCGAGACCTGTCAGTTAGATAGACTTGGGTTACAAATTATTCCATAGATTATACAATATTTTTTATCGTCTTTGAATTTAAAAAAAAGTTAAATACAAATACTTAAAAAAAAATATATCGTCGGCGATAATTAATTTCAGAGATGAAGTTAGTTTGTGCAGTGCATGGAATGCTACGAACACTGGTAAACTTAAAAAATCAACAGATTGATAAAAATCTAATTTATTATGTCATTCGAATTATAAAAGCTAATTAATACGGATTCAATTAAAAAATGTAATTTGGACTTAGTGATTTCTGCTTGAACGATAACGACATTATATTTTGTATATATTTTTAAATGATTGATGGCAAATGTATTTGGTAGTTAAAATTTTTTTTAGTTTTACGTTTTTGCCTGGAAGAAAAGTTGTGAGATTCTACGCCATATGTCCTACCAAAATCGCAGCTCCAACTTCAACAGAATATCTACATCTTTATAAATAAACTAAATTTTGAGACACCATAAAGTTTTTCGAAGTTTAAAAAATATAATAAAAAAGTGTAAAAAGTAATAATCGCAATAGCTATTTCTATTTTCGTAAAATAAACTCCCAAAAATTACCTTTTTCCGACCAGTTTAAAGCAGATTAACCTCTTAAGTTCCATCCATTCGTGTACAAATATAAAAAACCGCACAACATGTGAAGGTCTAGACCCTAATAGACTATTATTCCATATAATTAGTAGAAGTAGTATTTGAGACTTTTTTCAAACAAAGTTGTTCTTCTACTTCTACACACAACTATTTAAATTTAAATAAATAATTCTGGTCTAAACTTCCATCACGTTTCAATTCGCTGTTTCCTCTGTTTACTATGATATTCATTCTTTTGCTAAAAAAAATTCTTTTGCATAACCTACGAGATAAAATGTCCCCTCATGCTCAGTCTCTGTTTATATACCCATTTTTTTTAAGATTTCTACTACTATAGAATATCGACTCATTGCACTGAATACGAAACAGGCTCGCATCTATAGTTATGTAGAGATAAAAAAGATAGTTTGCTTCAATTTAAAATGCATTTGAAGGGTTCAATGCATTACCAAAATATTCAAAAATCAGAGTAATGTCATAAATAACTATAAATGTAGTTTAATTAAAGCAACTCAGCTTTTCACTATTTCCCCTGCGTGCACAATGTACACTGTACATACATATATCTTACAAAGCCACATCAGTTGATTTCATTACTTTGAAAACAAGATTCTAATCTACATAATTCGAATTTTAAAACGAGAAAAATGTGTAGCTTGAGTACACTATATGTAATAGCATTCCATTACCATAGGAAATACTGAAAAAGACTTGTTTTAGCATAGGTTAATCTGACACTCTCTTCACTTACTGAGTCGCCCTCTCTCACCTTACCACATAATATTACTTACTTATACACAAAAGTGTGTAATGCTAGATTTTGTTAATTTTATCGCCAACGCCATCAAAGGATCAACTTTAAAATAGTGTATGCTTCTGTTTTTATTTGCTTCTGCTGCTGTTATTCATTTTCGTTGCTGTGGTTATCATTGCAGTCTCTAATGCTGCTGCCACTGGCACTTTTACCAACACAACTACATACATACAACCAACAGCAGTAGTAATGTGCCGGTGTCAGTGGCAGCAACATTGATGAAGGTAAAACAACAACAAGAGAAACTAACATAAAAATGTGGTAAGGTCGATTGTGATGATGAAGTAGTAGTAATGGTGGTAGCATCAGTGCCATTGTGGCATTGGTGGCACAAAAAGAGAGGCACCTTTACTATTACATAAGTAACTAGTGAACGACGAATCCCCAAATAGCAACAGCAAAAGCGCAGGTACTTATGAAAATGTGAGGAAAAAAGGAAAAAGCTTTATGCAGAGATACTTTTGCGTGTTACTACAATCAAAAGCATCAGGCTTACTGGGGTAAAACGGTAAATGTGGAGGGTGTGGTTGCATACGTACACATACCAGCACAGTTACAGTTGCTGTCTCAGCCTCCGTTTGCAGTTATAGTTTTGTAATGAATGCAAAAAACTCTAACTACGTGTGCAGTGTGTAGATTTGTTTGTCTTACTTACATATACTCGAATATTTAAAATATTTTTAAAAAACTTTACTTAAAATGCAACTCGCAAATTTTGATTTCTATCACATTCTAACAAAGTGACACAAAATATGCACAAATAGACTCACGAGCTGAGAGTGTAGAGTTGTGCTGCATATCGTAGCAAATAAACAAATTTACATCATAGTCACTGTCACTTCCGATTCACTGCATACATATTATTTGCTGCTCCTACACTCACACTCTCTCCTAACATTAACGGAAACATTTGTGCATTTGTCTTGCTCGGTTTTCTGGTTATTCAATCTTTTATTATTTTTATTTTGGACCCACATGAGTCGCTGAACAAAAATAGCAGAAAGGAAGTGAAAAGTATGGAAAATATTAAAGGAAGAAGAAAAACTTCAGCAAGAAATGTTTGGCAATGAATTTGGTTCTGTTGCTACTGTTACTGTTGTTGGAAATTATGACAGGGCATCAACAACAATGAGAACAACAACAATAACAACGACAAGAACTAATAGCAAGTACGTGCCATATTTCTATTTTGCACTATGTATGCACGAATATGAATGTGGAGGAGTGTAGTTTATTTTATATAATGTGGCAATACTCGCAGAAAAATGAAAAAAAAACTTGGAAAAAATGGCGCCTCTTTTGTTGTTTTACTTTCAATGCGATTATTGCTTTCGTTTTACGTTTGCTGCCTGTGGTCATGCAACATTTTATAAAAACAACCAAAAGCAAAATAGCTCAGCAGTAGTGAGAAGTGAAGGATGAAGAAAAAGAATGAGAGAACAAAAGATATAGCCACAGGATACACTTTTTTGTTAAAAAAAAAAAAAGAAAAAGCAAACAAAAAATCACATTTTGTTCTCACTAGAAGAAAAATGTCTTTTTTTACATTGCTATGTGGAAAATTTATGTTGCTGTCGTTACTGCTGCTACTCTTTATGTTATGATTGTTGTTGCTGCTGCAGTGGCGGTGGTAGTGTTGCTGCTTGTTTGATGTCAGGCAATGCAAAAGTGCTTCTATATTAACGCTTAGTTTACAGTATTTATACGCCATGATGTCGCATTTAGTGAGCTTTAAAATGATGATGATGATGATGACGATCAAATTGTTTGTACTAAAATTGTTTTGAAGATTCCCTATTTTATGTGATAAGCACAATGGGCAAAACTTCTAAAGAGTAACATAAATACCTATTACTAATAAATAGAGAAAGTACCTACCTATGAATCCGGCGGCAGATTTCTATTTTAAGAGAACATAAAAGTTTGGTCGTTGGTTTTCAATCATTTTGTATTTTTGCTCATCTGGAAGATATTTATAATTAGTTTAGTTTCTAACAATTTTTTTTTTTACCACCTTGATCAAAAAGTTTCCGGAATTTATTCAGAAAATTAAAAATACAAGTTTATTCATCTAAATCTATATTGTCCCTTTCAAAGTAATCCCCATCGACTGCAACACACTTATGTCAGCGCTTGATCTTATCCTCGAAGCATTTTTTATATTCGTTTTTCAGTATGTCCATCAGTACTTCCTGCGATTTTTCCATTACTTCCTCTCGGCTGCTGAAACGCGTCCCCCGTAATGGTTTTTAAACTCGATTGAACAGAAAGAAGTCATAGGGAGCCAATTCAGATAAATTCGGTGGCTGTTGGATGGTATTTGTTGGCACTGTGCGACGGTGCGTTATCATGGTGCAAAATCAACGAGTTTCCTGTCCACAATTCTGGTCTCTTTCGGCGAATTGTTTCACGCAAACGCCTCATAACGCCCAAATAATACTCTCTGATGGTTAATTTATCAACGTTTTCGTCGGTTTTCGATGTCGATGGTCTGCCACTGCGTTCATCATCTTCGATTGACTCACGACCACTTTTGAACCGCTCGTGCCACTGGTAAATGACCGTTTCCTTTAGAGAATCGTTGCCGAAACACTTTTCCAACATTTCCAACGTTCGCGCACCATTCAATCCGTTTTTAGGCAAAATTTTATACAATACAATTTAATAAAATTGTAAAAATCGCCAACACACACAGAGATTAATGTACTCTTGGCTACGTAACTTTTGGAATTGGAATATCAAGCTATGACGCTAAGATTTAGAGGAAATATTAACAACAGATGTTCCAACTTAACAAAAAAAAAAACAGAACTCATCGGAACGATGGGAGCGCCACACGGTGGTTATTCCGGGAACTTTTTGATCAAGGTGGTATTTCCCCAAATTTACCATTTGGAATAATTTTTTGGTCTTGATTATACTAAGATATAAAAATTTTAGAAATAGTTATGTAGAATAACGATTTATAAAACTAAAAATTTTGAGATTTAAGAACACGTTGATTCATTTCAAAATCCAAAACGAAAAAAGCTTAATCACAATAGCGTATTGTTTTGTTATAACATTCGACTAATCAATGCAATTACCAATTGAAGTTATATTAAATAGTTCTTAATTTACAACCAGTTGTAAATAGTTATATTATAACTAGATATATAATAAAATAGATAATTTTTTAGGAAAATCATTTGATTTAAAAGCTCGTTGGAATGTTGCAAAATTTATGGCAACCTGTTCATATTCCTATATAGGTAGGCTTGCCATAAGTCAGGAATTAGAAATGATAGTCAGGCGTTGGACACTTTATCAGGAATTTTTTCCGACATTTTATTTTGTCAGGCATTTGAGAAATAACAATGAAATAGACCTTTTTAAATCTGACGACTTTTATATTTAGTGTGCAACGCTTGCAACACTTTTTACTGCTACATTTTTCGACCACTTTTATTTATTGATTATTTTGTATGTCATCCTGTACATAACCCAATTAAAAATTAACTGTGTTCTAACACTGTGTGTATAGTGGATACAGAAACATAGTTTCGATGTTTGATGATTTATTACTAACACTCAGCTTAAAATGTCCTGTTAGAATTTCTGTAATGATTCTAAGACTATTCTTCGACAAATTCATACTTTTCTTGAAGAGCTTTAGGTTATGGGTTCTTAATAGTGTTGTCGAATGTTCTAATCATGGCCTGTATTTTATGTACAATTAACTTTGATTAATTAATAGAGAGAAGGTTCCTTTTTCCATTCCGCAGAATGGTTCCGGTCCTACAAAAGAAGTTGATGCTTCTTTCTTTACTGGTGTATCCGCAGCTGCATTCCCCGTAATGCAGATATATCTCTAGAATATCAAACAGGATGCCATATCTCTAGAATATCAAACTTCTTTCAAATAAAGCATCCGTTTGCCTCGTTATCTTTACCAGACACCCTTAGGATAGTCCACCTCATCCTGGGCAGAATGTATGACCATTTTTTGTTTTTTAAACCCATGACTTTATTTTTTAATTTCATAAAAGCTTATATATAGCTATAGCTGCTCTGTTGCGTAAATAAAAATAAATTATACTATTGACACTTCTTATAAGGATATAGAGATCTCTGTTTGAAAAAAAGGAGAAAAATTAGGTGAATCCAAAATATTCACGGCGTTCTAAACTAAATTAGTAGTTTCTCAAATACAAAGATATATGACTGGAATAAGATAAACTTGAAACTGTTCTAGTTCGAAGTTTTTGAAAAGGAGTAATGGTGCATGCATAATTTTTAAAACATTTATCTTACTCCTAATTTTCTTAATTTTCAAGACGTTGAAACTCCGGAATTAAATCTTTAGAACTAATACTGCATCGAAATTCATGCACCCTACATCTACAATTTCCTGCATTTTCTGTTTTTCATTTTTTCATTCGTACTTAAATAAATAAATTTTAATTAATTTACAAATTACTTTTATTTTAATGTATGTATGTAGTAATTTAAATTAAAAACAAATTACATATGTAATATTGATTATCCTTAAAATCACAGTCAATTAAATTAATTAAAAAAATAGGCTCGTAAACTCTCAAAGCGAGATAATTGATTGCATTTTGTTTAAATTTAATTAAATTAGCAATTAAAATGTGCAATGCAATGATTTTTTTACACATGCTTATATACTTATACACACATACACAGACACACAAAAATATAAATATAAGTATTTCATTTATGGCATGCAATTGTGGAATTTGTGAGTATGCTACACCGAGTTACGGCGACATTGAGATATTGTTGATGATGTGGGATGAACATTTTTGCAATTTTGATTTATTTACTTCTTTCACCAGCAATAAAAAATAAATAAAAATAAAAAAAACAAATTTTTTTTGTCATAGTTATAAAAAAATCAACTTTTATTAATTTAAATGTTGAATTTTTATTAATATTGTCTTTTTTAATTGCGGTGTGCTCAAGTCAGTGAAAAGGGCAATTAATGAGTTTCATTTTCAAATACAATTTCACCGCTCGTCACGCCAAGGTGAAATTGTCCATATCACAATAGTAATGTGGAAATTAAAGTACAGTTTTAAGGATACAAGTTCGCATGCATTGATATATATATACATATATATATGTAATTGTATCTGAGGACATGTATGTATATGCACACGTGCATATGTGTGTGTTTGAAATGAGAGAATTCCACGTCATTCCGTAATGATTAATTACAGCGTAAGTTAATATAAATCGTTGTGTGGGCGTGGTTGACATCTACATACTTGTAGATTGAGTCTTGGTATACAAAGCGCTATATATATGTATTTGAAATATTTTGTAGCTCCGTGAAATGTGTTAAATAAATGTTGACAAGCAAAAGATTACGCTGGCAATCTTTTGACAAATGAGTCTCCAGCAAGAGAAACAAAAAAATTATCTTGGGGTGTTCAATTGAATTTTATAGTTTTTGAGAATATTTAAATTAATTTCCAATCTATTCGAGATAATTTTTTAAACTTAGGTTCATTGAAGTGCACGATTAGCGACATTGTTGTTGTATTAAATATTTGTACTTGAAACTAATTCGTATTTTTTCTCTTTTTTTATTTTCAGATTTAAGAAAAAAGGAAACTAAATTGAGAACTTAAAACTGCCAATAAAAAGTTTGGAAAAACTACCAGTTAAATTGAAAAACAGAAACAGCTACAAATTGACAACAATAACAACTTAAAAACTACATACATAAAAAGAATGTGCGCTGCCACTGAATCCTCCTGAGATATTAATCAACAAAAAAACAAAAAATATCTATCGCACACACACATTCGTACAAACATACATGCTTGAACATGTGCAGCCAGCAACATACGAGATAGGCACACCGAAAGCAATTAGCAACAACAAAGCTGAAGAATTGCAAATTTAAAAAAAATAGAAAGAAAATAGTAATACAATTCAAAAAAATACAAATGAATAAATTCGTGAATGACAGAATAGCAGCAGCAACAAAGCATACAAGTAGCAGCATCATCAGCAGACCTAGCAACAACAACGCATTGCAGCACACAGGATTACCAACAACTAAAACAGCAACAACAGCAATAACAGCATCAGCAACAAAGTCAGTTGATTCGAGCAGCAAAAGATAGCAATTGAGCGACGAGTTGAAACGCTCTACAAGCTGAAACTGAAACGGAAACGACGGAAAAGTAACAATAACAGCAACGCTTCAACAACAACAACAAATTGGATATTTCCTTAGCTCACAACGACAACTCGACAGCAATAAGAATAGTAACAGCAATAACAACAACAACAAACAGATACAATCTACAGGAACTACAACTGCCAACGCCATCAACGCCACCAGTAACAACAACAATAACAACAGCACCACCACAAACTCAAACCCCAACCACGGCGCTGCCACATGCAACAATAGCAACAACAACTGCTCCCTACAACAAAGCTAAGCTGCATCTGCAAGAAGCACACCAATTGAATTGAAAGTGGAAACCAAAACCGAACACAAAGAAAACGCAGTGCCAGTACGATTAGATTCACTCACTTGGAGCAGATTTTTGTAAAGAAAGCTCACAGCTCTCGACAACGTCACACACGACAACACACAAAACTCAGAGGGAAATGAGATGAAGTGGTTTCAAGTGGCGATAGATATGATTCTTGTGCTTTCATTTATAACAAGTAAGTACAAAAACTAACCAGCGCTAGAGTGCCACATTAACAACCATCAACCATGAGCCGTGACTACTACCACCTCTACACCTATTGCCCATTTTCCAGTTTCAGCTTTTTCCAGTAGTTTCAGCTTTAAACAGCAGCTGAAAAATAAAGAAAGATGAAAAAATATAAGCAAGCAAGCAACCAGCAGTAACGCAATTTCTGCTTAATTAAAATTATTTCCGCTTTTGGCATAAGAATCTTACTCTCGTCGTATCCGTAAAGTTAGTTAGAGTAGAATTTTAATTAGTGATTACCACGTTGTGTGTAACAGAGATCTGGATATGGATGAAGCACAGAAGAGTCACAGTAGTTGGCCTTCATCTTGTAAATTAGCTTGTGCCAAAAAAAAAATAAAAAACCAAAAAAAAAAAAGCAACGAAAGAAACGAAAACAATTTCCTAAATTTCTTTTGATTTCTATTTTATGTTTCTTTGCAAACGTTTTGTTTCTTAAATTTCTCAGCCTTTTGCCTTTAAAATTGAATTAAACGTCAAAAGTAGGGATTCAACCATTTGTCAACCGCAGGCGTAGGTCACTTTTATCGCCTTTAGTTGATTGCAGTCGGTAAGTGGGTGGTGGTGACCGTGGTGGAAAATGATGGTGGTCGTTGTGGTGTGCCTTCATTTCCTTCTAGTCGGTTGTAATTAGTTACATAAGCTGCTGACCGTAGAAAATTAAAAAGTCACATTATGCCTGAAGTTACACAAACTTGCTATTCTAAAAATTAGAAAAGGTTATTGACTTTTTTCGATGTCGACATTCTTTAGAGAATGTTTTAGAAAGTACTTTCGAAATTACTAACGAGTTCCAAGCCAGGATTCCTCCTAACAGGCTCCATTTAAATTGCGAAAATATTAGATTTAGATAAAATCATTTGCCTAAATGTGTGAGATTTTTATTTCAAAAAATGTTAATTGTATTGCTGAACCTGCCCCATTAGCCACGCCAAGAAAAATGAAATTTGAGAGTTCACTTTTGATTTATAACATTTATCGATAATATATCACTTTTCTTTTCATAAACCATGAAACAATTTCTATGATTGTGCATTAAATTTAAAGCTCACACATACATATGAACAATAAAATGAAGAATGTATAGTATACCTAAGTATATGAGACCAAGTAATCATAAAAAATATATAATGTATGAACTTAAAGAATTCCACATTTAATCCCTATGCAGAGTTTGTGTTTTTCAGCTTCAATTTCTTGTTTTTATTTTATTGCTTTAGATTAATTTAGTTTGTTTTGTAACTGACTAGCTAGGAATTGCAAAAACAAAAACAGTATTTGCAGCTGGCATTGTGTGCTGATTTCCTTGGGTTTCCTTTTTTCAGTGTTGGCAGATTAAATTACGTCGCGTAAATTAAACGTAAACAATGTAATGAAATGCGTACATATAGTTTAGTTTGAGTATTTTTCTTTATATTTTGAGTATTATTTTCCAAAAAAAAATTCATTGAAAGTAATATAAAATTAAATGAAGCACTAAAACAACAAAAAAATTTCAAAATTGTCACCATCAGTTTTACATAATACGGAGACACTAATTAAGATGACATTCATAGTTCTCATTAGTCTTTGTTGCTTTGTGCAGATATCAAAAGTTTCATTGCGATGTATGAGGCCCATGAAGGTAAAAAAGCTTTAAACTTCTGAATATTGACTTTCAATGAATATATTTTTTAAGAGATATATTTTTGATTCCTAGTATATAAATGTATCCATTTCAATGTCGCCAATAATTGTTGACGAGCCGACTAAGTATTATTTTGTTGACATAAGGAGTGAGATCGAATAATCTTAACACACGTTTTGTCTAATAATTTTTTTTGGGTGTCAAATTTAAAAATTTCTTTGATCTAGTTATCTTTGAAAAATATGTCAGTCGTTATTTTTAATGACAAACATGTTGATTTATTGTGAGTTTGATCAAAATGAGTGAAGAAAAGAAATACGTCTTAAAATTATTAAAAATTTCAAAAAAATACCAAATTGGTCCTACAAAAAATTGACCAAAGAATTGAAGGTCTGCCGTCAAACAGTTTTCAATGTTATTAAACACTTTCAGGAGAATTTGACCATCGATAGGAAATCTGGTTCGGGAAGAAAACAAGGATCACATGATATTAGGAAAGCCAAGAAAATAGAAAGCATATTGAAAAGATCTCCAAACACATCTGGTAGAAAAGCTGCCCGGTTAGCCCAATGCTCTGACTATTTGGTGCGAAAAGTTAAAGCCAATGCAGGTTTGAAAACATACAAAGTCCAAAAAATTCGAAACAGGCATGCTGCAAGAAATTTAGACGTTAAAAGTAGGGCTCGGAAATTAAAATCGAATTTCATACAAAAATATTCAGGTTGTATAATGGACGACGAAACGTATGTACTGGCAGATTTTACGCAGCTTCCGGGTCAAAATTTGTATGTTGCTGATGCTCGAGGAAATGTCGAAGAACAATTTAGAATCCAAAAGCAGACAAAATTTCCTAAAAAACTCCTGGTATGACAAGCTATATGCAGTTGCGGCAAAAGAAGCAAGTCATTTGTTACAGTGGGCTCCAAAAATACCGAAATATACATCAAAGAATGTTTGAAAAAAAGACTTCTTCACAATGTGTCCACATATTTTTGGCCCGATTTGGCATCATGTCACTACGGCAAGAACAAGAAAGCTCTGGAGTGGTACCGAAGTAATAACATAGTTTTTGTACCAAGAGAGGCCAATCCTCCAAATTGTCCGAAGCTAAGACCAGTGGAGAGATATTGGACTCTTGTGAAAAGAAACTTAAAGAGCGCAAAAAAGGTGTCTCAAAATATCGAAGATTTTAAAAGGAGATGGGCAAACTGTTTTATGTATGGTTAGAACTATAAAAGTTATATTTTTCTGTAATTTGTAAAATATTATCAATTAAATAAAAAAAATTAAAACACTAAGATCAACCGTTTAAATATTTTTGAATTTTAAATATGCTAAGATTTTTTCGATCTCACTCCTTATTTTTTCTATAGTTGACATCATTAACTGAGTTTTTTTTATAGAAAAATTTAGAATATAATTTAATGTTGCATGTTTTTGTGGTAGCCTAGTGATTAGACTGCTGCAAATATAAGCTGGGTCTAGATAGACCCTTCATGGTTTATTGTGCGAAGAAGAAGATGTTTTTAATTTATATGTATTTAATTATTGGTGGTAGAAAAAAGAAAAATAGAAAATTAAAAGTAAAAGTAAATATGTTTTCCTTTTTGTTCATTCCATTTAAGATTTATAAAAATTTAAGTTTATGGCTGATATTATAATTAAATCTTTAAGAAACCAGTTCATATTCATTTTCGTCATCAATCCTTCCTTTAGCCACTTCAAAATTAATTTGTAAAATATATAAGTAATCAGTGTCTGAATAAATAATTGACACCAATTGGAGAATATTCTTTCGATTTGAGTAGGATAGCTCTAGTAGGTCATGAAGTCATAGTTAACATGATGTCATTATTGAGGCATTGTCGACAGTCAAATTTGATACGTCGACCGCCATTGCTGATTAAGTTCTTTGGCCCTTCTTAAGACAAGTATTGTTAAATTATATTTCTTAATTTTGAAAATATTCATTTGTCTGACAACTAAGAAATTCCTTTGCGGATCTTAAACTCATACCGAACTTTTTGCTAGACATAACCTCAATCAGCGATGAGCCATTTTGCGTCTATAGTCTTACGTATGTTGTAGTTAACCCCATAAAAAGGTGAATTTCCTATGCTTTATTTCCCTTAAATCGTGTCCATTCTTTTTTCTCTGTCTCTTCATATTCAGAAAAGTGAATATGAAGTCTCTTCATATTCTTACCAATTCTTTACAATTTCAATTAACAATTTCTTTTTAAGCGTAATTTACGCCAAAATGTAAACAATTGAAGAAAATTGTAATTTTCAAGTAAAATGCCAAAACAGTGCTTCACACTCACTCACTGTGTGCTTCCCCAAGTCAATATGCCAAGTGTAAATGAAGAATGGCCGAGTCAAAATACATACACACTTACTCATGCAAACACTCACCCGTACACATACATATTGAATGTCTCAAGCGATTTCTGCTATTCTATTCTCTTTCGTTGCAGTAGTGATGTTAGCTTGACTTTTCATTTCTGAGACATAATCGTCCATATTCTTCAGCTTTCGCTTCAACTTCAGTTACGCAAAAGCGTATTAACTTTCTGAAAAGATAATGGACAAAATGGCAACTCTCTAACCGCAAAAAGCAGCAAAATGATGAAGGGAATAGCAGCGAATGTAGAAGATGATGATGAAGAAAATATAAGAAGGCGTTCGTTTTTCTAAAGTATAAATGAGCGCTTTGCGTTATTTTCGTTCTTTGCGTTCGATTAAATTCAACTGCCTTTTTCTTTTGCTATTTTTCTTCTTCCCTATTTTTCCTTTTCTTTTTTTTTTTTTGCTTTTTCTTCTAATGTTTTTCTCGTCGTCGCTGGTGTGGGCGTATGAAATTGTAGTCATCTTGTAGTAAATTGCAGTAGGTTGGGGTAGGATAGACTGAAGTAAGGGTAGATTCGCTGGTTGTATTCCGTTAATCTTGGAGTAGGCATCTTTTTAGGTCAGTCACACGTATTTTTATTGTGCACATAATGGCTGAGCTGTTGGTGGTCGGTCAGCGGTCGGTGATGGTCGGCGGAAATAGCGCCAAGGGTTTGAGGAAAGCGAGCGGTAGTTAGAATTTACGTATATCAAAATCAAATGAACAAGCTGCGTAGACCTAAATCTGTTAGTGCTAAGATTAAAAAAAGTAAGCGCACAAATACGATAAAAGGAAAAAACAAATTGTTTCGTGATTTTATTTTTATGTTTCTAGTTTTTCTTTTCATTCACTTTGCATGGTTTTTCATTCACATAGAAAGGAAATTTAATGGAATTCTTGGTGGCTTTTTAAAGTGCTTCATTTGATTTCATTTATCTACTATTTCCCCGAGTTTTTTTGCGACACGCTCTGAAATTACTTTATATGTATATACAATTTTTTATTATTTCCATTATTTTTGCTTTTTGTTTTATCAAAACTTTTTACACCTTGTGTTGTAAGCCTTTTGTAAATATTCTTGTCACATACTTTCGTTGTTGCTCTGTTTCTTCTCTTTTCTTCTGTTTTTGATTTATCGCCAACGGTTTTGACACGTCTTTGTAATCATCTCAATTTCCAACTTAACACTTTGCTACATATACATATATAATGTTTTCTCTTTTTATTTTGCATAAATTTAACATGCACTCAGCTCCGCCTGCATGTCCTCCCTCCCTAAAACACACCTAAGAACTGAGCTAAGCATATGCTGCCATAAATCTCACTTTTTTACGTTACTTATTTTTATGTTTTTCTTTTAACTTTGTCAATTTTTTTTTAAGTTTCTCATCTTTCTTTTTTCTGGTACTTGCTATAATAAATAAGCTTAAAAAGAAATTGTCAAAGCGCATACTTAAAACAGCGGATAAGCGCAAGCATTAATGTCAATTTTGTCATTGTTGTTATTGTTGTACCCTATGTTGCTGCTCCTGTTGTCATTTCGCTCTCTTTAAACAAAGCCTTTGGGGTCCCCCAGTAACACAGAGTGGTAGGTACCTTCAGCTCAATTTATGTATTTCAATCCGTAGCAGTAACTGACAATGAGAAGTTTCCCTTTTACACAGATTAAAGCACTGAAACCGAAACACATTTTTACGCTTTTAATCACACAACGCATTAAATTCAATGCCTCTAGCGATTTCCGCTTTCCATCTCTACTCATTTTCATTTTTATCGCCAATTTTTACATATTTTATATTTACATTTTTTGCAGCGTTGCTGACATTTTCTTTCTGCGTTTTGTTTTCCATTTTTTTTTTCACACACTTTACTTATTACATATGCCGCAAGAATGGCTACATAAATCGTATGTAAGCTGGAAATGCATAACTTCTTTGACAAAAAATATTGTTGTCCTACAATTTACCAATTTTTCTTCAACCAAACTACTTGTAAATATTTATAAAATATATGGATGCTAAATGGCACTGGAACCAATTACATATATGTTTTACTTTTTTTAAGCAGGACAATTCAGAAACTAAGAAGTTCTACATACCATACTCCTTTGAGAAGATGAAAACTGAGTTTTTTCTTAATTGGTATTTCAACACATGCTTCTAGGTTGACTGGGTTCCGAAAAGCAAGAATCGCATAAATGTATTTCTTTAGAATTAATTCCATCCTACTCTGCTTTTCCGGAAATCCTTCAAGTTAACTAACTGCATTCAAAAAGTATTTTCTTCCTTATCACTCTCTGAATTGGCTACGCTTCACCACCAAATTCTCCAAGTTCTTGCGCTTTAAATATTTATTTCAAAATCATTTTTATTTCAAAATAAACTTTAATAAATTCTATTTAACGGAAAATTTCTCTACGAAACTGTTTATCACTGTGCCACAAAATGCTGCCCCAAATTTGACGACGCATTTTTAAGAAAAAAAGCCCAAAGTTTCTCACAAATCTTTAATTTGTTCTTGAATTTGTTCTCTCTTTTATTGAAAATGCATTTTGGTTTCTTTCCACTTAATCGCAATTCGCAACACGAATAAAGAAAAGATTCCTAGATTTTGTTTTCTTTCCTTCCATTTTTTTATTTTATTTTTTTTATATTTTGAACTTAGTATTTTATCTACTACTAAATGCCTTTTTCTATGTAACTAGGCACTTTCGCTCTTGTTCTATTCTTGTGTTTTGCTCACTTGCTTGGTCTCTGTGCATCAAACTTTTATTGCCAAATTATTGCTACTAATACTGCTAAGACATCGTCGCTGCTATAGTAGTAATAGCATCCAATGCCACGCCCCTTGCTGTGCGGCTACAAATTTACTTTCATTGCAATCATGGGAGTTTGAGTTTTTTGCTGCTGTTTTTACTTTTTCTTGGAGCAACGACAGCGACGACGACGGGACGGCGGCAACAAATTTAGGTCGTTGCTTGTGCACAAAATTCTCTTCACTCTTTCTATGTGTATGTTTGTATACTGTGTGATTCATGGCCAATTCGTGACTTAAATGGCCCCGCAAGCAAGGCGCTGCGTTTTTGCTGCGTGGGTATGTATTTGTGACTATGTGTGTGTAAGTGTGTATGTTTTTGTATATTTTTGTGCAACTAAAACTTTGTGCTTTTGGCTGGTGCTGTTGCTTTGGCAGCTGAGTTATTTTTGTTTGTTTGTGAGAGAGAGATAGTCTGAGCTCCAGAGCCAGGTTAAAAATGCTGCTGCTAACTGCAACATTGGCTGCTGCTGCATTTTTTATCTGCCACATGGTATATAGTCGTACTCGTATGGCAGTGGAGTAGCAAGGATGTGAGATAATAGAGTGTGGCACTAAAGCGATAAATTTTCACTTTTATAGTAAAAGTGTATCAAGGCCACTTACTATTACACACACACAAATTCAAGTATACACTGTTTCAGTGTTGTGTGTTTTTGCGTTTATGTGTATGTATGTGTGCGTATGATTAGGGTGTTGATGCACACACACATTTTTTTAGTGCGCTGGCATTTTGAGGGTCAAATAAACGAGTTACGACTTAACTGGCTACAACAGCAGCAGCTCCAAATAACAAAAGTCAATAACAAAAATCAAAAGTGAAAACTACTGGCAAATCGAAAGTGAAAATCGGCATTGGGATGATAATTTTTTATTACTCTTGTTGCTGTTGCAGTTGTTGTTATTACATGTGAAAAGTGCTGCATTTAATAATTTTGTTGCAGCATTCTTCGCTTCGACTTTCTCATGCTTTTAGCGTAAATAAAACTATTTGACCCAATTCGATTACACAAGTTTTGCGCGCAACTGTATGCAGTATAGAGTGGCATAGTCTTGAGAAAGTTGGAAATTGATCAGAGAAACACAAATGCGATGATAATTTTGTTTTAAGGTGGCAACTTGATGACCATTGTGAATACTCATTATGATCATGTGCACTGTCGCTGTCTAGTTCTTTGTCGTAGCAGAAACGGAAGTGACAACAGCATTGCAATCTTTTCAATACTTCTCGCAATTTATGTGTTTTCAAAGAGACTTTTGTAATATTTTTCTTTAATATCTAGAGTATCCAAGGGCGTTTGACTACTTAAGACCGCACAATTCAAAAGTCTATAAATACTGAAATCAGATACAAAATCAATTAGGAAGTGAATTTTGAGTAGTTTTTTTACTCTGCACCATAAAGAACTAGAAGTCCATAGAACTTGAATATCAATTATTTTGAAGCAGTAGTTGGTATTCTCATTACATTGCTAATCAGTATGGTTCGAATAGTTTTAACAAATGAAAAAATCGCAGCTTTTGTGAAATTAAAAATATTTTTAAACCCATATGAAGTCAGTTCAGTAAATTTTTTTATTTATTAAGCCAACCTTACAACAACTTTACTACAGAAAAAGGAGGAGAAGAAAGATCCACATCGATAAAAGGACAAAAGAACCAATTTAGAGTCTAAACAATTGGCTCATTTATGCCATAGTCAGAATAGTACAACAATAGTCAAAGAGCAAAAAAATTACCATAGCACAGACACCTAAATATCATAATCTATTACTTTTTGCAGGTTCGAATTTGAATTTGGTTAAAGATTTTTGACAAAGGTTGTTTTAAATTAATGAATTTTGGTTTAGAAACCGAGTTTATGTAAAATCTGCACTTAGTGAGTTTTACCTCTGAGTCGACGGTATTAATTATTTAATTAATTATTATCCATTTTATTTACCTTGGATTTAGATTAAAATTAGATTTAAACCACTTCCACCCCGGGTGTACTATTGATTTATTCTGCAAGAAAAGCACACGTACGTAAATGTTGTAAACATTTTATTTTTTTTCTACTTTTGGCCAATGTTGCCAAATAATAAAAACAGAAAAAACAACAACCAACAACAACCAAAAAACTTGAACATCACAGTGAAATGCTTAGAGATTATTGCTAAAGTTGTAATGGTGGAAAAGAAAATTTGATAAATGAAATTTAAAATGAAATTTATTTTCCTGCCAAGTGAAATGTAAACTTAAAAAAATATGAAAAGGAATAAATGAAAAACAATAATATATAACAAAATAGTATAAAGTAAAATTATGATTCCAACAAGCATATAAAAAATATACACACACTTTAACGGAAAATACAAGAACATTTTGCTAGATTGCCACTTAATTCATTGGAAAAGATTAAAATGTGCAAAAGTAAAAAAAGCAAGCGAAAATAGAAACTTCAAAGAAGCGAACGAAATTGCACTTAAAAAGTTAAAATGGTGCACTCAAGCAAAAAAAATTGTGGCCAAAATTATGGTCGGAATGTTAGTAGAAATATCGTAAATGGGCTGAATGAGCTCCTTTAGCTCATTTGGCTGTTTTATTTTGTTCGCTTCAAAGGATTGCAAGTACAAATAGTTTTAGTTTACTTTGAACGATTTCAATGAAATTCTTCTGTATTTGAGAAGAAGCTGGAAGCTTGCCTCCGCCTATTTGCAAAAAGCAGCACAAATTGTTGCAAAAAAAAGATTCGCTTTATTTTCCCATTGAGCATAAGTTTTATAAACTTGAATAACTTAAAGTGTCCACTTTTTCTCATGGAATAACTTTAATTTCCAACTTTAAGAAAGAAACACTTCAGAGTTGAACAAAACTTAAGAAAGAAAAGCTCTCCTCACATATATGCACATACACAAGTAGATCCAAAGGGGCAGGGGAATCTGTGGTTAAAACCCTCCACCATGTTGTAGAAAATAAGTAAAAAGGGACATAAGCAAAGTCTATTTTCTTTTTAAAGTACTACAAAAGAATATATATGTAGGTCAAGCTAAAGTTGACATCAATATCGTATAAAATTTAAGGTATTGAATTAGAGCGAAAAAGGAAGTAAATTCTACACTCAGTTATTGTAAGATTTAGGAGAAAAAAGAACTAAGTTAAAGATGCTCTTATTCAGTTTGGATTATCTTCAGTTGCTAAGCATGCAGAATAAAAAGCTACAATAAAAAAAAAAAAAAAACAAATTGCAACGTCACTGAGGCAGTAAAGAAAACCTCGACATAATGAAATAAAAACTAATCCCGATTGCAGTTAAGCAGACAAAACAAAAAAGATGTTATCGTAATGCTTCAGGCTTCCAGTTTAATTCAACATTTAGTTTTTGTTTTTGCACATACCTAAATTTTGAAGATCAAAAATTCCATAATTAAATTACTCAAACTTTCAAATTGTCACAAAATTTCAACATAATATTAACATTAAATAAATGATTCTATCTTGTGGGTGAATATGTCTTCAGAAACTTAAAAAATATTGTAATCCTACCATAACTCAAAGAAAATATTGAAACTTAATGCGTGAAGTGAATTTTAAGTAGGCCTAAAAGTATGCAAAAATATCTACTATGAATTAACTAAGTAATTTAATTCATAGTAGATACAGTTGTTTTGTGACATTTCAATACAAGTGAACTGAAAAATTACATTTGCATATATCTTAAGTAATAATAGTAATTGCAATTAAATATTTAGGCAACAATATTATCCTTGCATTTTCTTGCTTTATTTTAAAATTTAACATTGATATTTAATTTGCTAAATTTCAAATTAAACATTACTCAAATACTTACCTGAGTTAAGTTACCATAATTTTACACTTTTAACCCAATTTACGAGTCTTATCCACATACTTTGCATTTTAAAAATGCTAAATAAAAATACCACCACCAACGAACTAACCAGCCAACCAACGTGCCATCAAACATAGCAATACTCGTACATTGCTAGTCGTAGTCGTAGTCGAAATCATCAACAACATCATCATCGTCATCATCATGAAAGTCAGTAACCAACATTATCAACATCATCATGAACATCATGGCCTCATGCATATTCAAGCGAGCATTTTACAAGCACATAAGCGTACTTAGCATACCTTATGAGATGATGTGATGAGCTGTACACACGGTAGTGCATAGTAGTAACACACAATGCCATACTGTACTCCAGCATACCTTACCATACCTGAATCAAGCTGAGCAGCTAAGCTGCGATGAGCTGGAGCTGAGTTGGGCTGAAAATTTGGCCATCTGTAAAATTTGCTTTGCCTTATATGCATGCCTCAATTGCCAAAACAGCTGTGGAGCACAACAGCACAGCAGCATATAGAGTGCTTCTCCCTCTTTCTTTCTCTTTGAATATTTGATGCATGTTGGCATTTATTTTTGGTGCCGCAAGGGGAATTCACCCTTTTCAACGATTTCTATATGTATGTACTTAATTATATTTCCTTTTTTCTCAATTTAAAGCAATTGAGTGTGGAAATATTTGTATGAATATATTTATGGGACAATCGAGATTGGTTTCTATTGTATTTGTTGTACAAATCCGAGTTTGTGTTTTATCTCTCAATACAATGTCATTCTTTTTTTATACTCTATATTAGGCGTATATAGTGCTTACATATGCATATTAACCTCCAAGAAATATTTTCTACAGAAAATTGGCATTGGTAAGTTTTTGAATGTTTGAGATCGATTTTGCTGCCAAAGTGGTTTGACACGGAGCAGATCAAAAATATTTTAGGTCGAGCTAAAAACTGGAATATTTGTATATACGCTAATATGATGCTGCTGAAGCCGGGAAAATAATATTGATGGCCTGAGATATCTCCCCTGGTTTTTAGAGGCTAATATCGAATATATTCGAGCACCCAAAAATTTGCGAAATTATTTTTCATAAAACGTTTATTGAGATATGTATGAATACTAACAATTGCTACCCAAACTGTCCCGATCACTGTAAATGTATTATTTTTCATTTACAAAATTTAATATTTTGCTGTATAAATATATGTCGGTCTGGCTGGACCGTGGTGGTAGCAATGTGAAAAACAAGCACTCACAGTAGAAGTGAAACTTTATTGTTTGTTTGAAAATTTTTAGAAAACCTTTACAACACATTCTGTTGAAGTTTTTGCAGTCTTCTTCTCCCTATTTTGTTGTTGCTTTGCTTCTGATGATGCTCCCTACACTTATCGACATAAACACGACATAGTACACTTATATAAAATATGAGCAGAAAGTTCAGATAAATGGAATCCAGCTCTCTCACTAAAGAACATGAGATAAAACTGATGTATAATATGAAGCCGATCCCCATATGAGCTCGTTCGCTAAACACTAACAACAGCATAAATTCGATCCTTGTTAGCTTCGTATGACTGTAATGAAAGCTCATTTACGTTGCTTTTTTCGATTCACAGCCCCGCTAAAGAAGTTTCACTTCAATAAAATATAAAATTGTAGCAATGCTGAACTTTGTAGGTTTCTCTTGGATAGTTTCAATTGACTAAACTATTTTCTTAAGCTTACATATGACATAGAGTGTACTCCTTAATTGACTTCAAAGATTTTTCACTATTGCCTAATTTATTCAAGCTGGAATATCCACTTGGATTCATCATTATACTCGGAATAAAATCTTAAATTAATTGTAGTTTGGAAACTAAAATCGCATTGGATTATATGCTTGTGTGCATTAATTTTGATTGATTTACTATCTTTATATTTAAAACTAAATTTATGTATTTGCTGTTGTTGCTTTATGCACGAACACATAAGATTTGATTGCGTTGCATACATAGAAATACTCACATGCACACAGAGACACAGGCAGAGACCAAAATATGACGGTGGGCTAGGAATGCGACCGCAAAACCATTAATAGAAAATGAGTGTGACCTCATGTTTATACAAATGTTGTTGTTATTATTTGTTGGTGTAACTCGAGGTACATGACAGCAATAATAACATGATGTTTGTTGAAGATTTTGTTGCCACTGTGGTTGTATGTGTCTAAATGGGTTTGTATGTGTGTCTGTGGTAGAAATTGTCATAATTGTGATTACAATATGTGGTTATAATGTTTGTATTACTCATACAAGCGCATATTTGGCAATAAATACAAACACACGCTTGAATACCTACATGAACGCTTGCATACCATGCAAAATGTTAATATCACATAAAACATGACTTATATTCTACACACCTCCTCTTTATACATTTATTGTATATGCAGAAGTATATTTGAGTTATAATCACCAATACAAACACAAAGACACACGCACACATGTACTCCAGTTTCAATCATCTACCAACACATACTCAAACATGAACAAAGTAATAATTTACACTGTGCTTAATTAAGCACAAACGAATTACAACACTTAAAACTCACCAATACAAATACAACTGTATAATATACAAATAAATACCGATACACCACACTACTACCAACGCACATACACGCACACTGTTTTACATGTGCTGAAGCATAAAACACATAAGCAAATGTTGGCATTAAGCGTTTCGCAATAAATTTCTGAAATGCTTTTTGAATTTGTAGTAAAATTATTACTAACTATAAGTAGAAATTTGAGGGGCGGTCGTCAGTACAGGTATGGAAGGGGCAGGTCTGACCAGGTATGTATGTATACCTACTTCGCTTATGGATGGTAAATACTCAATAGCATCATTATTTTCTGAATACAATAATGTAATGGTAATTTGATATGCAAACAACTAGGATAAAATGTTACAGCAACAACAACAACACCAACAACGACAACCACGGAGTGAGAGAGATTGTAGATTACAGTATTCAACAAAATGAAATGTATTTATGAATTTGTTAGTTAATTATATTATTTATTTTTGAAAAGCAAATTTCAAAGCTATTAATATTTAATTTAGTTTAAGCCGCAAACATCAATTATTGTATGTAACAGTTATTAAGATTTGTTAATATAATAACAATAATGAATAATTGAAATTTCAAGCAATTCAACAACAATGAAGGTTTATGGATGTATTCATTGGTAAGACCAGAGAAAATCTTAATGAATCGGGCGAGTTTGTGAGAGGAATACGTAGACATGAGAACTGAAAAAATGATACAATAAATTTGTAAACAAGAAACTCTTTATTTGCTTTAAAGCAACGATGGCCAGCTATACATGGAAAATGATGGCATGAACTCTCATTCTATGGTCATGTGCCCTGTACATGTCATGCGCTCAGACGAAAAGTGAAGCATAAAATTTACTAGACAAAATTTCTTAAACCCAAACGAAGTCTCGTTCTGCTTCGCCTATTTGATCTTGTATATGTGCGTAAGTTACAACTTTTCGTACGTACTCAGCTATATCGCTGTAGCTGGTAAGTAACAGCAACAACTCTTTCCTCTGGTAAATTTTATGCTTCACTTTTCCTCCGAGCGCGTCATATGAAATTAAACATGCTCTTTTGCACGCGTGGGACTCTTTGCCTTTGGAGCATCATATTCTGATGATACCCAAAATTGCAGTAGCCAATTATCTGTGCAGTAAGACAACGGAGAGTTTTCTGATAAAGACTCAGAAATATTTTTGCTGCGTTCAGAGATAATTTTTTCTTCGTTTTTCGAAAAAATTGCTTCCTCATTCCACCTTTTGAGCTTATCCAATTTTAACCACTCCAGCTTTAACCCAAATTACGTAATTATCAAGTGCAACGATAATGTTTTTATCTCGATTCTCGAACCTGCTTATCTATTTGGTGACCCAGTCCGTTCATGAGTTTATAGCTTTCGAGAGGTAGTTATTCTAATCCTTGTATATTTAAATTTATGTGCTGTAGTGGTATGTTTTCAACGCTCCTTCTGATCTTAAATTAATCTTCTGTAACATAAGTACAAGAATTAATTTTTTATTTATTTACTACAAGAAATATAGTAAAATAATTATTAATTTTGCATTCAATGAAAGATAGAAAGTTTCGAGTCAAAGAATGAGTTAAAAGCATGAACTCATAGAAAATAAAGTATGTTACTATTTGGTTGCATAGTGTACAAGGTTAAATCATTAATACACACATTTACATAATTTTCTAAATTCTCTTCGCTGTTCCACCATTTCATTTTGCTACTAAATTGATGGTATATCAATATCAGCGAAACATGTCCAAATGACAATCAATATCAAAGCTCCACTCTACAATATTTTTAAATTTCGATATGAAATGGAATGGAATGCAAATAAAACGGCATTTGATATCTGCCGTACTTTTGGGCTTCTTAAAGGCAGGAAATGGTGCATGCATGTTCATTCATTTTCCAAATGACCACTCTATATACTCTACGATTCTAATTATAGTTTTCAAAATCATTATTATCCTTAATAAATTAATGAATATTGGTTGAATTGTTGAAGTATTGTGCTTCTCGAGAGTTAGTGCTGCTTTCTTTAATTAAAATTGATATCTACATGATGATCTACATCTAATGATGATTAAGTTCTGAAATCTTATAGTATTATTTCTAAGAAACTCTATCAAAATTGTATGGAACAATGTGAAAGGTTCAAGGTCTAATTTGGTGAAAGCTAAAGAATTATGCTCTTTGAATCAGGAGAAGAAGAAAATAGGGAACTTATGGATAGACAACCTTTTCCGATTTGAAAAAGATTTCTCCTATTATTCTTGTGCCTAACGAATTCGGGGATATCCTCAGATCGAGCGAATAAATGCTTTAAGCTTTCATTCGAAATATGCCGCTTATAAACAATGATTGCATTAGATATGTAGAACCATCTGAAACTGAGATATTTTTACAGTAAAACCTTCGAAACAAATTTATGCATCATTACCACAAAAACTAACTCGACTGTTAAAATTTTCAAGAAAAAAAAATAAGAATATGAGTAAGTGAAAATTGTTATCCCAAAGAAGCAGAAGAAAGAGAAGACGTGGAAGAAGTGTGTAAATTTGCATGAAGCCCCTTGATACTTTCCATCAACTCGGCGCCTTACCAGAGTGAGTGAGTGAGAGAGCCGTGGAGGTAGAGGACAGCATATTAAGTAGCAGTAATGCTTCTTCTTCTTCTTCTGTTGTTGGTTCTACTTCCGTTCCGTTTGGATTACAGACACTGACACTTCCACACTCACTTGCAGCATTAAAATAGTTCAAATTGCATTTTTGTGGCATGTGACACTGTCGTTTCACATTATCTCAACGACAACGAACAAAAAAAATATAACGCAAAAATTGCGCGTTATGAAAGATGAGCTAGCAAATGCAACGACAACAACAACAAGGACAAGCAGAGAAAACGGATATGAAAAAAATAAAGAGAAAAGTACAAATTCTTTGTACTCGCTTAAAATTGCCACAATTGCTATACAGTGCCACTGTGGGGGAAGAAGACGTGCGGGTGGGCAGGCAATGCAACTGATTTAAGGGCGAACAAAACAAGTAAGGGCAGAAACTTATGGGCGGTAACAGGACAAACAGCACCAGTGTCGGAATGTTGTAGAAGTAGTGGCAACATCAGCAGCAACATATTACATTCAAGTATTACATACCAACAGCAGAAAGACGCGAGGTTACAGCTGCAAGCAGTTTTTGGTGTCACATCTACATACAATTGTAACACTACTTAAATACAACAACAACAACAACAACAAAAACTGCAGCATCAGCAACAACTGTAACTGCAATGATCATGATGATGATGGCAATGACTAAAATAAAAAAAAAAATAAAAAAAAAACAAAAATTTAAAGAAGAATGGCGTAAAATCATCCTGAAGCGGAAATCATTTTTCACTTTCGCGAAAAATATACACAAACATACTAAAATATGGGCAAAAGGAAAGACATGGAATATGAAAAGTAGAAGGAAGGAAGAAAATAACATGACAGCAGCTCATGACTGAGCGAGAGTAAATAAATGAATGAATGAATGAGCGGGCGCAAAAACGAACAAGCGAAAGAGTAAATGAATATTGCTCGTAGAGAAAATGTTGTTATGAGCGGACAAAGCGGAAACGGAAATGTAAGCTTAGATATGAATGTAACTGATGTGCGCATAGCTAAATAAAAGAATAGAGAATAGAAATAAAAAATGAAAGGGAGGAAGGAGCACAAGAGGTGTGGGAGTGGAAGCGAGGTGGGGAGAGATGCAAAATGCTTTAGCAAATGATAGCGAAAAGCACTTGAGTTAATTTCATCCCATGGTGCAAGTGTTGCAAGTGTTGCCATTTGCTACTCCCACACACTCACAGCTTCTACTGCTGTTGCTGATGTTGCTAATATGTACGCGCATTGTTGTTGTTGATGGTCGCTGGCTGCTGCCAACGAGCACGAGCAAATGAATGAAAGCTGACGCGAGCATGTTGCAGAAAAACACAAAAATAATGCTGAATTTGTAAGTAAAAACGCATTTGCGGATAATATTACATGCACAGAGATAGCAAAAGAGATTGAGAACAACGGTGGACAGGGAGGTGTCGAAGTAACAGCGTAATAAGACAGATTAAGTTGTAGTTTCAAATTGACACGCGGAAATGAAGTCGTTGTTGTTGCTCTCCCTTTGCTTCTTCTCACATTTCCTCTTCTTGTTAAAAGCAAGTGTAAAGAAATGAAATTTGTTATGAAAGCGAGAAGGCAGTAGAAATGAATCAAGCATACACAAAAAACTTAATTAAACTCTTATAAAAAAAAAGTAATAAAAACTAAATGGAAAAGAAAATATAACGAACATCAGAACAGAGAATACGACACTAATACACGCGCAATTTTATTGCTTGCTTTGAAGTGCAGCAAAATCACTTAGAAATAAAAAGTATGGAAATAGTAAAAATTGGAACTTATCCTAATATTCTGGATTACTCCTGACGTAACCTCTCGAAGTATGGGCAATAGAAATGGTAAATTTTATTCAAAAATTAAGAATTCACTTTACTAAATTCTTGAGGATTCTTATTCTTTGGATAATTCTCAACAAAGTAACGTCTGTTTTGAGACTTCGAAGATAAAGTATCAAGACAACGCCAAAGGTCTGTTTCAGGACCGCTTCATTAACGATAATTTTTACCGAAAAGTAGATTCTGTTCGACTCCTGCAGTACAAAATTTCTTAATCTTCACACTTTTAGTTTGCAGTCGCATTTCTAACGACCTTTGACAACAATTTTTCTTAAAGCTTAAGTCACTCGCTCTACATTCTACCATTCTCTTTCTCTCTGTCTCAATCTTGGTTTTTCAAAGCATTTTCTAATATCATATGGTAAACACATTTTTATGCGCAGTGCATCGTTTAAAACTCATAAAAAGGAGCCCCAACAAAAAAAAATATGTTTCACGAAGACATAAAAAGAAACAATATTTTCATGCATAAAACCAAAGTGAACAAAAAAAAACAACAAAAATAATAAACAAAAAGCAACAGCAGATTTGCATTTTCATCTCATTTCGAAACGATTTTCAAGTTTTTATTTGACAGTTTTCTCACAGAAAAAATATCAAAAAAAGCACGTAATTACAAATACACAAGTTATAATAAAAATAGAGTATAGCACACAAATACTTTTATGATCTATTTTTATTGCATGAATGCGTTGTTTGTTTGTTGTTGTTTCAATTCCCAGAGCAGCAGAAAATTGGTATATGCAAACAAGTACACACGCATGCAAAAACATAAACACAGACGCACACATATCAGCAGCTTACAAGCATCACAGTCTCATAGCATCAGTGTCAATATCACAACAACAACTAAAAGGCTTCGTTGCGTTATGTGCTGGCTGCCATAGAAATGTTGACGATATTATTTTTGTATTGGCGTTACTGTTGATGTTACTGATGTGATTTAACCCTAAATTTGTTTTCGATTTCCCGTCTTGATAAAATACCAACCCAAAAGCAGCAGAGACTACAACAACAATATCAACGATAACCGCAAGTATGAAGCTACTAGTACAACTACACCACTACAATATCGTGCTTTATCACCCCAACAGGAAAGTGTAATGTGTAGATCATTAGCGGAAAAATAATCATCTATACATTTATTAGTGTAACTACAATTTTATTTTTGACTAACCTAGATGACTGTATAGTTTCACGGGCCTTGTGGCCAAGGTTAGATAGGAAGAGGACAAATGTCCTCTTAGGGCACAACAAATCTGCAGTACGTCTGCTCACAGGAGTCATAACTGGACATTGTGCTATTGTACCAATGCTTCAACGGTGGCGCATTCCAACGAGCGGACTGTGCAGAAGTTGTCATGATGAAGAAGAGACAGAATCGATTATTCACTTTCTATGTCAATGTCCAAGGCTGCAGATGAGCAGACTCCAATGTTTGGGGTCGCTCTTCTTCAATAGTCTAACAGAGATAACGAAAGTGGAACTATCGGATCTTCTTACCTTCATCCGGAGAACCAAATGGTTCAATAAAGACATTACCTGGACTGCTGACGGAAACCGTGGTTAGAAACGTGCCTCATCCGGGCAATTAAATGAGGGCAATCACAATGGACAATTAAGTCTCCGAGTGGAAGTGCGGGTTTATGTATATATATACACATTCGCACACGTCTTCCAAACCTAACCTAACCTAACAATTTTATTCCAGAAGATCCAGAAAACACGATATCACATTATATATCAATTTAAAGAGCTTGGTTAACCAAAAATTATCAGATTTAAAATCGGTTAAGCCAATTCCAAAATATTAGCGTCGGAAGTTTTTTAAAATTCGCTCATTGAACAAAGCATTGCATTCATCGTTGAAAAAATCATTGCTTAAGCGGGACTAAATAACAAATCAGAGAGAGAGAGAGAGAAGACATGAGTAACAGCATTTCTCAGAATTATCTAACGAGTTATCTGCATACACAAATAACAAAACAAACACCAAGGAATAGTTTGGTTCTCTTTTCATATTTGTTTTTCATAAAGAGATTTCTTTCGCAAAAAAATTGCCCCAGTTACTGGGGCCTTACCGACTAGTAATCATTAATCTCATTTATACTTGTCAATGTTAGTAATGTTATATCGAAATAAAAGTAAAGGTTTCCTCTCTGCATAACGCACCAATTTCTTGAGGAATTAATCGATCATTTGGAAATCAGAGCGGTTATTCCGATTACAAGTAATGCAGATCGAAAAGGAAGAAGACCCATTTTTCGTTTCTTTAAGACTACAGTTTTCATTCGTTCTCATAGAAATTTGGAAATTTTTATATATATTGAGAATCCAAGTTCAAAGCTTTATTAAAAAATTCATGGATTGTTATTGTCACATATTACCTACTTTCCTACTGGGTATGCACTTGTGTATATAGTACGGGAGGACGGGGCAAAAATTAGCAAGGGCAAGTATCTTCTTATTAAGAACCGATATAACCAGAATGTCTAAGAACTATATACATACATATCGCACTATTAGAATAGAAGTGTCGTAACTTTCAAAATGACAATTTTCAGGTTATGATTGAAACTAATGTATTTTTAACTCTCTTTTCAATGGAACTCTGCCAAAACTTCTATCTCTTACCGTTTAAGCGCTATTTTGTCAACAACAGTTTTCCACCCCACGAAACATCACACTATTACAATGCTTGAAATGTAATTGTCGCAAAACAAAGTTTGAAAAGTTACGACACTTCTATTCTCATGATGTGATATGTAGTTTCTGGATATTGTTACTTATCCGATAACCTGATCCATCAAAGTCCTTAAATCGTTAAGTACATGTTTTTGTTTTCTTTTAAAGGTAAAGGTATTGAAAGCCGAAGTCAGTGCGAGTGCGTGACTTTCGCAAAGCTCCTTACGGAACTACTGTTAAATATTTCATCGGGAGGCCGTCTAGAGCATTACTATTTAATCCACTGTGGGACAGGGTCACTAGTACCCTGGGTTCTGAGTTCCACGCTTAAAAACCGCTACTTTCCAGTCTCCAACTTCGGTTAACCGTGAAAGCCATTAATGGTCTGGCCGGGGTGAAGAAGCGGCTGTAGCAAGCACGAGAACAAGATTTTTTAAGTGGCAGTTACTCCCTCTGCTTCGATCATTCTGGTGAGACGGGCGTGCTCTCATTGGAGTCTAAAGCACCGTTTCGTATACACGCGGGAGACTGCTGGGTCTCTTGACGTTTATTTTTTTCTGGACTCAGCCGATCTGGTGAAACGGGATGTTCTCATTGCAGACTAAAGCGACGCCATTCATAAGGATGGGATAAGGCTTTGTGATATTTTCTCTGTGAGGTATTTTAGTCGGGTTTGGCGAGGGTTATAAATTAAAAAAACGAACGAAGAGAGAACATTTTGTATTTTCTTTGGTAGCTAGCGACTAATGTGCTGAAATCATCCGTAATTTTATTGTTTCGGCCTTGAAATTTTCAACCATTTTGCTTCTGATTGCTGAAGTTTACGAATATACAGCGGTATGCTATTAAAATGAATTCATGTGTATTGTTTCTGTCTTTTAGATCCTGTGTCATTATGTATGCATGTTTGTATGTATGTGACAATTAGTTGGTTTGACGACTGACTCATCAAATTGAATGAAACAAAGACCATTCACATCGGGATAGGTTTTAAGTGTAAAGTTTTTGTGGGTGAAAGTTAACAAACTTAGTTTTGGTTATACTTTGATTTAATATACGTGATTTGTTTTAGAATGAGTAATTTCAATAATTAGACTGATCGTGGGTCAAGGCATCAATTAATTATAAAGAAAATATCAGAAATATATGCTGCAACTTATACTGAATAAAAATTGATTATTTAAATTGAAAGTAGAAAGATATTACAGTAGAATCCGGATAATTCGTAATCGCAAGGGAACAGCAATTTTTTACGAATTACAGAGGTTTTCGATTTAACGAGATTTTGATTTGACCCTTTCATCTCGGAGTTTTTCCTCAAAATGTGGTTTAATTTCTTCAATATTTTATGCAAATATTAAAATAAATTTAAAAAAAAAATATGTCCAGGACTCTTAATCCTTACAATTATCCTTAAGTTTTCCAATGGAGTATAAAGTCTACTATAATAACCTTTGTAACCAGGAATTATAGCAAAGGCAACTTACGGCAATGAAGCTGTTTGCATACAATCCACTCATTGACAGCCACCATCAGTATTTTGAAGAAAACTCAAATAAAATGGAAACCATATCTTCCATTTTACTTAAGTTTTCAAACATTATTGGGACATACAATCCCAGGGTTAACGAGGTTAATTTCTAATTTGAGGCTCTTCCCGTGTATCTTGTCAACTACGAAAAACACAAAAAATCCCATAAAAAAAGTGAACGTAGCTATCTACTATGATTCGTTTTTTTCGAGCCATACTGCCATACATAGTAATTTTGCTTTGCATTACGAATTATAAGAGGTTGTCAACAACCTATTTCTATTTATAAGTGGTTAAACAGACCTTGTATTGAAAAAAAACTGAATTAGCGAGGGGATCAAAATGTATGGAATTTTTACGAGTTAAAGCGATTTTTTAAAGGGACCAACAGTTTGTTACGAATTATTAAGATTTTCAAATTAACGGGGTACGAATTATCACGATTCTACTGTATTTAAAATTATAGCAGAAGTTTACTTGTTCATTTCTTAAAAAACGTTCAAAACTTGTTCCATAACTGATTTTTATACGTAGAGACGCCAAAAATTCTTCAGAAAAAATTGTTAATTTTCGTGTTTCCAAAATGTGTTAATTTTAGTGTCGTCCTCCCCCATTTTTTATTTTTATTATTTTTTTTTTTTTTTTTTTTTTTTTGAATTTTTCTGGTTTAACTTTGCATATTATTTTTTTTTTCTCAACGCTCTTCACCCCTACGCGTTTTTGTGTTTTCCCCCCTAAATATTGAAATGTTATTTTTAGGGATTTTCTAGGATTACGCACACTTATACATTGTATGAATATCGCAGTCACTGGAGCTGCTGCTTTTGGTTTCCGTTTTTTGTGTTTTTGATTTTATTTGATTTGACCACATAATGTGATGTGATTACTTTCGCATCACATTCACATCACATCGTCATAGCATCGCAGCACCATGTAATCCAAAATCAACTACACGAAATGGAGTGTTTTTGCATATCAACAGCATCACGAAGTGATTCAAGTGATTCTTGTGAATGTTTTACAAATTGCATACATAAAAAGTGGGGACACAAATAATATATTGTACTATTTTTGTATGTGTGTACGAGGAAAATTTCGATAATTTTAAAGCTGAGTTAGCCAAAGATTTTGTAATAGCTCTTTGTAATGAAATTTTACTGTTTTCAGTTTGACAAATTATCATTAAATAATAATCTCGGAATCTTTTCATCTCTATATTTATGGGATGGGACTTATACTCCATACACACAGAGGAAGACCTACAGTTTTACGCTGAATCCGAACGACGGAGAGTTCTTTCCAATCATTCAACCATACAATACATGTGAATCAGCTCGGCGGACTAGGCAACAGAGCCGCAGCGACCACATGCAAATCTTTGCCTTTAAAATGATTTTTTATTCGTTACCATTACTTTCAAGACATTTCTTGTATTTAAAGACTTACAGGTCGATTCTGTCGTGGTAACGTTTATTTTGTTACCGAAAAATAGAAGCTTTGGCAAATTTAAAGTCGAATTAGTATTCCGCAAGCAAGCGTTACCGGAGTGTTTTATTACCACCTCTTAGAGTGGTAGCAATTACAAAATAGCTGGCATTTGTATACTTTGCATTGAAAAAACGACGAAATGGCCATGATTTATTAAAATATTAATACAAAATGCATATTCTTCTAAAATTATACAAAAATATAAAAATAAAATTATAAAATAACATAAAAGATTCGTTTCAGTATTGCATTTGCTATGAATATATCGCAAAAGCTTTTCACCACACAACAAAACAACAACATGATGGGTTATTGCGTTACCGCGAGACTACCGATTTTCAAGCTCGGTAACGGTTTTCGGTAACAATATTACTTTTTGTGGTAACGTACAGAATCGACCTATTATTGTAATATTTCACTTGAAATATTTCATAAGCCTTTTGTGTCTTTTCGAGAAAAGGCAAAACAGAACCTATTCACAACTATGAATGCTCAAAGTGAACTCAGAACTTTTCCTTGTTTTACTGAGTATTCAAAAAATCTACTTTGGAACTTGTTTTATTTTTTAGAAAACTACATATAGAATCCCTCGGATATTTTTGACTTTACAATCATTGTTTATTTCGAAAAACACAAAATACTTATACAAATTTCCTTTCATCTTTTGCTACTAGCAATTATTGAAATTCACAATAATTGTTACATGTGCACACTCACACAGTCAGACATGTTCAAATTGTGTGTGTTTCATTGGAAACCGACAGAGATTTATTATTTATTTTTTTAATACGCACACAACAAATTGTTTGGCAATTATTATTTTATTTTGCGCTTTGCAATTTGCGCTTTTCCTTCCTTTTCAACAACCAGCAATGAATTCGAAGGATGGATGGATGAAGACTAACAGACGGAAGGACAGACGACGAAAATGTGTACACGAAATACTAATTAAGTGATTTTATGACGCTTTTATTGAAATTATAGTCAAGTGATTGTGGGTATGTGTGTGTGTGGAAAGTGTGGGAGGAGATTGGATGTGAAAACAGAAGGAGCGTTAAAGTTACCGCAACACCATTAAATTTTATAACATGAAATTGCAATAAATTGTGGCACACCCGCACACAAACACATCATATGCACACTCACTCGCCGCACACGCACCACACGTACATTTACACAGCATATCAAAAGTGTCAATGACTTCGCTTCCGTTTCCGCATATGCTGTGCTGTTTCATCTTGTCAGCAATTTCTGCAATCGCCGATATGCAAACGCACATACATACGTACAAATATGCATGCGAGTGCACGTATTTATGTGTGAGTGTATATGAGCGAATGAGGTTGCGGAAAAAAAATCACCACACACACCCCAAGTTCACATGAGTGCAGACACATCCGCTTCCGTTGTCACTCATAAAGCTACTTTGCGTACAGCTGCTGCTAATGTCTCTTTCCCCCCATTGTCTCTTATTCTTCAACTCCTTTGCCTCCGCATCTGCTGCTCCCACATATCATTGTGTAAGTATATGCTAATGCGTTATGTGTGTGTGTGTGTACTGTAATTGTGTGCATGAGTATGAGAATAAATGTGTCTCTGATATGGATATTTCATTGACATATTAGTAAAAGCATTATCGATGACAAGTTACCAAGGAAATTGCATGGTTTCATTACTCTTTCTCGTTAGTACGCATTCGCTGCTGGCATAACCAACCAAACCCCCACGTCGACAACGTTAAAGGAAAAAGGAAGTGAAAGTTAAGATGCGAAAGCGAAAGTGAAATTAGAGAAAAAAAGGAAAGTAATCATCCGTGGAATGATGTTGTTGCTCGTTAGAAATACGTTAGCGTTAAATACTTTGTGTAGCATTTTTCTTGGCTTTTTTTGATCATTGCCGCCCTCAAGCGTTAAGAAGTTTCCTCCCATTGTCTCCACCTCTGCTAGCGCAACTGCTTGCGCTGCTCATTTCTTGCTGTGTACATTTTTTTCAATACTAAATCGTGAAGGTGTAGCAGACGTGACTTGCAGCATGCTTAAAATTGCTTTACGTGTGATATAAAAAGCATTTCGAAAAACTCATTCGCATGCAATTCTTCATTGCTGCTATAGCCAGTAGCTGGTAACAATTGCTGCTTTGTTGTTCTTGTATATGCTGCTCATTTTGCAGCTGCAGTTTCTGCCAATACGCTATTGTGTGAAAAATTTCAAATGCGGAAAACGTGCGCGCGAAAATTTATTGAAATGTTGGAATTATCAGTAAAGCGAAAAGAAAAAATTACTCAATAAAAAATGAGTTTCTGGGAAAAGTAAAATAAATAAGTATATGTATGAAAAATAAGGGAAGGAAATCGAAATTTTTAATGGGTCAAGATCGGTTTTTACCATGCTCTGTACAACTATTTCTAAGATGTGAAGTTTAATGTTTTTAAGAAAAATTTTAAAACTTTTTCTGAATAAAAATAATGAAAAATGTGTAACAAAAATACTGTCATTTGATATTTGGAAAGTTTTGGGATATTAAATATTGTGTGTTGTCAAAAGCGCAACTTTTGGTTTAATATTTGTTTTAAAATATGGATGTTCAAATACATGGAGTGTTGACAACTGTTTAATTTTTAGTCAACTTATAATTTGGAGCATATATATTAAAAGATAAATTAAAATTTAAAGGCTGGCAATGCTGCTAGGCTTTAAAGTGATTTTTTTAATATGTTATTTAGTTGTTAAGAGCAAAAGGAATGTCTACCAAACACTTAATGAAGATTAGTTTCCATAATAGGCTGCAAAATATGCTACTAGCTGAAAATTTTAAATTTATTATTTAAAAATTATGCTAATTACTACAGTATACTACAGCTTAAGTGTTCCTTACGTCTACTTTTGGTTACCTCCAACTATGAAGAACTTTCTATTAGCGGCCTCTAATTTTCTCTGACTACTCCTGATTGCGACTATTAATGGTTTCTTGAATTGTCAATCTCCCTATATATTTGTACAGCAATTACTTTAAGATTAAAAATATCTAAAACTTACTTAAATTTATGAAAAAAATCACACATACATGCAAACACATATTGTAATGTTTTTGTATGGACTCATAAAAATTTCTAAAACATAAATTTTTCAAATTTAGTTGTGAAAAGTTTTACATAAACCATAAAAACATTCCACTTTTATATACTCCTCGTATTTGTGCACTTAATACAATTTTTCATGATTTATTTTTATTACGATAAGTTTTTGAAATTGTGTTTGCCACAAATTTTGTATGCATTTGTATTCATGGTTGCATGCATTACAGTAGAAACAACAACAGCATGCATGTATTGTTATATTATTTCCGTGGAGAACGTGAAGCTTTTGCACACACACACACAAACTCGCAAACACTTCCGATTATTTACATAAGTACAAACATAAATACGAAAGCACATATATGCACGTATTTGCAAATAAATATAAAATGTGGTGCAAACACAAAATGGACATACGCACACATACACTTAAACACCCACAGGCAAACATACTTTTTCGCATGCTATAAATGCACTGTCAGTTCTTAAAATACCCAGCGCTCAACGTTTGTAGTCTACTGCATCTTTAGTTTGCGAATTCTCATACATACTTACATACATATGTACATACATATATGCATACATTCATACATAAATATGTTTGTATATAAAAATGTTTACATTTTAGTTTCTATTGTGTTGACGAAAAATGTGTGAAAAATAGTGAAAATGCATAAAACGTGCGAAAAGTACACAATGATAGCTCCATAGTGTAGAATGCAGTGTAAAGTTGTTAATAATTAGGAACATCATCTTTATTTTAACTTAACAAAAATTTATTTACCGTAGTTGCTAAGGTCTCCTGAGAAAAGTTTCATGGTTTAGCGCTAATTAGCCATGAACATTTTCTGAACTACCGCCGAATGTTGTCGAATGCAAACGCTATTTGACATAACAATTTATATTCTAAGAAATATCCTTACTAATGCTACCTTGTCTGGAACATAAGCCTCTAACTTATTTTAATAATATTATGTGCAAAGAAGATTCATAAAAATATACCAAATTCACAAATTTTAATTAAAGATTATTGTATATACAAATTGACATGATTTTGTTTAAAATTAATTTACTGCTAAAGTATAATCCGAACTTAATTCAGATTTGATACCGAATGATGCGAATTGTAAATAAATGAATAGAAATGAGAAATAATTAAAAAAAAATTTCCATTTACAATTTTAATACGCGTATATTAACAAAAATCCAACAACAACAACTACAAAATGGAATTAATTTACAAACTGTTATTTGCATATACAATACGAATTTATATGCACATTAATCCCACCGACTCCCATCCAAATAAAATAGCGACGTCGCATTGAAGAAAGCAAACATTTTGCACCTCATACAATTTTCCAAATCTCACCAACGCCCTTATACACACACACATACACGAATACACACATATCCTTGTACACATGCTGAAGCATAATTTTGCACACAACCACACACACTCAGAAATAAATACTTCTAACAGAAAATACAAAAGTCTAAGGCAAGAGAGCAAACGAACGCGGCCCGTTTGCAAAACATTAACATAAATAAATACATAAATAAATAAATTGAATACACAACATTGGCAACACTAACAGCACTGACAACAACAACAAGACAGCTGCCAGCCAAATATTCGACGCTGCTGCAGCATCATTGTGTGTGTGTGTATTGAGCATATAAATTTTTGATGAAATGCAAACATTTTTAAGACATTTAAATAAATGTTGCGCCAATGGCCATTATGGAAATTAAACGATTTTTTTGTTTTTTTTTTTTTTTTTTTTTTTGTAGGCTCAAACGTGAATGTAAAAAGTACGCAAAAAAAAAGGAAAACTAAATGTGAAATACCATTTTGAAACTAATTTTTAAGTAGGTAATCACCTATTTAAATAAACTTAAATTTTCTACAACTATTTAAATTTTCTAGGACTCATGAGTTAGGGCAATTTGGTCAACTTTAAATAACTGAAGTTGCACTCGCAAATGCACACTTACATGCATCACATGCTTTAATGTGTTTTTCATTGTGTATGCAGGTGTGTGGTTTCAGGTTTTCAATGTGTAAAATTGGCGACGTTGTCAAAAAGAGAAACTGAAAACGCAAACTTCCAGACGCCAACAAAACTTGCAAGTCTTACATATACTTACAAATTTGTGTGTGTGATTCTGTATGTGTTGATGTGTGAAGAATAACCTGAAAACTGAAAACAATGAAGACGAAGTCAACAGTGTCAGCAAAAAAAATTTATTGTCTTGCTTATTGCAGTCATGTAACTATGTGTGCGCATTCACAAAAACTCATTCACACTCTTGCTTATGTTTGTAACAGCGCTTAAAGACGCAAGTGGCACTCTCACCAACCAGCAACATAACAACATTACCATCATGGCAATTACCAAAATGAGTAATGTTGCACCAGCATATACATACATATGCACTATATACGTAGGTATATAAATCATTGCTCGACAAAATATATTTTGTTTCATATTTTTAACTCAAAGAGTTATGTAAACATATGGAGGAATTCTCCAAGGCTATGTATTGGGAACGATTTTTTATACACAGATTCTTCACCGCTGATCCATGATACCATTGACTCAACATGCCTAAGCTAAGTTGACGACACCGAATGTAGTTCCGGTTGCAAACAAGCCTTTAAAAAATCATTGTTTGGCTGGACGAATGGAGAATAAAAGCAAATGAAACGAAGTCTATCCAAACTACTTTCACTCAAGGGCATGGCTTGTTCGACTGTAACTCTCAATAATTGCCGCTTACCTCAAGTTGATCATGGAAAGTATCGTGAAGTACAAATAAAATTATCCACCACGACTATCCCCGCTGTATAGGAATATCTCGATAGCCATAGTATCCACCCGAACCAGTGGTGTAAGTAAGAATTTTACTTGGGGGGGGGGCCGGTATAATTTTTTTTTATTACTTATTTAATTACAATTTTTTTTAATTTTTCAAATTTTTTGGAGGACTCTACTAAAGTTATCCCCTTCATAACTTTTAGTTATAGTTAACGTTTTTAAATAACGTCATTTCAAAATGATTATAAGTACTATTTAAGGGGAATATACACGTAGAATGGTAAAAAAAATCGATTTTTCAATTTTGGTGTTTTCTTGAGGCGTCCGAATTTCAATGGGGCATGATAGAAACGTTTTGTTTCAAAATTAGAGCTTCTTAGATCTTCCACAACCATGACACCAAATTTCATATTTCTATATTGATTGCTTTGTCTTTTATTAAAGGTAAAAAAAATAGCTACGGAGCTGTAGACAACCACTGGATTATACGAATCCTCTAATTTTTTGATTTTCATATCCTATTATCTTTTATAAACATATCCTACAAAGAAAATTTCCGCTTAGTAATAATTAAACGCATTATTTTTTAAAAAATTGTGCAAAAGATTTTACAACAAATATTTGCTCTTAGGTTTTTTATTGGGCTTCAATGACAAAACATTAAAAAAAAATGGATGCGTGCAAGGCACGCAAGATATTTGATGTGTAAACAGTTAAATCAACTGAATGCCATATATATAAGCTCACATATGTATAGCCATTTATAGGGATTTGATGTATAATCTATATCCTTAGGTAATTAATTCAAATTAAAAGAATTCTTTTATAAACTTAAAAATTTATTAGATATCATTATCTTTTATATATATGTAATAGCCCAATTCACTATAAATTGCAAATGGCCTTGCATCAATGCAAATGCAAATTTTTGTTCCATATCGTTTGTATTTGTTGTTGCACCAAATCGTGAATAGGGCTGATATGTTGTAGTTGAATCATTTTTCTTTTACTCAATGTATCGGGCACGATATGCTCGCATATATGCAACTGCAATTGCATCTTTTTTTCCGCGCTTTCTTCTTTCTTCTTGTCGATTTGAAATTTTATTAGATTTGAAAATTTTACATAACGTCGTATAGGTATATGAATTTGTACACACATACGACAAATCAATTCTCAGGCGACGATAAGTGCTTTCCGCATTTAACCTTGTAAAAGCAACAGGGGTGACCAGTCACCCCACTACTTTTTAAAAGCACCGCAAAGAGATTTGCCTTAACTGCATTTAATAAAAATAAGAAACAATGTATTTTCTTTGAAGTAAATAAGTGATTTTATAATAAATAAGTTTGATTTTTTCTGTTTAACATTTTTGCTATTTACATAGATAAAAAAAGTGTTGCCTTTCTAATTATTCCAGTAATTCAAAAAATTATGGGGCTTCGGTTTCAATGGTTTTTGAAAAACTGTTGAATACAATTATGAAATGGACTCCAATGCTAAAGACTTTTGCTAATAAAATATTAAAAATTTCATTTAATGTATTGTAAACATCACAAACCTTACTAGCTTTCGGTATTAGGTCACCGGAGAGTTACACCAATGGGAAAAATAACTTCAAAAATTTTAAAAATTAAAAAATAACAAAACAAGAACACTTCACTTTTGGTACAAACAATTCATAAATAAATAAGAAAAAAAATAAAATATTACAATATATAAGATTAACAAGTTTTAAATAAAAATATAGATAAATATTTCAATTAGATAAAACTTATTTTAAAATAAAACTAAGGCATCTAGATTTTTTGACTGCAAAGTGTCAACATCATATCGACGATGGACACTCATTAAAGCTAAGCCATCCAGTCTTTCCTTTATAGTCGAATTCCATAAATAAGATTTCAATCTTTTTAATGTTGAAAAAGATCTTTCAGCAGAACATGTAGTTGCAGGCATTGTAGCGTATATTTTTAGCAAATAAAAAATGCACGGAAAAAATTGTTGGTTACATTCATTTAAAGCTTCTATTGCGGATTTTGGACGTTTTACAGCTTCTTCTTAGATCCATTTCTTTTTCCACAAAGAAAAGTCTGAAACAAGGCCAAACTCGTTTGCATAAGAAGTGTTGAAAGAAATTTCCTTTTTAGAGCATACGAAAGGAAAGAAATTTCTCAGTTTTATAATTTCAATTTATTCAATAAGAAAATATAGTAGTACACTAAGATATGAAATCTTTTCCAGTACTTAAAAGTAAGATAAAAATAAATAGGCAGCTTAAAAAGAAGAATCACAGTAAAGAAAGAAAGAAAATAAATTATTAAAAATAAGAAGTTAAACTAGTTAAGACACGATAATAGATAATTAAAGTAGATATTGAAACAATGTAATGCAGTCACATTTGACAGGCTGTATTAAAAACGAAATAAGACAATTGCTATATAAATAACTAGCGTGATTATAAAATCTTATGAAGAGATAGTATTAAAATTAACATTGAAATATCAAAATTAAAATCTTGAGCAAGTTACAAACTTTTGGCCGAAAAATGTTTAAACAGTAAAAACTTAGCATTACGTACATTTAGATTTCGTTTAATATGTAAAGGGACAGTGTTCCAAAGCTTAATGGTGTTAATGAAAAACATTCTGGATGAATTAAGGTATCTGAATTTAGGTACAATCAAATTCTGGGATCTTGCAGATTGAGGGAAAATTAAACGTTGTCTTCAAATTGTGTAGAAATACCATCAAGAAAAGGAACTGCAACAGCTGCCCTATAGTAAGCTTCAAGATCTATTGTGCTAATATTCACTCTATCTTTTTTTTGGATGCAGGCAACGCGTGAAAGTTTTACCTCTCCATTTACAGACGCTGAAATCACCATTATAATCAGATCGCGTTAAACTCGGCAATAAAAATATCCATCGATTGTAGACTGATGATGTACTAATCTTTTCCTTTTTTACATAACTCATAACTACACAACATAGATTTGTTTTTTTTTTTTAATTATTTTGAAATAATTTTGCTTGTTGGTGTGTGTAAGAACATTTTTCCATGTTTGGCAGAACCGTATTTTGTCTGTATTAATTTTTAAACAATTATTTAAAAAAAAAAAAAGTCTTTCTTGTAAATTACATTATAAACATGATTTACTTTCCAAAACATAAAAATAATACCAAAAATCTTTTTTCGATCAGAGTTACATTACTTGCGATGAAAGTATTTCAAAGCAATCCCCGCTGTTTTCTTTTTGTTTTTTTGGTTGTTTTTGTTGTATTACCAAAGTTTTGATTTACCACGCACAACTAAAAACAAACCATCAACATCCACAACCAGAACCACAAAATCATCAAAAACCTAAGGTAAAAAAATCAAACATGAATAAAATAAAGAAAACTAGAAGAAGAAGAAAAAAAAAGAAAAGAAAACACTGAAAGAAATATAAAAGGTAAATGCTAAAAATAAAAAAGAAATTGAAACTTACCCAAAAAAAAAAAAAACAAATCCTATTAAAAGTTCGAAACCTTAAAAATTAAATACAGTAGATTTAAAAAAAAAAAAAAAAACAAATGCAAAAATGGAAGCAAAAACATATTTACGGCAGCAAGGGCGGAATATGTTTAAGTTTGCGGTTGTAGGCAGCGGCAAAGTAATTTGTATAAAACAAAAACAAAGTGGCGAAAAAAGCGAGAACATAATATGAAATATTACTTTAGGCATAAATGAGGCTTAAGTAGCAATGACAGCACAAAAGTGGCGCAATTAAGATTTAAGAATGAGAAGAAAAGAGAATTGGGGTAACAAAAAAGTCTTAAGGAAAAGAGGATGAATAAGTTGAAGAGTGAACGAAGAATGGCGAAAATCCGTTAAATCCCAAACCGCAGAAGAAAATTATTTCAAAAATGGTCAAGTAATGGCTCACAGCAAGGCCACACGACAAAACGCTGGGAAACTTTGTAATAACAACAATTGAAGTAACACCTTAGGGTGTTAACTGCTACAACGGTGATAGGAGCCACAACAGCAATAACAATATTCTTCGCTAGTGCTACAGTAGCAGCAGCAGCTGCTTATATTCTCATGAACAACTTTAAAGTTTTAACAGCTCATAGCAAGTTAAATGAGCAAGTAATGGGCGTGCGACCACTCTTTCTACCTGTCAGTCTACCGCTTTCCGAAAATGAAAAAACAATCTTAGGCAATTGGCAAAGTTAGCATCATTCATTCATTTAAACTTCAGGTACTTAGACTAACAACTTTACTTTCTTTAACTCGCGCGCGCGCTCAAATTTCGCCAAATTCAGCCAAATTCAATTTATTTTTCATAAATTTACTTTTTGCATATTCACATATACATTCATACAGACATACATAGATGTACTTGTATGTATGTATGCTGATTTGCTTCTGCGTCAGTTAAAATTTGTTACTATTGCTCACAGTTTTGCTCCCCCAAGTGTGTACTTTTTCTTCTTTGGCAAAATGTTTTTTTTTTTTTGTCTTTCTTCGTTCTTTCTGAGGTTAAAGTTAGTTGAAAATGCTTTCAATACTTATCTCAATTGTGGATGTATATGTGTTTGAATGTTTTTTGCATGTTGCGGTTTATGCTGAAGGTAAAGGTGTGTGTGTTTCTGTGCTCTTGTGGTGTATGCGAGAGATACCACTGCTGTATCTGCACAAGTACCTTTTGGTGTTTTGCTGCCAATGTGCACATTCATTCATTCCTTTATTGATAAATGATGCATATGTATCCAATGTGTGGTTGCTGCTGCAGGGCAATTTAACATGCTGCATACTCACTCGCACAGCATAAAACGCAACAACTGCGCAACTTTTGCTGATACATTGAGCTGCTTGCTCCCTTCTCACCTTTACATGTCCGTATAACTTTGCCACATGAGACAAAAGTTTGGAGCGTAAAAGTTTTATTTGGTTTTGTTCGATGAACAACCGAACAACATGTTTTTTCTACATACTATACTCGTATGCGTAAAAAATACACTATACACCTATATTAGCACACACATATGCAAGTACATGCATGTATATGATTATATATTTACATGAAAGTGTTGTAATTGCAAATTCTTGCACCTCTGCGTATTGCAAGTATACATAAATAATTTCGTTAAAAATATACATGCATCTTCTTTTCTCTGAAACCCAGCTACACAGTAAATGTTTACTTCAACGCTTCCTTTTGCGGTTTTTGTGAAATTTGAGCTGAAGTCACAAGCAACTTTCTAAAAATGCTGCATTGTTGGGAATTCTAAATTGTGTTGAACAAAATTAAAGAATGATGGCAATCTACATTGGTTGGAGGTTATGGTATTTGTAAAATGTATTCAACTTTTACTTCAAGTTATAATTAGAATTGCTTCAAATGTCAGCGCAGTGGCACACTTAAATTAAAAAAAGAAAGCGTTTGTATATCGAAATACCTTAAACAATTATGTAAAGGTTTACACTTTGCGCTAATGAAATTAAATTCATCACAATTAAATTTGAATCACTAAAAAGTGTTGAGCAGAGAACTGTGCAGTTGTGCAATCTAAAGAAGAACTCGACTTTCAAAGAGCAGTCCTTTTTCAAAAGTATTCGGAGTCAGCTCTGAGGAGCTGAATGCAATTGTTTTAACCGACTGCAAGTACTGAACCTTAACTCAATCCATTCTCAAAAGTTGAGCATGTGAGAAAGTATCACACTCTATCATTTGTAGCAGAAAAGATTTATCTATGAAGATTGCGGTCAACATAAATTTATTTTATTTGTACAACGAAACGTATGAGTAACATAAATTACTTAATTCAGAAACTTATTATGTCAATAAATTTATTAGCTACGAAGCCAATTTCACTTCAATTCAATTATGCGGCCTTAGCAATAAATATTTGATTTTATAAATATTTACTTGAATATAACTGAGAAGAGAAGTTCGGAAATTAAATTATTTTAATGAGTACAAAGAAATTGTTTCTTTAATAAATTACAAGCTAATTTTAAGCAAAGGTTTTTCATTGTAGCTATCCCATTTGACTTGCTACCGCATTTGTCGTCCACCATGTAGAACAACACGCGCCACACTTTTTTTCAATACACTCTGGGTCACAATAATCACAGCTAAGGGAACCTGCTGCTGCTGTTGCTCTCTACTATTCTTTTCAATGTGATTTACAAATGCCTTTCTTTAGTGGTCACTAGCCATTTGTTTTACAGTCGTTGCTAATCTTCTACAGACCAATTCAGTAGCAGCAAATCAAAACCATGCAAACCAAAGCAAGCAATAGCGGAATTTGTAATTAAGTTGCCAATGACCGCAGGCGCACATCCTCTTATATATATACAATAAGTCACACACACACACACATATATGCACAAAGTTCCCATTGAATGCGAACTTATGAATTGGTCAAAATGAAGTTGAGTAAACACAGCAACAGCAAGCGCAACAAAAACGCTATGAGCAGCAGTGCTTTGTTGATAGCGGCCCATGAATGTGCATGTGGGCATGGTTAGCGCGTGATCTCCAGGATCACTGAATTTGTACGGCACACATACACATGGAAATTAAATTCCTATTGGCACGAAAAATGAATTAGGGGCACGCTCACCCTGGAATGATTCAATGACAAATGCAGGCACAATGTAGAGAAACAGAAACAAGCAACATATACATACACATATTGACACATATATGTGTCTTTATGTGTACAAATGAACAAACATTAATAAAGCCCATAAATCGAGGTTGTTTCATTGTTCTCGGCTGCCTTTTGTTTATCTATGTACATATGTGCATGTATATGTATTAGTGCGAGTGTGTGTGCATATGTGTTGAAAACCATTCTAAGTAAGGCCACAAAATGGCAAAAACGAAGAAAAGCATGCCATGCTAAAAGCACAACAACCATCAACAGCAAAAACCTTTGAAGGAAGCAAAAAAAAAAAAAGGATTTTATTCTTTTGTATTAAAAATGCAATAAAAACTCTTTAGTATTTTTATATACGTATGTGTGCGTATGCCTCTATATCTTTTGTCAGTTTTTACGTTTTACAGGGTATTTGTGTTTATGTTTATGTGTTTGCATAACATTACAATAAACACATTTCAGTGATGGCCTTCATCAACCAACAAGTAATAATGAAATTCGCTTTTCTTTTGCTTTCGTTGTCTTTATTGGTTTTTTTTTCTGTTGGTCGCCACTGTTGGTAATTGAGCGTGTGTGTGTATATGTTGGGTTATAGTTATATATGTATTTATATATGTATATGTGTGTATGTACTCAATTTTGTATTTAACATTTTGGTCAACAACGCAATGTTTTTCTGTCATTTAAGTTTATACACACAACAAATATTATTATTCTTAGTGAGACATTTATGGCCACAAGCGCAAACACAAACAACAAACACATTGCATACATATCTCAGTAAACACATAAACACACACTAATACTAATAAAACAGCCCGAAAAAAATATGCTCGTCTGAGCGTATTTAAAGTGATGTTTCCCAGGTGTATCTTGAGTATAACTGTCGCTGTGTGTTGTTAAGTGCATGTGTCCGTGCTGGCCTCTATAGTCTCCATGTATGGGCCTGTGTTTGTGTGTTGGTATATACGATTTAAATGCCTGTTTATATACATATACTTTATTTTCGGTACATTTGGGCATCTGTTGAGGCAGTTTATGCGTGCATGTTTTACTTAAGGTAAATGGAATTCAGCAAAGCAAATACTACCATCATAAAGCAAGGAGTTAATTTGTTAAACTAAATTATTAAAAATGCTATAGGAAGAAATGGTGAAGCGAGGCATTGTGATAACAGCTAATAATTGGAACAGCCATATTTTGGTTTAAGTCGCATATTTAAGCATGTTCTTTATGTTTTTGAACAATTTTTTGGAAATGCTATCCAAATTTGAGAATTTGGATCAGCAGTCTTCCGTTTATTATGTTTGAAAATTGAAATCAAAGCCCACAACCATTCTTTGAATTAAGAAAACAATGACCAATACCAATACACCCTAATAACACTTTGCTAGTTGCGAAATCAGTTAAGCTGTTCACATAAGGAAATATCCAACTTTGAGTACGCTGAGTCCAATGGTGCTTAAGGTTTTTCTAGATTAGCCCTTGTTTTTGAGATACTTCAATCTTATGGGTCCAAAGACCCGGAAAACACAATTTTTCTGGCCATTTATTCAAATCGGTGGAAATCTATCAAATACTTAAACATTTTTCTGATTTAATGCATGGAATTGCATAGGATATTATTCGAAAAAGAAGTTTGAGGAACAATTTTGCAAATTTCAAATTTAATTTGATGCCGTCATTAGTTTACCATTAGTATCAAACTTCATATGCTTTTTTGACATTGCATTATAACTTCAATATCAATAGTTTGATTTTAAGAATACACCGAAACCTAAAAAAAAAAAATAGTTTGAAAGCAGTTCGCCTTATCGTTATCAACTCAAAAAAATCCATTTTAATGGCACTCAGTACAAACATAAAGGAAATTTATGTATCAATCGGTTGATTTGGTTAAATATAACGACCATAATTGATTTAAAAATGACAGCTCTTTCAACAGGCATGCCTGTTACAAAACATTATTGTTGAGACTCCACTTGTGCCAATTGCAAGAATATTGCTATCACCACTTCATATCAATTGTTAAAAGTTTTATAAAATTGCTGAATCTAGATGGAAATGGGTTCATCGAATTTCGTCGCATTAAATTCTATGTGCAAGAATTACTTTGAAAGTAGACTAGCTTGATTTTGTTCGAAACCTACAAAACGCAAACATGTTCATTGTTCAAATAACCTCTTTATTTTCTGAAGTCTAATCACAAGAAAATTGTACTTAGTACATACTTTTTATATAATCATCTTTACTCTACCCATCTCTCTCTCTCTCTCTCTCTCTCTTTTGCTATCTTCTTTTTATAAAAATAACAAATGAACTTTATATTTTTACTTACTACTAGCATATACTTGTATCTAATTAATTTGGTATTAAATTAATTTAACTTTTTAGAAAATTATTGTAACATTTTTGTCAAAGAACAATTACATAGCGCAGAGAGAGGTTCTATAGTGTTTTTATATACTACAAAATAAACTTGAATCATGTAAGAAGTTTTTGATTTCGGAAATGCTATTAATCGATTTTGCGCTAAATTTCACTTAGATCACTTCTGCTCCAAGCCATACATTTAATGAAATGAGACAATTCATTTAACAACATCAATAAAGTTCAATGAAATTATATTGTAATGCTCACTTTTTGCACACAATGATATGGTCAAGCAGACACACACACACACTCATTCACAAAACAAATAATAATTATGTCCGTAATTAAATTACTTTGTATGTATTACAACAAATAATACTATAATGTAAGTAAAAATGATAAAATGAAATGTAGAAATGAGTAAACGGAAATGAAACTGCGTATAACTAACGAACATTTATCAGTTAGTCATTAATTTAATATGGCGATTAAATGTTACGCATACGCACTGTTGTGCAAAAAATAAAGATAAGCAATTTTCGAACTTACTTGGATTTGCTTAACTCGCAAAAATTCAGCGCTCCAAAACGAAAGCGAAAAACTAGCTGGTTCTAATTTTTTTTCCAAAATCAGAACAATAAAACGCCCGCACCCACCAAGAAGAAAAACAAAAAACCGGAGAAACATTATATCATTAATATTATCTACTACAAATGAATGTAGTTGAATGCATGAAAGTCAAATGAATCAGTTGGAAAGGCAATAGATTTACTCCTTCTCTTATAAAACTATGAGTAGATTCATATTTGTGTTTGTATTGTGTATTTATGTTATTTTCGTCTTCTTTTTACTTTCTTTTTTATTTAGGCAGCACATCGAATCCCGATGCTAAGCGCCTCTACGACGATCTTCTCAGCAACTATAACAAATTGGTACGACCCGTTGTCAATGTGACAGATGCTCTGACAGTACGCATCAAACTAAAGCTATCGCAATTGATTGATGTCAATTTGAAGAATCAAATCATGACAACGAATTTGTGGGTAGAACAATCTTGGTATGATTACAAACTAAAATGGGAGCCGAAAGAGTATGGTGGCGTTGAGATGCTGCATGTGCCATCCGATCACATATGGCGACCGGATATTGTGTTGTATAATAAGTAAGTAAATCTAGTCAACCACCAACCAGCCAACCAGCCAATAACAACGACAATATAAACAACAATACATATAAATTTTCTACCTCAACAATCATATGCACATCTACACATATGCATATACATTTGTCTGTGCTATGTGTTGCTATGGCTACATAACAATTTCATTTACTTCCCATTCGGAATTTGTTTTTTTCTTATTTTGTTATTTTTCTTTTCTTTCTTTCACTCCCGTATCCATTGAGATTTAATCGCATATAAATAAAAAAGACCTCCAGCCCTTTCCTCTCATTTTCTTCTGTTCCACACTCCTTTATATTTAATGATAAATTGCTTAGTTTAAATCGAGAAATTGATTTTAAAAGAAGAGATTTCTTTTTTTCTCAATCAATTTCCCTTTCTTTCTTTCTTTTCTCTGCATTTTATACTTTCTACAAATAATTTGTCTTTTCTCTTTCTATTCTTTTTAACATTTTTTCCCCCGCAGCGCCGACGGCAACTTCGAAGTGACTTTGGCCACCAAAGCAACACTCAATTACACAGGGCGCGTCGAGTGGCGTCCACCGGCGATATACAAGAGTTCATGCGAAATCGATGTTGAGTATTTTCCATTTGATGAGCAAACTTGTGTGATGAAATTTGGGAGTTGGACTTATGATGGATTTCAAGTGAGTATCTATGAAGCTTAAAATGGTAGAGTTTAGAGTTGTGGATGGGGTGGACTTTACCAAAGCACTCAGTCAACGAAGACCATTGTGCTGTACCCAAGGATGGAACAAGTAGAAGAGAGTAGAGAGAAATGAAAGTTATGTAGGGATAAATGGGAAGAAGAAAGGTCAAGTTTCTCTCAACCTCGCACTTCTTTGTTTCACTGATGAACCTTAGAAGCTCAGGAAGAGCAAGAGTATGGACATTATTCATACTCAACAGCCTTAATCTGATTCTCGCGAACGCCGGCAGCTACAAAGATAATGCTCCGTAGTATCGCCGTCTTCAAGACACGATTGGTAAATTGGATCGGTGATGACGCCCATGTTAGTCATATATTGACCACATGTGTTGTGCCTTGTAATGACAACCACCAGTAATCTCAGGTCCTTTCTTCTCAGTTTGAGAAGAAATTCCGCTGATTTCCTGTTAGGTTGTCTCATGAAGCACTTTGCGGTTCTGCAGGATTCAAGCTCAGACCATCTTTCTCTATAGATAGAACCCACAAAATCGTTGATCCAACACATGATCTCTCCGGAACTTACGTCAAGAAAAGGTTCCGGTCCCCATGGTGTAACTGCAGAGCCTTCATGAGCTAGTTTCTCAGCTAGTTCATTCCCTGCCATACCACAATGTACCTATATAAGGCATAACTTGTTGTGTTTTACAACACTATTTCGTTTTGCCTTACACTCGCTAACCAATTTTGAGGAGCTGACAGGGTTAGCAAGGGCCTTCAGTGCAGCTTGGCTATTATTGCAGATACCTATGAACTTCCCATGCCATCTCTTCTCAATTATGCAGCTCGGCACGTCTAGGATAGCGAAAACCTCCGTTAGGAAAAAGAGTACTTGGTCTCATCGTCCAAGTACCAACTGGATCCAGTACCGTTTGAGGTTTTGGATCCGTCGGTAAAGAAGACATGACGAAGACACCGGAGTACGACCTCCGGACTTAACCATTGATCACGTTTCGGGAACCTGACATCATATCTTCTTCCGAAGCGGATGCAAGATACATGATTGTCGACGGGCATCAAGAATAGTGGGCACTGTACTGACAACTGGTGGTATATCATACTGTGCCCCACCTCCGCCTCGACTGTAGGGGACTGCTGAGTCTGTAGGCCGCTCTCATCGCTTCTTTACGGATTTGAAGATCCAGAGGAAGCAAGGCATTGAGGGCATCACCAGATGTAGTAAGTTCACATTGCACCAGTGATACCCAGGCACACACTTAAAATGGTAAGTAAATATTTAATTATGGCAATGCGATCGAGTAATGTGTATAGGGCAATGACCATCTTCATAGCTCTCTTAACAATTCCAATCAACCATCGAGCCCTCTTCTTTTCCAACAACATTTATTCCATTATTCCATGTCCAATTGGCCTATGTACTGTAAATTTGTACATTTTTTGGCATTACATATTTTTTCACAGCTCTAATATAAATCAAACTTTACATCTTCTTGTTTTCCTTGCTCATGTAAGTTCGAACATTTATATCACTCATACGCACCGTTGCTCCTATGACGCAGATATTCAAAACAAAAAAATCTCCTTTTTTATAGATCATTGTTTTGAAATTCTTTTGAAAAGTTATCAACATAATTTTATCGGGCATGCACAAACTAGAGAAAATTTACACTTTGACCCGCTTCCCTCTCATTCACATTTACTGCTGCTCGCACCTTGAAGCATACCATACGTCCTTGAATGATACGGGTGTGGATGAGAGTAGAACATATAAAAAGCAATTCCCTCATAATTTGACTGGTAATAATTTTAAAATTTTTATTGCCGCTTTTGTAAAATGTGACAAGCCTCTATATTACACTGAAGCATGACATTAAAATCTGTAATGAAATGAAAGGCGTATAGAGTATAAAGAATAGCAGGAGAACTGTCACTGTATAAAGATTCCCAGCAATGTAGCCATGTAAGTGGCAGAAGACACATAAAAAATGTCTCAATGGATTTTAGTGCCTTTTGCCAAAGCAGCAGAAAATAAAGAAAACAGCAAAAAAGAAATAAGTATCTACAAGCAGAATTTGTGATCAAAAGAAGAAGAACTGACATAAAAAAGAAACAAGTAAAGAGTGGCGCGTCATTTAAGGTCAAAAGCCAGCAAATGTGTAGATGTATTTGTGCATGTAGGAGAGGCTTTGCTTACATATTCTTTAGGGAAATCTGTTAATTTTTCACATTTTTATGCAGCATCACGCCAAAGAGTAGCAAGCAATTTCTTATTAAGTTCAATGACTTTAGTACATTCTATTTCGCCGCCTCCGCCTCCTTCTCGACATCACATTTAATTTAAATACTCATACATTAAAGCCAAATCTTGTTTTTTTTGTTGCTATTCACTGCGTTTTTTTATTACAGTTTCCATTACCTAATTTTCACAGGATTTTCAATGGATTTCCAAGTGTTTTGTGTTTTGTTGTTATTGAGCACATATGGTCACATGGTCATCAAAGCAAGAAACCAAAGCGAATAAAAAATCCAACAACCAGCAGCAAACAAAGCGGAAAATGCAAGTGGAAAGAGAAAAATCGCTGAAATTCACATTTTGTGGTATGGTGTAGTGCTTAAAGTGTCTGTCTGTTGTTTACTACTGTCATTTCGCTCGTTGTTGTTGTTGCTGCCTCAGTGACAGTTTTATGTGAATCTCTGTTACAATGTATTTACGTGTGCTATAAAATTCTGCTACAGAAAATGAATTCTTGAATTATATTGCAAATGGAACGCGAACACAATGAACACTCAGCAAAAGGGTTAAATTTGGTATTTACATTTTTTTTATGTATGTGTGCTATGAGTAGAAAATCTTCGAATCTTTATGACCACCAGCAACCACTCAGCATCATTGAAAGCGAAACTGGAACTGAAACTCCAACGACTGTATCGAATTTGTGAGTTGTATGTGTGTGAGCGTAATATAAAAGCGATTATGGTGTCATAGGATTTCTCTTTTGGTTAACTACGACTACTACAACACGATGGTCGTTTTTCTTCTTTTTTTATGAATTCTGGCAAATTAAATTGTACATTAAATTTCACTACATACACACATACATACAAGAGTGTGTACGTATGTGGAAATATTTTATTATGTTAGTCTCTGTTTCTTCATTCATTTCCTTTATACTACATTGCTACAGCCTTTAATAACGAGATGTTTCCGCTATATCAGCTGCTGCTGCAATTTCCATTGCTCTTGTTGCTAATCTGCTATTTCCGCTGTCTCTAGAGCTGCTACTTATTTTTAAGTTTTTCTTATAAAATTTGAATACTTTGCATTACTCACAGAAATGGAGAACATTCTGATTTGTGTTATAAAAAGTCTGTGTTTTAATAAAGATAATGTAGAAAATTAATATATAATGTAGAAAACTTGAAAACACTTGAAGTCAAAATCATACGTAGGAAATCTATAAAAATTTGATTGTGGCTCCATTTCAATTTCACCAAAACTTCTTCATTTTGGCTCTGACTTCAGAACTATGTTGGTTCTGTGAGCTAAGCATAAGATTTGATGAGTTAAATTTTCTGGTTATTTCCTCATATTTATTTTAAGCCAATTTTGCCCTCATTAGTTATATATTTTTAGTTTATAAAATCTTAAACGAATGAAGAACACCAAGTTAGCATGCCAAGCCCTGAAATGGATTTTTTCTTATGGGTAATTGCAACTTTCCATGAGGATAAAGCGTGTCCAATGTCCTTATATATTTGCATGAATTTTGCAGGTTATTTGCATTTGAACCATTTTTTGGTTAATGCTGTGTATATTTTGGCATACTAGTGTAAACAATCTCAACACAAAACTGTTGTTCATATTTTTTGGTCGCTTCACTTTTTTACTTCACAAACAACAGCAGCAGCAAATTTATGCAGTCTTGTCACAGAGATTTTCTTTCAATTTTGTTGCTGATTATGTTTCTTTTTTTCTGGTAACGCATTTCAAACATGAAATTCCAATTTGAGTTTTTCGTCAAAATGTTCGTTCGTTAGTTTGCTCGTTTACTTTTTTTTTATTTTTTGTTTGTTTTACATTCTAGTGCATTGCATACAGATTAAAATTAAATTTTGCGCTTGTATTCAATAATACATCATTCTTTCCGCTTTAAAGTTTAGCTCAATAGCTCAATCAGTGACGGATACAGGAAACATTTTTGGGGGGAAAATAGAAAATAAAACTTCTCCAATACTAACAATAGGAAACATTTATTCAGTTTTCGGTTTTAGATTGGTTTATAATGGGTCGAGAATTAATTTTCTACCTGTGAATCGAACCCGTTAAACTAGAACTCGAGTCAAGCATTTAACAATTAAATCACCGAAATGATCCATTTTATTAAAACAACCCATTTGGAGATTTTTTAAGAATTTAACCCTATCTAGGAATCGAACCTGAGGCAGCTGGACTCCAGTCAAGCACTCATCCATATAAAACTTTGTATTTTTTTAATTCTTACACGTTTCATGCCACTGGAAAATGTGCTTATCATGGAGAACAAATTTTTATAACACAAAAATCTCTATTATTATAACATTTACAAGAAAGCGCCTGGATTTGATTTAATTACAGCGGAAGTGCTAAAACAGTTACCCCATAAAAGTTTACTACAACTGGCAAAACTTCTTAACTCAACAATTCGCCTTAAATATGTCCCAAGACTGTGGAAAGTTGCTGAAATGATTATGATTGCAAAGCCAGGAAAAGACCCACACATTGTTTCTTCATACCGACCGATCTCCCTTCTGCCTCAAATTTCAAAATTGTTAGAAAAACTTATTCTCAATCGCATAAAGCCGATCATTGAATCTCGTAATCTGATACCCACTCAACAATTTGGATTTCGTAGCAAACACTCTACCATAGAACAGTTGCATAGAATCACAACTGAAATAGAAAAATCGCTAGAAGAGAAAAAACTTTGCTCAGCAGTATTCCTAGACGTCGCACAAGCATTCGACAAAGTTTGGCATGAAGGTCTAATCAACAAATTGAACTCCTGTCTCCCACTTCAATACAGTACTCTAATGAAGTCCTATATATCACAACGATATTTTCGGGTAAAACAAGAAAATGAGTATTCTGACCTGGAAGAAATTAAAGCTGGAGTGCCGCAAGGAAGTATCCTTGGCCCCATTCTTTATCTATTGTACACAAAAGACATACCACTGCCCCCAAACAGCATGATCGCTACTTTTGCTGATGACACAGCCATACTGTCAACAGAAAAAACTGCTGAAGAAGCGACAGATAAACTTCAAATAGCTATAAACGCAATAGAGCATTGGACGAAAACTTGGCGCATAAAACTAAACAACAGCAAATCAGCCCATGTGAACTTCACCAATCAAAAAACAAGCTATTACCCAATAAAGCTACTAGGTGCCCCAATCCCATACGCAAACACTGCAAAGTACCTTGGCATAACTCTTGATGCTAAGTTACGATGGAAAGAACACATAAAAATAAAACGAAATGAACTAAACCTGAGGCTAATCAAAATGGACTGGCTCATTGGAAGAAAATCAAATCTTTCCATATACAACAAAATCATGATATACAAACAAATGTTAAAACCAGTATGGTCCTACGGTGCACAAATATGGGGTTGCGCCAGCCAAAGCAATATAAATGTAATACAACGTTCATTAACCTGTTTATATATAACTTCAAATAACGAAATTAACATGAACTTAAGTCATGACTTTGAAAATTAACCTCTAGATTTAATTTTCATAGTCTCCTAAAAAACTATTGTAATACAACGACTTCAAAATAAAATCCTTAGCGGTATTGTCAACGCTCCTTGGTACGTTCGCAATGCTGATATTCATCGTGACCTTAACATCGCTACGGTTGCTGAAGAAATTAAAAAGCAAGCAGAAGCCCATTCTTTGAGGCTCCAGAGGCACGTAAACGAAGAAGCTAGTAAGCTCTTCAACACTACAGGCCTAGCCCGACGACTTCGACGAAAAAAACCACATGACCTTATTGGCAACTAATAAAAAGGAGGGTTTCTAAAAATTTCTTCACAAAAATTACTAATTGTAATAAAACTAAACTACTCGTTAGTTCCTTCAACTAGTTGTAGTGTTATCAAACATTGTTACGTATGTATATACTAGTATTTTAATGTTTGTAATAATAAAAAAAAAAAAAAAAAAAATTATAACATGGAATACGAAAATTTCAACAAATTTTTAAAAATTTAGAATTTTTTTTGGGAGCAGTGTTTAGTGCGTTTTTGAGTCTACATCTGACAGCATTAAAACTATGGTAAAGAGACAAAAGGAATGCTGTCAACTATGACCTGAAAATGATTTATCCTTGGCCTAGGCTACCTTACAAAAGCTCTTCATTTCCAAAATTTATTATTATGTAACATTAGTACCAGAAACAAGAGAGCTATAATGGTTCCATCTAACATAGCTAATATATCTATTCATAATATACAGAAAAATTAAATACTATTAAAACTTCAAAAGGTATGCAAATAGAAGCTGAAGCAAAAATCCAAGCCAGTGGAAACAAAAGCTTTAACCTTTAGAAGATTTAGGTCTTTGTGCAATGTGTTGTTAGCTACAAAGAAGAGTGCTTTTGCTAAAAATCTCAGTGTTTTGGATTGATAGCGTTTTAGTATTTCTAAGTTTGGTTCACTAGTGGGTCCCCATAATTTAACTCCGTATGTCCAAGCTGGTTTCAATATCGTTTTATAAAGTAGTAGTTTGTTCCCAAGACTTAGCTCTGATCTCGGACCCAATAACCAGTACATGCGATTTGTTTTTATTTTAAGGTGTAGCCTCTTCGCTTTTACATCCTTTTTCCAATTTAATCTTTTATCAATATTTAACACTGTTACGTTTGGGGATAGTAATTCTATTCTATTCTATTTTCAACGAAGTAACCAGTGTTGAATGTCGTCGAGCTGCTTCTGAACTAAATTTGCAGCTTCTGTATGAATCTCCATTTGACACTAAAATGGCAGTATCGTCTCGATAAGTAGCAATAGTAACAACATCAGTTTCAGGAAAGTCGCAAGTAAAAATTTAATAAAGAGCAGGACCCAGAACATTACCCTGTGGTATTCCGGCTTTTATTTGACATATGGCTGATGTGTCATCATTTACTTTGACATAGAATGATCTTTCATGTAGATAAGACTTTAAGGCCAAATTAAATGAAGTGAATTTTTAATTTGTATAATAGCCCTTGATGCCAAACTCTGTCGAACACTTGTTGAATGTCCAAAAATATGGCAGATCAATATTTTTTGAGTTCCACAAAGTCAGGGACTGTATTCACTATGCGATAATATTGCTCAGGAGTACCGTGCTTATGAGGATTGGTGATTCGGAACTATATTCTTATTTTCTTGTATTATTAGCAATCTACTACTTTGAATATTTTCGAGAATATTGCCAGCAAACTTATAGGTCTATATGAGGACACTGAGTTTTCAGGTTTATTTGGTTTAGATATCATTATTATTTCACCTCATTTCCATTGAGAAGGAAGTGGTTTAATGAGCAAGATTATTCCATATTCTTATAATTGAAAGTATATCGTAACAACTAAAAACAACAATAACTAATTATGTTCACCTTTCTGCCTGTTTGCCTTATTAAGTTTAAGTTATTAAATTTTTAAGTGTTTGAAGTGGGGGACCAGGGGTAAATTCCCCTGTTCCGCCCTCCCAATAGCTTCAGCTTGAAAGTGTACATCCTCCGTTGCAAGAAGATAACTAAATTTCACTCAGTTGTTTGAATTCGATTCAACGATAAATGAATTTGTTAGCTTTTTCCACTGCTGTGAAAAATAAATTCAATGTCATTGCATAATTTTTTGTTTGCATATATTTTTTTAATTTTTCTTCTATTTTTTTTTGTTTCCTCCTGTCGTTTTCATTAAAATATATGCTGATTATGATGAGCAGCAGTGAAAACTTAAGTTTATGGTAAAGTGAATATTCTTACTAAGTTTTTGCAAGAACAGAAGCACTGATAGTTAATCATAATGTATAAGTTTGTCTGAATGAGCACATAAAACACTCAATGAGATATAAGAGGGCATGGTACAATGCTTGCTTTCGTCATCACCTCTACAACGTGTGTGCATTGTTCTTTTTATTCAACTCATTTTTATTTTACCTCACCTGTTTCATATTTAAATTTGCCCTCTACTCCACAGTGTACCTATATTTTTCAAACCTTTTCAACTTTTCTCACATAATTTATCAATAAAGCGCTGCGATCAAGGTCAAACGCACATTCATGTTTTGAAAAATCACTTCTCGCATTTATTATAAAATTTTAAACGTAAAATAAATTCGAATTCAGTTTATGAAACTCACGCTTAGAAGGAAATAAAAAGGCTTTCAAAAACTTTTATTGCATCGAAATTGCAATGACTCGACTAAAAAAGATTTTATATTTTTACATTTTTTTTTACATTTTCATTGTTAATACATAAAATACATTTGATAAATGTTGTTCCTATTTGTAGCATAAATATTTATAGCTTCTCATACATATCCAAAAAGTTATTGGTTTAAGGGTGAACGGGGCTTATTTGAAATAGTGCTGCCAATATGATGCTCATTTAATAATATTATTTCTTTACCGAAAGATTAGATATGGTTTTTTTTTTTTAATGGTGTTCATCATAAAATAAAGAAAAGAAGTAATATAGATAAAAAAAATCATACTCGAGCCATAAATCGAATTCGGGACCGCAGAGCCAAAAGTCACGCTGCCACTGAGGCTGACAATGTGGTTTGTTCTGTTAAAACTTAACTACAACAGTGAAACTTCTTCTCCTTTTACGGCACAACAGGCGATGAAGGGCCTAGGCTGAGCTTCTTGCATGCGGTCATCCTGCGTGAGCTAAACTTAAGACGAATCCGACTCTTTACATCGAAATAGTGACACTTAACATTTTTTTGTTTATTGCCGATTTTTAAGTTTTTTGATTTAGAAAGGTATTACTTAGTAGTAGCTCTAGAATAAAGAAAAATCTCGTAATATTTACAACTTAGTTAACATTTCTTGGAATGATAGTTTTTTAGGAGACTATGAAGATTAAATCTAGAGGTTAATTTTCAAAGTCATGACTTAAGTTCATGTCAATTTCGTTATTTGAAGTTATATATAAACAGGCTTAATGAACAAATGTAGTCATCACAACAACAATGTATATAGAGACGGGCAAATCAGACGGCCGTTTCGGAATCCGCCACAATTCCTCATCAGTGATCTTAGTGATAGTTCTTAATCTTTCAATATCCTATATAAGCTACTAATATTTGAAATCATAACCCAGAATTACGGATTTGATTCCAAATATCTTCACTGAATAGAGATATTGAAAGAAACTACCACTACCGTTCTATACACTTATGTTGTTGTTTTTTCCCCATTGTAGCTAATCTGCATAACAGTTCGTTATTTGAAAGTCTAGTACATGGGAGAGTGTGTGTGTTTGTGAGAAAATGATTCTAGGTGTCATTTTTTCTGAACGGTCCCCATTCGATCAGTTCATGATAGTTTTTTAGGAGACTATGAAGATTAAATCTAGAGGTTAATTTTCAAAGTCATGACTTAAGTTCATGTCAATTTCGTTATTTGAAGTTATATATAAACAGGCTTAGTGAACAAATCTTGGAATTACCAAGCGAAAAATATTATTTTCTTTCAAGTAAATGAGACTTTTTAAAAAAGAAAATATTTTATTTCATTGAAATGTTCACTTGTAACTTTTTCCAAAAATCAGTAAACTTAGTGGTTTCAGTTACTTTTCTCACTTTGTAAAGGGTTACTAACTATGTTATATGGTACAACATTATTCAATATGGTATTAGTTATATTAACTAAATCTCACCAAGTCAATCTAATGTGGAAATATTTCCAAACATGCTTCTACATACCAAATAGTCAGTCTCCCTTATAAATTTTTTTTTTTTAAATAAAAAAAAAAATACAGCAAAAAAATTAAATGCTGGTCATTCTTGTTCGAACATATATGAAAAATTTGTATTAAAATCTCGTAAAAGTAAAATTTGTTTCACATTAAAGCGAAATTTGTTACTCAATCTTTAAATAAATAATTGTACCTAATAAAAAAAGCAAGCAAACAAGAACTGAAATATTTTCACACATTTTACTCGTGAAAATCGAATTAACGCCATTTTTTAGGATTTGTTTTACTTCCGGTACTTTCGGTTGATATATTTTGTTTGTTATTTTCATTTTGCATATTCAATGAATTCAAAAACAAATTTATTGAACTGCAAACTAAATTTGCCTGTGATAAGCAATAAAAAGGAAAGAAAATTTAGCTTTTGCTTAGTTTTTATTTGCTACACTTTGTGTATTCCATTGGTAAATAAAGGCAAGACAAATAAAATGAAAATCTTTTCATTATATGGACATCAAGACATGAAGCCAAGTTAATAGAAACTTTTACAACTCAAACGACGTCAACGTTGGCAACGACAGCGTTTATATTCATCGCCGTCAACCAACAAGAACAAGTAGGTACAATTTTCAATTTTCTAGCCAAATTGAAGGAAAACTCAAGTTGTAGTAGTAGTCGTGTGTGCTTATCACTTAAAATTCTGTATTTCAATTTGAAAATTTCTACAGCCCAGTAGTAAATTCTAACTTATCTAATTATATTGCCGACATTTTCGAGTACAATTCATTCATACAATCCAAATGTTATCCCTACCAATATTAAACTTTTAAAAAGAAGATTTTCCTGCTCCTGAATCCAATGAAAATAAGAGATCCTTGATAATGGTTCCCATTCGAGGCCGACCCTAGAAGATTACCGACTGGGATTGCTTCCGTATTATCTTCACACTTTAACGATATTCTTTTCATGTAAGCTCTAAGAAACAGTCAAAATGCATCCACAGAAGCGAACGACTCATAATATTTGAACGATGGAAATCATCTGTGCAATTTACTTGAGGAAAGCACATGTTGCCGATTGTCTTACATGCATACAAGTCATATACACACCCGCACACACACACATAGAGAACTAAACAATTTAAAATTCTCAAATGATATTACTGCTATTTTCTGCAAGTTACTTGCTGCTATCTGCTGGCTGCATGTTGCCTATTTCACACTACTACTACTATAGCGTGTGCATACAACTGGATCGTTTTCATTTCTATGCAATTTCCTAATTCCATTCAGCAACATTGCCATAATAGTAGCAAACGGAAGCAACACGAGCATATAGAATAAGAAGTGCTGCAATATTTTCTTATACATTCAGAACTCACATACATTCAAAATTTGCATTTATTTGCAAAATTGCAAACGAACGAAGGAAAAAAATCTAAAATTCACCTCAACACAGTGACAGCACGGTATGGCAAGCTACACCACACATACATATAATATTTAAAGCAGCAGCGCAATGGGACATCTCAGCAGCAAAGCCGACGTGGCTGAATGAATTTACGAATGGAAAACTCTAACGAATACTGGGACACGTGTCAGTTACACTTGCACTCATGCTGAACCGAACCGAACCATACTGAACTGAACACGAATCCATTGGATTTGCAAGGTAAGCTGGCTGCTTGTTGTTGTCCTGTCTTCTGCTGCTACGCTGCTGTGCTGCTATTATAAAGGTGCAAAATTTTAACTTCTGCTGCTACTACCTGCTGATGCTGCTCCACTGGGCAAAGTAGTCAATTTTTGTAGCTCATGTTGACACAGTACGTTGATACCATAATGCAACAAATGCAATTGTGAATATGAGTTTTTGAATGGGATTTTCGCTAGTTATGCATTAGGTACATTGAGCTTGAGATATTCACAAATTTGTATAAATTTTTGGATGTGCAATTTAAACGTAATACGTGTATGCATTTTTTTTTTTTTTTGAATTATTTTTATTCAAATTGTTGTTTTTTTCTTAAGAAAAACCTGAAATATTAAATTTTGTGAAGGAAGAAAAACTTGTTCAGTTTGGTTTGCTTAAAAAAATACCAAAGCCAACAGATTCAGAAGCAAAAAACGCAATTATTTTTACTTACTGTTATTTTAATAACAGTTAATCGCATATATTTATGGAGACATTAACAAAAGTTCGCTATTTAGAGCAAATTTTTATTACTCACGACACAGCCATAGGATTTAAGCTCAGTTCAACAACTTTCATTTCTTAGATCAATCTTGTACCTTCGTCAATTTCAGTCTTTTATATCGACGCGACAAAGATTTCGAGCGCTCTTTACAAGGATCGTCTTCCACTGAAAAATGTCCGACCAGAAATCTTTAAAAGCGCTTGGAAACATACATAAAGTATGACGCATTCACCTCGTTTTTTTTGTTATGGTATTTGTGGGAAACGTAGACGTCGAAATTAGTAGAAAGAGATAAATCGAAATTCTTACTATTCTGGCGGTGTGGTTTCCATGATCTTGCATCAATCATTCTACTTTTTCTCACCTCCATTCTTATCGAACATCATCTATCAACTTTGTATTTTTCAAAAATCAACAATTTAGTGAACTTTTGTTAGTCCTCCCGTATTTGAAATATTAAAATCTTCCAAAAAAAGGTTGGTCAAGGTCATCATCGTATAATAAATTGCAATTTTCAAAGATGTTTTTAAGTGATTTAGAAACTATTTAGGAGTTTGAAAGTAATGCATTACTACTAGGACAATAATACCAGGAGTCCTTTTTGTGTTTTAAGAACTTATCCTTTTTACACTAAAAACAAATTTTTTATTATGGATAATGACTCTTCATGTAGCATAATAAAAAAAATGGGTGTAATCGAGATTACATCAAATGATTGATTGGTCCTTTTCGAGAATATCCAATAAGTAATACTTGACATGCATTTACTAACAACATAAAACCCACAAATTGTATTGCTCTGTGTCATCTTTTTAAAATTCATGAAAATATGTAAAAATTAAAGCACTCAAAAAAAAATAAACAAACCAAACCAACGTTTGTAATAAAACTGCACTTAATAATCATGAAAGCATAAAATACTCATTTTCCAACACAGTTGCAAAAAACAAAAACGCTCAAAAAAGGCAACAAGAAAAAATAATTCAACTCTCAACTTCTGTATAAAAAAAAAACCTGCAATCTCTCAGCTCATTCGTCAACATCACTTTAGGCTGATTGTCAGTCTGTTGGGCTGCCTACCTTCCTACCTGTCTGAATGCCTGAATGTCTGCACCCATGCATGCTAGTCAGTCATTCAGTCAGGCAGTAAGGCAAGCAGTCAAATTGACATACTTGCTGAAAATTCCCTTGATGGTTGCCACTTGCATATTTTACGAATAGTCGTACGTACTGCAACTACAATTCTCCCATACACTTACATATCTACTTACCTACTATACATTTTCATGTAGGTTCTACCATTTTAGTTGTGTGTAGATCTAATAGTGACCCTCTATTTCTCTCTCTCTTCTTTTATAATATTTACAGGTGGACCTGCGACATATTGATGAACTGAATGGCACAAATGTTGTTGACCTCGGTGTTGATTTATCAGAATTTTATACATCTGTCGAATGGGATATTTTGGAAGTTCCTGCAGTACGGTAAGTTTAATATATAAATTCACATAGACTGGCACACATACATATGTACTTGTGTGTGCACATATATAGTATGTTTATATGTATATTTTGTGCCTTTTGAAGTTTTTGTTGTGAGCATGTAGTATAATTTTTGCGTTTTATCTTTTACTTTTTTCGTTTTTTGTTTTTTTTTATTTTTTCGTTAGAATAATTTGCAATTGAAGCTTCAAATTTACCTTCTGTAGAATTGACTCACGGCACTAAATTTGACAAGTGAAAAATGTCAATATCCAGTAAATCTTTACTTCATTCCTACTTCAATATTATAACTTATTTGTTGTTGGAAGTAGAATGAGACGACGAAAATGTATGCGCACAAGCGGAACTGAACTGTATGTAGAAATGTTATAACTTTAGTGTTTCATTTGCTGAAATTTACATGAAGATGTACGTATTTGAATAAGGGTGTAGGGAAAAGAACAGAACAAGGGAAACAGTTTAAACATTCGTTGCTTGTAATAAGAAATTAATGAAAATGTTAGCTGTTAAATAGCTGTGGAAATAAGCACTAAGTACTCATAATCTTTAGATGACGATTCAGAAAACATAATAAATTGATACACAAACTTTCAAATTTCATACAAGTATATGCATTTATAAACTTATGAGGCATTTATAAAACATACAATTTTGCAGAAATTCGCAAATTTTTGATCAGCTGTAGTTTGTAAAAAATGTAGACATTTTTCTAGATTTTTCTAGTACTAGACTTTGAAATAACGAACTGTTATGCAGACTAGTAGTAATGAGAAAAACACAACAACAAGTAAATATACAGAACGGTAAAGGTAGTTTTCTTTCAATATCTCTATTCAGTGATCAGTGAAGATATTTGAAATCAAATTTGGAGTTCTTGGTTATGATTTCAAATATTAGTAGCTTATATAGGATATTGAAAGATTAAGAACTGTCACTAAGATCACTGATGAGGAATCGCGGACGATTCCGAAACGGCTGTCTGATTTGCCCGTCTCTGTATACACTGTTGTTGTGATGACTACACGTTTACGTTCTTTAAGCCTGTTACACACTATTTTATGTAGATATGTTAAGTTTGATTGAATTTACTATTTTAAGTGCAAAATAAATATACATATTTACAATTATTGTTTTGCTAATTTTTATAAACTTAACCAAAATGTTTACCTGATTTACCTGATCCTTTTAGCTAGATAAAACCTAACAATTATAAATTATGAAATTCAGTGTAGATGTTCAAACATTATTGAATTAAAAATATATTCCATGTTTTTCACTTCACCCTTCACTTTACTGTACAATGTACACATTTGTGTGTTAATGTTTATTGTTGAGGCAACAAGCACGTTTCGTATGCAATTAAAAACCAAAAAAAAAAAAAAAAAGAATACTCACAATACTTGTGCATAGTACAAGGGATAGTTTTGGCTTGAGGCTTATGACATCATGCGAAGACAGCATAACAACAACAGTGGCATCAATCAGCAACTACAACAATTATGTACAAGAGCAACACCAACAAAATGTACATGCGAGTACAATGACAACAATAACCACATGTAGCTACACATATATACATGCAACAACAACAACAACTTCTCGAAATCGACTTTTGTCATTGCCCTCGAGATGTGCTTTTGTTTTAAACGTTTTCTCTTTACATACACATTCATATCTGCCTGTCTGTCTATTTCTAGGTTTGCCTATCTGTATAACTTGCTATTATTCGCCACATATATGTAGGTACATACATACATACATGTTTACATATATATGTACATATGTGTGGATATTTATGTAAGTACATACCATACATCTCTATGTGTGTGTATATTTATTTAAATGCGCCCAAAGGTATGCAACTATGTAGTACATTATTGGTACTGCGAACGTGTTTCATTGTATTTGTTGTACGTCCCTCTCTTTCGCTCTATCTTCCTCCCTCTCCACGAGTCCTTATTGCTGATGCTGCTTCTACCGCTGCGGATGTAATGACGATGCTGCTGCTTTGTTTTCGCATATTGCTCACGTGACTCAAAATTGCGATGGAGTACGTGTTTCCGCTTACAGCTGCTAGTAACAAAATAAATGCTCGTACCTCGTACGTTAAATAACATTATTTTTAATTTCATTCATTTTAATGCTGTTAATTTTCAGTATTTTCAACATCAATTAAAAAATGCAAATTCTTTTTCGCGTACTCAAATGAAAAAATAATTTTTATTTATTGTTTGCTGACAAATTTTTATGAAACTCTACCAAAAGTAATAAAGAATGTCGGGTAGTCCACGTAGTAGAAAAAGATAATTTTTTTTTTCGTTTTTTTGGAATACATTTGGACACAAAAATGAAACTTTGAAACAATTAATTTTTCTTAATGTCTCACAGGAAGCAAAAAAACAACACCAATTCCTTCCCATCAAATTCAACACTTCCGCATTTATTGCGCACTGATCAAGGATATTTTCTTTTCTGCTACGAGAAAAATAAAAATATAAAAATAATAAAAATAAATAAAATACCAGAGGTTTTGCCTTTTAGTAGCACTAATATTTACTTAATACCAAAGAAATAAAGACCGCCCTCCTCGTCTTTGCACTTATGGGGGGAAAAATGGAGCGTACATAAGAAAGACAAAAGCACGCAATGAAACTTTTTAAATTAAAAAACTTTTGCCACTTGCAACATTTACTCACAACAACTCTCACATGCACGCTTACGTTCACACACAAAATGCTACCTACTACCAACACATAAGCATACACAAATACCATTGCCAAAACAAGTAACTTTCTCATTCAAGTTCATTTTTTGGGGCCAAGCGAGACTAATTTGTCAAGCAGGTTTTAAATCTTGAAATTGCCCGCGCTCCCTTCGACTGTAGAGAATCCAAGTAGCAGCCAAGAGCATTAAAGTAGCAGCGAAAACAAAACTCTGTGCCAAAAAGTTTACATGTGTTTATAAACACGTCGTCTATACTGTGATGCCAAGCCATGCCATGCCACGCCTCCACCTTAAGCCTTTTGCTACTGTTGCCTGGTATTCAAAAACAACTAAAATAAGCGAGTGACGTTCGCTTTATCACTCGCTTACTTGCTAGCAATGCTAAATTACCGCAACATCTCGTTGAAGGAAACGTTTGGCAAAGCACTTAATTGATCGCTGCCATTTGACTTGGAAAAGCACACACACACACGTATACATATATATAAACACTTACACTTATATGAGTTTATGGCGCATGCATTGACATTCATAGCGTCGCGGCAAGTAAATTACATTCATGCGTATGTTTCTGCATGCATAACTATATATGTGAGACTCTCGAATGTACTTAAAAGTAGTATTGCTTTGAAAAAACATTAAAAAGCTATAAATTTTGGCACATTACTGAAATTGAAATCTACGAAATTTATAGAAAAATGTAGGAGAAAGTTTATTCAATAAATGAAAGTGAATTGAAGTTGAAATGAGCTGGAAAGAAAATCGAAAATGGATTGAATTTCTATGGAAAAAAATCTATGGAAAATAATAATGGTGGTATTTATGCTAGAGTGTTAATGATACCTCAGTAATTATTATTTCCCTCAAAGACTTTTATATACTGGAGTGATCTTTGATTGCTCGTAGAACTTTACTTGTAAATACTTACCACTTGCTCCAGTTTACCAGTTGCCAATCAGAGTTCTTCCTCTTCATGAAATTTTTTTGCTCCACTTTCTCTGCTGTCTTCTTTGCGCACTTATTATCTTTGTCCATTTTTTCACATTTACTGCTCAAAGAATTAAAATTTCTCTTCTCTAGTAATTAATAACTTCTTGAAATTATCGTTAAATTTTAGTTTATGTACTTACACTTTGGCCTGAATTTATGGATATTCAATTGAGATTTATAAATATTCAGCAAAATTTTCAAATGAGAGTATAGAAATATTTCATTCTAACAAAAATAGATATAGAATATGGATAATCTTTTTGAAAAATTTGAAAGTATGAGCTTAAAGTGAAAATCTAAGGAAAAAGGTATGGGCTATTGAATAAAATCGATAGTGAAATATTTTTAAAACAAACAATTTCAATTTGCACTAATGTGTAGGTGTAATTTAAACGCACAATACATAAAAATATTTCAGTGTCATATTGCTAAATACACACACACATACGTATATCTATTATGATACGTTTATGTATGAGTTTATTTTGTTCATGTGCAAGTACATAAAGACTACATAATCAATAACTTGGTCCTCGACTTACCACATTCACACACATATCTACACAGAAAAAAATATTTAGTACAGAAAAAACTTTGTTGTAAATAACAAGAATAACAACAAAGTTGTTATATTTGGCAAATGTCGTTCCAAATATATTCGTATGTACAGTATACCGCCAAACCATTAGAAACACCACACATTTTCTCTAATTTTGTTTGTAAATGTGTTAAAAAGTTGGTGCCGAACTTTTTTTAGGGAACTGTTTTCTAGTGACAATTTGAAACCTATTAGTTAAGTAATAATGGAGAAGTTCTACCATACCCCTCTTCTTTGTACCAAAAATAAAACATATAGAATGTATTTTGAAGTATTATGTTATAAATCAGTGGCCATCTCTGATTTTTTTTTTGCTTGTACCATAAATGAATAATTATTCCGCGAATATTCTATATCTCTCAAGTGACTTCAGTAGCTCCACAAAGGTCAACGTCGCACAGTGCGTCGACGTAGTGTAAAATTTGGCAAAAGTCTAAGGAGTTGAACGATTTTTATGAAATTTTGTACATAAGTTAATTCGAGGGCGCCGAATCCGAAAATGAAAAAAGTCAGTTTTTTAAATCTATCGGTCGTCAATTGAATTTTAAGTGAGCTTAAACCCTGGTTTTCGAAGTAAAACTCGTTAAAAAGATATAAAATGATGTCGCTGCACACTTGATTATTAACTTTTCAATTTATTGTAAATGTAAATAAAGGTAACCAGGAAGATGAAGAAGTCAAAACTAAAATTGCAATTATGTACTGGTGTTTAGTACTATTTACTACCTTATAATTGCTTTTAAATTGTACAAAACAGCAAAAATTATTTATGTGTCATATATGTGAATAATGTTAGAGCTTAAAAAATCTAAAACTGAAGAGTTTTTTGCTTGCGACTTAAACACTATGTAAGCCTCGCATTTTTCAAACACGAAAAATTGCGTTTGGACCTATTTTCAAAATAACTTTTTTGGAAAAAGATAGTCGAAAGTATGTACTATAAATAAATAAATTTTTTTTTGTGACCTTTTTTTTTTGTCCTTTGAATTTGGATTTTTGGTTTTTTCCATAAAAAATTTAAATTTTTAAGCTTCTATTACAAATAGAGCTTAAAAAGATAAGGAATAAAAATATAGCTGGGATATATCCCTAATTAATTAGAAATAAATACATGAAATTTTGTTATAAAAGTTCTCATAGTTCTTTTGTGGTAGACTGTTTTGTAAAATGCTCAACTGAGTAAAATATCTCCACTTTGACGGATTACACCGGTCTTCAAGATGTGTTTTTACCAAAACTGTTATTGTTTCTTACTTGCTTCAATTATTACCTTTCAAATGGTACCAAATTTTTGGAATTTTGGTACACAAAATTTTGGACTTTTGCCTTCTGTCGACGCACTGTGCGTCGGCTTAAAAAGGAGACTCAATAAATGTAGTTTCCTCTACTTTTTTCTTACCATGAGCTTCCCAGAAAATGTTATTGATTAAAAAAAAGATTTAAAAAAAAGTTAACTAAATTTCTTCAGTAAGGATAAACTTTTTCATTATTACTTGACAAATCGATCCTAAATTGTCACCAGAAAACAGTTCCTGAAAAAAAACGTTTGGCAACATCTTTTTAAAACTGTTAAAACTCACTGCATTTATAAACAAAATTAGAGGAAATTAGTGGTGTTTCTAATGGTTTGGCGGTATACTGTATATGAAATCAAAGCAAAACATTTGTGCATTTGCATGTATACTTGTGTTTGTGTTTGCTTAAATGTTCGACTCACATAACTGACGAGTTCTTACTTTCATTGCATACATTTACTTCTCAGGGGCATTTAGTAGCTATTTTAAGTTTAGTTTATCTTTGATATCCAACAACTGCAAACATGTTGCACAGTGAAGAAAATTTCAAGCTGTGAAAGTACTAAAACCACATTCGCTCTTTTTCTTGTTCTTGTTTTTCTTCTCCTGCTTTTTTCCATTTTCTCATGCCACTAGAGTTGATCCTGCATTGTCGCTGCTGTTGTCTGTCGCACAGTGATTAAATTATGCTTTAATTAGATACAAATTTTCTGAAATGCATAGTTTTTATTGCAGTTGTAAAGACCACACCCTTTTGGGCATTTCTGAAGCACATCACAGCTTTGAAATGAATAAATTTGACTTGACTTCGACATTCTGAGCTTTCTGCTTGCAACTCAAGCAACCAGGATTATGGCCAAAACTCAAAACATCGGCTTCGGAGCTTTAGAATTCTCAAAATTCCACTGATTTCAACTTAAGCAATCACTGCGTGAAAAATTATAACGATCGGATTATTACCACGCCTACTTCCCATACTAATGAAACCGCGAAAAGGGTATAACTTGGTATTTATTATAGATATGATCATGAAATTTTATTTAGTATAGTATATGCCCTTGCATGGTAGCACGATAGCACAAATTGTAAAACTTTCAATCCGTACAACGAAAAAAAACAAAATACGCGTCATTTTGTAACACTTAAAAACTTTTCCTACAACGACACCGATGTTCAATGCAATGAAGTAGTATATTAAATGCAACTCTGTGCCTCTCTCTCACGCTCTGTGTTTACATTTATTTTACTAGACTTACAAAATCATCCTATTATTATTGCCATATACCATTGCAAAAATGGAATAGATTGGATTATTACCACGCCCACTTCCCGTATAGGTATGCTAAGTTTTTAAAATCCTATAACTTGAAACCCATTGTAGATATAGTGATGAAATTACATATTCTGGTAAAAAAAATAGCATATCATTATTTCAAGGTAAAAATTATAAAGATCGGAATGTGGTTACGCCTTCCTCTCATACATGTGAGACATTAAAAATACATAATAAAAAATAAAAATAAAATATAAATATTTTGTAAATATATTTATATGAGAGGTATGCGCAACGCTCGTATCTTTATTCGGACCAAAAACTGTATATTTCTACTAAAAATTTTTAAAAAGCAGTAAGTCGATTTGAAAAATACTGTATATTTCGCGGGACCAATTTTATTCAATGAAAATTAACAAGAAAACTGAATTATCTATCATCTGAATCGTCTCAGTTTTCCATTTCAATATCTCCTTCTGTTGTTGTTGTATTGCATTTGTCCTTAAAAGAAACTTGACGAAACGATTCCGGCTTTGTTATGAGGTATTTATAGAAATCAGCGCATGGATATTTCAAGTTACATTTGATGATCAGAATCGCTTTCAACGTTTCCACTTCTAATCGAGTTATGTCGCCATTGCTCTCTCTGACGTTTTTCACTGCGATTTGAATTTCATATTTTTTTCTTAGCTTAAACGCAGTATATTGGTGAAAAAAGCGGTATGCGGTTTTGGACCCTAAAAAACAGTATACTACCGCAAAAAACTGTATAGATACGAGCGTTAGGTATGCGTGATAATGGTCCGATAGCTCTGGCTGATGTTCAAGATAAGAATGTAATTTAATGATTATATCTGTAATGGGTTCAAAGTTGTTGCGTTTTTAAAATTTCACATACATTTATATTGGAGGTAGGCGTTGCAATTACCCGATCAAAAAGTTTTTCATACAGATTCAATAAGGCCTAAGACTGATTCCGTATACCAATTTTCGTCAGATTACCATTTAAAATGAATGAAATATAACACCTTAAATAACTACCTATGATTAATTAAATGCTATGTGATGCCATATTTTTTCTTGTTATTAAAGCTGTGGTATAAAGTTGCAGATCACTTACACCTTATTCTAAAGTACATGCATCACATAATAAAAGACATAACAATCTTATCTATTAATAAAACACAGAATTTTTTGAGATATTGAGTTCAAAGTTATTGTGGGTGTAGCGCAAGCATTCGATTTCGGTCATATGATCACCACGAACCCGTTTACAGCGATCGATTCTTTGGACCTAATTTTCCACCACTCTCGCACACATTTCGACCGGAACGTTGGCAATTTCGCGTTTGATATTGTCTTTGAGCTCGTCTAAAGTTGCTGGCTTGTTGACATAGGCCAGTGACTTGATATAACTCCATAAAAAGAAATCCAATGGCGTTAGATCGCATGAACGAGGCGACCATCCCAACGGACCATTTCTCGAGATAACACGTTCACCGAATTTTCCTTTCAATAAATCGATTGTGATGCGTGTGTGGCTAGTGGCACCGTCTTGTTGAAACCACATATCGTTGATGGCAAGTTTATCCAATTCTGGCCACAAATAATCTTCCAACATAGCACGATAGCGCTCTCCATTGACGGTAACATGACGGTCGTTTTCGCTGTAAACGGGCTTGTGGTGGTGGGCTCATAAAATGTAATGCTTGCACTACACCCACAATAAATTTGAACTCAATATCTCAAAAAATTCTATGTTTTATTAATAAATAAAATTGTTATGTCCTTAATAAAAAATCGTTTATGATGGCTTTTATTTTCGCTCATCCATTAAAAAAAAATAAAATGCTGAAAAAGTTTAAGAAAATGGTAAATTAATTTTTTATCACATCCGTTAATAGTGTAAAGTTTTTTCTTTAATATGAGACCAAAAATAAGAGTCTAGCTTTAGTATTCGCCAAGTAATTACACTTTATGTGCAACACATTTTCAACAATATTAAAACTATCGGCAGGATTTTGCAGCTTTCTACGGTCATACAGCCAGTTCCTTTGCCTAATTTGAATATCCTATGTGTGGATTATGTTGAGGGATCTATTGAGAGTAAACCCATATACTTTTGGATTCAAACCGAGATAGTAGATTTTTCGAATTTTGGCCAGCAAGATTTTTCATAGGCCTCACAGTGCACTGCATCAAACTTTTTCTTTATCTCCTCTGCAATGACACTACTACTTTCTTTTTCATTTCCAAGACTTCAACAATTTTGAAATTTTTATCTTTTAAGAGTAATTTTAAAATTAAACAAAGAAAGCGTTGTAAATATTTTTATTGAAAGAAAGTTAAGTTTTTTTTTACTGTGCCGTCGCCAGAACAAAAATATTCAGTCGCATCCTTGAACTACTCGTATTTAAGGCCAAAAACACAAACACACATAATATACACATATATACAAACAACAACAACAAAAGTTAGCAAACGAGAAAGCTCAGAGCACAAAAGAGCATAAATGTGATAAATCACCGGAGCACGAGGACATTGCCGCTTATGCTGCTGCCGCCGCCGCAACTGCTCGACTGCTCGTCTTGCTACCGTTGCTGTAGTCGCCAGCAAACGCCTTTGAAAATTGTGGTTGGTGGCTCACAGTAGGTAAATGTGGCCCACCAGTGGTGCGGTTACGTAATGTCATCTTGCATTACGTTCACTCTCGGTGTGTATATGTGTGTATACTACGAGTTAATTTCATGGTTTTGCGATTCTTTGCTGACAAGAAAGAGCAAGCAGCAGCCAACAGTGGCAGCGGACGTGGCAGCATCAACACACTAAAGCAACTTTTCCGATACTTGAATCTTGAAGGTTTCTTCTTCTTTCACACAACACAACTTATCTTTAAAGCAAAACTAATGAAAAAGCTCTAAAGCAACTACAACTACTATAACTACAACTACAGTACTGTAAGTGAGCAAAGTTTTATACACTATATGTAGGTATATTAGTCACGTGACTTTTAAATAAAACTGCAATCAAACTTCATTTACCTTAAAAAGCAGAAGGAAAAGAAGAAAAAAAAGGAAGAAATGTCTCATTATATTATGCAATTTTAAAGTTCTCTATTTTGCTTTTGGCTACTCATCATCGTCCCTCGTCGTCATCAATATTTTTCTCATTTGTAGACTTCGTCTTCTACTTCTTTAGCTTTGTAACTTTAACGCTTACTTCATTCACGTTACTCTTGGTTTCGTTGTCGAATTTCACGTGATGTGCTCACGTACACTTGCAAACATATTTACCGTTGTTTCCTTTCTGCCAGTGGATAATCTCATTTCCTTTCGACTGACATCTACACGCCGCCTCCGCATCCGCCGCCAGCATTCACCGACGTCTTCGTAGTCGTCGAAAATGCCTCCACCTTTCTTTTTTCGACACTAAGACCTTCTCGAATGATGACGATGATGACAACGACAACGGCAACGTCTATGGAGATGGCGAGTCAAAAACAAATAAAAGTAAAATAAGAAAAAAATGAAGTCGAGTAAGAAGGAAAAGAAGTCAGCTTGTCGTAATGACAGCTGCACAACGTGTCAATGATGCGGAGGCATTATATGTGTTTCAGTTTCAGTCACGATCTATTTCTTTTACTTAGGCATGTAGGCAGGCAAATGGGAACCTCTATTTCTCTCACTCACGTACTCTTTTGTTGACTCTCTCTCTCTCTCTGCCTTTCCCTCCCTCTCTCAATAATCTGCCTTACGTAGAAATATATGACTTCCTTCAATAGGGAAATTCAATTTTTCATTGAGCATTATAAAATATGGCTTTATTGCGTTTCCGAATTCGAAGCTACGTAAGCTTATGTGGATGCGGCGCGTGGAAATTTCTTAGTGTGGGTGAATTGCTAGTTGGGTTGGGAAGCAGGGTGCAAGTAGTTATGAATTATAAGATGATTGTGTCATATTGATAAGACCTGCCAAACATATTTTCCAAGAATTTAATATGCTGAAAAATTATTTATGCCCGAAATTTATTGAACTTGATGACCAAAAATATTAAAAGATATTTCTCGGTATCATAGCATAGTAAACTTTTATAATTAATAAACAAATTGTTTAAATTTATTAAAATACTATGTTAACAATATAAAAGAATTGAGTCCCCAAAAATAAAAGGGCTCATGAAAAGTTAATTTTCTATACCAAACTTCAATGTTTAAACCAATTTTATTAGGAAACCTCCATTTTTGGCCAAACATTTTTTAAACTTCTCCACAGTACCCGCAAAAAGTCTGAAGCACGCTGTTTTAAAAACTAAAAAAATTAAAAATTTAATTCCTTTTGAGTAATGAGTAATGAGGTTTCAAATTGTTTCAAATTTGTATGTCTCATTTGAAATCTGTTGACATTTGGCGTAAGCTAAAGCTTTTTTAAACTTCATTTCAAATTCAGTTGAAGATTTTTCATGCTTCTCAAAAAGTTTTGAAGATTTTCTTTGAATTTGCTTCGCTTTAATTTCAATTTAATTAGATAGAATTAAGATTTTTTCTTGAATTTTCAGTTCAGTTTAAAAACATTTAAAATTCTGCACAATTCAATTCAAATTTACACCTTTAATTTTCACATTGATTTCCCATTCACTTTCACTTAATAATAAATAATATGTTCTAAAAACCTTAAAACTAATTCCGAAAATGTTTTTCCTCCATCATCGTTTTTCAGTTAAACACATTAAATATTTCACACATAACGTAAAGCAGATGAGGAAGAACCTCATCAAATAAAAATCCATTTACTTAGACTCAAACACTCATAGAAACTTTCAGCATGGCGTAAGGTTCTCGTTCCTTACTACTTCGCCCACTTTCCAGCCTCTACAACATTGTAGAATTGAAATGCTGTGCAAACAACAGTGAAGCAAACACTGAAAGCATTATGTTAAACTTTGAAATTAATTAAGTTTGAAGTACACGATGCCATCGATGGAGCAAGCGATGCAGACGAAGAAGACGACACTTAGTTGCCTTTAACAAATTAGGTGTGACTGAAGTATTCTTTACGTTCCCATACATTCACACACACACATCGACATAATCATGCCATACCACGAGAAAAGTGACAGAGTACAAAAGCATTTTAATCCGTTAGTTACATTAATGCGATTGACTTATCTACTAACCGCCTTAAATTATTCTACACAAATGCGTGGCTACATATTTTACTGCAGAAAAAATTACAATTTCATTGCTGCATTTTTCCGACATTTGAGTGAAATAAACTCACGAAAATCCGATAAAAACAGAGCAAAAGTAAGGCACCAAAAATAGAGTAAAAACAAAATTGCGATTCGCCTACGCGACCACAGCTAAAAGTTTCTATGACATGGTGTTTACATACATTTGGATGTGTGTGTGTGCGTAGGTGTGCAAGAATAGTACCATGCGCCTCACTACCATCCATAATTCCCATCACGTTTTGCAATTTTCCCTTGGTGTAATTCATTTTAATATGAATCGCATTATTGTCATTCGTTGCTATTGTTGTTGTTACTGCTGCTACTTCTGCTGTTTGTTGTTGTAGCTGCTCGTCTCTTTAGATATTATTGTGTTTCTGCCATTATCTTAGCGGTACTCACAAAAAACAAATTGTAACCAAAACTGAAGCGAAGTCTATTTGAAAAATGTATTCGAGCAGAAATATGACAGAAGAGAACTCGAACCCGAACCCGAACACTATCCTCCCGTCCTTCCCTTGCACTCTAAAAATTAATACTGCAGCTATAAGCGTGTAAGCATGTAGCAAGCAGCACGTACGCTGTAAGTAAAAATAAATACATGGCGAATATTAACTGCAGAAATGCGAAGATATTTTTTATACTTTACGTTATGTTGCTTTAAATTGTGTTACGTTACGTTCTGCGTTAGAAATAATGGCAGCGGCATCATTTAGCATCATAGGGGAACTAAAACAGAAATTATACTACAGCAGATTCAAGTGACCTTGAAACATTTTCTAAATTTTTGTTAAATTTAATTGAAAATTCGACCTGCATACAGTTGCAGAGGTTCAAGCTAAAATTAAATAGGAATTATAAATAATTTGAACTTTCTTTTAGGTGATACTTGGAGAGAAAGTTTTGTGAACATTTCTTTTTTCTATTTTAAACCAGTGTACAAATAAATGGCAGGCAACTCATAGAACTTGATCAAAAATTTCGTTGCTGTTAGAAATCGTTGAGTCTACAGTTCCTTCTTTAATTTGATAGGCACACATTCAACCATTCAACTTATATAAATAAATACTAAATAAACCAAATTTCGTTTTCAATCTCAAAGAATCAAAGAATCCAGTCTAGTATGGGCTAATTAATAAATAAAAAATTTAAAAATCCCATTTTGATTTAGAATTTCAATCAATTTGCTATCCCCAAAAATAAACAATTATTTTCTGCTTTATTGAATATTGAATGTTGCCTGCCAATGTAAATATGTATATTTGTATGAACGTACAGTAAATGTGTGCTAAGATTATTTGGAAAATAAAATTTTAACCTTTTTCTGCAATTTCATTCATATTAAATGAGGTTTCTACTTTTCAATGCAACACATACATATCGACTCACAACTACATATATACATACACACGAAAGGGTGCTTTGGCACTTGAGGCAAAGTTTGCCTTAAAAAATACACAAACAGAAAATTCACTTTCTGATTATGACACAAAACTGAATGACCCGACGAGAGTAACGTCATCATCATCAGCATTAACAACAAAAGCACCAACAATATGAATGTCATGAACGTCGTCAACTTGTTGTTGGTAGAAAGAGCCATTATGGTTATTGGTGGCGGTAGTTGCCATGTTACAACATAATGACTTAATGTAAAAGTGATTGACAAAATGTGCTCAAGTGGTTAAAAGTAAACAAAACCAAACTGATGAGGAAGAAAACTCAATCAGCGAACGACGACGATGAAAGTTTATACCCTCAAAAAAAAAAAAAAGTAAAAATATACTGCACGTTCATAACTGGAAAATGCTGAATAATTAACAATCTTTTTAAAAGTCAGGTGTGTGTATGTGTGTGGTTGTATATCTGTTTACACTCATGCCTATGAGTCGCGTGTGTGTATGTGTGTGTGTGTACTTTAGGCACCTTTTCATTGCTAAGAAACATTTCTCTTTTTATTTATATTTAAGTAATTATTACAATGCTATTTTCATTTTTCTTAGTTAATTTACTCCACATTTTTAATAGAGTTGCCATACAATTTCACGTTCACAACCCCACCCACTTTCACACACTGCATGACTACGTATTTTTCCATTTAATTTTGCTTGAAATTTGCCAAAATTAACTAAGAGGAATGAATACAACAAAGTAAAAGTAAAGGAGAGCATGAAAGTGAAAAAGAAAAATAATATCAGCACTCAACTTTGCCAATCAGTGCCCAATGTATTCTCATTATGAGTCCTATTTTTTGTTGGTTGCGCCAAGCGCGTAGCAAACGACACAGCAGCAACAACAACAACAACAACCACAACCAAACAAAAGTAGAGGAAAAAAAATTGTTTATTGGCGCCGCAGGATATCTCTTGCTACAAAGTAAAGCGCAAGCAGCAAAGGTTGCCAACAATATCTGTGTAATAACTATTTCCGTTTCTTCCAATTTCACTTTTTCTTCTTTTTTTTTTTGTTTTGCTGCTAGAGTGCCGCAAGTTTTTCTGTATTTTTTTTTTCTTTTTTTTTTGCGAATGATTTATTGTGTTTCAGATTGTTGTTTTTATATATTTTCATTCTTAATTCTATTCTGTTTTGTTCGATAGACCGCCGCAGAAATGCTTCCTTTGAATTTGATGTAGGTCTTTGTTCTTCTCTTCTTACGTTTTACGGTTAACTTCTTAAGATTTTACGGTTTTATGTTACGTTTTTTGTTGTTGTTTAGTTTTGTTTGATACTTTTGCCTTCTTAACTTTTTTTGCCAGCGCATACATATGTTTTCATTTCATTTGTACATTTTGTTTACTTTCCCTCAACTCGGCAACCCTACACCTACACACGGGTGCCGCCCACTATGAAAGTGAATGAGCTTAAGTATTTGTGGGTTGTTTGCTTTATTGGCTCAAATTTTTTAAAATGCTTTACAAATCCTGATCGGATCTACGTCACTACTTCTAAGGTATGTAGATCTACAAGGATCTACAACAACAACTATAACTACTTTTATGTTGCGTATGATATATTTGTACATGAGTGGAAGGGACCTACCGTTTTACGGTGGATCCGAAGGGGAATGTGATAATGTTCTCCCTTTTTTCGGTGCCGTGCTTGTTATTTTCGTTGTATATTTTTCTTTTTCGATTGTACTGGGAATCAAACGCTGAAATTCTGCGCAGCTGTCCAGTACATTCGACTTTTTCCCTCTACTCATTCTGAGAGGTTAGGATATTAACAAGGCATCTCGATTTTATCCGTTGGCACTAATATTCGTACTACAGTGATCCACATGATATTATTAGATGAGTATGTAGCGTTTCAGATTATGTATGTATGTATGTATGTATTTCCAATTGAGATTGACTAAGATTAACCATAGGTTAGGTTGGAGTGGCTGTCGAGAGACACACTTAGGCCTGAACGGCCCTACAGTTTAACGCCGATTCCGAACGGTTTTGCCATTACCAACCAAGGTGTGTACTTGTACACTATCTTATAATTCTCATATATTGGGAGTATGACTGTATAAACTCGTATTTTTTTCGTAATTTGGACATTTATTGTGAAAAAGTGATTATAAATTTCTTCTTTAAAGTATTGTTCATCGTTAGTAACAACCTTTTCCCATCTTTCTGGTAGCATACGGATTCCGCGTCGAAAGAACTCCTCATCTTTTGAGGCTATCTACGAATCGACCCATTTTTTGAGTTCTTCGAAAGAACGGAAGTGCTGTTCGTCGTGTCTATTCTCATATTCTGGCCTCTTATCCTTTAATGCTCGGCTCAAACGCATCAATTGTAGTCGGTAGCGGTCGCCAGTGATTCGGTTTCAACAGCTCATAATACACGACATCTTTCATATCCCACCAAATACACAGCATGAGCTTGGATCCATGGATGTTCGGCTTTGCCGTTGATGTTGATGCATGTCCGGGCGGTCCCCATGATTTTTTACGCTTTGGGTTACCGTAACGTATCCACTTTTCATCGCCAGTCACAATACGATGCAGAAAACTTTTTCTTTTCTGTCGGTCAATCAGCAGTTCACATGTGAAAAATCGTCGTTCGACGTCTCTCGGCTTCAATTCGTACGGCACCCAATTTCCTTGCTTTTGAATCATTCCCAATGCTTTAAATCATTTAGAAATGGTTGGTTTATCAACTCCTAAAGATTCTGCAAGTTCTTGTTGCGTTTGACATGAATCTTCTTCGAGTAATGCCTTCAATTTTTCATCTTCGAACTTTTTCGGGCCGCCTGAACGTTCCCTGTCTTCAACATCAAAATCACCACTTTTGAAACGGGCATACCACACCTGACACATTCTAACGTCTATAGCACAGTCAGGATAAGCTTCAGTGAGTAAACGATGTGCTTCAGTTGCGTTTTTCTTTAAATGGAAGAAGCAAATTAGAGCTTCCCGCAAATGTTGTTTTGTTGGCACGAAATTCGACATTTTCAGCTATAGTAAAACACTTTTGTAAAATTGTGAAAATTATTTGACACATCAATTCTTATAGTATTTTTGGCGCTCTTCGAGATAGAATAGCTGTCAATGTCAAAAAATTACGCGTATGATAGATATGAAGTTAGTCACAATTACGAGTTTATACATTCATACTCCCAATTCTTTATATTGATAGTGAATATAAGAAAGTTATGAAAATTAACCACCTAACGAAGACGGGAATCGAACCCGAACCTCCCGGATGAAAGTCTAGTGCACTACCCACTAGACTTTCGAGGGGGTCTCAAGACTAACCATATGTAGGGTACCCGATTATTTCGAAAAGACCGAAACATTATTTCGCATTTTATTCTTTTTTTTTTCTTTGGAAGGCACAAACATTATTGATGCCGCAATTGACTTAAAGTTTTCGCCCACACTCCAATTCTAAACAACAACAACAACGTGCATTTGAATTATTTTAACATATTTATCATTTGGTCAACAACAACTACAAATTTGTTGGCTACAATTTTTAACTAAATAGAAGAAAGAACGAGCGAAACTTTAAGATTTGAGTAAACAAAACACAGAAAAGAAATAAGTTTTTCACTTTATAAATCATTTATGTGTAAGTAGTTTCCTTTTTTCTTTTACTTTCTGCCCCCTTTACCCCTATGTCTTTCTCCAAAGATTATGATAGGAGAATTTATGAAGAGGAACTTTTCGCATTTTGTGGTTTTGCTTTAAACAGAGCATTTAAATCTAAAAATAAGCAAAATATATTTACAAAGACCTTAAAAACTTTTAGCAAAAGCAACGAAAAAGCAGATGTGGTTTTCAAACATTAACAATTTTTTAAAAAAATTATTGTTGGAATAAAGTTTATTTTTCTATTTACAAATATACATGTGCTCATATTTTTCTATACACTTTTATATGATACTTTTAAAGTATTATTAACTTATTAGCATAATTTTATGGTACGTTTTGTATTAACTCAAATGTTTTGTTTTTTTTTTTTTTTGAATTATGGCTGTTGTCATTTTGTTTTTGACTTTCAAACTAAAAATGTTGTAACATTTAAGTAAAACTATTTGTTTATTTACATATTTGTGTTTCATTTTAATTTTTCATCTCCATTTTCAATTGTTTTCAAATATATAAAATACGAACAAGCAGACACAAACAAAAATTTATTGAAAACAAGAACGAGAATCACAAGCATAAATGATACGCTATGCAAACAAACATTATACAAATAAAGCAGACATGCATGCATACATCATACCTAACATGCATACATTTATTTGTGTGTGTGGGAATAAATGCACACATACACATGCACGTATCTGTGGTAAAAAGGCGAAATAGCTTAACTCGAATTTTGAAATACTTACCTGAAATCTGACTATTACCATTATTATTCCACTTCCAAATTTGGCAGCTCATAATTTAGACTAATTATTTCAATTAATAGACTTAAAAGAAAATAATACCAGAAGCATACCAAAAAGTCGTAGAACGGAGTTAGTTGACGAGAGCGGAGAGACGAAAGGGGACGGGTATACCATGTACCGGCCAATTCGTTCTTTTAACATTTCTTTTTATTCTTATGGATTTGCAAATTTAAATTGGCTGCGCTTTGATTTTGGGTTTTTAATTGTGTGTTAAATACAATTTGTACTTAATATTTTTGAAAGCATATGAATCGCGTGGTAAAAGTGTTTAAAATTAAGGAAACATAAATTTAAATAAGAAAAAGTAAATAAATTACAACTAACTAGATGTAATTACATAGTTTCAAATTACCACCAACTGTGTTTCACAATACGAATGTCAGCAAAAGTAAAAGCAGAATCGCTCAAAAAATCCCTCTGTGTGGAAAGGCAAGTGGCAAGACCATAAAAGAAGCGGATAATTTCTTTTGAGAAAAATCTACTGGTGGAAAAGTGGACTTAAACGAGGAAGACCCAAAAGTTAAGCACTGCAACCCAAAACATTTTTTGTCTAACTCTAATTAGGGCAAAAGATGCTCTACTACTTTAGTGATAACTAGAACACGACCGATAGAAACGGCTTATTGTAAATTCTCTTGAAATAATATTTTTCTTCCTCGCTTACTGCTCAACAACTCCTCAATAAAAGCTAAGAGACCAAAGTTGAGGCACCGAACAATCAAATCGGATCTGGAAGAAACTGCATTGTTGAATCGGTTCCAAAACAGAACCGATTAAAGTATTATGAATCTCGCTTAGAATACTCAATCTAACTAATGCCTGATCATAGATTCTCCTAAAACATTCCCACATTTTCCTGAATATTTCATAGTTATCCAACTCGTTGGGTAAAAAAATGCAATTAAGCTGTTGTTCCATTTTATATGTAAGCATTTAGAATAGTACAACAACAGCAAAAAATGACAACAGCATCAAATGCGGATACGGATGCGAAGCCGGATATGGATATGGAAGCAAAAGAGACAAAATATACAATTGTTGCCAAATATTTAATGACTATATTTATATATGTGCATATGTATGTATGTATGTATATACAAACATATTTATGTATATATATCATGCTTTATTGTTGTTGTTTTTATACAAGCATAACAATCATTAGAGTATAAAAACATTGCCTGTACTCTGCTTTATAATTTTGATTTCATTTAAGATATTTTCATGTGCAGTTTACAGAAAATTTGATTCATCCATACACATTCCTCTCCTCAGCCACCACGCCTACACTGGCAATCTCCACGAAAATTCCCTTTTGTGATTTTGTGACAAGAGTTTCGGCAACAAATTTATCATTATCTATTGTATATAAATTATTGTGTAATTTTCTTTTTGTTAGATGTAATTGTTATTTAGAGAAAGAAAGACTTTAGAGTATACAAGTAAACAGTAGTCAATTTTATAATATTTAGAGTAGAATACCAATTTGACAGGTAATTCCTGCTGCTGATGCTGATGATGACGATACTAATGGCTGCCAGCAGCAGTAGCAGCAGCAATTAGACAATTATCATGTGTATCATAATCCAAGTGTGAAATTGTTTGTATTACATGAGTGTGTATGTGTATGTATGAGAGAAGCTTTGTTCTAATTAAAGATAAAGCTTTCAAATTAAGTTAATAAATTCTACTAACTGAAAGTATTGCAATTTATGAATTTCCTATACTCTTCTCTCTCTCTCTCTCTCTCTTTCTTTACCTTTTAGCAACGAAAAATTCTATACTTGCTGCGATGAACCCTACTTAGACATAACCTTCAACATAACGATGCGTCGCAAGACACTCTTCTACACCGTTAACCTCATCATACCCTGTATGGGCATTAGTTTTCTAACAATATTAGTTTTTTATCTACCATCGGACAGTGGCGAAAAGGTGAGTTATATTAATTATTGTTTTTACATATACATATACATATGCACAAGGGGATCTAGGGATTTTCTAAGAGTTTTGATTTCTTCGTTCCTTTAAATTTTTGTTTTTTTTTTATTCATGACCAACAATCAATGTCCTGGGATCCGCTAGTATACATATGTATATACTACAATAGGTTAATGGTAACACTGTGTTTTAATCGTCAGCTATTTTGAATGCCAAACGATGAAGATGTAGTGAATCTTTCTAGGTTAAATGACCAAAATAGTCCATGAAATGTACTGCTGCTGAAAGGATGAACGAAGTACCTTTTCAGATTACATAAAATTTTTCTGCAAACTTTCCACTATTACTTAAGCTATGGATTGTATCGTATGTGTTTTATAATAAGTAAATGTTTATGATAATGGATGACCCCTAGACCCAATAATTCAAGTCCAATTAGAAAATCGTTGTTAAGCAGGCCCCAAAAGGTGCAAATTTTATTACTTCAACAGGAAGAATGTCGGAAACAATATTTTACTAGGTGAAAAACCCAGCACTCGTAAAGATCATGTCATTTTCCAACTCATCAATTCACAGGCACATTTAAAACTATAAATGAATAGAAATTTAATAATGATTGTACTTTGTGATGAAAAACACTGGCAAACCTGAAAATCTGAAATATATATAAAAGAATCGTAAAACCTTAGCTATGTATACTTACATATTTTTGTTCAGAAAAGAAAAGTTATAGAATCTTAAATATTTAAAGCTGCGTTTTTATATAAACTATACAAACATTTTTTTTCTTTGCGGGTTAGGCGGTAACAAAGGTATCGTCACACCAATGGCATATAGAGCCTGCACCCACCAAAATCCCTTGATCCCTGAGACTCCCTGGTGGAGTCAGTCTTTAGTTAATTCACACAACCATCGTTGTGCCTGTGTCCAGGCCCCGCTTTTTTGAGCGTAACACGTACTCAATAAAATTGGCTATTAGTCGTCAGTTCTCTTTGCTCGCTGCCATTTTCTCTGCCACATTTTCAGCGGTAAGAAATCTCAGTTTGTCTTCCAGTGATTTTCGTTCTTCTCTCCACCTTCCACACAAGAAAAATGTATGGTTTGTGTCGTCTAAGTTCTCTTTGTCGTCGGTACATTCCGGACTTACGACTTTGCCTATGTTGAACAGGTATTTCTGGAAGTACCCATATACAGATGGCATCTGCATTATGTAGTAGTTAACTTCCCAGAAGGGTCGGCAGCACCATTTTTCCAGGCTTGGGTTACAAACGTTTGAAACCGTTTAAAAAACAATCTAGTTTCGATTCAAAAACATTTGTGGAAATTCAGGTTAAAATGTTTTTCTGTGAGACAGTCTTTTTCTATGAGAGGGCCAAGGCAGAGCTTTACGCATCCATTCATGTTGTGTGAGTTACATTTATACATGAATGGAAGGGACATACAGTTTTATGCCGAATCCGAACGACGCAGTGAAAGTCAAGAGATGGTGCCGTGTTGAAAAATTTTTTATTTTCTGTTTTTGATTTTTGAGCGTGCCAAGGTTTGAACCAGGGCACATCTGCATAGCAGTCCAACACATTAACCATTAGGCTACCGCGACCACAATTTACATAATTACATATTTACATGTATTAAATGATAAAGCTTTTATATAAATAAATCTAAATTAGTATAATTTTCTGTTTAAATAAATAAATAGTAAATTTATTTATTCATGGCAGGAATAATACATATACATATACTTATGTCAATATACCATACATATATGTACGTATGCCAATATCATTATTACAACAACGTCAACAACGAACAAAAGAAAAAGTTAATTGAAATCAATAAATATTATAAATTAAATATGCGGCATTTTTCGAAATACATACATATCTACAACACATAGATATATGTATATGCATGTATAAACAAAAACCAAAATTTCAATTAAACTACAAAGTGTTGAATATTCATACACACACACAGAGAGAACATACCGCAAAAATTTACAAAATTACGTAGCGTGCACAAATATTTGGCGTACTGCGTGATCTCTATCCGTTGATGATGGTACGCAGCGCGTTCACTCCGGCAGCCATAAACAACTCACACATTTTCATATTTAACCACCTGAAATTGTGGCATACCAAAACCTTCGACAACAAAAAAAATCATAAAAACAAGAGATATTCCATAAGTATCTCGTGGTATGCGTGTAGCTGTGTGTTTATGAGTGGATGTGTGTGTGTGTGTGAAAAAACACATGCCACACGGATTCAATTGACACTCTTGCAATGGAATTTTAACACATGCAATTCACACATAAGCACGCATTCTCGCATCGCAGTCATCTATAGACAAAATTCCATGTGTGTGTTTGTTGTCCACTCGGCGCGCAACTCAATGAGAAGTTGTCATTGCTACCCATTGCCCATGCATTGCAATCGAGCTTTTAATGCTGCAACTTTTTTAGCTTTTGTTGCTCATGCAATGTATGTAAATGTATGTGTGTAAAGCATGCAAACATGCACACATAAAATTCATATTTTTTTTTTTTTGTGAACAGAGTTATGCAAAGTAAGAGGTTGCCCAATTTATGTCACAATTTAAAACATTTTACAAATATGAAGCATAGTTAATCAAATGAGCGGGTGGAGGGACGAAGGCATAAGTTTTTTTTATTTTGGGTTTCAATAAAAAAAATTTCGGCCATAAATTTCACTTATTCAAAACAAGCTTCCGAGGCGTATGAGTAACATTAATTGATAAATTTAAGAGTAACTTACCATCTTCGGCAAGGACAAGGTATTGGTTTCTGGGATGGTGGTTCCTCGATAACTTGTCTGATTGCGCGGCAGTTACAATAGTCCAAAGAATATGCTAGGGTACCTAAACTCTACGGGGCGAGTTTAGTTTGGACCCTCCATTAATCCAGTGTTCGGTGAGGAAGTGGTTTTAGCTCTGATTGTAACTACCATATCAAATTGGCTGTGAATCAGCCATCATAACCAACCAGCCAACCAACTGAAGATAATCTAGATAACTAAAGAACGCTATCATGTTTCCGGCAGATTTCGTTTTGTATTTTAATGTTGAAGGGAAGTAGTATATCCAGGTTTGGTTTTCTCTCACAAAGACTTATTTTAAATCGAAAACATTATTTTGAATCACTGCCAAAATTTATTTCTAAATTTAAGTGGCACAAAAGCTCATGCAAAATCAAAAGTTTACGGTTTCAAATATATACTTCGCACAGTGATTCATCCCACAACAAATTTGATATTAATTTACCGATGTTACTTCAACTTAGAAGAAGCCAATGAAATAATTACTGTGGGTGCCACAGCTACTCAAAATCGGATAACTTAATAAACCAGTTTTAATGTTCGAATTCAACTTTTTAGTTGTGGCTGTAAAATATATGTTAAAAATATGTAGTTTATCAAAACTTACCACAATTTAATGTATTATAGTATATTGTTAACAATTTCCCAAAAAATTGTGTGAAATCATATGTTGGTTTTTTCTTTTAATGTGTATCAAGATTTATAAAAATTCCCTCCAAATTTGGAAAATTGGTCTAAGGGGCATGCATAAGTTACGTAAAGCTGCTTCAGCTACTTCTTTTGTTATTCTTTCATTATTTTGAAGAGTAATTCGGTGAATTTTGACAGCTGTTTTTGAATTAAAGTTAACTCTGCAAGCCTGGCATGATCATGCAGAAAGTTTCATTTGCAAGCTTGGGTAGAAGAGATCATACGACAGTTGTAAAGGTGTCATAATGAGTGATAGCTTCATAAGAAGTAAAGCAACGGTTTTGCTATTATGATCTTTAGGCTTTGGGATCATCAAGCTACTGGGTTTTTGAATATCAGGATCATGGAGCTGGCAGAAATCGCTCACGTAAAATCAATGAAAGTGAGCTTCTATTTTTCCAACAGTAAGATGTTTCACCACATTTTATGACTTAAACTATGTACTGGCTTTTTCAGATGGGCAGTACGAGCTGTACCATTTACTGCATGGCAGGAACGAAACATTTAGCGCCAGCATTAGGTTCTACATACTCTACCATTTCAGGGTAGTTGTAATAATAGCACTCCATATCTCACCCAAAATCCCTTCATGGATTTGAACTCGTTCTCGCCTATCCAGGTGATTAGTATCAATCCTGATAGTTCCCTGTTCAACTCAACTGCATCAAGATCATTCTTTTGAAAATAATAAGCCGTATGTGCAATCACTTTTGTTATTGGGTTTTCATCTCAGAATATACAAACAATAAGCTTTATGCCTCCAGTTTCATCTCGCATAATTTCTTTGAAGCATGACAATATGCGTAGATCCTGATAGCGTGACTACTTTTGGAGGCCCAATTTGGCCTTGTTTAACTACAAACCCAGCATAAACACTAGGTATTAATTTTCGCTATTCTATTTACTCAATTGCCAGGATTGTCGGGAAGTAAAACCCGGTACTCCAAATACATTAAAATAGGAGCCTGTTTGGTTGCAGCTGTTAAACCAGTTGCTTTATGTGATTTATGGGCGCGTTCTAAGCACGAAATGTTTGCACTTTTTAAATGAAAATTATTATTTTTGATCCTAGGTTAGGTTGGAGTGGCTCTCGAGAGACACACTTAGGCCTGAACGGCCCATTGTGATACCACATAGTTGGACCTACAGTTTAACGCCGATTCCGAACGGCGGTGTGGCAATTTTTTATCGGCTTGGTGGTTTTGCCATTACCAACCAATGTGTGTACTTGTACACTATCTTATAATTCTCATACACTTCATATTGATAGTGAATATAAGAAAGTAATGAAAATTAACCACCAGACGAAGACGGGAATCGAACCCGAACCTCCCAGATGAAAGTCTAGTGCACTATCCACTAGGCTATCGAGGTCGTCATTTAAAACTATATAAACTTTTCGAAAAAGGCAAAAAATTAAATAACTCGAAAAAACTATTATAACGAAACTGTTAACCGTCTAGTAGTTTTAAATTTTTTGATTGACTTAAAATAAATTGGAATTTTTGTTAATATGGGTGTAAAAAGCATAAATCCCACCACAAAACAAAACAAAAAATTATGGGCGTGATTTTATGAAGTGGGAAAGGTTGAATGTCTAAAATTATTTGTTGCTTTTAAATAATATTTTAAGTAATTAAATATTTAACGTAAAGAGTTCTAATCTGCAGCTACTCACTGCTGTCTAGTAAGACCTGAAATATTTTATTTATTTTTATTGTTAACTCAATTTTTTTTTATTTTTCACAAATTTTTGCATTAAACTGACTTCAGATATTCAGATCAGCGACCCAAAATTTACTTGTTTGTGAATTTTGGGTCTGCGTGAGTTTTATAAAATTACAGTGAACATCACTCTTTCTGTTTACTCATTTTATTTACTCATTTTGTCGCATCTGCAATCAGCTGACAAACAAACAAACAAATTTATACATATAGCATATGTAATTTAGTTATAATTTTAATATTTATTTCTCCACACACAACGCAATTACAGTTTATTTCAAGAGCACAATAAACATTAATTTAAAATCTTTTTAACACACATGCATACACACATATTCATCGTCGCACATTGTCATACACATTTCTTTTATTTGTATCTCCTAGAAGTTGAAATTAAATTTTTGCTACATTTAATTTTCAATAACGAATGCTTTCTTTCTCTCGTGTTTTTTACTTGCAGGTCTCATTAAGCATATCAATTCTTTTGTCGCTGACTGTGTTCTTCTTGCTGCTGGCTGAAATTATTCCACCAACATCACTAGTTGTGCCGCTATTAGGGAAATTTGTGTTATTCACAATGATACTCGATACATTCAGGTAAGTTACTTAGTTAAGTGAAAACAAAAAATGCTATACCAAGGCGAAAAATAAGTTCACATGAATATGCGATATACACAAATGTACGCAATATATGTATGTGTATATGTATGTATATGTGTTTCTGTACATGCATTGGGAAGCGACGCAGTGATTTGCGGAAACGGAAAGCGAAAAAAAATATTGCTGTATGCCCTTTTTCTCTTCTGCGCCACATTCTTACACTTTACATTTGCTGAAGCGTATTCTTTACTAGATATTTTTTGTGCTCTTGTTATTATTTGGCGCTGTTGTTCATTTAGTTACCTAAATTTGTTTGTGTAATTTTCGTTTTGTTGCTTCTCAAATTTCGTGGAAAATATTCATTTGGCTTTTGCCCAACAGCATCGGCAGTGGGTGCCAAAGATGTAAATGGTTTTTTCTGTTTTATTTTTTTGTTTCGTTTTGGAATTTTCGATCGAATTTAATTTTATTTTTTGTAAAGGTTCTATTTTTTTGTGCGGTTCTGTGGGCGTTTCTTGGGTTAGAGTAATATTTTTATATTGTTGCCATGCTGCTGTTTCTGAGCACGGTTCACTGCACAAAATTTAAGACAGTTTTTTTGTTCTCGCCTCTGCTATGCGTAGTCAACCTTGTAAATAGTAAGTCAAACATTGGCCCCATTTCAAAGGCAAATAAACGGCAACGCACGTGCTTTCGCCTTCAGGGGAAAGAAGCCATAAAAGTATTCGAGCGCAGGTAGCTGCTTGAATGTATACTTAAATACTTTGTCACATTTTATTTTTTGAAATATTTGTTAAGCTTTTTAAATACTTTTGCTTTTTGACACCTTTGTAAACTTGCGATGTGTGTCTGTGTATCTTTCTGCTACATTGACACTTTTTACATATTTTCGCAACACATTAACACAATGACGCACTTAATTAAGCACATTTAAAAAAGAAAAAAAAAATTACAATTCCCCTCTGACGGATTCACTGCCTGTTTGAGTAATGTCGGCAATGGTAGTCGCTCTTCCTCCCTTTCTACATGCACTTCAGTTTGGGGCCCCTACTTTTTCGACTGCTTCTGCTGCTTTTACTGGCTGACAACAATAACGCGACTACAACACATTCTCTTTCACACATTTGCATATGCTTCATGCAATCAGGCAAGTTGCCAACAACACCAGCAGCAATACGTTGTACATAGCAGCAGCGTCACAATCAACTCATCATAACAACAACCGCCGTCGGATATGGTAGCAATGTTTTCCCCTCTCTATGCTTGTACTGTTTTTTGCTGCTGATAAACGAGAATTGTTTGTGTTGTTGCTGTTGCTGTGACTACTTTATAAATGTTTGTTGTTGTGTCAATTAAATGACAACAACAAAAACAATGGTGGAAAAAATTTGTATCTCTTAATTATCGTGAGCCCAGCCAGACAAACAGGCAGACGTGTAGAAAGTCGGTGCACAAAGTGGCAAAGCAGCTTACTGTTCCGTATGCGAGCCACCAAAAACAAACAAAAAATACCGAAAGGGGCAGACATTTACTCACACACACACACAAAGTATCGCCAGTAAACAGCCAAAGCCAGTCGCTAGTCTGTGTGTGTGTGTAGTTGAGTAGATGATGACATCTTGTTTTAATTGTTATTAAAATGCCACTGAAATTATGCGGTTAAACTCAATTGCTAGCAATAACGTGAATATGTGTGTGCATGTGTGCGATAATGAGTTACATGTCTTATTTGTGTAAGTGTGGAGACAGGAGGTTAAATTATCCTCAAAGGAAACGCTAAAGCAAGGTGTAAATCTTAAATTTTATGTACTCTTTTATCATTTCATAGCTACATAAGTTTTAAAAAAATAAACTAAATAACAAGTGACGTCATATATTTAAACCAAAAGCGTTTTAAATGTTTCTAAATTATCATTCACCCCATGAAGAATCACTATAGTAATAGATCTCACTTTCGACAAGCAAAACTTTACATAAGCATAATTATCATGTCTGAAACAGAACCTCCAAATTCTGAGGTAGAGCCTTGATCTTTAATGATAGAAACAGAATGCAAGGAACAAAAGCAAATACTACAATAAAATAACCCCACACAGTTTTTAAGCTCCTTGCGTTGTAACATTTTGCTATTCTGCCAATCCACTCGGGCTGAACTCAATCGTATTTTATATTGATGCTTTTTAGCACTAAAACATTTATGAATCTGATTTTGCAGGGCGCACATACATAAAATTCAATTGGAAATTTAATTATTTATTGCATGGATCAATATTTACGTTCATCTGTATTGCTCCCTCTCCTCCCTTTACCTCACTTACCTGCCAGACATTAACAAACTACAGCAATTGGTCCACATGTAATCTGCTTGTAAGTTTTGAAAGCAATTGAAACGATGTCCAGATAAATTCATTTGCACCACGTAGCTAAAAATCTATCGGCATATCCACACATACACATACAACCGCACATACACACGCGCACAAGTGCAAGTGTTTCAATGAAAGTGAAGACCCGCTTCACCGCCGCTCATTGTAAATGTAAAATTGTAGTGCAATTTCCGATCTGAATATCGACGAAAAAAGAAAAATAAAAAAGAGCATTTTATTGCGACGCATCATCAATTTCCCCAAAGTAATTTATATTTTTGTCTGTTTTTCTTGCAATTTTTTCTTTCCGGTTTTTTCTGATGCTGCTGTTGACGATTGCATTTTCGCTGTTCATTCGATGCTGCTGCCATACAAATCTACTGCAGTATATGCGTTACGGTGGTTGTGCTGAACATACATTTTCGCTCACCGCAAACGCACACCATGGCACCATGGGTGCGCACTGTGTTTATAAATCAACTGCCGCATGTATTGATGATGCGACGACCGCTTTATCCCATAAGTGAAATGATGTAAGTCGGGATGTTATCAAATGTTGAATCGCACACACACACACACAAACATATTTTCTTTCTTTCAGTAAATCATCGCGTCGTCTTATGGTACGCACATGCAATGGACTCGAATTGAGGGATCAAATACCACCGCTGCCACCACCAGTGGCCTTGTCTAGGTAAGCCACCGCAACGTTTTTCTTCTAGCCCACAATTATCCGTTTCTATTTTTCTTCTCCTAAATGTTTTTAATTTTTCTTTAATTTTATACGTTCTTCATAATTTTACTTATTTTCGTATCTCTTTTGTTATTTTATTTTTATTCCTGACCTTTTTCTTTTGCTGTCTTCCTTTTGACCTTCTTTTTTTTTTGTTGTTTCCTAATTTCCCTCTTCTATTTTATAACCATTTTTCTTGGTTTTGTACTCTTTCTTCCTAATTTCTTAAACCATTACTTTATTCCTATTTTCTATATTTATTTTTTTCACCTTCCAATATAATTTTTACCACTTGTTATTCTTTCCCCCATACGCTTTCTGGTCTAATTGCTCATTGCCTTTTTTTGTTCTATTTCTCCATATTCCTTAATTTTCAACTCTTCCTACACAGATTGCATCAGAGCCCCAGGACAACATCACGCAGCACCTCGCCTCATCTGCAACACAGAGTACAAAGTCTCAATCTGATGGACGATGCAATCGGCTTAAGTGGCTATGGTGTCGGGGGTGGAGGTGCCTCCACCATAACAGGGCACTTCTCCACTCTCTATCCCTCTACGATTTCCACAGCGAATCAACAAACATCGACGACATCGTCACTCATCGACACACAACACCACAGTCAATATCAGCAAACTGGTGGCTCATTGCTCGATCATCCACTGACGCCAACAAAATTTCGTCAAATGACGTCGACTTCATGTCAAACAAACGGTAATGGTGGACCATCAACATCACTGTATAGTGGCGGCAGCAGCGGCGGTGGTGGTAGCTTACATCATCAGCATCAACATTATGCTTTGCCCGGTGGCATATCAGCGTCCACCTCAACATTACATCAGCAGCACTCACATTCACATCCCCATCATTTGTATCGACAACAATCGACATCATCGGCGAATTTCTCTCCGGTACCACTGCATCCGCATCAACAGCATCAATCGACAACAACCAGCGATTTGCTTGGCAACAGCAACTCAAATGTGATAAAATCGACAACAACTGTCAACTCGACAGCAACTGCTTCAACGCTGGCCGACTCATGTTGCAGCGTTGGCATACAAATACATCAGGGTGTTGGTGCCGGTGCGGCATGTCAATCCTCCGAGTTTCTCCAACAGAATCCGACAACAACGAGTAGAGGTGGAGGAGGAACATCAGCGGGAGGCACAGTGACAACCTCTTCAATATTGCCAGCGTGCCAGCGCGAAGGAGGTCCACATTGTTGTTCGGGCAAACCAAGAAGCAGCAGCACTGTGCGGCATCGTTGGCATACATGTCCCGAGTTGCACAAAGCAATGGATGGCGTAAATTATATTGCAGATCAAACGCGCAAAGAAGAGGAAAGTACAAGGGTAAGTGCACAGATTAAGAATGATGATGATGAGCGTAAAAAGTAGCGTATCAAATCAAAAGCTTAATAAAGGGCGGTAGAGGGAATACCAACCACCTTAATATATGAGCCATAAATTACAATATTGGTTCATTACTAACGGTAAGGGCGCATAGGTGAAGATTTATAAAAACTGTCCGAAGCCAATACACGTAAACAAACAGAGGAGAGTTCATCCGCTTAAAGCAGTTGCTGTTTTGGAAGCCTTCAAGGCAAGAGTGCTCCTATATTTAGGCCACCTCTCAAGAATGAGCTAATGGAATGGTGTAGCAATGAAATCCAGTACCTTCGAGCATTCCGCTTACCGGAAAATTGGGACATGTTAATGTGGCAAGTTTACATTGCCATTTCACTAAAATTTGCCGACTTCAAATTATTTGTTTTAGTTTAATGTCTACATTCAGGAGAAGCTACAAAAGTAAAAATCATATGTCAAATTCTTATTAAAATTATGGTAAATTGCCATTAAATGTTAAGCTGCTTCTGCTTACTTCTCCTCACTTCGACACACATAAAGTACAACTACTTTGAAAGGATAAATCAAATCAATATATACCTACAAAGTTGTATGCATTCGAGTATCAGAAACGACATTTAAAATCGACAGCAATAGCAACTGCAATAATCATCAACAATATAAAATATTACCATCCGCTTCGTCGTCGTTGTTGGTATTATAATGCAAAACGCTGACAACAAAAGTGGTAAATTGTGATGTATGAATATTGGGAGGTTGGGGAACCAGCACTTTCTCATGTAAATATGACAAAAAGAATTCAAAACATGTTCCAAACACGACAACGACGACAATGGCGTCATTTATCCACGTCTCATGCGGCAAATGACGATCACATTATTAAGAAACCAATAAATTTTGAGAGCAAAGTGTGTTTGTTTGTATGTGCATACATGATTGTGTGTGTGTGTGTTTTGTGCCGAGTCAGATGCCCTTTTCAATTGACCTTTTCATGCTGTACGAGCGTTGCTATTTACCAAAATAGACGCAGACATACATGGAAAACGCCTACACAATTTCTATATATCTAGCTTTCCAAGTCTAATGACAAACTAAATCCAGTTATGCGCTTACATATACACTTACACTCATACACACATATCCTTTTACTTTTATTGTGATGTTTTATGGGTTAATAGGCATGAAGTGAAACAGCTCGCGTATTTTCTTTTTGACGCTAGGCATCTTGCACGCTTTGGCACACTCACACACACGCACATACTATTGAAACTACAAATATACATACATGAATGTGTACGTGAGTGTTTGTATGTATGCGAGAGACAACAATATTGACACAGATGCCAGATTACGCTGTCTCATTGTCTTAAAATGTGTTTAAGAATGCAGCATGTAAGTAATGAAAGAAGAGCGTAAAGAGAGGAAGGGGAAAAAAGTATTTGCGCTACATTTGAGCAAAAATCAATAATTTATGTATGTAATTGGCTAATGTTGCTGCTGCTGTTGTTGTTGTACCACCATTTATATTACTTAGATATACTTGTACTCAAACTTATGCATGAAGCTTGAGATAATTATACTAATTTGTAAATTATTTCTTTACATACTCGTTTAGTATATGCGTCGTGCATATCAAACAGCAGCACAATAAGTCATGTCATCATTGCTGATCATAATCTTTTAGTAATCTTAAGATTATTACTTTTCACTTGTATAATTAGTTTCATTCATTAATCGCAAATAGACACTTTTGCTTAACATATCAAATATTGAGTATCTTGTTTTGTTTCAAAAAATTTCCATCCAAAAAAAATGCTCCATAAACAAGCTTAACGGATCGTGCTTTGAAAGAGCACAAACGGGCAAAAATGCAAAAAAACAAGCACAAAACAAATGATTTTATTGCGAATTGAAAATTTATCTAACCCTTTATAGCTCGTAAGTGGGTGGAAATAGGCCCCCTCTCCTCCTCCTCCACCTCCCCTATCACCTACTTTCATGTTAACCATTAAGACCGAATCACCCTATATATATACTCTTGTATATACTGTTGTAAAAGGTGACGGATATAGTAATATACACTATTGCTAAAATTAGGCAAAATACAGATACATAACTGTTCATAACTTCAGAATTTATCCATAAAATTTCATCATAAATACCATATTATCTTCATAGAAATGTAAGCTCTATGTAAAATATAAGAAATAAGGCATATTTTTACGATTCCCATTTTTCATTATTTATTAAGTGAAAACTCACTTTATAAATTTAAATTTTGGTCCAAAAAAACTTTTTGTTACATATTTTGGCTACTTGCGCTTAAACTACTGAGCTGATCAGAAAATAATGTTGCTAATTTTTATTATTTGATACCTCTTACAACCACATTGGTCGTTTTCGTCTCGCGAGGGTTTTCTATTTTTATTTTTCCCAACAATTTTTTATTTCTTCAACACAATCGATCAACATATAATAATTACTTTTAGATCGCAATAAAAAATTAGTGGAAAGGAAACTAATTATTCTTCGGTCATTCGGCTTCAAATATTGAGTGGCATTATCACTTTATTCTTAATCACGGCACGCAAGAAGAGTTTCATCCTTTTTGCTAAATTTTTTGCTTTAACTTTGAATTTAAACAAAACAGTAATTCCACAGCTCAAAATCCCAATTTCCATCACATTAATTTACTTGTTATGTATTCTCTAATGGCGAAGTGAGCTCCGTACTCTTTTTTTTAATGTTACAGACAATACACAGGGATAAAAACTATAATTTTTACTATATAATTCGATTCTTAAATTCTGCATACTATTTCCTTTGTGTTTTCACTGCTACTTAATAATATTTGATCATCGTTCATCAATGTCAAAATAAGGATATTCGTCATAAAATCTTCCTATGGAACATGGATTGAATGCAATGAGAAAATACAACATTCAAACATTCTAATGCATTTGCCAATTCCTCAATGCACTTTTCACCCAACAAAATAACAAATGAGAGGAAGAAAAAACGCCATAAAGATGTTTATCGCTCGCTTTAGAAATAAACTACCAATTTCACTGGAAAAATGTAATTTTGTGACATTCATCATCAATAATTTTCATACTACTGCAACAGCGTCTACGACTACTACTACTTCTATTACTATTTTATTAAACAACAACAACATATTCCAATAAAATCATGAAACGGAAGGAATCGAATATATCTCAATAGAAAATAACACACAAGAGTATGCTTCAAATAAGTTGCATCTCCCTAACTCTACTTCCACCTTCAGATTTCCACTGATTCTTCTGCTACCCCTGGCGTTACTAAGAATTGTGTGTGTTTAAGCTGGTGTAAGCGTGTGTTTGTGGGAGCAAAAGCTATAACAAAAAAAAAAAAACAAAACAAAAAAGAAACCACGCAAACTTGAATTGCTTTTTTCGCCTTTGAATTCATTTTTATATTCATAGATATACATTTATGCATACATATTTACTTATATATGTATAAATATGCTTTCTTCTGAGTAAAAAAGTTTTGCACTTTTTTCTGTTTCTTTTCATATCAAACGCAACGCAAACCCAATATCAAAAAACTAGGTGAAAGAGGATTGGAAATATGTAGCAATGGTTTTGGATCGTCTATTCTTATGGATTTTTACAATAGCAGTTGTTGTGGGTACAGCTGGGATCATTTTACAGGCGCCTACATTGTATGACACGCGGGTACCAATCGATATTAAATTATCTGAAATTGCATCGACAACAGCGAAACCGAACATTGCCAGACCTGTGTTATAAATAAATAAAAGTAAAATAATAAAAGTAAAAATGAAACTTTAAAAATTAAATTAAATTATATACATACATATATATAAAGATATACATAGTATATTATTGTAGTACATATATTACCACAACAACAGCAACAACTACTACTATGAACAACAACTAAACTAAAGTTGTATTACAGCAACAACGCTTGAAAGTGTATACAATTCCTGATCTTGACTATGTCAAATTCAATCAAATTTGCCAACATATTGGCAATTTCATATAGAAAATTCTCTCTGAATGTGACATAGTGAAAACCAGGCATTAGCATGGAAAACAAAAAAGCACCAACAACAACAAACATTGGAATAGAGTATAGTGCATGGCTGTTGGTCTAGTCAAATATTTAAAAATTGCATATTCCGAAATTTCCAATGCACTCTCAAAACCAGAACTTAGAGCAAAAACAAAACCGATTATCAAAGGTGCATGCTAGATTTATATTCGATTTCAAAGAGAAAGACGCTTATGTACCGCCAGGTACATAAAATATTAGATTATTGTGAAAAATTCTGTTTAATATGTTAGAAGATTGTTTTTCTCTTTTTTACACAAAATAAAATTGATAAAAAAAACAGTGAGTTTTAACTTTATATATAGGCACTAAGTCCAAATTTTGGGGTTGAATACGACCTTTCTAGTATACAGTTATTTTTAGTTCAACTGGACCTACAGCCTGCACTTAAAAAGTATCTTGGCACTTTTAGAATGTTTCCTGAAATAGAGAAATTGGTTTGAGTTAAACGGCCGCAACTTTATAAATGATTGCAGAATTTATATTTAATATATTTAATGCACTTGAAGTTTTAAAGATTAAAGTCAGTGACTACCGTTGATTACATCTATTAAAAATATGAATTTGAGATCAGCTTTTTTCTTTGCGAAAAACTTTAAGCAGCCGTAACTTTGTGAAAAATAAATTTTTTCCAAAATACCTCGATTTTGATTTTAAATAATACGTTCTCGTGTTATAAGACCAATAGAAACTGTTTTTTTTTTTAAACGCCCTCCACGGAATCGATTATAACTCCTAGGGTAGCCATTTTATTTCAGACATTTTTTCTTAAATATTCTCCAAAATTTAATTTGAAAGTTTAAAGAGTTTTAAGAGTTCCATTCTGTACTACTACCCAAAAGCAAATGTATTGATCTAGTCGATCTTTTTTGCAAATAATAATATGTAAGTGCAATTCAGGGAATTCGGCCTTTAGAATTGCGAAGCATGTCAATTTGCCAGTCGTTAGTCCAAAATATAATTAATTTAAATAAAAAGTCAGGAAATATAGAAATTAAAAAGAAATATGGTCGCAATGATTGCTAAAAAAAAAACTACTAGATCAATACATTTGCATTTGGGTAGTAAAACTACTGTAGTTAGTTCCAGAACAAAGTGAGCCTGAACGGTCAATTCCATTTTTAACTGATTTTTTTAATTTAAATTGAGTAAAACGTTAAGGCACTCTCTATCGACGCTTAAGCTCACAGATGTATTAGGTACCAAATATGGACATATGGGACTCAAATTTTGTCTCATGAATTTAAGTTTTTAACCTCTTAACCCCGATTTCAACTGGGTCGTAAGCAGCAATTATTGGTTAGATATTTACACACATGCAACACACATGTTGAGGACTTAGGAAATTTAGTAAACTTGTTTTCACCTAAAAATCCACTTAACACATTTGTGAACTTAATCTTCGATATGTTCTCACCCAATTAGATAATAACTAGATATTTTTCTCTTTCAATGGATCTGCACATGTACATACTTAATTGCATTATTGTTGTTGTTGTTACTTAAGCTACACCAAACGTTTGGCAATTTTCAGCAAATACACATTTTTGTAAATTGGTTGCAAACGTTTGACTTTTTGCCACAAAATCTATTCGTTGTATTATTACTAAAAATTGAATTACAATGATGTTCAATATTTTACTACTATAACACGAAAGTATGAACGTGTGTGTATAACAACAACAAAATGTAAATCAAAGGTAAGAAATACAACTACTACTATTTACATTTTTAAGTACCTACTACCTATTACTATTATTATGATTATTAATATTATTCTTATTATTAAGTACATGAATACATAAAAAGAACTAGTGATATAATTGAGCTAAAAAGTAAAAGCGCAAAAGAAAAATTACTCACAATTCATTGTTAAAAAGTACAGGTAGACCTCGCTTAACACGTACTTCTTATAGTACGGCCTCGCTCTAACACGTTTCACTTTTTATGACATATTTTCCTTTAACACGGTAAAACCGTGTTAGAACGCGGTTTCGGAAAAAATGTTTTTTTTGCTCGTTATGTTGTTTGGTTTATACACATACATATATGTATGTATACATAAATACATTACGTAAAAAAAATCGGTGAAATTTTTTGAGTGCACTTTGCGGAAAAGTGTCTACTTGGTTTCATTTAGACATCCTAAAAAAATTTAAAAGGCTCAGTTTGTTACCTGGAGAATAAATTTTTAAGATGTTCGAAAAAAAAAATCCTTCTAGAATCACCAGATACGTCGGGAAATTTGTTTTCCCCTTCGTTGTATATGTTATGGATTGGAGAATGTGCTGGCGGATGTAAAAGAACGCTGAACTAGACGCATTGCCAGTTTTTGGCGCAAAAACAAGAGAAAAATACCCTAGTTTAGGGATCGGTCGATGTTTTTTTTTCTTATGTATGTGTATAATTTCAATTCAAAAAATGTTTGAAAAATAAAAAAATATTTTTGGGTGTCTTTTAAAATCTTGGAACGTACCCCCCCCCCCCCTTCCACAGGTTCCTTGTTACGTTTAACACTGTTCCTTGTACCCTTAACACCGCAGTTTCCAGGAATGTAACCCCGTGTTAAGCGAGGTCAACCTGTACGCATGTATGCGTGTGTGTGATAGTAAATGCTTGGATGTGCATTGTAATAAACTCATGTTCATGTGAGTTTGTATGCATGTGTGAGTTTGTGTGTGAATGTTTAATATGTATTAAAGTATGTATGTATACGATATTTATGTGCATAAATTTACTTATACCAGGAAGGAATACATGTATTAAATAGTAACAAACTCGATAAGTTATTTCTAGTGATAGAGCATTTAAAATTTGGTGCTTGCGCCGAAAAGCATACAAGAAACCAATTTTCTCAATACCTTTCTAAGGTATGTCTTTTTGTGCGGAAAACGAAAAAATAATTTATATGAAAGCCTGCAACAAAAATGTAGGTACTTATTACTCACACCTGAAATTTACGTGAAACATTTAACATAGTGAATATTTAACTACAACACATGCCTACATAGTATTTTTATTAAAGGAGTTACAAAGTCGCACAAATCTGATTTTGCAAGTTACTTGAATTCTGTTTCGCTGGCTTTGATTCGTTTGCAGTTAAATAGTAAATCTATAAGTATATAAAGTCAAGTTTTTCAGTTCGTCTTTAATTTTTTAAAATACAAAAAGTCTTCCTGTAATGAATTCATATTTTTTAGAACTGTGTCGATTCGATTTTATTGTTCGGCTCAATTCTTCTACCAGTGATTCTGAATAAGAAAATTCGATGTCGTCGTTTGAGTTAGATATTGTGTTTCTCAAAATAATCTTTTAAAAATTGTTTCATCGAATTTTCTATTTGTACATTGCGCAAAGTATGTAAATAGAAATTAAATAGAGCTTTCATTTGTGAAGTATGTATACTATATATGAGATTTTGCTTTAATGAAAATTCTAAAACTGAAGCTTTTTTTTTTTACTAATTTCCATCAATTTTAATATTTCCTAATTTAATTATATTTGAAATTTCGAACTAGTCTTACTTAGGTTGGACTGGGTGTTAAGCCGTTCAAATTACTTATGCGATCTCAATGCACTTTGTGTGTATAATAACGTCAGGTGTGGTCGACGAATAACGTATTGAATTAAATAAAATTTAGATTTTAATTATTCGAACATCTCGAATAACCGTACTGAAATAACCGGTTTTCGAATAGCACGAATAATAGAGTTTTTTAAGATACCGGTTCGGTTACATTTCAATTATAAACGGTTACTGGTTTCACAGAACCTGTACTCTCTTTGCCGTCTACAGCCATCAAGACCACCATTAATCAGTGGGTCGATTCGACCCACAATCGTAAATGGGAGAAACTGAGGCGCTTTAGACAGACAAATATCATGTTACCTGTTATCTCGAACCGTCTAACAGACTTTCTGTTATCACTTAACCGAAAGAGCTGTAGGCAGCTGGTGGGACTATACACAGGTCACTTCTCTTGGGCCAAATATTTGAATATGCCTATTGTTTGGAAGAAGATTTTGAAAAGTCGGCAGACCACTTTCTGAGTGTCTGCCCCCGCCTTCTGCTATAGGAGCATTTCTGGATAGTCGTACTATAGTCACAACCTTATTGGAGTGCACGCTGTGTGCTGTTACTTAAGCACATTTTGGCATGCTTAATATTTAGTTTGAAAAACATATCTTGAAGTGCAACATCGTTTTGCATTGAATTAACCAGTGCATGTTTGCTGAATAATACATTCGGAAGTAAAGAATAAAAATATTTATTTGTGTATGTGTGGGTCCCGATTTCTTCATTGCAGCTCCAAAAATCAACAAAAATTGAATCTGTATTTTTAAGGGCGTTGTGTTGAGTTCTTCGCGCATTCAACCAAAATTATGCAAGGACTTGAGTAGCCTACTATAAAACAAAATGTGAAAGTATTGTAGGAGGAGTGGCAAAACTAATGTTCAATAAGATTCCGATTAAAAACTTATCGGATGATTATAAGAAGGCCTCAGAAAGACATATATCATTTTGGTTCAAGTGTTTTAGGAGCGATATTATAAGTAATGGAATAAATATTCTGTAAATTTTTTATAGCATGACTTTTGTAGGGTCAACCTTCACCGTATTTTTATAGGGCTCATATTGTATGGTCTGCCGTTTCACTTTATATGACCATTTTATAGTGTAATTATAGTACGATTATTGGATAACTGCCTAGTTCATGGAATAACGCTGCTTTAATGGACTCCGTTTTCACGTTGTTAAACGCTCCCTCGATGTTCAGAAAAGCCGCCAGTGTATAATATTTGTAGAGAATGTTCCTCTCAATGAAAGAGGCAACTTCATGTAAGGCTGTCTGCACTGACTTACCTTTCAGATAAGCGTGTTGGATGCTACATAACTTGTCATCACTTAATTGATTTCTAATATGCAGATGGATTACTCTCCCAAGTTTTCAAAAGAAAGGAAGAGAGACTGATCGGTATATATTCTTTTGTGGTGGAGTGTACTGTTTTCCCCAGCTTTGGGAATGAATACTACTCTCACCTCCTTCCAGTTATCCGGCACAAAACCGAGCGCCAGGCAGCCTTTAAAGATTGCAATAAGCTAGGGTAATATTTCCGGAAGAGAAAACTGTAGCAAAGCCGATATGATGTCGTCCCACTCTAGGTGACTTTGTCCTTGGAACACCAAATGGGAATATCCTAAGGTTATCTGATAAAAAATTCTCAGGCACCAGGATACCCTTCAATTGGTGGCGCTCATTATTATTCGTAAAGGTGAAATCTACAATTTCCTCCCTGATTTAATCATAGAAAGTGGGTTAATTACCCCTGGCACTCCTGTTATTTATGTTGTTGTACCTACTACCTACTCACCTAAACTGTCTGCTTTCCATTTTCCAACCATATTTATTGTCAAGAATATACACATATATATTATAGAGATTGTCTATGTTTAGCTTAAATCCCTTCATCTGTCATTCGTGCAACGAAGAAACTACAAATTTTGTTTGCTATTCTTGCACCGTATGAGGGCATACGCTAGACATTGAGAATCCCCCTATTGTTTTAAAACTTTTAACATTGAAGAACAAACGATAAGTCAGCCGGCAGCTATGCTAAAAAGCAAATTACTTACGGTTTACTTTACCAGAGTATTTTATATATCAGTGGCTATCGCTCCAGCTAGAATTTTAATTTTAAGCTATTAATAATGAGATTACAAACAGTTGACGTCTGAAAACCGAAAATAACTTAATTTTTTCCGCTTTTTGTTTATAAAAAATTCGAAATCATTAACTAAAAATAAAAATTCTAGTTAGGATGACAGTCACTGATATTTTAAATATTATTCGAATCAAACCGCATCAATAGTTTTTCTAAATCACCTGTACCAGGTATAAAAGATCGTATCAAGAAAAATCGATTTAAAGTTTTACTAGAAACTTTAGGAAAAAGCATTGAATGTAAATATGTATTCTTGACAGTCGGATATAAAATTATGCCTTCCAAGGTTTTTATTTTCGAAAAATAAAAATTTAATATTTTTGACTCAAATCCGTGCGTTAATTTAAATCTCTTTGATTGGCCTTTCTAATGTGTTTTATGTGCTATTTCCGGTAGCAATTTTTAAAACATTACCAATATTTCAATATGGATACTTTCATTCAAAAAAATTAAATAATAAACGAAATGTTTCCTCTTCCTTAATATTGTATCGCTGTATTCCTACATTGTGCCAATTTACAACAATGGCCAGTGGCTGCTTTGTAACGCTTGGATTCACATTTAAGCATAACAACAACAATAATAATATCAAAGTATAGAGGAACACAAAAGATGAAGCGCGTCAGTGGACTCATAAAATAAACGAGCGTAACTTTATGATTATTTTTATTGTACCCAACCACGAGCAGCAGCTTTCTTCTTTCATTCATTCGCTAGTATGTTCTGTAAAGAAACTGTGAATGAGTAGCTGTGTAAACAAGAAGAGCAACAGCAACAGCAGCAAGAAATTTCACTCTCCTCCCTCCCTCCCTCATCAAAAAGCCACATAAAAAATGTTAATAATTTTGTCTGCGGCAGTTTCGGCAGTTTTGGTGTTGGTGGCTGTGGCATTGTCAGTATGCGGCTTTCCCTTAATGTCCTTTTTGGTGCGTGTGGTCGCAAAAAGAATCTGCCTCTGCCTAGCAATTACGTTAAGTTCTTTTTATTGTTGCTGTTCTTTGCTACTGTGGTTAGGAACTCTTTGTTTTTGTTACTTTTTCTGTTATTGTTGTATGTATGTAAGTATATATTTTTATTAGAGTATTGGTGTGGGGAGTTGATACCTACACAGTAAAAGTTTTGTAACCTTTTTGTCATTATTTGTGTCGAAGGTGTTGTTGTTTTGCTTGATTTCCGGCTTGTGCTTCTGCAGGCTGCTTCATGTAGATTCTCTATTAAATTTGTCAGAAATCCAACAAGGATATCATTAATCAAAATTCAATTCGCCATTACAAAAGCTTTGACAGATTCGATCTGTCAATAAGTATGCAACATTTCTTGTGACATTTCACAATTTATTTCATATTTTTGTTGTAGTTTTTTTTTATTCCACGTATGCTTGTACGTAAGTATAGAAAAGGGTTCAAGGATTTGACTAAGCCACTGCCACCAAAAAGATTGTGAAACTACAGAATTTTAGATTTCAAATTATTTGTTTTTGTTATTATAATTATGATACATCATTAATATTCATTGTATTTGACACCTTGTTTAAGTTTATTGTGGTCAAACTGGAGTATTTTGTTATTTCTGCTAAAGCTATACGTTAAAAGAGGTTTGGCATTTTTATTGAAAATAGCAGTAAATTTTTGCTTACTTTTATGTAAGAATTGTTATGTATTATTTATGTTACTCTATAGTTGAGCCGTTGAGTCCAAAAATGGTGCAACTCAATATAAAAAACCATTGGCCATAACCATTATAACACACTTGCACTCAACGGCTCAATTAATAAAATATTTTCTCCTCGGCCTTTTATTTTCAACTTCTTTAAACCAAACTTGATACTTGATTCTGCAAAAAAAAAAAATTATAGCATGTGTTTTCTGTTTACCACCCGTGAGAAATATTCAAAATGATTTCAGCTCATTCCCAATGCCTCTTTACTTTCCACTGTCATAGGGAAATTTCCCCAATATGTAGATTGTTTATGAACATATATTTTTGTCCTTATTACTGGAACGAGTAATGATGAAATTGTAGTATCTTAACAGCATAGTTTGTTTATTCCACATACGCTTATTCCTTAATATGTATATTTCCGCATGAAAATCAAGCTTAAGAGTTTTATTCTCAATAGGATCCACCAACTCTAACCCCCACCGGTCGTTTGTCACATTTAAGTTATTCAAAGATTGTGAAATCTTTTTTCAGATTTTTTTTTATGTTTTGTTCAAATTCGTTTTTTTTTTTTTTGTGATGAGTATAAAAGATTAAATATTTCATTGTGCGCTACAGTGTATTGCATTCGATTTCTACAACAAATAAACTCGCACAATAATATATTTAGTAAGCTTCTTCATTTTTCTGTCTTTTTTAACATACACGTTTACACAACGGCAAATATGTAGGAAGCTTTTGTTGATTTCATGATTTATTCCACTTCTTCGGCATCTCCATCTTCTTCTCGGTGGATTCGTTCAATCGTTCGTGTTCTATTTCTATTGTTATTTATTTTGAGCCTCATCCGCTTAAGCCTTTTCATTCAGCTTCTAACACTGTGGTAACGCCACCACACTGCCTGCCACTGTGTAGCAGAATACAAGTACTAATGCCAAACGGAAATAATAATGACACGCATACAGAAGCCCACACACACACACACATAATGAAAGAATTACAACAACAGCAGCACAGAAACATTAACAACAACATACGACGACAAAGACTTAGCAGGCAGGCAGCATCAGTTCGTTTGCGGTAATTGTCATTTTCCAGCGGCCATGTTATTGTTGTTGGTTGTTGTACAACAAAATTTGAAATCACGCTCATCGCTCATGATTCCCTTTGAAAACGCTTTGTACATACAGTATTTATGTAGCCGTATGTATGGATGAAGGTACAACAGCAATAGCAACAAACAGCCAGCACAACATCTACAATATATTATTATATTTCCTTAATGAAGCCACTGCCTTCGTCTTCTCCTCCTTTCCTGCTCTGGCTCCTTGTTACCACAATTCTTCAATGTTACAATTTGGTGGCTTTACTTGTGCGTTTTTTTTTTACTTTTATTTTTGCTATACTTACTGCTTTGTTTTGCTTTCATTAGCACTATCCGCATAAACTCACACCCATCAACCTTTTCCACATGCCCATTCACCGCTATCACACTCTTTTGTTTGTTATTTGGCACCAAAGACAGGCAGACAACATAGTGATAGAGATAGCGACAACGGCAACTTTTTTCTTCACTTCCCATTCTGTTCATCGTTACATAATTGGCAATTTGTCTTTGCTTAGCAGCTGAAATCGCATCCAAGTATTTAGGCATCGGCATCGCTACTACCAATCTCGATAACAAGTTTATAAACTCCAGATCAAGCAGAAGAAAACATTTTCGTTTCTTAAGATCTTCTCTATTTTCCACGTCTCGTTTTCGTTTGATTTTTTATTTTTCAAATGGAACTTTTGTGCCTAAATATGAAAGTATTATCTCAAACTAACGAGCGAACGATTAGCTGCCCAAAATCATCAGCGTCGCCAATGACAAAATTCTTAATTAATTTTTGATTTAAGTTTTTGTGATTGTTGTTGTCATTATTTTTGTGGTGGCCATTAGAATTATTGAAATTTCTGATGTGGAAAATTTAAATTAACGTTCAAATTGGCAATGAGAGAACAAATGAAAGGGAGGAGGAAATGATGTCGGAGTAATTATAAATCAACGCGGTAATTATGTAAAAAATAAATTTCTCTTTCTGTTATATTGCATCAATTGGAGTTGGAAGCCTATTGCAAAAAACAAACAAAAAATAATTGCTTGGCTTATACCCTTGGCAGACAGTTAGCTTGGGAATTTGTTATTTTGATGTCTCTTTTACACAGTAAATATACTGTTTTTATTTATTACATACTTGTGTATTTTGTGCTTAATGCATCCAAACTCCCTCCCTAACTACACTAGTTTACTATAATCAATACTACATGTATGCGTTTCACTGTAGAGATATGTTAGTTAAACTATAAAGAAAACACACCCTGTATATAAATCTTACCTTGTCACAAAGGATATGAAGTTAAAACAATGAGTTCTAAAACTCCTTATTCTAAGAGTCACGAAACTACAAAACTATATAAAAGTGAAAACCGAAAAAATGGATCAAACACTTAGGTTAAATACAGCTTAAGTTAGCTAAACTAGAGATACTAGAGTTAGAAATTAAAATAAATTTAAATAAATTTGAGAATTTAAGTTGTTGCCGTTGTTGTTGTTAATATTGTATCACACAATTATGTGCAAGTACTTGTAAGTGGATTCAAAGTACCAGTACTGTGGTAAAAGTACATAAAATATGTGAACAAATAAGTAATAAATATAATAATAATGATAGCAAATTTAAAACTACTATTACTACATAAATTAACGTTAACTATTAGATAAAAGAATTGTAACAATTTGAATGAAAAACATTTAAAAATGTGAAAAATAAGAAGAGGAAAACAAAAGCAAACAAGCAAGCATGAAAATTGACGAAGAAAACAACATTTTATGCTGAATTTTCGGCTTAAAAATTATTATTTCTGAAACAATATTCTGTTTTACTTCTTTCATTAAAATGGAAAATTCTTAAAACAAAATTTTAGAATTAACTAGTTCAATTTCACTTGGAAAATCTTTAACGAAATAAAATTTTTGCTGAATTTTTAATATTTCTCTTCTATTTTTCTTTTTATTTCATCGTAACCTTCAATCACATCAATTTTATAATTACTATTTTCTAGGAGTGGACCAGTCATTGATATTTATTTTTGAGTACATACAAAACTTTTTAAACTGTTATTTTACTGCAACAGCATTACGGCAAAATTACAAAAAATAGGTTTCTTTCAGTTTATAGGAAATATAAAATATTAAATAAGATTGCGCTTTGTATTTATGCTTACATTTGATGTAGGTATAATAAATATTTCATATTTTGATATTATTATTACACTTATCAGATCACACGTCGAATATTATTCATCTTCCTGTGAGAGTAGTAAGGCATCAGTTTATAAAAGTTTTGATTACTCAAAATATTTAAAAGTAAAGCATTCGAAATCGGGTTTTCAAAATAAACAAATAATAAAAGCAAAACAAACAAAAACATTTACAGCGTAGTAAAAAATAAGCTTTGTCTAACCATATTCTATAATTTTTAGTATTGGGACTAGGTATAGCTAGTAACTCAATCTCAATTAGTGTATAAATTGAGACACAAATCGAGCAGTCTTTTAGTGTAAGAGAGAATAAAAATAACAAGACATTGACATAATTTTAACATTTATTCTTAAGCGTTGATTACAAACTTAGACCATTATAACAAAATTTCAAAATATTTTTCAAACATGTGACATGATATAAAATATCATGTAGGTTGGTTAAGTGGTTGTTTCTCCCTAAGCGCGGGAAACTAAATAGCGCAATTAAAAAATCATTTAAGCAGATCAGAAAATTTAAGCACAGTATTGAGTTTGACGTATACCACTGGTAAAGGTTTATCAAAAGTTTCCAGTCTATTTGTCGTCAGACCATATTCAATCCATGCAACTGCAAGATCATTATGCAGAGTACACAGTCACACAAGTGTCCCATAAATAATCCTGTTATTCGTGCGATTTTCGCCATAGAAAATTATAAAAGCAGTTTAGTTTTGGATTGGTTATATTAGTCCAGTCGGTAGAGTAAAAATCCTCCAAAAGTTCACAAGAATTCTTGTCTGAGATTTTTTTTCAGTAATTGTTAGTGAAGGTATAATAGATGGAAAACCCACAAAAATCAGTTCTGGGGTTGAAGAGCGACCCCCTCTTTGGTGAAAAAAGCCTTTTTTTTTACTAATAACTTGGTTAACCGTTGAGATGTCAAAAAATTACCTACCACACAAAAAAGCTTAAGTGATTTCCTAAAAAAAAGGTTTCGAGCAATTTTTTGGTATATGTCATAGTTTTCGAGATATTCAATATTTAAAACATTGCAAATTTTGTACTTTGGATGTACTGTGGATGCGCGCGCATCTTTGTTTACTTGAATTTTTGAGGGCGAAGCATACAGAAAAAATTTAATTACTCGGGGATTTTTTGGGGGGTCGCTCTGCAACCCCAGGACTGATTTTTGTGGGTTTTTCATCTATCATACCTCACTAACAATTACTGAAGAAAAATTTCACATTAGAATTATTATGATGCAAATCTTTATAATGACTTGACTATATTGGAACACATCGTTCTTGATATACCACACTTCTTTTAGACTCTCTATCTGATGTTGAATTATCCGAAAGTATAAGAAAATTTCAAACTAAGTTGCTTAACTTGTTTACTAAGAGTATAATCATTTTCCAAAGGTCAATCGACAAGACAATTGGCTTGTCGGAATCAAAATTTAAAAAAATTTCGGATTTCAAAACAAAATTTTGGGATAGTATAATCACTGGCCTGAACTACCTGACGATCCATCAGCTTAACTCTGATTCTATCTGCCCTACTAGCTATTGAGGCTTAAGTGTAAAGTTATAAAAGGAATGGGAGAAGATCTTATTGCGCCAGTGACATCAATGCTCGTTGTTCTCGACACTAAAGGTAGTTTACAGAGCTACTTTTTCTACCTCTGGATATTCTGCAGGAGCTAGAATACTACCACCCCCAAACCATTAAGAACTTGTGTGTCCTCAATAATACTATCTGATATGTTCGATTGAAATTCAAATCGCCACCTTTGAATTTCAAGGTCTATGAATTTTATAAAACAAAAAAGAATACCATACTATATCTAATATATAAGATGTAAATCTTGTGGCATTAGGAATGCTTTGAAATAAATAAATACCTTCTTTGTTTTCCTAAATACATATAAAAATCACTTCAATTCCTATTTCTAACATACAACATAAAAGTTCTTAGAAAGTTTCTAAATTAGGAATATACAGATAATATAGATGTGTGCATGAAATCCGTGCTTGAACCAGAGTTGGGTAGTAATGATTTCATTAGGAATTAAATTCCATCTCCATTCCAATTACAAGGAATTGTAATTGGTACTTTAATATTTTCAATTCCTTAGTAATGGAATTGATAAAAGTTTCAATTCTATTACAGAGAATTGTATTTTGTAATTAAGAATATATCAGTTCCTTAAAGAAATTGAAAATGTAATTGAATAGAAAGGAATTTAATATTTAAGTGTAATCAATTACTTTCTTGGAATTAAATTTCAGTTGAGTTGTATTGACTCCTGGAAAGTAGTTGATTCCCTTTTAGTTCAATTCCAAAAAAAAAAAAAAAATTCGGAAAATATTGTAAAATGCTTCTAAGCCATTAAAAGCGAATCAGTGTAAAATGAGGGTCTCTTCTCTCGTAACGGCTTATTAGAAGCGTTTTACAATATTTTCCGAAATTTTTATATTTTTTTTTTTACTTTTTTGGAATTGAACTAAGAGGGAATCAACTACTTTCAAGGAATCATTCCAATTAAATTGGAATTTAATTCCAAGAAAGTAATTGATTACACTTAAATACTTAGACCTGCCATAAGTTCTGTTACAACTTTAAAACGCTGTCAAAGTTAAATGTAGAAACTTTTTGTACTTAAGCAATTTTTAATTTGTTTATAATACAATTGCAAATACGACAAAAAAAAAGCTCATTTGAAATGACCGCCTTTTAGTTTTGTACAGGCCTTTAAACTGTCAGCCATTTGGCTATAGAAACACGCACGGTTTCTATCGATATCGCTGACGCTGCTTGCGTCAATGCTTTTTTCAGGCTTTCCAAACTTCGATGAGGTGTTTTGCAGGCCATGCCCTGTAATTCTGACCACAAACAATAATCCAATGTATTCAGATTTGTGTTTCCCGAGAGCCAATCTTCAGCTGCAATAAATGCTGGAATATTGCCCCTTAGCCACTCTTGTATTGTTTTAGCCTTGTGCGCAGGAGCAGAATCCTGCTAGAATACCCATTTTCCCATTGAATAGAGTATTTGTTAAACCCTTAACTACACCCGCTACAACATCTTGATAGTACACTTTAGCTCCAGTTTTAACCTCTTTTTCGTAGAAATGAAGAGAAGCGGCACCTTTGTGAGAGACTTCCCACCAAACCATTACTGATGCAGGGTGATGACTCCGCTGAACCCTTGAAACAACATTTTTTGCTTCTTTTGATGTTCTACCATAGATTTTACCATTTAGTTTGTTGAAAATTTCCTCCACATAATTCAGAGAAACTATCAATAGCACGCACAATAAACAAACATTCTTGATATTCCAAAGTTTTTCAGTAATGTGAAAATTTGACCAGCACTTTTCCCGCACTTATATAAGGGAATTACCGCAACGCGGTTCTCTTTGACACCCCATTTCATTGTAATCAAACAAAAGCTGAAATCAAACTGATTTGTTTTTGATGCTTTATGATGTACACATTCTAAAAAATAAAACTAACGGTACTATTCAATTACATTTTCAATTCCTTTAAGGAATTGATATATTTTTATTTACAAAATACAATTCCCTGTAATGGAATCAAAAATTTTTCCAATTCTATTACCTAGGAATCAAAAAAATTTTAATTACCGATTACAATTCCTTGTAATGGAATTGAAACTTTTATCAATTACATTACTAAGGATTTGAAAACATTAAACTACCAATTACAATTCCTTGTAATTGGAATTGGGATTATAATGTAATTGGATTTACCCAGCTCTGGCTTGAGCTCATTGTCATATAAAATTTGTATTGTACTTTAAAACTCCAAAACCCCTAAAAGTTTCTGAACTAATTTTAAACTACGCTGTACAGTGCAATTATGTAAATTTATAAGACATAAATATAAAAATAAGTACGTTTAAGTAGTTAAAATTGCACATACAAGAATAAAAAATGAAAAGAAGCAAAAAATAAGTACGCATACATACATATATCATTAAATAATATAAAAGAAATAATTTTATACACACAAAATAATGAAATCACATGCATTAGCAACAAACAAAGATTATTGAAATTTAAACTTAAGGCAGTACCTACCTTAATTCAAATTAAATTCTTTTTGTTTCAACTTAAATAGAAAACTAAAATATTAAACAAAAACCTAAAACAAATTGTTAACAAATCTAGCAAAATTATTAATAATTCATAACAAAGAAAAAAATAAAAATTAACAACTTCTTTACAACAAGAATTAAAAACATTTAATGAAAAACAGTAAACTATTTATAAAGTTAAGTTTTAAATAAGTTTTACAAAATAAGATTTGCATCTAGTTTAAATGTTAAAAAAAAATTATAATTAAATAAATGATAAAAACAACAAATGCAGCGGTCACTAACTCTGACCGACTGTAACAAATTGGAATTATTATAAAACAGAAAAATTAAGGAACATTTATGTAAATTATAGCAAAACTGAATGAAATTGAATTTTGAGAATATAAATCAAGAAACAAAAAAGGAATAAACGAAAAACACACAATGAATTTTAAAAACACAAAAAATAAAATTTGCATTTTCATTTATTTAACATGTTTTTTAACAATTTACATTTAAGAAGTTTGAAGGTAAAACTAACGTGTTTTCCATTAATATTTAACATTATTATTGGTAGTATGTAGAAGTAGTAGTAAAAATGTCTTTTATTTTTTGTTTTTTGGTAGTTCTGATAAAAATATGTCAGAGGTTTCGATCTTTAATTTTTGCTAAATATAAATACAATTAAGTAAATTAAACTAAAAAGGAAAATAGATAACAAACGCTTAAAGTCTTGTGATGTAAAAAGGAAAAATCAACGGTTTTGTGTATGTGTGAGATGCAACCGTTTACCAAACTGGATAAAAGTGTTCAAAGAAAACTTGTATAAAGTATAAACAATTTCAACAATCTGTGGACATATCATCCGCATCATTTTCCACTTCAGCACCTCGCCCTTCGCGTATGCGTTTTAATTTACGTTTTAATGTCATGATACCTGGAAAAGGTTGACAATTTTTTAATTTAAATCTCATTTGTTGGCGGAAGATAATTTAGTCGCAACATTGCGAAATTATATATTTTTACTGCTTACATTTAATAGCCTGAAAAGCTTTAGCCGATGAAGAGCAACTCTCCGAAGAAGATGCACTTAGCGTGCTCGCATTCATTTTCTCATGAGCCAATTTCACTTCCAGATAAGCTTTTTTCAGTGTTTTAAAATGTCGATGCTCACTAGAGTCCTTCAACAAAATGCATCTGCAATACAGGGATAAGAATTTATATTATTTAAATGTATATGAAGCAATTTGCACTCACTTTGCCGCTGAACCTTCACCGGAACAATCCAATGGTGAATTATGATAAATCTGATGATAAAAATATTGTAGCACTGGTGAATTCCATATAGAAAGGCCATACCACAACCAAATAGTTATATTCAACATGGGTTTAAAATTTTTGGCAAACAGCGTAGGAACCAAGTATTTAAATGGTAATAAACTGATGAAAACATGAGACCTTAAAAAGAAAAGCGAAATGCAAGCAAATATTATGAGCCACACAATTTGTGTCTTACCAAGAAGCAATGCGTAAACCTAAAAAGAATTGATACACCAAACGATTACGATTCGAATTTTGTAATGCCATTAGAAAGAGACATTCGGTTATGATGTTATAGATGCCAAGATTTAAATTAAGACCCACAAAGTAGTTTTCATATCTGGAAACGAAAACAAGAAATAATTAGCTTAAAATACATAAGATGCACCGTGAAAGTGCCTTCTAGTGATGTGTCTTATAAACTAACTACAATAACCCTAAAAAAGTCGAATCCTATATCTACAATATTGACGAAGGTTTAACTATTTGAACGAATCTATTCTTGTCTATCTTTCTTAAAATACTGTTTTTGACAGTGGTGGGAGTGGTAACTGCCCACACCGATCATCTAAATCACGTAATTTTTTATCTGCCTATTAGGGTGGTTCGATTTTAGATCTTTTTCGAATTAGACCACGGCCCTAGGCTAACCTCTTGTACATATCTATTAAATCATCATTGATGAATCCATCACGGGCTTTCCAAATAAAGATATTTAAAAAAAAAAAAAGATTTTTTGGCTTTTTTAATATTTTTGATACTTTCATTTTTCTAATAAACTAATTACAAAAACCCATGCATCCAAAAAATGTTTAATTTAATTCTTCATATAATTAGCGTAATAAGTTTTTTAGAGTTTGGTTTAGAAATAGCTGTATGAAGTTATTGCATAACTTTTATGATTTCGCCTTGATTCGCCTACGACTTTGACTGATACAGCACTAATCAATTGTATCGATTTCTCTACTGCTTTGGTACAATTGGGAATACCTTTTACTTCATCATTAGCGGCGGCAGATTGGATGCAAAGGCTAACACATTCTTTTGATTTGTCCTGTGTAATAGGTGCGTCAATCGACTAAATCTCTACCATTTCGAAGTGCACTGATGCCTTAAATTCAATTTTGACTTTTTTGCCATCTTTAGCTTTCAAAATATAATCTGCCACTTTCTTTCTTACATTGATATTTTCGCTAGTTAGCATTGAAAGAATAATGTTTTCAGCATGTGCAAAATAAGATTTTCGATTAACCACATTAAATATTATCTTTTGTAATTTTATTTAATATATTTGAACAAAAGTCTTGCTCCTACTTTAAAACAACGGGACTGTTTCATACTACCTGGACTTTTCATTGCAAGAGATGGACCAACAATCCCCATTGGAATAGCGTGACACATTTCGTATAAATATTTTTGATTTGCACTTAATTCTATAAAAACATCCTATGGCAATACGGGTAAATCATCTAAACAAACCTTTTTAAATATTTTTATGGTGCTTTCTTCGCAACCGGTGAGTGATTTTGCAATAGTTCCGCTGAACTGTTTTGGTTCAACCGTAGTGCCATCCAAATTTAAAAACAAATCCCAAAGACGCAACTCATTGAAATACATAATTATATGAAAAATTAAACATTATAAAACATTGATTTCTTATATAACTTCGTACGATTGTATTAAGTGTTTTAGCCAATACAATGGTAAAAATTAATTAGAATAAGCATCTAACCACTCATTTTCCTTTTATACTTAATTTATGATGATGGATTGAGTTTTTACAATTGGTTTATTGAAAAAATGAAAGCAACAAATATACTAAGAAAGCCAAGAATTCGTTTTTTTTTATTTCTTTATTTGAAAAGCGCTTTATGGATTCAACAACATCACTCATATTTTTTGGGTTTTTGTGTTATGTAGATATGTGCAAAAGGTTGCCGCGGTCTAATTCGAAAAAGATCTTAGATCTAAGATCTAAAATCGAACCACCCTAATGCATATTCTTAATAAGATTTTTTAACACGTTGAGTGTCATATGAAACTAGCGTCTTCTCACAGCTCGTAGGTGCTCAGAGAACGCGTAATGCTACCCTGGTTTAAAAAATAAAGTAAGAAAAAATTAGAGTGGCTGGTAGAGCCACTTTTAACCATTTTTTCACAAAAAACTATATTACTGGTTGTAGCAGTTAGATTTAAATTTTTAATTTTTCACTTGATTCTTATGTTTCAAGTGACCTTAATCATCGATATATACAAACAGCATTGCCAGATGCCAATACAGAATTCTCTAACGAAAGTCTTCCAAAGGTTATACTTAATAGTAAGAGAGATGAAGAGAACACACGCTGTAGACTGCATGGCGAAAATTTCGGAAGCACATTAAATAAAACTGAAGCTCAACTTGTGTTCGGACGCTTTCATCGTTTCACTCCCCACCACTTAATTTTTTATTATTTTGATTGCTACATCGATTCCATGCTTTAGCGCCTAGCTAACGCGTTTACAAAATGTTTACTTTAAAATCGTTTGCGATTCAAATTGTACTTTTGATAAGAACTTTGGAAATCTCATAAGCTCCGCTTCATAATTGACGAAAAGAATACATCATAGCTCACATTCTCTACTCTGCACTTTCAGTTTCGAACTTGACAACTAAATTTTTTTAATATTTTGACCCATACGTACTTGTTAATATCAATAGCTATCAAAGCCAGCAAATACAACGTCTTCGAAGCTGCTTCCAAAAAGTCCGATTCCTTAAAATCCAACATGGCAGCATGCAAATAGAAAGTTATAATGAATAATGAATAGAAGTGAAACTTTTCGCACTGATGTGATCTGTAGAAAATCAAATTGTCCGATGAATAAAATAAAGAAAAACGTCCTTGATTCTTCATCAACTGTGGCAAGATCATGAATTCGTTGTAAAAGTAAAGAAAAAGTGTGCAGGCGGCATAGAAGGCAATATTCCAAAGTGAACGAGCAAACTGTTTACGCTTATAATATTTTATGCCAGAAGATTTAAGAAATATCTGAAAAATACAAAACAATTCAAGTCGATTTAAAAAGGTTGTAAAACTTTGATATGGCAGCACATCCGCAACAAACAATCGTTAGAAAAGTTTTTCAAAAAAGTAACGAAAGCGAAAACTGTCATTTGTAGTTTAAAACTCGTTGTAAATTCACAAAATAACTCGTTACTACAGCAACAAGCAGCTGTTTAACATCAGCTGCTGTTGCCGCGCTACAAAGAAAACACGAAAGCAAAACTAATAAAAAAATATAAAAACAAATAACAAAGCAAAAGAAAACACACCAGCTGCAGCTGCACCTCATAAGGGTTACTATTTTTAGCAACAAAACGGAAGACGACTACGTGGTACCTAGTCTGTCTATAAAATTGGTGACCTACGTGAACTTTTTGCTGTTTCAATCGCATCACCGCCACCGCCGTCTTCCCATTGAATTTCTCTCTTACCTGAAAAATTTGATAGAACCCCATGAAGCCACTTGCAAATATGAGGAAAATCCAAAACATAGCATTCACGAGGTAATTAAAGTTAATATTTTGCACTAGCGCATCGAAAGCATCATTAGTGATGAGATATTTCAGTGGCAAAAAGAAATTATTTATCTCAGCCCAGTAATCTGGGGGACCAGGTTTCATATCTAATATCGACGTCATGTTTTTTTGGTTGCGTTCGCTGCTTCTTGTTTCTCGGCTTCTAAGTTGAAGTAATTCAATTTACTCTCTCGCGGCACATTTTTTCTTCACGGTTATCGCCGTTTTTTAAGGCACTTCACAATATATTTCTGCTAACTTTATATTCCTTTTGACTCCCTCATTTGACAGACAGACACTGGACACTAGGCTAGGAAATGTTCACACAAACCAATTTTGTTTGTGGATAGTGTTGCATTGCATTCGTACGATGTTCTAGTACTTTGTTTAGCAACACTGCAGCAATATGACACCTAGAATGCTGCCAGACCATTTCAATCAAATTAATCTCAAACACCCACGAACTAATGTTGTGGCACTTTAACCAGCGAAACCACAATGTACATAAATGTAGTCTAAAAATTATCTATTACAATTTTTTTTAGCGTTTGCTCCCTTTAAATTTGACAAATTTTGCAAAATAGCGAAGAAATTATAAGATATACTTTTTGATATGATATTTGTAAAGGAATAATAATTTTATTGAATGAAAGTCAGTTGCAGTCTCAAAAACTAATTGCAAAAGAAATTGGAGTTCGTCTTCGTCCTTAGTAATTTTACTGTTTAATTCCTTAATAAGAGCCCCTCTTTCCGCCAGCTACGTTGTTTGTTTTCATAACGTTTTGAAAAATTTTGTTTACTTCTAAGTAACTCTTACAGCTGGATGAGGATTCATGATCCATTGCATGCACCATCTTTCGTCGTGTTATATTAAGGGGCTGTGTAAAATATGACTAATATTTAGCAACTGGTTAAATATTACAGAACTGCTTTAACAACTTTCAAAGCTGTGACTTCGAAATGTTTTCAATACTAAATCGGTGGAAAAATTTATGGGAAGGGATCAGCTGTGCTGTGAACTGTCAACAGAAGAAGACAAGTTTTTTAAAACCCAATATATTTATTCTAGATTTTTTACATTTTGCTTTTCGTTGTGAAATAAAACATGGATGAATGCACAGAAACAGTTGCATTGTGTGCTAATATAGTTTTTTACATATTCGACATATATATCAGCCAAACGAAAACTTATAGAATATGAGAAAAGAATGTGAGCAACCGCCGCAACTTTGTGAATTAGAATTAAATAAAGAATTAGAAAATAAATCCTTTTTTAATTTTTCATTAATATATTTCAGAATCGAGTCCTTGTCAATACATTACTACTTTATTATTATTTTTTATTCACTGTGACAAAGCTTCATCTTTTTCTGTCTTTTTTCTTCTGATCAATTTCTTTGCTCCCTCCATTGTCAGCCAGATAATTGGTCTGTTCGCGTACTTTATTTGTGATATTTCATTAGTAACAAAACAAGTACGCGAACGGAAAAATTGTAAAATTTGAAAGTAAGCTAACTGTTATGTCAAAACAGCTGTCTTAAAAGAATAAATATAAGGCCTGTTCACGTACAAAAAATGGTTGAAAATTCTTAACAATTGTTAATAGTTTTCACTGGAAAAGTGTTCACATACTCGAAAAACTTTCAACGAGATGGGAAAACAAGACCGTAAGAATGTGAGAGAGAAAAAAGTAGTTGAAAGTAAAATTTGTACTTTCACAAACTGCCAAATATCAAAATGTCAACAATAATTCTGGTTGTGCTCAATTTGTTAACGGGAATTTGTGGTTTTGAAAATGTAAATAGTTGTGAATGCGAGTGCGCCACACGAAATGATTTCAACAAATTAAATTACTCGTTAAATTAAATTTTAAACTGCACAATATTTTTTCGCGCTAAAAATTTACTGTCAAAATAACGGATCAGCTGTTCAGTTGAATAGTTTTGTGATAGTTTCTCTTTGTGACAATTTTTTTCTCAATCTTTCTTTTACTTTTTTCACATTTTTTGACAATCAGTTGATATGGTTGTGACGTCACACCAGAAAAAAAAATACTATTTGGCATTACTGAGCACTGCTAAGCGAATATAAGGTATCAAATATTAGTTTATTCCGATTTCTACCTGATGCAGCAGCGCTGGAGAATTAAGTTAGTTTTTGCAGGCGCGGCAACGGTTTCAATACAAAAGCTGCCCACATTTGCATGGAAAGGCGCTGATGACTTCGAAAAGAGTTGGAAGTATATAATAGCAAAATTCCGTGTAATTATTTTTTCGTTTTAACTGCTTCCTTTTTTAAATGAACAAAATTTATAGAATTTACAAAGAAAAGAGGGCTGATATATATGCAAATATACACATATTTTACTTCTTACTGATGCATTTAATTAAATAAATTAAATATGTAAATGCACAGAAATCATTAGCAACATGTCTCATAATTATTTCAAAAATTGCGTCCGCTTTGCTAATTTAAAGCACTCAGCGACGCGTTTTTAACACACTTTGAAAGCAGCTTTTCTGATTTTGCACCCGGGAAAGGAACCCTTTACCAACCTTTCACTTCCTTGCTTCTGACGGCTGAGGCAATAATTAGTATATATATGCATACGTATTATAATAAGGAAGCTTCAGCCCATAATGAACATGGATAAAAATTATAATTGCTTATGAGGCCCCAAATATGTTTATATATAAATATTTTTTTTTTTTTCAAATATTTTTAGTTCATGGATAAAGTTACTTCTTACGATTGAGGGATATATTCTCCGAAATTTTACTTTTTAGACCACCCTAAAGTACATATTATGGGTACTGTCAGACTTCAATATGAGTTTCTGCTGAAGTATGAAAACTCACTTTACTTTATAGACTCTTTAAAATTTAATTGGTTTGAGACAAATGACATTTATTTTTTCTTAAAAAATTAAAATTTACAGATGGATATCCGCAATATCTCCTCCAGTAGAGGTAATTTTCTTTAAAAAAAAAAAGAGTAAAATCACTTGTAATATGTGCCCTGTACAATTCTTCCAAAGCCCTCAAAACCAGTATCCAGCTTGGCGGTCATTTCAAATTTTCCAAATCATCCGTTATCTTTTTTTAAAGAACTGCTAAAGCCATATGGAGCTCGAACAGTATATATGAATGTTGCCACAATTGATAGGTAAGTTTCAAATTTGACTCCTAGTTTGTTGCTATTAAAATCTGCTGTTAATAATCAATCATTAGAGAAGTGGGAGTACTTAACCGTACAGTAAATTTTTGTGGAATTGTGGAAAAATCAATCGTATACGTCACGGCGCAAAGTGCACGAAATTATAAAAATCTCATAGAGTGCCCGAAATGTGCTGTAACATTTTTTTTTCCGCCTTTACCTAAAAAAGACGAAGATGATATGGTAACATGGCAGGTGCGTTTGATTGACGCTAAAGCAACAGAACTAAATAAAACAAATCTCCTGAATTTTTGGCAATATGAAAAAATTTTCAGCAAAATTCGTTACTATATGGGTGATACCGGAGCGCCAGTAGTGCCAGAAGAAGCAAAACGAGCCCATGATGAAATACTATCCAATATTAATATGGGCTGCCATAAATTGGGAATAACTAAAAACTAGTAATCAAAAATATATAATTGATGTTGATATTCCAATTTGTAATGCATATTGTTACTTTCAGTACCGGGTTTAAAGTTGATGCATGCCGATGGGATTTTTATAAAAGTGAACCAAACATGATTCCTGATCGTTTGCACTATGTAAAGGATCCTATTGATCAAGATAAATGGCAATACTATCATGTGGCTGCATAAGATACTAAAATGAAGATGCTTACTTTAAAAATTTATATTATTAGTGCTTATTCATTTTTAAGAAGTTAACTTCATATGCATTAATTAATGGGAATCCAATCAATCATTATAGCGAAATAATATAAAATTTTGAGAAATAGAAGTGGTATCTCATATTTTGATACGGTAACACTAGTTATTACGTACACTAACCATTACCGTCAGTGTTCCAATCATTTACCAATGCCAACTCGTTGGTTTATAACAGCTGTTTATATTAACGAATAAGTAAGTTTAGTTGGTATTTATATTTGTGTGAGAAAAAGATTGTAAATAAAAATTCATAAAAATTCTGAAAATATATCAGGTAAGAGCAAAAAATTTTTAACTCCAGTCACATGCTTCAAAATGCAATAAAGTAGCCAAAATTTGCATGGCTTTAGCGAAATACCCGAGATTTTTCATGTTGCCGGCCTCGAAATGAAGAGTTTGCTGTAAGTCAACAAATAGTTAAAAGCTACAAGTGTGGAATGTGTACTATTTGTGTACAAGGCAGCCAGATTTTTTGTATCCTTTATTCCCATTTCACTCTGTAAAGTGGATCAATAATTTACATAAGTTATATACCTCAGATTCCCCAATTTTCTCCAAACCAGATTTGGAATGATATATGGTTTTGCTTTTAAACAGCTTAATAATATATTCGCTGTTACCTCAATTCCAGCAACAATATCCAATAGCTCAAAGTGCATTTATTTTTTTTGTAGTGTTCATCAAAAGCATTGCTTGCTGAAATTGACAATTTCCTGAGGACAGATTCCGTTAGTTCTTTAAAAAAGAAATTGCCTGAAGCAACTTGGAATTTGTGCACTTCATTCCAGATTCATTTGTATTCACAGAAACTTTCCGGTCCATTAAATCCTGAATAATTTTTTGCACCAATACGAATTCTTGTAGTCAAATGAAGCAAATCGTGAAATCCTTATAGGAAAACAAAAATTCCCATTGAATTCCCTCATCCCTGAAGCGAAAAAAATTTAGAAGTCCCCAAAATCGGGTAAAATCTCCATATATGGCAAGCCTGTGTGTATATTAAAGATTTTTACAAACTATTGCAATGTATATTTTTAGGCATGCAACTTTTGCTTGTATAAGTATAACCTTAATAACTCGAAACTCAAAGGAAAAACTAAATTCTTCCAATTAAAGAGGTTTCAAATTATTGAGTTTTCGAGTAATAGAGGTTAACTCTCCGATGGCAATGTACATTTACAAAGTGGCTAGCCAGGCCACATACAAGGTTTGGCCTATTAAAGTAGTTTTAAATTAAAGTAGGAATGCAAATAGTATGTATAAATGTTGTATCTGTTGTATTTGTGGGTGAATATAATAGAATATATATGTAATGGAGGGGAAACATGATGCAGGTAGAATTTTTTTATTAGCGAAGTTAAGAATAGAAAAGTGGACGTATATATACTAATCTACAGATTCTCCGGCCATATAGATGATGCATGTGTACGTTTTAGTATCTATACCGTGTGTCAAGCACTAATCACCATTTCATGATCAAATTAATATCCAGCATGTTGTGAAACATGAGCAATGGCCAACGGTTCGTTGATCCTTTGCAACTGTATCTAGATACCATTTGAAGTCCAAGATAGCATCCGACTTGCATTTATCAGTGGTTTCAGTGGCTTGCGTATAGTGTTGACTTTACAACAATAGAACATTTTTTTCTACCTTGGCAACGTACGACAATATTGTCACATTTTCGTTGAGAAAAGCAAACGAAGTTTCTTACAAAAATCAGTGACAACTACAGATAGAAAGAATTTTCGTGCATATTTTTGTTCTCTGTGCTAATCACTATAGTAATAAAGATGTTTAGTGTCAAGACAAAGGACATTCCAGACAAAGAAAAATACAAAATGCGATGTGGCCTGTCTAGGCCACATGGTACAGTCCTTGAAGTTTTGGTCTTAAAATTTTTTTTTTGTTCTACCAACTAAACGGAAACTCATCGGCAATAGCACCATTAGATGCAGCTTGCCGAAATGTATAGTATATTCAAACCGCTTGCCGATAAGTCAATGGGGGAACAATATATTCACTTTTGAAAATCGAAATGACCTGGCTAGGCCACATTGCCCACCGGAGGGTTAAATAAATAATTCGAATTATAGAAAATTTTTTATATTATTGTACTGGAATAATAAACAAACGAAAAACAATCTCTATGTACACTATTGCTGTTTTGACTACCTTTGTTCATTAAGCATGTTATATAGTACTTAAATTAAGAGGCATGTTGAACTTTTCACAAGTGAAATTGAAATCTAAACAGCGCAATTCAAAGATTCAACAAAGATCAAATTGTGGGATGTTTTAATTTAAAATACATCGAACGGAAGGGAATGCAAAGCCCCTTTGAATTAAAAAGTTTTCAAGCTATCTAAGCTCGAATTATAAAGGTTCTACTGTAATTAAATTATAATTCTATCAAAAATATTTTTTTAAGTAGTATACGGTATACAGTATACGATATACACCTTACCCGCAATAGAACATTTGAATTTATCTTATAAGTTCCAAATTTCTATTTACAAATAAATTTTGAGCAAATAAGTTTTTCCTTATAATATTTAATTGAGCATTTCGTTTAAATTCAAGTGCACAACTGGAACTAAACCATTCAAGATAAGGGATATGACGGTAAGTGTAATACCTTCACGAGTCAACCTAAATATTAAAGAAAATAGCTGTGAAATCAATTTTGTAATATTTCAAATGAACTCTTTTTGTTTAATCGAAAGCAACAAACCTCGGATATGGTGGTGATTTCGGGTTTTCCGAAAGAACCTTTGCAAATGTTCAAACAGCTGCTGGAACGTGTGGATAACCAATTTATTACAATGAATTTGGCCACCCTTGACAAGTGAGTTGCTTTATAACATTCCAATCTCTTAATGTTAAGTGTATATTATTTATGATCATAGAGAATTTGCTGTACTTAACCGTACGGTTGCATATCGTGGTCTCGTCAATAACGCCATCACTTTCGTTACCGAACGTAATTCGCGCAAATATGAAAATCTTAAGGAAAACCCAAAACTTGGTATAACCATGTTATTTACAAACATAGCACAACAAGAAAAGAGTAGTAACAGCCAATATCCTGATGATTTTGAAACGTGGCAAGTGCGTTTGATCAATGCTGAAGCTGTTGAGTTGAGTGATGAACAAATTGCCAAGTTATGGCAAGAAGAACGTCTCTTTGCGAAAATACGCAGTCATATTTGTGAGTGTGGTAAGCCAGTAAACCATGAGCAGCTCAAACAACAACATGATAAATTGCTGCAGGATTACCAAAGGGGAGCCAATAAATTAGAACAAACGAAAACATAGTAAGTAAAAGTTTTAAATTCTCATTTGCAGTGTGAATACCCTATTGAAACCTTTGCATTCCACTACTTTTCAGCACCGCTTTTAAAATATTGCCGCAACGCTGGGATTTTTATAAAGCACAAACAGAAAAAGTTGCTGATCGTGTACAATACAGAAGGAAACTAAATGATCCTATAGATCAATGGGAAGTTTTCCATGTGGCAGCATAAGTAACATAACTACAGATAACTCTAGCTCACGATTTACAACCTCTATTGAAACATTTGGTTTATGTTTTGTTTAAGGTTTAAGTAATAATGAGTAATTAATTTCACTATCAAGTCCTATTGCCTCAGTTAAAAGAAAGTCAGGCTGGCAATAAACTTTCGGTCCAGTACATACTGCAAAAATAAAATACAAATTAATTTTCTTGTTTTGAGAAGAAAAATAGGTTCTAGGTTTATTTAAAATTTTTTTTTTTTAATTATCATAAGTTTTGGTTTTGTTTTAGGCTTTTTTTATATATAACATTTGCTAAAAAGTTTTCAGCTTGGCTTTTCACCATTTTAAAATACCATAAAATTAAAAAAATATTAGGTATAGTTAGCCATAAAAAATAACAATCAAATAAATGTATACAATTTGCATTGCATTAATGTAATATGTATTAAGAACAATTGTGTTTCATACACTGAAAACAATCGAAAACATTTAAAATTATTTGTTTTTTCTTTTTATTATAATAAAAAGTATGCATGACGTAATAATTTAGGTACACAGGACATTCAGATTTGGCATTTTAAAAATATATAATATTTTTCCATACAAATATTGTTTATTGTTATTATAAAAAATTACAAAGTGTAAGTGTTAAAAATAGTTGAAATTATGCATATTAGTAGTTGTTAAATTTTTTCTTTTTTTTAAATTTATAGAGGAAAACTGTTTTTTTTTTTGCGTTTTTTATAAATTGGTTTTTAGAAAAACAGTCTCGTTTAGTACGTCTTTTTATAGAAAAATGATAGATATATAGAAATAAAAATACGATTTTCAGACCATTTCGATTTACATTTTAGATTTTAAATTATTTTTGAAAAGTGTACAGTAGTTCTTCTTTTGGAAATTCGGAATATTTTATATACTTGTACATGTAATCAGCTTTTCTTTCTTTTTAGCTATAAAACATTTTGAGTGTAAATGTTAGTTGCTTTTAGTTTTTGATTCTGTAAGTAAATTCTTTAAATGAAGTGATATGAAAAATTTGTTGGTATCTTTTAATATCTTACAAGTTTTTGAAGCAAACACTCTGGAACAAAACAAAAAATCTGTTCACCCCTTACCTCAAACAAAGCACATCAATCAATCAATCTTAAGTTGTTCTAATAAATAGTTTCGCTGCTCTAGTATAACAATCTGGAAGATTTTTGTACATACATACATATTTACTATACATATACACTATACCCAAAAATTGTTCACACTTATTGTTAAAACAAACAGTTAAAATAAGCCATGAATAATTTTGTAAAAATCTTAAAAACGTCTGTAAGAATATCATCTTTAAATACACAAATTTTAAAAAGGATAATTTAAAACATCAAAATTATTTTTTGAGAAAAAAAAGTTTTAGAATTTATAAGAATTTTTCATATCTTCAGAAAACAATTCAGTGCTTGTTTTTCCGCATTGTTTTAAAAATTCGATGGATGTAAAAAATTCTTGGACATACTGTAATGTACTCATTAACATTTATAAATCTTGAGATTTGCATTCTCTATTTATTTTTATTATTTTCTCGGTGTATGTAAATCTGATAATTGATTTGATAACATTTTTGTATACAATATATTTTATGTTTCTTCTAGGATTTTGCTTTAATTTTTTTTTTTTTTTTTTGATAATAAATTCTGTATTTGATTGTAAGTTTTGATAATATTTTTTGCATATTCTCAGGTTTCTTTTCTTTTGTGTTCAAGTGAATGTTAATTACTTGCTACATATTTAATCAAAATCAGGAAGATTTCATTGATTTTAGTTTTATTTTTTATTCTTAAAATTGTTTGTTTTTTTCTCCTTCTGAATTGCACTAAAATTTAATTGTATTTTGAATTTTATAATTTCTTGGTTGTTTTAATATTTATTTATTTTCGATAATCATCTGCAGCTGCCAGACAAAACTGCGCGCCAATTGTAGCACTCCAGGTGCATTGTGACGCTCTGCCATTTCTACAAAAGAGGTTAATCAAAAATTTAATCACAACCTCTGATTTATTTATACAAACCATTAAAGAATTTAATAACATCTGTAAAGTCCATGCTATTTGATAATATAATATCGCGGTAGGTTTCCAACAGCGACAATGCCAAGAACAATACAAAATGACTCGAAGCCACATGCTTGGCTGCCCAAATAACCTCCCAGGTAGCGAAGACATCATCATAGACCAATTCACGTTTGAAGTCCAATAAAAACCAACGGTAACAGAAGTAAAAGTGTGTATAATCACCATTCGAATCCATTAAATCATACATTTCCGAGTCCAAGATTTGTATGAGGGATCTGTGAGAGTAAAAATTTAAATGTTAAAGTTCACATTACTTATTATAGAACATTTTTAATTAGAATATTTCAAATAACAAAATCTTCACCTCATATTTGCGAAATGCATATCCATAGCACCACCATTTGGAAAATTCTCAATCATGCGTTCCATCAGCTTACAGAAGCAGCTGTAGCTCAACGACTCATCATCGAATATGACCAGCAGTGGAGCCACTAAATCGCACATGCCCTGCATGTAACCGACATCCAAGTGCTCCCAAACATAGCTGCAAGGGTAAGCGAATAAAAATTAATGAATTCAATCCAAAGCAATTCCTCAAGTATAGTGGGACATTTACGTTGATATAACATTTCTCAGTTTATCCAAATTCTCATTAGCAAAGTACCAATAGTTGCGATCGCATCGCTGCACATCCTTCTCAATGCGGTGCAAGTTCAAGCCAAATTGTTCCAAAAGTTCGCTCTAGAAAGCGATGAAATTAATTAATAATTCAGCAATTAGTGCAACTTGTTTGTACTTACACTATAAACTCCCCCATTTGAGCTTGCTGGCGATACACACGCTGACTTTGGTTCTTGCAAAGCACTCATTGCGTGAATTGTTCCATTGTCATCCTCTTGTACTGGTGACATTTGGCGACTGCCACTGCGAGGACTACGTTCCCAATTAGCTACATCTACGGAAGCATTTGTTATTATTACAGACGCAGGTCGTCCAGCAACTTGTGTCTGTTCTATTTTGGTTTCTTCTTCATCTTGCACCTCTTGCCCCCCGAACTGATCCTGCAAATCATCTGCACTCAGATACTCTGGACTGAGTACACTTTTTGTTTCTTGTTCTTCAGGTGATAGTAAATTTGCTGATACTGAGGCATTTAGCGTAGCATCATTAAGGCCAGCAGTGCCAACAGTTTCATAGGAAGAGCTTGATGGAGTGCTTTTAATACTTTGATAGGGAAGTGTAGTTTCTTCTTCTCCTTCTTTTGCTTGAGACTTAAAATCAACGATGCCTGCATCGATTATATTATTATCCTTATTCTTCTTTTCATCGTCCTCATCTTCTTCGGGTGCATCATCAACATGCCCGGAATCTGTGCTTGTTTTCATAGCACGCGGTATAGGTTTTACCATTAAATGCGCTTCTGTTGTGGAATTCGTTGTTGTATCAACAGTGACTTGCTTCTGTTGCTGATGCTGTTCTTCATCGAATTCCAAATCACCAGGATCCGAAATATCCGATATATCTTCAAAAACTTCATTTTCCAGCTCAGCAGCATCAACGTCTGCGGCACGCACAGTTTTATCATTGCCACTATTGCTACCAGAGCTCAATTTGGCAACAGCACGTGCCGTTTTCTCTTTCTCACGTTGCTGCACAATGGCATCCACTGCCAGCCATTCACTCATTGTTGTCTCATAGTAATGTTTACACGTTTCATCTTGTTGCTTGCGTTCTTCAGTAGTGGTACCGAAGCTGTGAAATAAAGAGATTCGATTGAATTTATGTATTCAAATTAAAATCACTGATATACTAACGCACCTATAATGACCCAATAAATATGGCCAAACTTCTTTTCTCAGCTCAGGATTGACTCCACCAAAGTATACCAAACGATAGAATTGCATGTCATCGGTGCACACGCCATCTACGTTCAACTGCTGCCATTTTTCCTTAGTCAAGCCCTCTTCATCTGCTTTAACTAAAAATTGGTAAATTCTCTCTTGATGTCTCCAAGAAAAATAAATTAGCAGAGCTTACCTTGCGGTGTTATACATCCATTCACCAAGCCGGACAAATGAGTTCTCACTGTGGACAAATGTCGGCAATAAGCCAACCAGCCATAAAAAGCGCGTGAGATTATCTGACGACGCATAGTTGAGCAAACCATTTCAATGCTGGTATTCTGAGCTGGCAGCACCTGAAGAAAGCAAAGTGTAAAATGGTAAACTTAATTCTAAGCCTTTTTCAACCCACATACCAAAGCTGGCTCTGCTTGATATTGATCAATAGAAAGGCTCTTGCTAGAGCAATCACTGCTACCAGTTGTGGAACAACTACTCAGCTGAGCACGCCTCGGTGTACTACGCACAAAATCCAGTATGGAATGTGTGGCAACTGCAAAGAAGATTTACAATAAATCAATAGCTTACTTAGAAAAAGTTATGTGTTCGCCCTCTTACCAAATTCCTCATGCTTACTCTTGCTCACAATACGAAATACATAATCGATTGGTGTCTCATCCATAGACTCCATCACTGACGGTAATATGCGACGCCTTACACTTTTCGGCCATGGAAATATTTTACCAATCCCACGTTGAGACCACAACGGTGGATCCAGTTGACCATGTGGTAATAAACCTGTCTCTAAACAACTCAAAAATTGTTGCATATGCCCACCTTCAGGGAATATTATTGGTGGACGTTGAACACCATCTTGTCCCACTAATATAACGGTGCCACCACTGTCTTCTCCGCAACTCTGATGACAATGTACATAGACAATTTCATCAACATTGATATTGAGTGCATATGCCCAATAGGAATCTTTATCAACGCTGTCGTCATCGGTTTCGTTGTAACCATTCATAAGTTCATTCGGTGTCCATTTGATGATTAAAGTTTGTATGTGTTGATGCAAACTTAGATAGCCAGCCATCTGTTCAGTGACATCCTTCTGTAAAAAGCAGAAATTTAGTGGAAATTTAGTAAGTACTAGGCATCTACTAGGTTTTAGTCAATACTCCTACAGTTTCAATGAAGCGAAAAGAGCTAACAAAGAATTTAAGTTAAATTATGAAAGTATCCAAGCATTAGATAATTCGCCGCAAAATGGTGAAGTAATCAAAGATTGTAAAGCCTGAGAATAAAAGTTAAGCTTCTTACTTTGACTATAGACTAAGAGACATGAACGACTCCCAAAAAACAGATCGTAAAAACGAGAGGCACTAAATCACTTTAACTCTCTCCCTCACCAAATATGTTTACTAAACAAAGAATTAGATCAGAGGTGCCCACGGTCTATGCACTTGGTGCAAATTTGCTTTTGTAAAAGCACTTAGGCATAGGCTGAGCATTTCTCATCTCTCTTCTTTGCCTATACCAAAGTTCAAAGCAACAACACGTTCGTATGCTTTGTTGGTCTTCAACGTAGATTTTGTTGTCCTCTAACGTATGATAATAAAGTTTATATGTATTGGTGTTTGCACTTTCATAGGAAGGCTTTGGGATATCCTGCTTTATATGATTTAAACATATTTGACGCCGAGAATTTCTAAAATCTAACTTTTGGTTTCATCCTACGGTACTCTCAATTTGGTTTATCCAAGTCTACAAATATTACATAGATTAAGTTATATAGTTTAGGTTTGGAGAATAGATATACGTCGACTCGTGAGCTTACTGGTAAAACTTGTACATTATTCTTGCCATACAATAAAGTGGCACGTGAATTCTGATGCAATGATTCCACATAATCTTTGGCCACTGTAGATGACGCGATCGATTTGAATGAACTGCAACCAGCCTCGTCTGAGCTGGTATTGAGACTTCTTTTGAAATTAAGGATGGGTGTACGTGAGCAAGTCGACGAGGAACGACGCCCTGATGCGCTAATGCGATGACGTTGTACCTGTTGGATTTACGAAAAAGTAAACACATGCATATACTTCAATAACAAAAATACTCTTAATTAATAGAACTCCTTACCAACTCATCAGCATGTGGATCAGTCCAATAATGATCTGCCGTTTTGGCGCGTGTGAACTCCAAAGCACATGGTCCAACCAAAAGTGAACCTAGAATTGAACCATAATCCGAATCGGCAACCAATGAATCTCGATCGTAATAAGTGCTGGCATTTGCAACCAGATATTTAATGATCTTTGCCAAACGTTTCTCATACAAAGCCAAACGTATCCATAAATATCTGCAATGAAATATGGAAAAAGTAATAGAGCAAGTTTAAGAGAATAACTTTATTTATTTACTTCATGGAAGCCATTGGTGCTCCTGCACTTATACTCATTGTAGTCACCGAAGTGCTGCTACCCTTTTTCAGCATCGGCGGACGATTGACGCTATCGCTGCTGGACGATGAACGTTTGCTTGGATCGCTCGCCTCAATCTCTTGCACTTTCTTGCTAATATGCTCAGCCTCCGGGCATGACTTGGCAATTTTATGCAGAAGAGCTGTCGTGGATGAAGTCTTAAAAAGGCCCAAAGCACGTCGTCGCAAGCCTTGGCTCAGACATGCTTCAACTGCGGCACATAGCTGGGTAACCGAACTGCTTTCTTCATGAATGTACTTTTTAGTAACAGCCTCTTCCATCAGTTGTTTAACTTCCTTTTTAACGACGGCAATCAGACGCTCCTTGAACTCTGCTTCTGTAAAAGATGAGAGAGAAATAAGTTTGAGATATTATGCAATAGGTACATAAAAATATTAAGCATTAATGTGGCCATAAATTGTATTTACTTATTACAAGGAGAAAAATTATAAACTTATTTTTTAACGTTATATGTAAGCTCGATATATTCAGTATAAACAGGAAAAGCCAAAGTCATTCTCGCTAATAGCTGTAGATATCGACTTCTTTTGCAAAATTTGTATTTGCTTCACAGTGTTACTTAGATTACACTGTGTGCATATGATGTACGTCTGCAAAAAGTTTTATTTATTATTTCGAAGAATATGCAAACTATGCAAAAGAAAATTTAATTGAGAACACGTTTGCGACAAAATTTCTTTTATCTTTAACAAAAAACCACATAAATTTTGTGCATTAACGACACTTATGTGAAAGCGTGTTGAGCAATATGGAAAGCCACCATCATCAAAAAACATATTTCAAACAAGCAGCAGCGTTGCATAAAATTACAATACAAAGTTTTTCTTACACAACTATTGTGGCTCTCATCCGCAGACCAACACGGCACATAGAAATAGGCAGCAAGTGAAGCATACACTCTCGCCCTGTAGTGAGTGTTATTTATCACTTAATTGTAATAGAATGGAACCGAAACCGGAGCCAATGCCAGAGCCAACTTTAATGAATTTCCAACACATTCGCTTTCGGTCTAAGTGTAATTTTATTTTTATTATATGAAATATATATGTATGTATGAATGTAGTAGTGGCAATGAATAGTAGTTGTGTGTGCCTATGTTTGCATTTCATCACCCTCGTCGCCGCCGTCGATGTCGATGTCTCTGATGTAATGTTCACGTTGGTTATTTAGTTGACTGTTGCTTAGTTGCTTTTTGCACACACTCATAATTGGCAGCCACTGATTTTCATGTTGCTTCCTCCTTCCTATCAACATATCCCGCCACCACATAGGGTGCCCGCCACATTCCGAGACATTGTTATTGTGTCTGACGCCATTTCTAGAGTGGCAGCCATTAATGTAGCACAATGTCCTTTAGTAGCGATTTCTACAATGAACCTCCATACCTCCATGCTGCTATGTGAATGCCTTGAATGTCCTGAATGCCTCGACTAGAATGCATTTAATTTCGTCGTGTTGTGTTTACTTTTATATTTTCTGCTGTGTATATAAGTATGTGAGCTTTTCAATTATTGCTTACTGGTGTTGTTGCTACTATTATAGTATAGTATTCTGCAACTGCTGTGACTGTAGTTAGTAAGTTAATGTTACGCGCATTTGTACTTACCTCATAAATATAACGAATTAAAGTATCAATATGTTTTTTTTACTGTCTTAGATATTTTCTGCCACATACTAATACCTTACTATCTTCTATAAAAGTTGGCGCCATTCGAAATCTCTTAGCTCTTTGTTGAAATGGATATTAACTAAAATACCCCAAGGTAAATATTTTGCATACATAAACATTTAACATCCTCGTACTCATATTTCTGCAGAATTTATTGAATTCGATTGAATTGAAATTATTCATCAGATCATTTTTAATACTTTGTATTGTCCTTAATGATGTTCCAATAAAAGCTATAGATGGCCATCATAGAGGTATCTTACTATTCATTGAGAAGATGTTTAACATTAAAACACTTTGACTGAAGAAAATTGGCGTAAAGTTTAACCCTACTAAATTTACTGATGAGGGTGCTGCAGGCACTCTAAAAAACAACTACAATGTAAAATAGAAGTCTTCAATGTAAAAATTAAAATGTTAATTTTAATAAAAACTAACAAATTTATAATATTCCGTTCACTTTAATCTGACACAAATTTTATGAAATAACGTAGCAGTTTTAATATTTGTTAGTCGAATAATTTAAACACTGGTTCCAATACTATTTTCATTTGAGTGAAGGGTCAGAAAAGATCCAAGCTCTTTCAACTCAAAAAATGAGTGACTGAGACGCATATTTATGATCTGGTTGCCGAGGACAACCCTCCATAAAGAGCTAAATGTAAAGGATCGTACACCTTACGAAGAAGCCTTATGTCTTACAAGATTAAATAATAACAATATGTTCTATGAAGGGTATTAGCTTCTTTTCGCAAATTTGAGAAAACTCTAATTTATCTTTAATAATATTTTAAGCTTTCTCTTCTATATCCTCTCTCATATCCTGAATGATCATCGGTTTTTTCCATTTTATTTTTAAAACATATAATTTAATTGCATCATAAAAAAAATTACCCTTTTGTTATGTTTAAATATGAACAGTGGACTAAATCTAACCTCTCCCATTTGACATTCATCAATATGCCCAAACGAAATCATCGCCATCTGTTAACCCACAGACAACTTAATCTTGTTTAATACTTATTTTTTCAACCTTTTCCTCTGTTTAATTTCACATGTAAATCCTTTTAATTGAATTAATTTCTACAAAAGCAAACTCATTTCGTTTTTGCGCGAAAATAACAAAAAGTAATTAACTATAAATGCCAAACAAATTGCATTGGCTTAAGACTGAAATCCTCTAGCACAGTCCATCTCCTTTCTCTTAATTTTATCGTCCGATAGTTTCAACGTAAATGGCAAGCAAAACATAAAAGTTGAAGAACAGCAGCGGCAAAAGAACTCATAAAAGTAGAAACTAATTTATGACATGACTCACAGTTTCGCATTGTCATTTTGAAGTTGGTTATGGTAAATTTATGCGAGTATACGAGCGAGTCTAGTGCACTTTGACCTTTTTCACAAATATACACATACAGCATCGTCATCAGCATAAGTGCGTCAGTGCCAGCAGTAACAACAATTAACCATGAAGCCATCATACAACAATTGGATCAAGTGGAAGCTGAAGCAGGTTGTAACTATGTATATTAAACAATGAGAGTGGCGACAACCAGCATTGATTTGGCCTTAGTTTTTGCTACTTTCACAACGCAATCAAATCGACGAATCACCATCACCTTTTATATTTTCCATCTTCCAGCTAAGCACGCATATTTTTCATGTCATTATGGTAATGCAATTTATTTTTGTATACATTTTATGGACTTTCGTTTACTTGTGTATCTGTGGGTGTGTATAATGCTCTTTAGATCATAATACATAGCACATCACATGCAACCTAAAAGTTGAACTGTTTTCCTATTTGCTCGTTCATAAAAGAGGAATCGGTTTTATGTAAATTAGTTTTCATCTCAGCTGAGTAGATTCCGGCCAGGAGAAGGAAAACTAGTTTAATCGCATATATTACATGCTAATAGACTGATAGAATGGTGGAAGGAATGTTTTTCAAGGATTTTTTGGACCACTATACTTTTCCTTTTTCTGTATTACATCTGAATCATTTCGTCCATGAGCCCAACATCGTAACTATAGAGGGTCAGCGGTCACTCACCTCCGCTATATACTTATTTTTATTAACCCACATACTAGTATATGTTAGGAAATCATAATAACTAAATTGAAACAAAACTTTCTCCATCAAAACAGAAAATCATTTTCATGTCCCACAAGTGAATAAACACAGCTAAAACTTTTGCCTAAATGTATACTATGAATATATTTCTATCTCTGTGTAGTTTGGACACAATTTGCAGAAATATTCGAATTTCTGCCTGCAAATTCAACGTTTTTCCGTTTCAAAAGTTCAAAAGGCATTTGCAATCCGCTTTTTGGTGGGCGGACTAGAACAGCAGCAACACCAACACCTTTAACAAAACAAGCACCAGGTGCAAAACAAAATATTAATTTCCATTTTTTGCGCAACTTAATTTGAATACATAAAACCAAAAAACTTTTTAGCAACAAGAAAGACAAAACAGAAAAGAACAAAGAAATAAATTAATTTTTCGTTTATTATATATGTATTTATGCACCTTTTATTTTTATTTATTCTAATGTAAAAATATTTCTCACACAACACCACTTAATGGCTTTGTTTAGAGTGTGCAAATTTTCTTTTTATTATATATGAAAATTACTTTGGCACAAAAATATCCTTTGCATTTATTTATAGAAATTTTAATTTTCCAACAAATTGGAATTTTTTGGTAGCTGATGCGATTGGAATTGGAACTGCTACTGACACTGTAACGCAAATAAATTAAAACGTTTATGTTATAGCTGGTGATTAACGCCAAAAAGGGAAACGGGAATAACTTTGTCAGCAACTGCTGTAAACGAGCATTTGAAACATTTACTTTTCCTTAACATGAAAACACATAACGGAAACAAAAAAATTGCCTGTAAGTATATTTTTGCTTAAATTCTTGCTGCTTTCACTTCGGAATGTTTTTGTTAAATAGTTTCATCTTTTTCTGTTTCCCGTGTTATGTTAAATGAAAAAATTTTCTTTGGGAAATGCGTAAGAGATTCTAACAAAATTCCATTTGCAGATATTTTAACAGCCTTAAGCCTTTTTTGTTTGTGAAACAAAGGTATTTAGTATGTGGATTGCAATACATCCAGACAGAAGTTTGCCTTCAAGTTTGAGTTCCGTAACTACTCAATTTTTTTATAGTTTTTTTCTTATGCTTATTAAAAAGAAATAAAAGAACATGAACATTGAACGTTCAATGCAAGAAATAATTGGATAAAATGATAAAGTCAACAAAATTTGGACTTTTCCGTTATGAATTCCCATACTCCAGATTCTAATATGTGAAGCCTTTTCTTTGTCTTTAGGGCATCCTCTCTCTTCTTCTAACGTCCTCTTCCTATGATGTGTATGAGGGTTAAACCCTCATCGGTCCCATCAAGGTTAGATTAGGTTAGAGTGGTTGCCCTATCATAATTGGACCTACTTAGGTCAATAAGGACCGTTGTAATACCATGTGGCTTATCCACAATTCCCTAATCTTACAATGAACTTTGTGGTTCTCTAAACTGTAGAATCCCTGCTGCCAGCAGATTCACAGTAAGCCAAATAACTTAAGTAGAATTGAACCATTTTGTGGTTTTAATAAATCTATCTAAATCTCTGATGTCAGCAAATTCGAGGTCAGAAAGATTGCTGTAGAAGGGTCGACCTTAAGATTTTAGTCTACATGTAGCAAGCGCTGGACAGTTACAGAGAAAGTGGAGAGTAGTTTCCTCCTCTTCCTCGTCTAAGCAGATTCTGCAGAAGTCATTTGATGATAGACCCAATCTGACATATCTGCCGATCAGACAATGTCCAGTGATTGTTGCTACAGTGTTGCTAATAGAAGGTCTATTTAGCGAAGCTAGAGAATTTGACCTTTTTGGGTTGTAGGAGGGCCAAATTAATTTTGTGTGAGAGAGTACGTTGCTCTCCACCTATTGTCAGCTATGTTAATCATTTGGCTATATATTTCACATGGTGATAACTTACTGCACTTCAGCCCGTCAACTACTTCTTTAATCGCCGTTACCTCTGCTTGAAACACGGTCCCATCAAATTTGACTACGAATCGGTTCTTCTGTATGCGACCGCATACATACCTTTTCTTCAAGCTTTTCAAAAGATAAAACACTAAAAAGCATCGGTAGTGTTGATGTTTGAAATCTTTATTAATAAAAAGAAAGAGTTCACAAAGATGGAAGAAAAAATTAATAAGAACAGAAAATCCACTTTTTCAAAAAAATAGTTGAAAGAAAAGAAAAACTTATTGATTGATGCATTTTGAACAAATGTCAAAGTGATTTTCTGCACAAACATAATTTTTGTTGGTTTTCCATTTACACGAAAATCGAAAAAGAGAATTGAAACAGATAGTGACAGCTTGACCTTGACGTATATAGTGAGGATGACGATGACCGGAGCGAAACATCTGACATTCCAAGTGAAAGTGTAGCTGCAGAAATTGCTGCACATCCACAAAATGCGTATATGCCTTTTTCTTTGGTTTTAACTCCACAAAATACGCTCCCTATATTTTAGAAAAATGCTTATTTTTCGATATAAAAGCGACATACGCTTTAAAATTGTTTAGACCCTTTAAAATTGTTTAGTTTGGGATTGAAACCTACTTTTTCATTTTGAAAAATGTTCGTTTCTGTGGATTGGGCATATCAATACACTTGTTATGAGCGAATAGGCTTTTGTCGCTTTACTTCTACTTCCAGGACCGTTTCTCGGGTGAAATATTCTTTTTAGGAGCTTATACTACAAAGTGTGTGGTTACATGATCACGTATGCTTTAATAAGGCCAAACAAAAACACCACTTTGCGGCCACGAAAATTGGAAGAAAGGCAGAAGATGTAATTTACAAATGGGCGAGGTCGGGTGTTTGCAACGCATTTAAGCCAACACTTAAATTGTTACACGAGAAAGCCAGCAAAAGTTTGATAATAACATCATGATGTTTCATTTAAATTTCCCGGTCATTTTTCTATGTAGGACTACCCTCGTGAAAGCCGCCCGAAATTTTCGCCCAGCGATATAAATGTAGACCTTACTAGGTTTGAATGGCATAGATGTGCCGCGAATGTTAGATAGTCTACTTGATGGGTTCCACGAATTTTGTATGGCAGTCAAAAACAGGCGCGGGCTCAGATTTATATTCAATTTTTTTGTCCTTTGATAAATACACATTTTGAGGATGAGCAGCAATTTCTGCAATCAAGAAGGATGAAACATAATTGTTAGTCAAACAATTTACTAACGATTTATGTTTATGTACATATGCGATCGTATACAGAAGAACCGATTCGTCGAAATTTTTGTTGTAGCTAAATTAAGCGAAGGCGACGAATAGGTTAGCCAAAAATTATCAGATTTAAAATCGGTTTAGCCAATTCCAAAATATTAGTCGGAAGTTCTTTAAAATTCATTCATTGTACAAAGCATTGCATTCATCGTTGTAAAAATCATTGCTTAAGCGGAAGTAAATAACAAATCAGAGAGAGAAAGAAGACATGAGTAACGGCATTTCTCAGTATTGTCTAACGAATTATCTTCATACACAAATAACAAAACCAACGAGTAGTTTGGTTCTCTTTTGATATTTGTTTTTTCATAAAGGGATTTCTTGAGCAAAAACAATAACCCCAGTTCTGGGGCCTTACCAACTAGTTTTATTTAATTCTTATGTAAGAATGAGATGAGTATAGCATATTAAGTATTTAAGCATGGCAATATTATGCATTGTAATAGATTAAGAAGAAATTGTAAAGCAAATAGTGAAAGATACCGAAAGGAAGAGAAAAATGGAATATTGTGTTTCAGGGATCTAGATTTTTGTGACACGGATGTGCAGAAGTAAATATTTTTTAATTGAAATAAATTAAATACATCCTGTAAGCTTCAGAAGTGGGATTCATACTTCAAATCACTTGCTACTCACGAATCTAAGTTTATTTATAAAGAAAAACAGAAAATAAAATGTTTAAAGCAAATAATAAAATCGAGCTGATGGACGCGTTGTCTAAAGCCGGGGTAACATTCCCGAAGAGCGCTATTATTACGCAATTAAAAGCTCTATGTGCACAAGTTATTGGCGGAGATTTTTCTACTACTTCCACTGCTACAGTTCCTACTATTGCTGATGTCACTGCTGTTACTGATGCCACTACTGTTACTGATACCACTGATGTCAATGCAGTTACTGATGCCACTGCTGTAACCAATATTACTGAAAACCATTGCTGCCACTGGCACTCATAATGCTCCCGCTGTTACTACGATTTCTGCTGCCGCTGATGTTAATTTTAGTTTGGTTGCTGATGCTGGATCCACCGGGAACTCTTACTTCCACCCCAGGTGTGACTGGTATGGTTGGAGCCCTAAAAATGGAAATAATTCGACTGCATTAGCGTCGTGAATTATTATTGCTGCAACGTGATGTTGAGAGTTTGCAACATCTGTCTCCGATTGGTACTTCAGTAGATATGTCAATGATAGAGGCTATAACAAACAAGTTGACTGGGGATAGTGGATATGACAAAAAAAAGTGGTTTTGGGACCTTGAAGATATTTTCGAACTGAGGAAGTGTATTAAACGTTCTAAGTTCGTATGTGTTCGTCGACTTTTGGAGGGTACCGCTAAATCGTTTTACATAGCATATTCAATTATAATGACCTAAAAGGAATTCTGTTGGAGGTGTTTGGTCGCTCTAACTCGCTGCTTGAGGTCTTCGAGCAATTAAAAACACGGGAACTTAAGGCTAAGGATTGCATATGTTGTTGAAATGCAAATGAGTGCGATTTAGTTGATGCTATCATTTCTGGCATTAACGATAAATCATCACTTGTTACGAAGTTATATAAAGCAACTACGTTGCGCCAGTTGAAGACTCAGCTAGAGCGTTACGAAAAATTACGTCCGAAGTCCGAATTCGACATCACTTTACAAAGCAAAGGCCACTGCACGAGATGCTGTTAAAACAGTTTAAAAAAACTCTCTTTAGATTAATATGCCGCGATGTTATAACTGTTCACAAATTGGCCACTGTCAGTCGCAGTGTTCGAAGCCGAAACGTCAGATGGGATCGTGTTTCAAGTGTGGTAAGATGGGTCACTTACACCAATCGGTCCAATGAAACAAGGACTGGTTGCTGCGATAGATGAACCACCGATGACTGATGGTGTTATGTTTGGTGGAAATGAGGCCGAATTAGTAAAAGCTTTTCACAATTTGTAAATGGTAAGTGTCGTTATTTTTTAGATAAAGAAGGCAACTGCACTGAGGTTAATAATATTCTTTCACTTCTTGATTCTGGCAGTCCGACGAGTTTCATTAAAAGATCTTATGTGCCCTTCTCAATTAATGGTAAATTGAAATCAACAAATTACATTGGGGTGGGTAATTTCAAATTATAAACTTATGCTGACGTATTTTGTATGATAAAAATTGATAAGCAAACTGTAACGCATAAGTAATCTGTACTTCCAGATTCGGATATATCTGTGCCTCTTTTGATTGGGCGAGATCTTTTAAAAAAGTTCAATATATATTTGTGTAAATTAAAATTCAAAACTGTATACTCATTGGAAAGGTTAATTCGAATTAAAAATTGTAATGAAATAAACATTCGGAAATTTTGAATAACTTAAGAAGGGGTCGTTTGAAATATAAATAGTGTTTTTGGCGTCAGTGAACAAAGTAAAGAGTGTAAAAGTGGAGTCAAATTTTGATATTCAGTTGAAATTAGATAAGGTGAATCCTTTGAGGTCTTTGTTGGTGCATTCTGATGCCGATTGTGAGTTACAGATTTTTGCTGTGATTGGTTGATAAAACTAGAATCAAAGAAAGTAGGTTTTAAATCGAACTGGATGAAATTAATGAAAGCATTTTTTTATAACATAAGCCAAACCAATATTTCCGTAAATATTGATATAAATCCTCATTTGAGTAAGCAGCAAATGGAAATATTGCAGAGTCAATAAATGATTCTTATTATAACTCTGTGGCTGAAAATGATGAAGAATAAGTGGAAGATGAAGCTTAATTTAATTGATGATACACCATTTCGTTGGTGATAATTTTCCGATACCTTTAGTAGAAGATTGTATAGAGTATTTGGAAGGAAAGAAATATTTCATTGCTTTGGATTTAAGAAATTGATTCAATCAAGTTTAAATGCATGAAAATTCAATAAAATATACCTCATTTGTGACTTCAGGGGGGCAATATGAATATACACGCATTCCATTTGTGTTAAAAAAGATCCTGTTTTTTCCAGCGGCTTATTTGCGAGGTCCTAAAAGTTTTAAATTATTTGCATGATCAGGTTTTGAATGAAATTTTGAGTCGTTTACGTGGATTAGAACTGAAAATGAGTAAGTGTAAGTTTAGATATTTTGAAATAAATTTCTTGGATTTTAAGGTAAATGAAAAAGGAATTCAGCCGCATCAAATGCACATAGAATTTCAAGGAAGTTCAACGATGTTTGGGATTGCTTTATTTTTTAGGCGATTTTTTCGAATAACGAAACACTTTGTAATGCTCTAGCTCAGACATTGGAAAATAAAATAGTTAATACGCGTTAAAAAACTGTAAGGAAAAATTATTGGTTTCCTAAGTTGAGAAAGAAAGTTAAGAGTTTTATGCCTTAAGTGTGTAGTAGGTATATTCTCCTGCAACACGTTCAAATCAACACAACTTGTATAATATTCCAGTACCCTTTGATACCATCCATATCGACCATTTTGGTCCGTTACCTTCGATTCGATCAGTAAGAAAACATGTATTGGTAGTTGTTGATAGCTTTACGAAACATGTAAAAGTATATACTGTAAAAACCACAAGCACAACAGAAGTGTGTTCAGCTTTGCAAAAATATTTTGACTATTGTAGCCGCCCTAGACGTATAATCAGTGATAGAAGTACATGCTTCACAACCCAAGGGTTTCCTGACTTTGTGGACAAAAATAATATTGCCCATTTAAAGGTTGATGTAGCTTCTTCTCAAGCAAATGAGTCGTAAAGGCTATGCTCTCAAAGTTAACTGAATCGATAGACCATTCTAATTGCGTAAGTAAATTGGTAAATGTAGAATATGCAGTTAATAGCTCTGTATATAGTTCGACCTGGAAATCTCCATGTGAATTACTTTTTGAGGTTGAGCAATTTACGTGGGAAAATTGTTGACGAATTGACAGAATACCTGAAGGACAAGAAGGAAACCGAGATTTGCCATTTATAAAAAGTTCATTGTGATGCTTTAGAGTGCATTGAGAAGTCACAGGAATATAATTTAAAATATTTTTTGAAACATAGTGTGCCAGCGAAGACATATGTGAAAGGAGATTTTGTTGAATGAGCTTCGTTTATCTTTTCATATGGTGTTTTGTAATCACCTGCTCTCCTTCTAGTTAGGACGTTTAAGGATAATTGACTTTCAGTGCTACCCACGGTGTGACAAGTCGAATGTTTTAATATGTGCAAGGTGGCGCAAAAGTCATTATTCTAACGGAAGATGCTCTCTTTTTTCTCATTGCGACTTTGACATTTGTAAAATCGCTAAACTTCTCAAGAACGTGGAAAGAGAAAGTAACGAAGAAATGTCAAAATCCCATCATTGCTTTTTCATTAAAAAAAATCCATCATAGTTGCACTCAGCCATGCTATCTATGGCATTCATTTTTGCGTCTTCGTGTGACCAGCTTCTTTGTGATTATTTGAAGTTATTAGTCTATGTGAATAAGCCACAAATTCTCGAAGTACTGAAAATATCAGTAGAAACGGAGAAAACAGATGGAAGATGCCATAACAAGGGCAACATTTAACTCTTCTGTTACATTAAGAAAAAATCACACTTCTGATATTAAGGTCACGGAATGACCTGGCCAGTTTTTTGTATGCATATCGTAGGAAAACTCATAAATTGGGATTTAAATTTTAACATTTATTTGATGTACTGATTATCAATAAGTTTAATACTGTTTATATACTTATATATAGGTATATATATCCAGCTAGGTAAACTGCACAAATTGATTAGCTTTTCTCTTCAAAGCAGCGCCTGCCGAAATGCTAGGCTCTTGTGTTTCTGCCCGAATATTTCGCACAATATCTGCCGACAATTGAGCTCTTGGCTAACATTTTCTATGCCGAATCACTCCCTGAAGAAAGTCTAAGACCAGATTTTCGATTGAATATGTTTGACGCGTTCCAGAGGGTTGATTTCTTTCCAAAAAACGTAGGCAATTCTATTTCTATGAAAACTTTTTGTCATGTGCGCTGTTAAGCATAGATCGAATAACTCATATATGTAGTAATTCCAGGACGTCCTTGAATTACGTTTTCTATCCTGGCCTTAGCATTAATGGGTCCAGTCGGTTCCGTTGATTACTCAATATCTTTATCCTTCGATTAGTACATGGGAATGCTGCTATCATTTGCCGATAGTGCTCTAACAACACTTTCCTCGTCACCACTCTTTATATAGTCGTAAGACGATTCGTTGCCCACTAAATAGTTTTCGCACCCAAACATCACTACACTCATTAATATCCCTGTCTTCTTTTGGCTTTCGGTCAGAGGATGTGGCCGCTGCGACAAAATACAGTCAGTGCGCGAATCTCAAGCGAAAAAAGTCTAATAACAAATTAAAAATACTTACTGAAACTAGTTATCTTTGCATTTTATAAAAATTAATAGTTATCTTATTATTCACGCAAAGAAAAAACACAAAAAAAGGCGGGAACTATACATTTGACGCATAAAAGAGGTAATGGTTTCTGAATGACCTTATGGTACACACACACGTAAGTTTCGATATTGCCACTTACTCGAAGCAAAGGGAAATCTCAAAATTATGTTTATTTTAGGAAATATTGGAAAATTAAGCAAAAAAAGGTCTTAATGTAACAGAAAGGTTAAACGATATAATCAAATAAAAGTATTAAAAAATAAAATCGTCATTTTTAATTTAAAAACGGAATTATGTATGTAGGTATATATATATCAAATCGCGTGATTGTGAAAACACTTTATTACTTTAAAGGCTTTTGACTTTTTCAACAAAAAAATCTGTCTGCTAAATTTATAATTTAAAACTTTAAACAAATTCTTGTAAATTACTTCTAAATCAGCATCATATGTTATATGTTAAATCTTTCAAAAAGTATATAATGAATATTTTAAACCAAATCTGTGCACTAGCATTAGGTTTATTGAAATTTATTCAGAGAGAAAACAAACCAAAGAATTGAAAATCTTACTTCCAATTTATTCAGCTGAAGGCTTTCTCCATTGATTTTCTGCTTCAAAGAAAGTTTACAAAGTTTTCCTTCAAAGGATCAAAGTTTTCTTGCAATTATGTTGATGAAATTGAGAATGAAAATGTTGTGCTATAGAAAAGTATACAAAATAAAAACTTTCTACAATGAAAACTGAAATCGAGTGAATGAAATTTGCATTTTAATAACGAAATAAAAGAAGGAGAAATTCATTGTCAAGGTGGAAGGTTAATGCGTGACCCAAAAGGTTGACGTACACTCAGTAATGCAGCAGACATAAAGAATAAAATAAAAATAAGTATTATACATATATCTTCGTTCAGTGTGGAAAACTTACACAGTATACAATACAGCGGTAGGCGATCAAACAACCAAAAAAAAATGTATGCGTCGGCACGCACACATTTGCATTTGTTTATTTCTATATGGAAATATTTGGTGCAACAAAACAAGAATACCTACTCATTATCTTGCACGTGATATTGTAATGAACCGTAAAATGCCGCACGTAGAGTACATTTGAGGGATTGTATGTACATATGTATGCCGCAGCCTAATCACGTAATATACATCCAGCCTACGTTCATATGTAGTACATGAGTACATAATAATCAAGTACAAAAACACCAATCCACTCGGGAACATCGCACAGCACAGCGTCGTAACCAAACCTGAACGATTGATGGTGTGGCGCCTTGTTTCGCTACACTGCGCTTATTTGCACACCAATGTTGATCGTTTCTACTTTAATGGATTTTGTACACACACCACATAAATAAACCAGGAACCTTTGATAAATAATTTTTTTTCGTTGATGGTTTCGTTATTTCTACAGCAAGAAAATAAACAGCAACAAAACACAAATGGGAAAAATTAGATAAAATTAAATTTGATTCGTAATTATGGTTATGTAAAAATTTATTCCTACAATGCGCCAAAAAGTATGCTCCATTGGAAACGCAATTTAGAGCTTGCTTCTTTTACTTTATTTATTTATTTATCAGTCTTCGTTGTTGTTGTTGTTATCGTGATTTTATTGTTAAGTACATATACACAAGCACACCTTAATGATTTCCTTTTTTGTTTTATCAAATATAAAACAAAAATACTCTAGCGTATGTTGTTGATGCAGACGATGGACGACACAACGGGTACATTACGTGCTCCCTAATGAAATCATTTGCTTTTCATAAATTTTCTAATAAACCCGAACATAAGCCTAAACCCATTTTGTTGACAAAAAATTACAAAATGTTTATATGCACACCCAAACACATGTACATATATACAGATGCATACACATATACACTACATTAATACAAAAGACAGTAGATCAGTTTACCCATTTTAATTAAAACATCATAATTCCATATCGCTTTCGATAAAAAAAAAGAAAAACTGAATCTTTTTCTTTCTATTTAAGATTTATGGTATATGCATTAAAAATGGAAAACCTAAGCATTTCATTGTTAAAAAGAGAGTGTGTGAACACATACTTTTGATGTTTATTCTAAACCGCAGTTAAACTTCTACTGAAAATTAAGCTCAAGGAAAACCGGTTATGCTTACTTCAGTACAGTGCAGTCTAAGTCCAATTGGTTTCAGATCAATAACAAAAAATAAAAGTAACCGAACTGAAAACCCCAATATTAGTATACATGGATATTTCGTTGGCTTATGTTGAATAAATTGCTTAGAAAACAAACAAAAACGAAAGTTATGAAAATCATGATTATTTAAATTTCAGGAGTAGCATGGCGATATTAAGAGTTTTAGGATTCTAACAACATGTAACAGCGAGTGTCAATACAAGCGTTAATAAAAAGAATACGAATTATGGAAGCAATTTAAATTTTACATTCATATTATACAGCAAGCTACCTACCTTCGTTTGGAATAAAATATTTGACCGTGAAGTTAATTTTAGAAATGCATATTTATATACATATATTAGATTATATGTGTAACCTTTTAGATATGCTACGGATGGATACACAATTAATAAATAGAAGTGGAAAATAACAATGAAACCCAAGCGATAAATATAGCCAACCTACCCAAACGCATTTCAATTTAGACTCATAGGATTAGAAAACTTCTAAAAATAAAAAGTGTAGGTATCTCTATTATATATTTGTGAATGTTTGTACGAATGTACCGAGTAAACTCCTAAACGGCTGAACGAAATCAAATTTTAACTTAAAATAAAGTATACGAAAGCGAAATTGTTGGATTGGGCATGGCGCCTCCCATAAAAAATAAATTTATTCCAAACTGAAAGTCTTAGAAACTATTTAAGGAGCGCCTACTAAATTTGGTGCGGGGCACAGTGGTTTGATCCCATACAACGACTGGGCAAAATTAGAAGAAGCGCTCTGGTTTTTATCAAATTTCATACGCTGTTAAATTTTAGATCGCTCAACTTAAATCAGTCAGTCAGTCGGTTTTAATTATCCTGTTTTGGCTTCGCATTTCGTCACATTTAGCAAGCTATAATGGGAGAATATGCGGCTTAGTCTTCAAAAAATTTATTTTATTTAGTTATGTTGATATTGGTCTTTTCAGAAATTTAAGCAATTTTTATTGGAATCCATTAATGTTGGAATAAAAAAGATATTAATGAATGTAACTTTTGACTTTTCACACTTTTATCCATTTATCAGCATGATTGCATACTAACCCTAAGGTTAACAAAAAAAGTTTGATTTCAATTTTCTTCCAAAAAATTAAATTATTTCCTGAGAGCAGAAGATAGCGGAAAATATTTTTATATATTACAATAAAGAAAAGTGCCTTTTAAAATTGGGAAAAATTCAGGAACATATTTTCACATATTTTCTAGATTTTCTCCCCCAAAACTAGTAAATTTTCAGTTTTCGTATTTTCAAAAATACTTTACTTTAGAAGCAATGCAGAATTTTCAGCTTTCCAAGTCTTGATTAAAAAGTAACCCTTAAAATTTGCTTGGTAAATTGCGAATACAAAGCTGGAACTTTCGGCAAGATATCATTAAAAACTTATTTTTCAGATGTTTTTTATTCAACGGACTAAAAAACTAAACTCGAACGATTCAACATTATTGTAAAAAATTTCTTGACTTTGGGCTGCTTTGCACCCACACTAATTTTCGTCAGAATTTTTCGGGGTTTTCCTAGCTGGAGTATTATCTTTAAAATGACACTATTATTATTATTATTTGTTGGAGGATGTTGCATTGCGACCTATAAGATCTATTGTTTTTTGGTTTTGAAATTATGATTTTTTTGAATTTTGTCTATGGGACGAATCACTGTGCGGGGATACAAATTAATAAACGACTGAATAGAAAGTGAGCGGAAATGTTCGATTGGACGTGACACCTCCCCATTAGTTGGTTAAAACGTTTTTTCTTCGGTCTCATCCACGAAATAGTGCTGAAATTTTGTACGTGGACACTTATTTTTACAACAAATCATCATACGCTATTTTTTTATGTTAATTTGGCCAATAAACAATCACATTCTTCTCAGACAACTATGACAGACTAGATTTAAACATATAGTTTATACTAATATCCATAACTACACTAAAGGTAAAGAGAGGAAGAGAAAGATTCACAGAAAGTTTTTTTGTGTGAGGCAAATATAAAACTTCATATACGTTATGTCAATCAATACCCGCACAACGCCGTGTATTTTCCATTTCATACAAAGCTAAATTTTCCTGTTTAACCAAGCGTTTAAAAATATGCTTTGAAAAGAAAAATAGAAAAATGGCATTGTCCTTGATGTCAAAAAGTGGTAACTCTCGTTCACTCTCAATTAGCTTTTTTCATTTCGTTTTTAACAATGAACCGCATTGGCCCTTTGTGCGTTTTTTTTTTTTTATTTTTCATTCTGGTATCTTTTTTGTTTTTTTTTTTTTTTTGCTTTTTTTCTTTTTTGCTGAGTATGTGCGGAAATGAACACTTTACAATGTTGAATGGCATCTCCAACCACTACACCGACATTCAAACATTTTCGCTCACAAATTTGCCATATGGCAACAGATAACGCCCCAAAGATTACTACTGCTAACAATAAATATAAAAAAATGGCGGCAAGAATTGTAATCTACATACATATGTACATACATACATTCATACATGCAAAATAGATGAAACAACACAAAAAGTCATTTTGAAATGTGTGCGTATATGTTTGCTTATGAGTTTTGCATACTGTTGCTGCTGAGAGGTGAGAATGATTTTTTATTGTAGATTGTTTTATGCCTGCAAGCATGTTAAGATGTTTTCGACACTAACAATAACAAGCGAACAGTTTCTACGCAAAAATATCGTTTTCGTGTGGAAATATGAAAAATACTTGTATGTACACAAAACCCAAAAAAATAACAAAAACCACAAATATTTTAAAGAAACGAATAAGTACTAATGAAAAATGTGAAGAAATTTTGTGAAAGTATGCGCCAAAAAACCACAAAAATAAAAGACCACAAAACAAAGAAACGAAACCTTCACAAATAACACAGTATTTTTGTATAAATTTTGATGTGGTGGAAGTAAGGAGGAAGGTAGAAAGGTACTAGTTGAAGAGTTTTTATCTCTATATTTTCGTTACTTATGCTATTGATGCGGGTAGCTTAACACAAGCTGATAATGAATGTGCCTTCTTGTATAGACATACATATATGTGGCATACTTTTAGGCTACATTTATACACGTCGTTTATAGCAATAATGAAAGTTAATAAATGTGTATGTTTTTTATTATGTGTGATCTGAATGAATGCGCGCGATAAAAAAAAATAAAATAAAATGAAATAAATACCAGTAAAAACAAAATTTTACTTCATCGTGTTCGTCTGGAGAAATTTGTGTTGGTAATATAAATCAATAAATATCATTACGCAATTTATATGATATAAGACAGTGTGTGAATGAATGAAGAACAAACGGCAAATGCTGCAATTCAATCCAAATTGCTTTATTTTCAGTGTCGAAATTTGAAATGAAACTTGAGATTTCTATGCGACACATTCTTATTTCAAAAATACAGATTTAAGACATTTTTCTAGCATGTGTGAAAAGTTCTACCTACATACACTTTTTTAAATGAATTACGTCTGTGCATATGTTCATTAGTATGTATTAGATTTCACTCGATTTTGTGCAGTTTTTTGATATAACTGCCACATCAGTAATTGATACAATTATTTTAATTATATTCGACTATGTACTTAGCCTCTTAATTTTTATTTCGCGGCATGTAGGCATATACGTAATATGTGCTTATACACAGTTCAGTTGCAATTTTGCAAGTCGATTAATACCCAATACCCAATACATATGAAATCTTTTTCAAAGATACAAAAATCCGAACAATTGGCATAGCAATGTTTATTTCACCCGTTCGTCCTGAAGAAAGATGAACTAGTTGTGGTTTAAGCAAATAAGTAAGTTGGCTTCCCTATGAGGTAACATCTACTCTTTTGATTTTCCAACAAACACTCCTTCACTCAGTTTATTTTCCAATTAATTGAATATTTTCAGTTTTCCGTACAACAAAACAACACGTTGACAACGAAGATAAAACAAAAAATAGCCAGGTTTGAATTTCGTAAATATCTAATTCTCATATTACATTCGGATGCTGAAAACGGACCTATTTCGGAATCTATATTTGTTTTTCTGTGCCATTTACTGTTGGGTTATTTCAATTACTTTGTAGATATCTTTTTTTTACTCCATTTATATTTAAATGTTTGTATTTTTGTATCCTCAATCTTCATATTCCATTAAACGTCATAAATGTGTGTTTTTTTTTAGTCGCTAATTACAAAATACACTAAAACATTTCTGTAATTTCTTTAGGCATTCAGGATTGAGTTAGGATTCTGCAAAACAATTTTCACAAAATCAATCTCAACTTGAAACTTTAAAACTTTTAATATACAAATTTATTAAACGATGTACATAATTATTTGTTCTTTGGAGAGTTTTATACTAAGCCATTAATCAAATTAAGATGTAAGTATTATATTAGATTCACCATAAATTATTTGGTTTTTGTGTTATTTAAGAATCGTATTATATTCATCGACCCTCAAAATAATAAATACAATCAATACATAATGAGACATTTTTAATTTTATAGTACTTTAATAAGTGTGAACACATAAAATGCTTGCAATTAAATTCCAAATTAAAAAATTTAAAATTAATAAGCTAAAACCATAAAATCAATCAAAGTTCATCAAAAATTGCTTCATAAATTAATTTTTAAGGCAAAAGCAAAAAAGGGGAGGAAGAGTTCGAAGATCAGTTGAAGGAAACCCTACAAAGCACGCGCGTACTTTTCACTTAAAAACAATGAATTATACGAAAATAAATATAAACAAACGCCCGCACGCAAATTTATACGCATAACAGCAGCACATTTTTCCATTAAGAAAAATTATGACAACATGTACCAACACATCACATCCCAAGCTTCAGCGTGGCGTGTTGTGTTCAGCTTCTTTTCTTGCTTTTATTCTTGCATTAATAAAATTTTAATTACGTTTCTCGAAGTTTTTGCCTTTAATATCTCAGCCAGTGTATATGTGTGTGCGTAATTGTAATTATGTCAGTGTGATGTATGTGAATGTATGCCTCGCAGGAAACTCAAATATGTGTTGGGCGTAGGTATACATAATGTCACACAAAAAAAAAAAAAAAAAACAATCAAAACTTATACATTGGAGAAAAAAAGAACTCCTTTCGATTTCAATAATATTTCCTCCGACACATTTGCATACACAGCACAGCAACTCAAACCAACACTTACGGAAACTTAATGATATCAAAACTGAAAAAACGTAAAGGCAGTAAAAAAAAAAATGAAAGGAACTTTGTATAACTCACCCGCACTCTTAGTTTGCACCATGGTTGCTGGGTACTGTTGCTGCTACTGATTGCTCGCTCGTGCTCCGTTTTGCTACTTTTTTGCCACTTTAAATTACTTCAGTAAACCACAAAGAAAAATTAAACCAAAACGTTGCTGATTTCTTTCAAATCATCAGCAAGCATAAAAATCTAAATAAATATTTGGAAAATTCGCAATTCAGAAAAAGATCTAAAAGTACTTGATAAATTCAATTATATTTCCAACGAAATATGATTTGCAATCCCCAAAAAAAAATTGAAAAGTTGAGCAGCTTCAGTAAAATTTATACATACACACTTAAATATTAAAATAAAAAGTGTAACAAGCGCTTTTCTATCTACGGCGAAAAAAACCACATCCGAACTCGGGGAACTCAAAAGAAAAACTGTCTACTGTTGAATTCCTTAATTTATAAAATAGTAGAAAACTTGGAGAGCAAATACGAGGAGCATTAAAAGCAGTAACATTAATAAGTAGCAGAGGAACAAGTACATTTTAATGTTGTGAGAGAAATCGAAGCTGTAGCGCTCGCTCTCTTTCGCTTCTATGCTTGTGCACTCGTTGGCGCTCCAGACGATTAACGTCACTGGAAAATGTGGCGAGTAGCCAACAAGTATGCTACGATTTTATATAATGCCATATGTATTACGTTGGTGTGGGGGTGAAAATGCTGTAGTGTGTCATGCATAGGTATGTCAAATATTCGGCACTTTTTGGAAACCGGTTTTCGAATATTAAATTTCAAGACCGTTTCGAATAATTACGAGTACCAATTTAAAATCCGATTAAACCGGTTAACCGCCTTCGCTAAAGTATGTGGTAATTTTCAAACCAAATTTACATATTTCTGGTGCTTAGTAGCCAATAGTAAAATTTCATAACCAACATTTTTCTAGAACGTATTAGCCCTCAGTGGATTCTCTTAATGGGGTAAAAACGAAATTTTTGTAGAAAAGGGTAAAAAGGTCCCATAAGGGATGAAGACAGTTGGTTAACACATTCCAAAAATATATTCAGCCCTATTCTCATGATGATACTCCCGGGAAAATTTGTTCCTTTTCACTCTTTTCCAATAGGAATATAGGGAAAAGAAATAAATTCTCCCGGGAGTTTCATTATGGGAATATTAAAAATAGGGCTGATAATACGTAAGATTTTACGATAAGATCCTGGACACAAGAACGTTCTCAGATGCAAAAATAGCCATGATGATTTACTTATATTAAAAAAAAACGGCATTTAAGCCCAAAACGGAGTTAACCACAGTACTCTGGACCACTTTCGCTATCCAACAAACGTACCCTGATCCCAATCATTTTTGGACGTGCTCAATTTGTCGCATAGTCTTATAGGAATTCAATTAATAAAAAGCTATGAGGATTGCTAAGTTGCAAATTTTTTTCAAGAACTTTCAACATTTTAGGATTTATAATGAAAAATATTTCTTTAGCTATTATATGCCACAAAATATGGAGATACAATTCGAGTAATTCGAAAAACCAATAGAAAAAGAAAAACCGAACCGTCAAATATCCAAACCGATTAATGACATCACTAATCATGCGTCGTCTTTGCAACGCCTGCCTCCTCCTCCATTGCTCCGTTTCGTTGAACACAGTTAAGTTAAATTATTTGGGTAGGTTATGTGTTGTTTACTTTAGATTCACATACATGTACAGCGCCTGTTACTTCTCTCTCATGTACGCACGCTCTTCAGCGCTCTTCATATCTCTCACTTTCTACTCTCTAACCCTGTATAAACTTAATATAAATATTTGACTAGTTCACAATAGATTTGTCAACTAGCAAATGAACGATGTAATCTACCACTCCACGAGACAATCTTAACGGTAGTGAAGGCAACGCCGAGAGCATCTTATCTTTTATAATTTATAATATTTATTTATCATCTTGAGATGAGTTTTAGTTATAGTATCAGTTAATTCTTCTAAATCGAGCTTTTCGTATCGATTCATGTTGTGTGAGTTACATTTGAGCCGTTGCGTGCAAAAGTGGTGCAAGTCATAAAATTCGATTTTGAGCAATACATTGGTTTAGTAGAAGTGTTGTAAAAAATAAAGTACTTGTTAAATTATTTTTCCCACTGCACAAGCAGCTTTATAGGATGCATTTTCATATAATAATCGTTGTTTTTACTTGAGTATGTACTGAAATATACCATTTACGTACCCTCAAAATGACTTACACCACTTTTGCAGGCAACATGTTTATTAAATTAAGTTGTATGTTATGACTTACACCAAATTTATGACGGACTCATTTTAGGGTGTAGTGAGTTTTGTAATAAAAATAGCATTTGTTATAGAATTTTGTGTTCAAAATAATACAAAAACATTTTTCAAATTATTTTTTTTTTGTAAGTAGGTATAATAAAGAAAATACAAAACTATTAAAATTAAAAATCAAAATTTTATAGTAAACCTGAAAAATATTCATTAGCTACTCGTCTAAGAGTCTCCCATCTTCTATCGTTTCGTCTTTAGATGTTTTTAAGTTAGGGGAAAATGGGTGATGAATTTGAGGAACATTAGAGAGTCAGTCACTCAACATGTCACTCTCCTTTCCTACAGTTACCGCTCTTGGGGACGTAAACAAACGACGTTGCTGTAGAAGAAGAAGCTAGAGCAAATGTGAAAATGAATACAAAACAAAACTACTCATCATTTTAAATTAGGCTTAATAAGACCACATTTGATATGTATATGCACAAGATTCGTAAACAGCCCCAAAATTCCTCCAATTAAAATTAGTATTGGTAAGTTAGTCTCCTCAGGATTTACTTACGTCTAAGGAAGGCGGTTTTATAAAATGATAGCAGAACTTCTACAAGCAAACCATTGCAGTACAGTCATGGCCATAACGTTCGAGTAACTTACAAATCTTTAACAGAATTGTTACGGTTGAGAATTTCATATTCTCAATTTTGATTCTGAGATTTAAAAGTTACAAAAAATGTTAAGAATTTATGGAAACCAGAAAATTGTTTTTTAGATTTTTCTGCCCTATATCCGAACTTTAAATAGCCGAAAATTTAATTTTTCATCCCGTCATATTAGTTTAAAAAACATATTTGAAAAATAAAAGCAAAATCTTAAAATAAAGAAGGATTTCGGTTTCGAATTTATTTAACTCGAACTCATTTTAGCTAAAAAAGAAACAACATTGATCTTTCATTAGAAACATGTATACATATACTCTTCTTTATTAATTGTTGTTGTTTTTTTAATAAATATTATTTGTTTTGTCTTCTTTTCACTATAAATATTATTTTTTGTATCCAATAAATATTTTATGCATTGGTATTTTTCTATAACAATATTATTATGCACTAACATTTTGTATATAAGTATGTATAAATATAGGTATGAGTGTAGTAATATATATAGTTATGTATATGTGTGTATGTATGTAAATAGAATACTTCATTTTGTAGATAACTTTATAATATTGCAACAAATATCATAACAACATTCTTTACTTGTTTTCAACAAATAATAAATATAATTTAACCATAAACAATTTTATGAAAAACCAAGTAGATGTTCATGTGGAAAAGCTAAAAGAAAACGATTGAATTTAAATAAATCATTTATCACTTTATGTATTAGATACTGCATAAAGAAATTCAACATACTAATTTGTATGTAGATATATATGTATGTATAATTCATACATTTATATAGGTATGCAAATACTTTCATTTAACATTTGTTCATGTGTATAAAGCAACTTAGGTATACAATATGGTATATTTGCATGTTAAACAATAACAATATTTTTATTGAATATTTTTTGGTTTTCTTTCTATTTATTGAATTTTACATGTAGTTAATATTATTCCCATACATATGGAGAAAATAAGTTTTTGTAGCGTCACTTCTGAGTCTGCATAAAAAATATGAAATAACTATGTCTGGTATGATTGCACGAAAAGAACAAATTATTTCTCCTAGAGCAATTAGGGGTGATATGATTTTTACTCAGGCGTAATGCTCAGAATTAAAAAATAGCAACGCAGAGAGACTTGTGACCTTTGAAAGAGCCTCGATCCAAATCCTAACCAGAGTAATCACAGAGCATTCTCCCATTGGAATTATGTATGTTTGTAAATGTTTACCCGATTTCCACCCAAGATATATCAATAAGAAATTTTTACATGTGCCTGACATTGAGTTTAATTTATATTTCCCTTTTAAGTGAATCGATATCACCATATATTATATTAGGCTATGTTTTGAAAATAATGAGAAAAATAAATATCTTTTCAGTACAATTACTAACAATTTTGCATGTCCCTTCGAAACATAGTAGAGGGAGTTGCTATTATCATATGGATCGCACATTTCACTCCGCTTGCGTTGTTCCTTTTTCTTTATCAGGTCTCTTTGTATACTATTTATTTAATTGTTTAAATTAATTAGGTTTTTGTTTTCTTCGTCTATTTGTTATAAGTACATATATCCATTCCCAGCCGTTTGAAGAAACCAAATTTAAAACAAATCGTATTCTGATGCTTTTTTAATAACAAATTGCAGTGTTCGGAAAGTGATGATATGCGGTATACTACTTTTCTACCTTGCATTTTTCTACTTGATGTACTCGTACTTGTACCTATCTTTTATAACTCAATTTTACTATTTATTTATAAGAATATTCTGCTACATTTTTCTCCTGCTACTATTTCTATATTTTCTACATAAATGAGTATTGGCTTCATTTGGTTTTCGTATATATTCTGATTCTGTTTCGTCTTTGTTCATGTGTGTATATAAAAAATATGCAATATTTTATTTCCCAACTGCGTTTGTATTTTGAAACGTAGGAAGTACTTTATACTTTTTAACTCCTGAATAGAATTCACAAACTAAACTACAAAAACTTTCAACTACATTTTATATTTCCTTATTTTTTCTTTACTGTATGTAGTAGGTAGTAATTTGTATTTTACTACCTTATTTGAGTTGTTATTGTATGTAGTAATATATGATATTTTTTACTTATTTTCAATGATTTTCTGCAATTGATGCACAAGACTTCTGGCCAATTGCAATATTGATTGTGCATTATGACGTTCAGCCATCTCTGTGGAAAAAAATAAAAGTTGTTAGCATCTGCAAATCTTTTCGCACAGAAATTAAAATTGTTGCACACAAACCATTAAAGAATTTAATAACATCTGTAAAGTCCATGCTGTTTGATAGTATAATATCACGATAGGTTTCCAACAGAGCCAATGCCAAGAACAATACAAAGTGACTCGAAGCCACATGCTTGGCTGCCCAAATTATCTCCCAGGTGGAGAAGACGTCATCGTAGACCAACTCACGTTTGAAGTCCAATAGAAACCAACGGTAACAGAAGTAGAAGTGTGTATAATCACCATTCGAATCCATTAAATCATACATTTCCGAGTCCAAGATTTGTATGAGGGATCTGTGAGAGTAAAAATTTAAATGTTAAAGTTCATATTACTTATTATAGTACATTTTTAATTAGAATATTTCAAACAACAAAATCTTCACCTCATATTTGCGAAATGCATATCCATAGCACCACCATTTGGAAAATTCTCAATCATGCGTTCCATCAGCTTACAGAAGCAGCTGTAGCTCAACGACTCATCATCGAATATGACCAGCAGTGGAGCCACTAAATCGCACATGCCCTGCATGTAACCGACATCCAAGTGCTCCCAAACATAGCTGCAAGGGTAAGCGAATAAAAATTAATGAATTCAATCCAAAGCAATTCCTCAAGTATAGTGGGACATTTACGTTGATATAACATTTCTCAGTTTATCCAAATTCTCACTAGCAAAGTACCAATAGTTGCGATCGCATCGCTGCACATCCTTCTCAATTCGGTGCAAGTTCAAGCCAAATTGTTCCAAAAGTTCGCTCTAGTAAGCGATGAAATTAATTAATAATTCAACAATTAGTGCAACTTGTTTGTACTTACGCTATATACTCCCCCATTTGAGCTTGCTGGCGATACACACGCCGACTTTGGTTCCTGCAGTGCATCTAATGAAGCCACAACTGTTATGTCTTCATTCATTGGTGACATCAAACTAGTTTTACGTGATGTTTCATCTGTGGGTTCATCGTCGCATTGCAATGCATCTAACGATGCCGCTTCAGTTATAATAACAGCATGAGTTGGTCTCATGTCAGCATCATCAGAATCTACTGCATCACGCACATCATCTGCGCTGTGGAATTTTGAATTGCGCTGGTATTCATCATCTATGTCTTGTGAGGTCTCTTCATCCATAGCTATTTCAGTTTCAAATACCACCGTTTCATCCATCTCAGTCGCCACGTTGAGAGGTGTGCTTAAATCAACAATATCGGTAAACTCGTTCCCGACGGTTTCATATGATGATGTTGATGGTGAGCTTTTGATACTAAGTACTAGAATACTCCCGCCGCCACCAGCTTGATCAGGTGTCAGACCCGCCTCGACTTCTGAGTCGGCAAAGCAGTTTTCTTGCAATGGTAGAGGTTCCATATCATCATTTATATTCTCCAATTCGACAATAACTTGTTCTTCCATTATTACTTCAGTAGTTGTTTCAATGGTTTTTTCATAAATTACTTCTTGTTGTTTGTGCTCTGCTGCCCCTTCTTCACCACTTTCACCAATTTCTTCTTCACCATTACCAGAATCTGTGGTGCTACATTTTTTGTCGCGCTCATTATTAGCGGTTATCGAGCCAACTGGTAATGGCTGCATTTCATCATCATCAAATTCATCACCCGGGTCAGATATATCAGAGAAATCATGATCATCGAATACATCATTTTCTATATCTTCGCCCTCTAATTCCATCTGACGGCATACGTGCTTGCCAGCCGCCTGTTCCTTCTTACGATTTTCAGCTGATAACTTTGCAATCGCTTGTGCATTTTTCTCTTTCTCACGTTGTCTTACGATCGCTTCGACTGCCAGCCATTCGCTCATCGTTGTCTCATAGTAATGTTTGCAGGTTTCATCTTGTTTCGAACGGTCTTCGGGAGTTGAACCAAAGCTGTGTAAATTCAATAAGTAAACGTGTTAATTAACTTTGACTATGTGAAACTAACTGAATACTAGAATATATTTAAAAAACAGAATGTGTCGTGGGATACACAGTAAAGTGAAACTAGAAGGTATGCGTGGAAAATTTATTATTTTTTTAAGCCAATTTTTTCTTTAATCTTAAAGGCACCGCTGAAAAAATCAGAAAAATGTGTCAATAATGTCCATAAATGTGCACATACCATGTAAAACAGTGAGAAAAAAATTTAATTTTTTTTTAAGAAAAAACGTAAAAATTCCTCAAAAACGTAAAATTTATATGAAACTAGCTGGGCTTCGCCCAGTTTCTCTGTTCGGTCTTGACAAAGTTTGGGTAAAACGAAAATTATAACATTAAAAATCGTTTTTAAAAAAATACCATATGAGAGTGGTGTCTTCCGATTTAAATCTAATCATTTCACTTATCATTCATATCGTTTGCATCATCACCTTTCTTGCTATGGTTTCCCAATAACCACCACCCACAAAAACTTTCATTGTCTTCCTACGCCATATACCATTTTAAGTTATCCGTTCGTTTAAAAACGACCACATTCTTCCCAATAACTACTGCCGACATATCGTGTTCGCTAACAAACTTTCAATGTTTTCCTGGCTTTGATCTCTCAGATATACCGTTTCAAACATTTTCTTTGTATGGGAGATGCCACACCCACTTTCTCTAGCCCATACTTTTTTCCTTCAGCATAGTTCTCGTGCCAGTTATCAATAATGTATCACAATTCATTTAGGAAAGACGCCGTATCAAATTCAGGGTTGCATAGGAGGTGTCATGCCCACTAACTCGAGCCTACCAATATTTTACCCACAGAATTCTATTGACAAATCATATTTTCATTACACATCTTAGTACCGCACGATAACTAATTTCTGATATATCCAATAATGAAAACTCTGGTTATTTGGAAAGTGCCACGCCTTACTATTAATTCCATACTAAATCTTGGAGCCGTACCACATATGGTTCTTGAAATATTCCATAATTAAAATTCAGGTTATATGAAAGGAGCCACATCCCCTTTTCCCATCCCACCCACATCCATTTCCTGTAGTATGACATTGTCAATCGAAGTTTTTGTGCGAAATTTCAGTACAATACCGTAAATGTTTCCAGATATATACCCAAAAAAGCATGTAGTTTGTATGAGAACTGCCACATACACTTGCAATTTTCAACTCAGACTATCTTATGATTATACATTTTTGTGTCAATCTGTGCTATGGTTTCGGTGTTATTTCGAGACATACACATATTTTCATTTTTTCATTTTTATATATAGAGAAGAATAATAAGAAAAAGATACAGAAGATTATGTACTACGGATCTAAAATACATCAATTGGAAACAGAAAAAGAAATTAGGAAAATAGTTTTCACGAATTTGTCACATCGAACTCAATGAACATTGGAATTGGCAAGTTTCGGACATATGGTATCTGGCACGCTACCGCGATGGTTCAGCATGTTGGTGACGAATCCTCGATGTGCTGTCTTCATTTTGAAGGGGATCTTCTAGAGTGTCCTGGATTTCATTAACAACAGATAATGCGTTTTCGCCTTCTGGTTAACGCTAACGATTTTCAGTGTAGGTTATCCGACGGCAGTTCCAACTCGTTTTAGCCTCCAAAAGCAATAATAAAGGAGGTCACGATTATGAGCATGAGCTCACTTGCATCTCACAGAAAAGGAAAACTCCAAAATAGTTGCTGCCAAAATTCATGACGGCATGGACTAGTAAGCACGCAGCCACTTGTGGACCAATGTTCAAATCCCACAAAATTCAAAATTCAGTCCTACAAATTAAAAGCTTTTTTTTTTAATTATAATAATGTTATATTCATTTTTTCATTCATTTTTATTCTTTTTTTATTTACTATTATCGTTTTATTACTTTATTTTTCCTTAATCAATAGAAATTGAGTGGTCTTTTTAGGCTCGAACCTGTGTCCGAAAATCCTCATTGTGAATGTTAAACAATGCACTTACCAAATGAGCCACATAAGCAAATTTTTTTCATTGAATTTTGTTTATTTTACTTTTGCAATATTTCCAGCACAATTTACTGTTTTTTAACTCTTTGAGGCACACGATTTAAAAAAAAAAATAAATACACTAGTTTCACAGAATTTTTGTGGTCTATAGCATTGCCAACTGAATAAGAAACTGGAAATAAAATATTAAACTGTATATGACTAAAAGTAGTTTCAAATACTCGGATTAAAATAAATGAGGAGGAGTGCACACTATTTGTGCAACTGGGTATTATAACAAAAGCAATATGTAAATGTGGAGAGTAAAGCAGAATATAGATCAGTAAGGGCCAGACAGAAGCTCAATTGTTTTTTTTTTACAACAAATACACACATTTTTTGCATTTTGATCTTAAGGTATCTTAAGATTCGTGCAGATACATAAACTTTTAACTAGCTTACGTTCTAACTTAACATATAGTTCGTGTTTGAAATATGGGTGTTGTTCAGATTCGTGTTATTAAAAAAACTGTACAGAACAAAAGTTTTAGTTCATACGTCTGAATTTATGATTTTTAAAAATTTACCTATAATGTCCCAGCAAATATGGCCACACATCTCTGCGTATCTCATGTTGCACACCACCAAAGTAAACCAAACGAAATACTTCCACATCGGCCAAGATTACACCATCCTCATGCATTGCATCCCACTTTTCTTTGGTTAAACCTTCCTCATCAATGCCCACTGTAAAATTACACAAATATTTTTGAATGACCACAAATTAATTTCCAGAACTTTCTAAATGAACTTACGATTTGGTGTTATACGTCCATTTACCAGCCCTGACAGATGAGTTCGTACCGTAGACAAATGTCTGCAATAAGCTAACCAACCATAGAAAGCGCGCGAGATTATCTGTCGACGCATAGTCGAACAAACGAGTTCTATGCTTGCTGTCTGACTAGCTTGTATCTAAAGATTAAAACAGCATTAAAATCATACACAATAATCCGTTTGATTCACCATCGTCAACTTACTAAAGGTGGATCAGTTGCACTTTGATCAATGGAAAGACTTTTACTTGAACAATCACTACTACCAGTGGTCGAGCAACTACCTAAATGCTTACGCCTTGGACTGGTACGTCCTAATTCCAATATGGGATGTGTTGCCACTACAAAATAAGGCATATATGATGGCAATTAGATTGTCATTGGTGTATTTCATGATGCAAAACTTACAAAACTCTTCATGCTGGCTTTTACTAACAACTCGGAAGACATAATCAATTGGTGTCTCATCGGTGGATTCCATCACCGAGGGTAATATGCGACGTCGTACACTTTTCGGCCATGGAAACATTTTTTCAATACCACGCTGTGACCACAACGGTGGATCCAACTGCCCATGTGGCAATAGACCGGTCTCTAAACAGCTCAGAAAAGCTTGCATATGCCCACCTTCAGGAAAATGTATAGGCGGACGTTGCACACCATCTTGTCCTACCAATATTACAGTGCCGCCAGTATCTTCACCACGATTTTGATGGCAATGTACATATACAATGTCATCGACATTAATATTCAATGCATAAGCCCAGTAGAAACTCTTATCAGTGCCATCGGTATCATTGTAGCCATTCATTAGTTGGTTTGGTGTCCACTTTATAGTCAAAGACTGAACAGTTTGATGCAGACTCAGGTATCCCGGCATGGGTTCGTTAACATCTTTCTGTAATGAAGAAATTTGGGGTTATTGAATGTTTGAACCTTAAGTAATCTATGCTACTTTATAGTTCCTACTTACTGGTAAAACTAGAACATTATTTTTGCCATAGAGTAACGTAGTCTTCGAATTTTGGTGAAGCGATTCCACATAGTCTTTTGCAACACTTGCTGGCGAGCTCGCCTTGTACGAACTGCTGCTTGTATCCTCAGAACTGGTATGCAAACTACGCTTGAAATTGATAATTGGCCGATGACATGTTGGAGGGGTACGATTACCCGAACTGATGCGATGGCGTTGAACCTGAAATACAAAACAATGTTTCTAATAGTGCCTCACAAGCTATGCATTGAAACAAAATTACCAACTCATCGGCACACGGATCTGACCAATAATGATCCGCAGTTTTTGCACGTGTAAATTCCAAAGCACATGGACCAACCAGCAGCGAACTCAAAATCGAACCATAATCGGCATCCGCAACCAAAGCCTCACGATCATAATAATTATTAGCATTACTCACTAAATGCTCAATGATTTTAGACAAACGACGCTCATATAAAGCTAAACGTATCCACATGTATCTGGAATGAACGTAGCTTTAATTTCTATAATATTTCTAAACCAAGAATTCTACTCACTTCAAAACTGGAGATGGTGGTGAAGAACCTCCCGATGTACCTGACGACATCGTATTAATCGTTGTAACCGAGCTGCTACTACCTTTATTCAACAACTTTGGTTTGATGATGCTATCACTGCTCGATGAGGAACGTTTACCCGCCACAGTGTTAGTCTCGTTCGCCACTTCCATTTCTAACAAACGTCGACTTATATAATCCGCTTCTGGACAGGTTTTAGCAATTTTTTGAATTAAAGCTGTCGTTGATGAGGTCTTAAAGAGCCCCAAGGCGCGTCTACGCAAACCATGACTAAGACACGCCTCCACCGCACCACAGAGCGAAGTTACTGAGCTACTTTCTTCATGCACATACTTCTTGGTGACAGCCTCCTCCATTAATTGTTTGACTTCTTTTTTGACGGTGGCAATTAGGCGTTCCTTTAATTCAGAATCTACGGACGAGGGCAATGAAAAAAACACAAAACACAACTGAATTAGGTAAGCTGTAAATGAAAACGAAAATTTAATTTCCGTTCAGGTTTTTTACAATTTGTGGTATTAAATTGCCAACTATGTAGAAAGGTCTCTCATCAATTTCACTGCTGTCCTGCATCAATGACAAAGCTGTTATCCTTTTGCAGCACAGCAGCATCCAAATATCACTCTTAATCCATTTCTAATAGAATTTAACATTCCCCTTTTTTCTTTGTCTCTCTCTGTTCCTCTCTCCTCTTTTTTATTTTCCTTTCTGAATATACATACATATTCTAACCCACAGAGTGTAATCTAAAAATGTATTAGTTAGTGCACGAGCCTTATCCCATGTCAATCAATTCAATCTTATGAATAAACACACACACATCTGGTTTTCTAATCATAATTAAAAAGTGTAGCAAATAGATAAATGGTACAAAATGAGGTTGTGATTGCTACGAAATACAGAGAATGAAAGGTTGAAAGTCAAATCGAATTACATTGTGCAAGCAAGTTTACGCCATGGCCCTTTGTGGAAGTTATATACATCTATTGAAATGCTATAAAATTGTATAATGAAGCTAATCTATTTGAATCAGCAAATCTAAAGTGGAAGCATGGTAAATCGTAAGGAAACTCATGGCACTTTCCGCTGTCAGCAATGTCAGATCCATTAAACAAAACATTTTTTTAGTGAAATCAGTTCACGCCTTCAGCTGTTAGCTGAATGCGTGAAATGTCAATTTACGACGAAACTATGATGATAACATTAAAATTTATTTTATATTTGAGACCACCGACTTATATGTGAAATTTCACATAGGATCGACTTTTCCCAATCGCTGTGAGTTCGAGCAATGAGGCAAGGATGAGCTAGTATAGCTGGGTAGGAAATTTGTATGATAAAGGTGTCGTAGTTGGTTAAAAGCATCCCGATTCCGATCCGAAATCTTAGATGGTATCCCTTGTTCAATCAATATAAGTATATGTATGAGTGGGGGTATTAGTCTAAAGAAAGGTTGAGAAATATGGAATTTTAGTTAAAAAATATTTTCAACACAAAATAGATTTATATACATATTGTGGGTAAGGTCAGAATATTTGTCATGATGATGATGATGAATATAAAAATAATATGATGTCATCATTCTTATGCAAAGAACAATAAATCTGTTCTATACTCATTATGAAATTAATTAATTTTGCATAACAAAATCGTTAATCAAAAGCAACTTGAAAACGAACGTTTCAATTTGTTTTCTATCTTTTTTTTTTATTTTTCAAAATGCACTTGAAAGTAATAACATAGTAAATTATAAATAAAGTAAAGCATCCATTGATACAGTAAGAACAAGAACAACCTTGACTTTCAAGCTATAATGCTGATAAACTCTCTTGAATTTTAACCCGTGCTCTTTTATATACTATAACTCATAACACAACAAGTACGCAGCACTGATTTTCCACTACGTACAAATGTATGTGCATATATTTACTACCAACATTTATCAACAATTCACCTCATACCGACTATCCATCATTCATTTGCCCGCTATTCATTACCTTTTTAAGGCCACCTTATATCTATCTCTGTCTTTCTCTCTTCCCTTTAAACGTCAACTACCTACCACACACCTTCCCTGCCTCACTTGCCGGTCCAATCAACAGCTGATATCGCGAAAATGTCAGCAGACAGTATGTTATTTATTTTGTTGGTGGTTTTGTTATTGTGTTTTTTGTTTTTTCAATTTCAATTTTCTCCCATTTTTCTACTATTTCGACTAGTATTTAAGTGTATGTGTGTGGCTGCGTGTGTAGTAGTTTTTTTGTTGTACTTTTCTTCGGTTTCAGTTTCTGTTCTTGTTCCTTTGCTTGCTACCATATTGAAAATGATGTGAGGAACATATGTTTGCAGTTGAAGTACCGTTAAATTATTGTTTTCTAGTTTTGTTAGAGTGTGCGTGTATATTGCACACGCAAGCACACACAGAAATATATTGTGCATGGCATGAAAACATACAACAATTTGAAGGTTACGATTTTTTTCTCAAATTGTTTCCTTGGTTCTTCGTTTCAAGCTCGGCGTGTATTTTTTCCGAGCTTGTATGTGTGCGTGCTTGTGAAAATGGCAACAACAAGTTCACAAGTTTTGATATTTAAGAATATGCTTTGGCTAAAATTTTTTAATCGTTATGCATCTTTCTTGCTTGGCCACCATTTGATTCACTAACATCTTTTTACTTACCACCTGAATCGCCACCGCCTCCACCACCAAAACTGTGTAACATATTCATTTGTGTATAAAATAAAAAATATTTTTTAGCAATTTTTGCTTTTTGTAATTTAGCAATTAAAAAAGAAAACTTTTTAAAAATTTTGCTTTGCACTCAGCCTTTTTTCTTTCCTTTTGTAAACTTTAATATTTAGTTTGGCTTTAATACATCAGTTCAGTGGGAAAAAATGGAAAAATTCCAATTTTAGTTAAAAATGTTTTCTTGTATTTCGTTGTACTTATTTTTCTCAATATTTTTCGGCAGAATTTACCACACTTTCATACAAAAAAAAAAAAAATTTTTAATGTGTATATGTATTTGTAAATTGAAATCCTTTAAAATGTTTTTTTTTTTTTTTGCTTTTAACTTTCGTTGATATTTACAAATTATTTACATATGAAGTTGTTAAATATTTTCCTCAAGTGCAAAAATTTTCTTAATGTTTCACATTTTTTCTGTATTTTGTATGTATACACAACAACTATGTATATGTCATTTGCTTCTTTCACAGCAACAACATAGTATATAAAAATGAAACCCTTATAATGGTAGAAAAATAAAAACGTAGTATATTTCTAATTCAATTGCAATTTTCGTGTCCACTCGCCAACAGCTTCGTTTGTGTACTAATTTAAGTTTTCGTTATTCGCATTTATTCTTCTTTCTTGCTTCACAGCAAGGATTTTTGAAAGGCAAGAAAGGAAAGGGGAAACCACGAACTTCCGGTGTACATACACATATCCACATAAACGTTTTACTAAGAAACTAATATGTAGTAGTATCTGAAAATATAACATTCATTGTATTGCCTACTTTTAGGCTCAAATTTTTAATTTAAATAATTTCAATTCATTCGCTAAAAGGTGGCAGCAATCCTCAATCAAAACATCAAAGCTATTCAAGCAGATGCAATGAAAAATTCAATTCAATGGAAGGCTTTGATTTAAAAAAGTAAAAAACGAAATTGCAGCCAGTGCTGTCGCTACAAAAAATTTAATTGTTGTAAATTTAAACTTAAAAATTTGAAAAAAGTTGTACCATAGATTTGCTGTTTTTTTAAACTTTAAAAGGAATTGCGGCGTATCGACCATTCTACGCGGTGTAAAATCACTGTCACAATAAAAAATTTTTAAAGTTTTTTGCAATAAAAACACTACGTAATTCGTTCATGAACAAAGTAATTTGAACTGAACAATGTAATGTTCAACTGAACAAAGTAATTCTCATAAAGTTTTAGAAGTTGAATCGAAATCAGTCCTGAGGAAAGCAACGTGTCTCTACAGAACTCACTATCTTCACCTTATGGTTATCATATATAACAAGCTTATTTTATTCCTTTTAAAGATTGCAGTTTTCCTTATATACAGTAATCTCTCCTATAAAATTTGGCGGCTTAAATCGAAACGCAGTAAAACAAAATGAGATAATGAGATGAATCTTTAGTGGTAGTGGAAATAAAATCCCACTGTCGCTAAATCTTTTGTGTAAGTGGAAATAAAATCAACTGCCACTAAACATTTAGTGGTAGTGGAAGTAAAATCCCACTGTCACTAAACCTTTAGTGTTAGTGGAAATAAATATCAACTACCACTAAACATTTAGTGGTAGTGGAAATAAAAATCAACTACCACTAAACATTTAGTGGTAGTGGAAGTAAAAATTAACTACCACTAAACCTTTAGTGGTAGTGGAAATAAAATCTCACTATCACTAAACGTTTAGTGGTAGTGGATATCAAAACTAAGTACCACTAAACTTGTGGAAATTAAACCCCACTAACCATTTGGTGGTAAGTATAGAGAGTTTAATTGAAGGTCAAATTGAAATGCATCGTAAAAGAATGTATAAATGTTTGAATGAATGAATATATTAACCTTTTTCTTGCACTAAATACTTTGTAGAAAGTTTTTCTATTATATACAGAGTTATGTAATAATCAAGTGGTTTAGTACAAAAACATGGAACAAATAGAAAATGAAGTTGATCACATTAGTCTATGAACAACTTCTATATTCTAAAATCCAAAAAGCCGTAACTACACAAATTTTCAAAATCGGCTTTTTGATTAATTATGATGCACTTGCTCAAATTACACGTACCTGCAAAATTTTAAACCTCTTCGCCCAAAAATAACGATTTTACTAAGGAACTCCAAAAATCTGTAAGTGCCTAGTTATATTTGTGCTCGGTGTTCGACGAACACAAAACATTTCCTTCGATGCTCGGTCATGGTGGTTACATTTAGCTCGTTGCAGAGTTGCTTTTTGTCAAAATATACTCGTTTGTTTAATACTATTTTGTAGGCAATGATACTGTTTTGTAAAATAACTTATTGCCACCCTGAATACTCGGCGTGCTCGTAAATTAAATAAATAAAGAACTCGCGTATGATTAAGCTTTATTTGCGACAATATTATATAAATTAATAGTTAGTTTCGTTGTCCTCAAAAAAAGAAAATATTGATTGCTTGAGAATTTGTTTCTTTTTGTGTATAAAAGTCAACTTATTGCAAGATTTATTGCTACAGAGCTGCAATACAGTTAGTAAAACATGACATGTCATAGAAAAGTTAAGTCATAAGGACCCACTACACGACTTTTTTATGATAAGATGACGGTTTTGTCATAAATTATTGCCAGTCGAGACACGGCGTCCGAAATGTTTAATTTTAACTAAATGAGAATATATTCGATCAAAATCCAACCTTTCTGAAGCATGCTAAATATAGATTTTTAGGCATATCTGGGCTAATTTATGAAAAGTTTCAACAAAAATTACTATATTAATTTTCAAGATCTTAAGACGTCATTTTAAAAATGTTTAAACTTGAAATTTTTTAGCTACTGCCACAGAAAAATAAACAAATTAGATGTTGTTTGTTTTTAGACTGGAAAACTTGTTTCGGAAAAAGATCAAATGTGATGGCAAGAGGGGGAAATAACCGTTTCGTCACATCCCCTTTTCCAACCAGATACAAGTTTCCTCATCTAAAAGTAGACTTTACGACTTCAATGCTGCAAAATCGCCCCAGTGTGAGGTAACATTTTATTTTGAAGTTTGAGACTTTAGTCTGCTTTTACACACACCGATTTATGTCTGATTTTTCTTACATGAGTGAAACAGAGATGCAAAATATGTAAAAGCAAACGTCAAAAATCGGTGTAAAATCGTTGGTACAGCTGATTTTTATTCGTTAAATTTCATCTCCCCTCCCTCGCCAACAAACAGAAAATCGGTGAGAGAAATCGGGCAAAATTTATTTATCCATAGTTGCGGAATCCAATAGACGAAGGAGAACAAGCCGAAATCGGCCATATCAGCATTTGTTGCCGAATTTCTTGACGTTCGTGATTTACAGGTTTTGCATCTTTGTTCCACTTATGTTAAACAGATAACAAAGAAATTAAAATTGGTGAGAAACCCGGCTAAAAATTGGTGTGTGTAAGAACAGACTTAACATTTTGCCAACACTAATTGAATTCTTTTCAATTCGAAAACAACGTTTGTTGCACTATAAAAATCACCTCTGCCGTGCAACAACAAGTTTCTGTACAAAAAAGCTTTCTTCCCTTAAAAAGCTCTTTTACATGCCGGGCCGGCATAATTTTGATGATTTGCGCCTTTTCTTTTTCGGCGTTCACGATTCTCTGATTCGTTTCTCAATCGTTCGTTTGAGTAGACGTTTTTGTTTTTCTGTTTTGTGGTTATCGCTTATCATCGTGTGTTGAATCGCGTTTGCTAAGTGTTGCTAATAAATAGAAGAAAAAAAAATAATTTAACTCTAATTTTCTAACAAAATTGTATGTTCTTTTCGCAGTTTATAACAAAGTTTGTAGAGAAAATTAAATTCACGGTGAGTTCAAAAAGATTATGGAAAAAAGTTCTTTCATAATTGGATGTGTAATCGAAAATGGAATACAGAAGGGGGAGAGAAAGTTAAAATCTAATAAGAAAATCAAAAACATTGAATGCGGAAGTAGAAATCATACAAATTACGTATGCTTTTCGTTGAAATTGCAATGAATAATTAGAAATGTAGAGCAGATTAAGATTTTCTAAAATATATTAACTTTTTTTTGCTGTATGCCTATCTTGAATAGAACCAAATGGAACTTAATAGAATTTCTTGATTTTTTTTTTTTCGTATTTCCCACGTTTGATCTTCGTCGCCGCTGCTGTGAGTAATTGTATTAGTGTGCATAGTTGCCCGTTTCGTTTCTTCATCGAGATTTCCTTCACCCTTTCCCGCAAACTATTTCTCAAACTTGGAACCATTTCATGTCATCGCTCTTCTGGGTTGTTTTTTTTTTTTTCTAATAAAAACACATTTGTTTAAAATTAATACATATTGTTTCGCTTTCTTTTCGTTTTTGTGATTCTCACAAAAATAAACTGGTTTGAATTTTATTTGCAAAAAAATTACCTTTTCTATACGTATTCATCCGTGGCAGTTTTTTCTATGCTTTTTTTTTTTTTTTTTTTTAACTGAACGTTTTACATTTGTGCAGTTTTAGTGAGTGGCACCCATTTATATTATCGTGGCGTTATTTTGAACTTGTAATTGTGGAAAATGTTAGTAAAACTTGTTATCCAAATCGTTTCGGAAACTACAATATTTCCAGCAAAAAGTAAATCAATATTGGGGTTGTTCACAAGCTGTCGAGTAGTTGTAATGTCGTATAATTTTGCATGAAAAATAAGAGAATTTACGACAAATTAGGGTACACGACTCCAAATAAGAGATCTTGTGAATTGCCAATACTTGCGAAACACTTAACATCTCCAGTCTCCGCTTTGTGTAGATAGTAGATTAAAAAATGAAACAGCCTGTCTTATAATGTAATATGCCCAATTTTTTATCATGAATAAATAAATGGTTCGTCTTTTAACCACTTAGTTTTAATTCCTTTTTTCTTACACTTTCCTTCATGGTCATGAATCGAACTATGAGCAAATTTTGTTGTTTTTCTATAAAAAAATTTTCACTGCTCTAAGAAAAAAGAATAACAACAAATTTCGGAGGATAGTAAAATGGTCTTTGATTTGAGCACACAGTCTTTTGGAACAGTGCTATAGTTTCTATAATATTTCTATTCAAAAATATCAAACTCGGTTTAGACGAGAGCTAACTTAGCTGTTATTCCTTTTTGCCGCAGTATTTATACTGAATATCTATATAAAGTACTGTTCAAAATTATAGCGCACTTAGTGCAAAGCTGAATAACTTTGCCATGAATCCAGAGAAATCAATCGGGTATTTTTTTATTGTGAAACTCTATTTTATCCTTTATTAATTTAAGAAATAAAAATGGTCACTAATGCAAAAAGCAAGAAATATTAAATATTATTCGAAAGATTCGGATTTAGTGTGCCAAAAACTAATTAATTAGTAATATTTGATTATGTGGATAAAATTAAGTTTTTAGTATGAAGTATAAACTATGCATTTGTTAAACACATCAATTAATAAATTTGCGAAATGTGTTTTAACTTTCTTGGCAAATTTCTAATTTTGGGGATCTCTAATAATATTCAGTTAAATTGTTAAGTTAAACAGTTATACATAAAATACTGTTCAAAATTATATCGCACTTAGTACTCACTATATTCAAAGCAGTTAAATTGAAGAATAAAGTGAGGAACAGAATGTGAAGCTGAAGCGTGAAGTAACAATCTGTTAAAAGTAAAATGTATACATTTTCATTGTAATCAAACACAATGGGTGCATTTCCCGGGTGCAAATAAAAAAAAAACTGCTTTCAAAGTGTGTCTGAAACGCGTCGCTTGTGAAATGTGAAAATGTATACAATTTACCTTTAACAGATTGTTACTTCACGCTTCAGCTTCACATTCTGTTCCTCACTTTATTCTTCAATTTAACTGCTTTGAATATAGTGAGTACTAACTGCGATATAATTTTGAACAGTAGTTTATGTATAGGTCTAGACCTGAAGTAACGAAATACACTTTATTTTACCTTACCCTTGAATTTAACACACATTTTTCATATCTCTCCTCATTTCAGATGCCACAACTTACGAAACCAGCACCACATTTTAAAGCTACAGCCGTTGTTAACGGTGCCTTTAAGGAAATCGATCTGACCAACTACAGTGGAAAATATGTTGTTCTCTTCTTTTATCCACTCGATTTCACTTTTGTCTGCCCAACTGAAATCATTGCATTCTCGGATCGTGCCAGCGAATTCCGAAATATTGGTTGCGAAGTGGTTGGATGCTCCACTGACAGTCATTATACACATTTAGCCTGGATGAATACTCCACGCAAACAAGGTGGCCTTGGCGAGTTGAACATTCCATTGCTGGCCGATAAATCGATGAAGATTGCTCGTGATTATGGTGTATTAGATGAAGAAACTGGTATACCATTCCGTGGTCTCTTCATCATTGATGGCAAGCAGAACTTGCGTCAAATGACCATCAATGACTTGCCGGTGGGACGTAACGTTGATGAGACATTGCGTTTGGTGCAAGCATTCCAATTTACTGATGAGCACGGTGAGGTATGCCCAGCCAACTGGAAGCCCGGTGAGAAGACAATGGTTGCTGATCCTAAACGCGCAAAGGAATATTTTGCTGTCGCATCATAAATCGTCATCGGACGGAGATGTTATTAAATAAAATTTTTATTAAGCTCAACTTGAAAAAAAGAAGAAAATGTATTAGTATCCAACAACTCTGGTAGTTGTTGGAATAACATTAACACCAACAACAAGAAAACAGCAACAATAAGAAATTTGAAAGAATTTTAATTCGAATCATTTACATACAATAATTCACTACTTATATACATACATACACATAAATATGAATACATATAAATTAAATATTATATATACATATATGAGTGGTATGTATACAGCAAATGCTTAGGCAGACACCGGCGGCGTTTGCTTTTTTTCATGCATAATGAGGCCCCATATCTATCTATTCACTCTAGCACGTAGTTTAAAATATAAAATTTTGTGTTACATTGAAAAAAGAAAATAATCGAAAACTTTGTTGAGAGCGTTTCGCATTTCGCATTTCGAATTTCATTGTAAGTGTAAAAGCCCCAGATTATAAAATTCTTTGTATTCATAGCATAGGAAAGATAATCTGGAAGCACTCCTAGTATCTATCTACATTTCATTAAAGTTGCAACAATAAAGAAATATAAACCAAATGAAATGTTTAATTTTTTTTATTTATTATCGTACACGTTTTTATTTGCGATAAGCGAAATAAGGAAATAAAATTTTTTTTTCCTTTCCTCCTACACCTACATCATAGTTGTGGTTGCTATACACTTCAAACACGAAAATGTCTCATCGACTCCATATCTTTAACAGTAAATGATGGCGGGGCAGCAGCGGTGACAACTTAATCATAATTAACATACTCGACGGACGATGATAAGACTCACCTAGTATTCCACCGAATTCGTTGCTAATTCATTTCTACACACAGCCCATAATAGCTGACGTGATAAGAATAAAATCGTAAACATTTTGTTGTTGTTTGTGTTTTATCATTTAAATAATTTCGTCATTTCACACGGAATTACCAAATCGCACTTTGATTTTAGTATGTACATATATATTTTGTTTATATTTTTTTGCTAGTATTTTTTACATAAATTATTTTGCGCACAGCTGCTGACGTTGACGCTAACACTCTCTTACTTTAGCACACTGCCCTCCATACCTGCATATCGATAGATTCATGCACTTGATTACACTTTCATGTTGTTGTTACTATGGGAATACAAACTTCCTGTTTCGCATTTTCATTTTCAATGGTGAAGTGCAAGCAAAACCAGCAGAAGCAAGCGCATAAACTTGTTATTGTATTCGAGACGTGCAAAGTGCTGGAGCAGACGCAAGTAGAGGAACATCGCGTGTACATTTATGTATGGAGAACTGGTTTTTATTCTGCTTGTCTACTTTTAAAAATATTATCGAAGCACGATAGTACAGCCAAAGCAAAATATCTGCACAAATTCTCCAAACAATTACTGCTAAGTGAATAGAACCCCTCCCATTGCTACACTGACCAAACTACATCACTTAAAAAACTTTAATTCAGAAAACAATTTAAAATTAGAAAAAATTTGGTTGGAAAAAAGCTGAAATAAGTGATGAGAAGAAAAGGGGACTTAGAATAATTATAATTAATGTACCTATAAACATTTTTACATTGTTGTAAAACAAATTGTTCAAGTATACATTTATTATTGTTTTATCGTATGATATTTTGCCACTTTGTTTTATTTTAGTAGTAGTTTACGGCATACATATATCGCTCCTTAAGCTCTTCTCCAATAGTTTTTCACTCTCTCACTTGGACTTATTCATTCCAGCATTGCTCTCTGTTTGATAATGCTACAAATTGCACACAATTTTATTTAATTGTAAAACTATAGATAATTACCGATCTATGATAGTGGTCTTACATATATATTCGAGTTCGTATATAGTGTACAATAACCGTAATAAAGCTGAATCATTTAAATGATTATTATCATTATCTGGTGGTGAAATGCCTGCTTATAATTTACTTAATACAATAAAACAAAAGTGCCATTTATATAAAGATAATTTTAGAAGATTTGCTAATCTGTTTATGATGAAATATAGAGTTTCATGCCGATCGCAGAAAATCTAGAGGTCCCTCACGAACCCTAAAATTGAAAAAGCGTTTTTCAGCATTTTTTTCATTATAAAGAGATAAAAATAATTTAAATAACTCTAAAAATCTAAAATATCTGAGTTACTATAAAACTAACCTATTTTATGTAATTTCATCTTTCCAAAATAGGGCTTAACATTTTTTAACGTCTATTATTTATCATTTAGTGCTAATAAAAGGCAATTATCTCTCTGTAAAGGAGAAAAAAAAATATTTAATTTTTATTTTTCATATAACACTGTGTGACAGTGAAAATTTCCACGAGACATAGCTCAAATTATAGGCATAAACAAGCAGAAAAAAACTGCATACTCAGAATTTTAAATTGACCCTCAAAATCTGGACTTAGGGCCGAAAAACCCATTTTTGATAGGTTAAAGTATATACTTGCCGTAACTTTATTTTTCTTTATCCCAGAAGTAGGTTTTTATTCTGCGATCGGCATGAAACTTTATATTTCTTAGCTTTTTATCAAATCGAATATTTTTAGACCGTGAGCCAAAAAAAAACCGACTTTTGCTAGAAATGGCCACCCTAATGTACATACAAGCATGTGTATATCTGCTTTTAGATGAGAAAACTAGTTGCTTGCAACTGTTGTGCTGGAAAGACGGGGTGAGGCAACGTCTAAAAGCAGACTTTGCATTGCGTTTCCGAATTTCTTATACAATTTTACAAATAAAAATATTCTGGAAAATTTCATCCCAACGAATAATCGAGACCAAAAATAATAATCATAATAATAATAGTCCTAGAAGACTATTATGCTATTTTGTAGGCAAAATAAATTGTTGATTTAATTGTCCAAGTGCAGATAGGAACTAAAACACACCTAGTGGCCGTCATGTAAGTGGCATGTGCTGGATGTATGCATGTGTAAATATGTGAACCTATTATGACCTAATTGTTTATTAATTTATGTGGATTTGGTTACAATTGCACTATAATTTTATAACTGTGTGCCTGTAGTTCACAACATCATTAGGGTGTTTCATATGCGACATTTCATTAAGAAGTTTGTACTTAACCTTAGTATAAATTGCGATTTTTATATCATTAATAAATTGAATTTCCAATCAAGTTAATTCGAAAGATAGTATCGCAAATTATGCCTCATACTCAACGACAACACCGCACAATAAAGAAAGAAAGAGTTAATTACTTAAAAGTGCTTCACACTCTAAGTGAACAAAAAAATTGTAGTATTTTTGATTCTACGGCACTGAAATGAGCTGATAAGATTTTTATTCACCTACATTTTCTTTTCTTGTTTTATTTTTATGGATTTTAATCAAAAATATGCAGACAAAATGCATGCAATCAAAGCGTCATTAACGGTTAAGAAATGTGGCTCAAATTTAGGCAAAAAGCTGTACTTTTTAGCACTAAACCGAAAATCGAAAATCTTGAGCTTTTTTTCTGTTTCGACTTACATATATCCACATATGTATATGTTCTTATTATTATTAAGAGATTGAGGTGACACGAAGGTCAGGCACTGCGACCTAAAAGATCTTTTGTGCAAAAAGCCCCAAAATTAAGACAAAATATGATCTACTATCCTAATGAAGACTAAAACATCTTTTGTGGAAGAGGTTTTGATTTCGTTTGTTGATAGGAACGGTTTTCTAAAAATACCTCTTCTTTGCCGAGCCAAGGCTGGACATTCACACAGAATGTGAAATGTCATACATAGAAGACATTCTATCTCATGTGACAGACCTAATTTACTTAGGTGGTATCTGACCACATAGTGGCCAGATAGAAAGCCTACTAGCAATCTGAGATCCGATTTAGTTAGGTTCAGAGATTTGGTGAGAGTAAGAAGAGGGATGAGCTTCTTTGCCTGACTATGGCCTTGAACGGAATGCCAATAGGATAGCCATTCATCCCTCGTCCACGCCACAATAATCGATTTGGAACAAGTCCACCTGATTCCACAGAATGGATCGGGCCCCGTGTGTAAAGTCGTTGAACCCCGCCTAGCAAGTTCATCAGCAGCTACATTACCTATAATGTCACAGGGGCCAAGTACCCAACAAAGCGTGACTTTGTTATGGGTTGACAACTTCTGCAGACTCTCAAAACACTCCTTCACTAGCTTTGACCTTAATTCTGGTTAATTCTGGCGCATGTCTCAATTGCATATAATTCGATTTGAAAAACACTAGGCCAAAGCTCTGTGGAATTAAAATTCGAGTGTTAGGTCCAACAACGCCAGCACCAGAACCCCAATCGGTTTTCGAGCCGTCAGTATACCAATTGGGTGCAAAGGGACCGGAGTTCGGGAATTGGGAATTCCAATTGGACCTGGACGAAATGATGATATTAAATGTCCGGCCAAAATTTAGATCCCTAATCATAAGATCATGCACAGAGCAGATTAGGGTATTAGGAATTTTAACAAAGAATGGACAAATGACCAGTGGAACCTCTTAGTAAATTGGATGAAACTTGCAGCCTCAAGGCAGTAATTGCAGCTATCTTCTTTATGAAGATGTGCAGAGGAGCAAGTCCGATTAGCATCTCAATCGCAGGAGTGGGACAAGTACGCATACCCCTGTGATTGAGAGACAGGCAAGCCTTTGAGCTTGTTAAGTTTGCTTTGGATAATCTTAGGTCACCACACTAGTGCAGCATATGCTACAATTGGCCTAACTATCGTAGTATACAGCCACAAAATCATCTTTGAGGTAAGACCTTAGGTCTTACCAAAGAGTTTTCTGCAAGCCCAAAAGGCCCTAGTGGCTTTTGCGAGGACGTTATTGAGGTGAGAGTTTCAACGAACTCTTTTATCGAGTATAATTCCTAAGTATTTAACTTCGTTAGAGTATTCAACAGCCGTGTTTTGAATTAATATATGACCAAGGTCCAGTTTGTACCTTCTAGAAAAGAGAACAAAAAAGTCCTCTTTAATGCACTTCTGTAACGGGTGAATTAAACTTCCCAGAGGAAATGATTGCTAGGTCATCTGCATAGCAGATGCAAGGAATTGTAATCTACGAAAATTATTCGATCGAATCTTTTCGTTTTAATAACGACTCACTACTATTTGGGTTTTTAAAATTCAAGATTACATAAAAAAGAACAAAATTATTTCCGAATGCAATTAAACTTTTTTTTCGTTTTTCCTGAATATAAAATTAAAAATCGGTAAAAAATAAAATTTAAAGTCATATTATACATATAAGAAATTTAACGTAGATTAAGTTTCCGGGTTTTTGAATCTTTTAGTAGCGATTTTATGATTCCAAACGACCACAAAGTTAAAAAAACTCAAAAACTCCAATTTTTAAAAAATCACCTTTTTGGTGATTTTTATGTAATATCGCATTTTTACAGTAAATTTTCAATAGATCTTGTCTTTTCAAATTTTAGTTTTCATTGGTTTTACGTTTTTTATTTACGAAAAACAAAAAAATCAAATTTTTACATGTAATTTTCCATATAAATCAGTTTTCTTGAAAAATTTCGGTGGGGCGTGGAAATTTTTTACCGTTATCAAAACTTTTTGACATTTTTAGATCACAGCGAATCGATTGATGTATCTTTCATTACTGTCATCCGACAAAACACAAATCTCGCCCTAGAGGGGCGGTTTTTTGTGGAATTTCTCGTATATATTCCTATATTCATATTTGAGTGCATAATCTTTTTAGGTAGCTTTTAATAAGGGTTACAAAACATCCTGTCCAGTTAGTAGGAGTAAAAAAAATCGTTTCCACCATGGTGGAGGGAGGCGCAAAAATGTTTTTTCTAATGAAATTTATTATCCGTTTCACTTTTGGTTGGTTTGGCTGCAGGTTTTGTAAAATTAAATGAATGTGGCACATTCCAAACTGTAGAAAAAATTTGCAATTTTTTCGATTCTTCACTTCAATTTTGATTCCTCTGAAAGAATTTATCAACAGTGATGCATATTCCTTTTAATCCTCACTGCAGAAGTTGTGGAAACTTAGGAGAAAAAGAAACACTCAGTCATTTTCTTTGTGAATGCCCATCGAAAACTTATCCATTTGTTTGGCAGTTAGTCCAAAGAATTTGCTAACATATCTAAAATCCACGGGAGGGATTTTAGTAAGAGTCTACCATCTTCTTAATGTTCGGTGAAGAAGTGGTTTTAAAAAGGCGGTCTGTTGTAGGTCAGCCAACTCAACCACACAAACAACTTAGCACTCTTCTTAAACTTTTTATTACCCAGCATACCCTGTAAAAAATAAAATTTGCTCATGAACCAAAATCCATGACAACTGAAAAGTTTTCATATTAAAATTGTGCTATCATGGAGATGAGGCAGATAAATATGTATGCATTATGCCATTAGTTTGTTACCAACACCATTAAATTTTTATATGTATATCCACAAATGTGAGGAGAAAAAAATTTGATGTTGTGGACAAGGTACCGGCCATGAGTAAATTGAAATTGGTTGTTGAAGAAGAATAGAGTAACCACTTTATGATAAAATTTCATAACTAATTTCTAGATTTTGAATCTATATTTGAAACGTGGCACGAAGTGCAATGCATAATTACGTGTATATTCTCCTTATCAACACCACTCTACATTGATTTGAAATTGATAGGTATTACATATGTACGTATATAAGAAAATTTAGTATCGTTTGCAAACGAATTCATCTTATCAGTAAAATGTGAAATTATACAACTTCACAATTGGTGATAACGTATTCACGAAATAAAATTGCCAGTAATATTGAAATGTAAAACTTTATATTTCAATTTCTGTCTGTTGTGGTTTAAATGGATGTTATGTAAATTGAAGAATTTGCGATGAACTGAATAACAGATTATTTACTAACATCAATATATCAAATATGTAATTCCCAGTAAATGCGTTCATATGTAAACATTGCAGACTCATACAACTTTACAATCCATGAAGGAGTATATTTGAGTTGTTTTTGATGGAATCAAGTTGACTTTGAGTACGCCTATTCAGCAAGTTTCATTTACTTTTGTAATTTATGCTTTAACACAGCAGTAAATAAAAGTGAAGTGTTGATGATGGCGATGGTGAAGTGAAGTCTCAATATAATTCTTCAATATTGATTTTATATTGCCACGCAACAATTCACTTTACTTCATTCACATTCACTTTTATTTAAACCTTTAACCTAGCACATCCACATATAGTTTTGAAGCAGATATTGAGAATTAATAAAATACTAAATCATTATCGCTTATTTAATGCTTTTAGAAAATGCCTTCAAAAAATAAAATAATTATTCAAATGAAATTTCAGTTAAATCGTCATCTTTATCTTTGACCACAAACGATTGCATACGTTAAGGCTTTGCTTAATTAAATATTGTTTTTTGTAGCACTTGACTAAATAAATATTGTTTTCACGTTCTCTTTTATGAATTTTATTATGTATGTTTATAGACAAATAGGAAAAAAATAATCATGCGATATTTTCCTCGCTTTTATTAAACAGTTATTAAAGCTGTATTTTACCCGGATTTGCCCAGGTAATATGGACAAAGTTACGATTACTTTAACTTTTCCCTTGTATGAATGTTCTTCATAGAGATGATTTTCGAACTCATATATAATACATTTTCTTTGCGGCGAAGAAAAATTTACAATTGGGGAGAGTTTCGGCAAATAAAACTTAAATTATGACAGTTGCTCTCTAATAATAATGTAATAAAACAGAACTTCAAACAGTGCGAAAATTATAAAAATCAATCTATTGGAGTGGCAGATATTGTGAATTCACTTTTGTAGAATGATAGGTGTAAACCAAACAAATTATGATTCGGTTCACGATCTCTTCAAACCACTGTCTCGGTTTGATATTGCGGTTTTCCGCAATATCAAACATCTGGTTAGGTTCAAAAACCTTGCACTGTAAAATTTACTCGATATTGTAATTTTTCTCCGCAGTTATTTCAATCCTATTTCAACGAAATACACCAAAGTTGGCTTAATTTGCTTCAGAATCACCTTTGACTTAAAATTTGAAAATATCACATATGTGGTTATTGTTTGATATTCACAATTTTTAATAAAAGTTATTCTACATTAAACTGAATTGGCATTAATTTACTTTAGCATTTATTTTGTTAAAATTGCTAAAGTTACCCTAGTTACATATCGTTGCCTTAATTTGCAAAGGCTTTCTACATAATTCTTAGGGCGTTGAACTGGACATTGCTATGAGCTAACTTTGAATTGTGTTGTAAACTTAGCGTTGAACTTCTGAACATCAAATTGTTCATTATCGAGTTTTTGATGGATTATGATAAACTGTGTTCACTTTTATCTGTACTGAAAATTTTAGAGACGTACGCCGATCTTTTCTTTTAGTTTAAATTACAAATTTTCGAAGCAATACTCCAAATACCAAAATGTTTTTTGCTTCTCCTGTAAAATTTGAAAAATGTGTTAGGGCTTTAGCAAATTAAAGCAGTGATATATACAGACAGACGGCTAGATCGGCAGAGTCTGTTAGGTTTAACAATAAATGCTGCAAAGTGCAATTATTGAAACTCAAGCCTTTTTTTCGCGTACCATCTATGTACAATATGGTTCAAACGCGTACCACAAATCTAAAAAAACGTTGCTTTGTGTACTTTATGTAAACCACAACTGTAGCGTAATAAGAAATACCGCTAAACATGCACCAGATTGTAAAATGTAAAAAATGTGTGAAAATACAGATTTTTAATAAAATTCAGCCTTCGCTTATTTCGTTTGCCGTCTATTATCTGCTAGCGTACCACCTTTGGAGGCCTCACGTATTACTGGTGGTACGCGTACCATAATTTGAGAAACCCTGCTACATGACATAATTCCCAGAAAAAATTCGAGAGTAAAATTCACATGTACCAATAGCGACTTAACTTTATCCTTCGTTTTCTGAATGGATCTGCATGTAAGTCAGCAACCCAAAGCCCAAGCTTTAGCTCTAATCCTTTAATCTAATACAAATGGTGTATAACCTTTTAATTCTCCAACCTGCGCGCAGTCCGAAAGGTGCTTCCCAACGACTGGTTATGTATGCAACAAATTAAGATCTACCATCACAGGCGACACCTTTGCCCCATTGAGTTGTAAACTGATCAAACTTCTAAGAAAAATTTGTGCCTTTTTTATGACTGCATAACCGAAAAAACCTGTTTAGACAAAAAAAAATTTACATTTTAAAATCCCGGTGTTGGGTACATATTTGGAGATTGAATTCCTTAAGTTTCGTTTGTGGCCAAGCATATTTGCATCCTAAGAGATTCTATTCGCTCCTAAGGATCAATTGCATACGTACATGTGGAGGTGTTTATGGCGTACGGATTTAACGACTCTAAGCGACGAAAAACTATAATAAAAAGTTTTAATTAGTCTCGTACAATATTAAACTTGTGCGTGAAAATCAATGATGCCTGCGTTCTTCTTGGACTGGATGCACATGAATCTCTTCTTTGTTTAAACTTTTCCAACATCTTAGCAGCATTTTTTATCGGGATTTCGAGAAATCTGAACACAAGATAATAGCTATTCTGACCAATGTCAACTGTCTATAAAATCGAAAGTAATTTTTTGAAGTGTTTACAACAGTTTTATTTCTTTTAGATTTAGCTGATTTGAAATTTGTGTGCAAAATTTGTCATGCAAAATAAAGAATTTAAGATCTGTGAAATCTTAAAGCTATATTTGAAATACCGACTTTATAACATTATTTTGCACTTTTTAGTTTAAATTTCTTTGAAACAAAAATTCTGATCCCAGATTTTTATTCAGCGCGCAATGCTACAATTATGGTATTCTCAATTATCTAAGCAACAAGTTTTAACGCAAGGCTTTTCTTACTGCATTTTATAACTTAAGACTCTGTTCATTTCCCAAACGACCACCTAACGAAAACTGTTGAATACATCTTTGAATATAATTTTGCAAGAGTTGATCATTCTGAAATTCAAAATAGAACACCATTAATTAATGATGTGAAATGAAAACCAATTTACCGTGATTTTTTAACTTTTATCTTTCGTCCTTTTTATTCTCCCCTTACATAAAATGCTTCATTTTGTGGAAGAAGCATTGCTGCATCATTTTAATAAAATAAAAAATTATTTTAGTGTTTATTACAAAAAAAATATTTGTAAACATCAGCGTATAAGCATTTTTTCACTTTCTTTATTTGATGTTTAGAAGAAGAAACCAAGAATTTTGCCTCCTAAATGTTTTCTCCTGGCCTCTTCGTGATCCATAATACCGCCTGATGTGGTCAACACAACATAACCGAACTGACGCGAGGGCAGCAAATTGTTAGTCCACTTCTCAATATCATTGATGGGCACATCGAAACGGGGCGAAATGACGCCACATTTGTTGAGACGACCGGTCAAATTGACAACGATCTTGCCCGAACGATGATCATCGACAATTTCGAATTCACCAATGTAGCCGTGCTTCATCATGACAGTCAAGAACTTGACAATAACCTTCGAGCAGGGACGAAGGAGGACTTGACGCTTTCCACGCTTTTCAGCGTTGTTAATGCATTTTAGGGCATCGGCCAAAACGTTCATACGCACCATGGCTGAAACAGAAATCAAAATACCAATATTAATATGAATCAAATTTAATAATGATCAAGCGAAGGAAATGTGTAAACAATTGCTGCTAGTAGTTGCTGGTGGTCGACTACTCAAATTTCTAAGTAGATTAAAGCCGAAAAACTACTCCATAAATTCCCGAGGGAGTACAACGTCCATGAATTCCCAGCTGCGTCAACGTCACATCGAACTATAACCAACTCAACAGCATGCGTTTATGTTTATGACAGCGGCTGTCACTTTACCGTAGAGCATTCGCCGCCTGTGGTTCTGCTAACATTTCTGCGCTACTCTAGGAAATTTCGTCAAAACATTAGACGTTTTTGAATGAAATTCCAATTCCACCAATGCGACCACCTTTTCCACCATTCATATACCAACTCTTGCAATAGTCGCCATTTAGCACTTTATTCACAATCAAAATATAAAATAACACTTCATAAACCATTAATTTGCTCTTGAAAAGACCCATCACATAAACTGCTAATTGTTTACATTTCCCCTTTCGCGTCAAGTGAAATTATTCTTTTAATAGTTTGGCAATATTTTTGCAAATCGATTGCAATATAATTTTGTAAAAAATATACGCTTTTTTACATAGATTACCTAGGATTTATTTAGTGAAAATATTTAACAAATTCACCCGAACGCGAACGTATCGAAAAGAGGAAGTATTCGCTGGTTAAGTTGGCAGTAGTGCTCAGTGACAGCATCTGTCTGTTGTCAAATGGTGCGCCATCTGTTGGCTAGTAGTGTAAATCGTTTTACAGGGTGGCATTTCCGCTTAAACACGGAAAATACCGTATTAGGAAGAAATTGCTTATATTAAGGGCGTGAAAACCTCGTAAACCACATAGACTGTGTAAACTTGTCATTATATATTTATGAAACTTGACAGTGTATTTACGTGTTTATGTGGCTTACGAGGTTAACAAGTCTTTTATACATTTTGATGAAGATCCTGAGTATTTTGCTGCTCCCTATTCCTCTTTAAGTTTGATGGCAAGAGGGCGGAATACGTTAGATCGTCTACGGACCAATGAAATTGAATGACAACGAAACATCAGAGTATCAAGATGGTCGCTGCAAATTTTAAAACACAAATCCGCTACAAAATGCTCACGAGCAATTTTCAGGCGGTGTAAAAAGTTGCCTGAACCGAACGAATGATAAAATCTTCGTTCGGGCTGATCGGAGTGAGTTCGATTGTTGTGTCATCTACACCGGGCGAGCTTGTGATGTTTGTTCGACGACAATGTTCGGCCGGTGTAAATGATTCCGCGAACGAAAATTATTTAGCTACAATTTCTTAGTTAAGGAATCTTAACTAAAATGAATTATTGCGAATATTTTCACATTGGTTGCGTTTATCGGGCGTAAAATTCGAAAAGCTGATTTCAAAGTGATTAATCAAAGTGATTTCAGTAATCGGTGTTGTGATTAGCTTTGCGTCTTAGAAACAGCATGATGCATTAGTTGTAAAATTTTTGAAAATGTTTTAATTTCCTTCTAAAAAATCAGAAAAATAATATGATTACAAAAATGGCATCCAATGGAACAATTGAAATTTTATGTAAGTTTTTGATAATTGAATTCTATTATTCTTTTAAGTTCTCTTCTTTTTTGGTTGGAGTTCCTTTTTGATCGGTCGAATTTCACAGAGCCTAAAATAGTTACTTTGGATTTATTCCATTTACAAAACCAAGTAGTAGTGTACAGGTTTTACGGGATAAATTTAATTTATTTTGGGTCAAATTAGGAGTTATTCCATTTTTGAATTAGAAGTGAATTCATATATGTATTAGGGATTATTAGATTATTAGAATTAGAAATTATTTCATATTTGCATTAGAAGTTATTTTGTTTTTGCTTAGGAGTTATTTCATTAGGGCTTATTTAGCGTTAGGACTTATTTCATTTTTCAATTAGGAGTTATTTCATTTAGTTGTTTCGTGGTGCCGAATTTTGCATCTTAAGTTGAAATAATTACTCATGCCTTTTCCCGTGTCCATCAACATAGTATGACTCTTAAACCCTGTCTCCAAGAGTAATAATTCATAGGCCGCGTTTCGCTGAAGTTCTGCTCGACCACTGCTCCATGACTGCCGCAGAAAAGCAACATGCTCAGTTTGTGCTCAACAAAAATTTTCTTGAGCGGTCGCCATTTTTTCGAGCGTATTATTTTTCTGCTACTTTAGGTGAGCATGTTTTGCATATATGAGTTTGACTCTTCAAAACAGCTGTATGTAAAAATTTAATCAAAATTATTTTTTTAAATAAAAAATTGATACAGTAGTGTTTCTTATGCTGTAAATGATATTTTATATAACATCACGGATGCAGAGGAGGTGCACGCAAAGCTGCAAAGTGGTATATATTATTCCAAAAGCTTATTATAAAATTTTTTTTTTTTGTATCTGTCAAATTTTTTCGCTCAACTGTGGCAAGACATTTTGCAGGCGCAAAAAATAGCACAAACAGCTCAAGAGCACAAATGTTGCGGAAATGTAGCAATGGCGGATCAATTCGCGCCTGCGAAACGCGACCATTGTATGCTATTAAAAATTTATTGTTGTTTCCCATATGAAATACAAATTTTTTTTAAGTTTATGATATTTGTCGACAAATATCGATACGGAAATACATGTAAATACCCTTATTAGAAAATAGTGTGCTAATAATGAATGTAGGTATGTACAGGTATACATAGAAAAAAATAGTAGAACCAAAAAAACATAGTTAATAATAAATATTTACACTTATTAACAATAAAAATAAAAATAAATTTCTTTATTTCATTGCATTTTTATAAAAACAAAGTTATGCCTCAAGAACACAAGCTTTCCTGCTATAAGCGATAATTGTGATCGTTTTTCTACGATTGTATTCCCTGCTGTTGAATTTACTCCCTCAGATGGCACTTATGTTGCTGAAATTATTGATTATTTCCGAGCAATTGCTTTTAAATCGTCACAAATTGCAAATTGCACAATATCTTCTTCTACATAGTTGTTCAAATGGATAATCGCTTGTGAGAATGGAGGAGTTGTATTTGTACAAAACGATCGGAATTTGGTAAAAAAATTCCCGCTGAAAGTGTAAAAATAAATAATTATTTGGAATATATTGACTAGCGACTAACGTTGTTGATACATTTCGATATTACTGCTTAACGATAAATTGACGACAAGTATCGATATGTTTCTCATCTCTATTTAGAATTAGTGCTCGTAGAAATGGGGTGTTAACTGCTACCTCAGGGTAAAATTAAAGCTCATTCCGTTGAACATTTTAAAGCTCGTGTCGAACCCCACAGATGCATAGATATAAACTTCATTTAATAATATACATTGAAGTGCCTCACGGAAAAAGAGTTAAATTTGTGAAGTCTCGCAAAATATTTCGGTTCTAGCGATAATCTTGCAAAAATCGGCTTTGAAATGGAAACGTTTTTCGTTATCCCTAATTTAGCCAAATCAAAATATTTGAAAAATCTGCAGAATTATTTAAATTTTCATAGAAATCGAATAAAAAATTATCGGTTAAAAGACACAAACAAAAAAATATTATTGTGGTCTTTTATTCAGATTATTGCACTTATCAGTAAAGAATTTCATTGGAGGAAAGGAAGCTTTACCTTGTGGTGGAAACTTAATCGATGTGGGGTGTCCCGCTCACATTTTACCCCATTGGCTTAAGTATTCTTTTGATTTTTGGGATATTGAAATAATTCTTAATAAAATTTATAAGGAGTTTTCTATTTACAATGGACGGGTAGAGTGCTTAAATTTTTTTTGCGATTTTGTCAATGTGGACTACAAATAGATTTCAAGTTATTCAAAAACTCTCACTTTCCCCAGTACTTTCAACTAAAAATATTTATGAAAGGATTAAAGCGCATTTTTTGTCCTTTGAAGAATCCACTTCTACAATCAAAATGATTTTTTTAAAGCTCTAATAAAAGGCATACTTTTTACACTTACTGACCCATAGTTATAGTCAAAATAGATAATAATATCAATGAATGAGATACCAAATGCATCGATCAAGTTGAAGTTTTGTCAACATACTGCTCCTGTTTCTGAAGATATGACAATATATTTTTTTCTATACCCCATTATACCAATGTGTTATGAATATTTAAAATGAGGAATGTTCAGTGGATTGATGAAAGACAACGTCTCTCTGTTGAATCTGTAAATAATATATTGATAGCCAAATTTTACTTCAAAGAAAAAATGCTATACCACCTTGATCAAAAAGTTCCCGGAATAACCACCGTGTGGCGCTCCCATTGTTCCGATTTGAGTTCTGCTTTTTTTGTTAAGTTGGTTGGTTCTGTTGTTGATATTCCCCCTAAATCTTAGCGTCATAGCTTCACATTTGCGTAGCCAAGAGTATATCTATTTCTGTGTGTGTTGGCGATTTTTTACAATTTTAGTGCATCATGAATTTTTGCCAGAAGGCCAGACAGTAAACAACGAGTATTATTTGGGCGTTACGAGACGTTTACGTGAAGCAATTCGCCGAAAGAGACCAGAATTGTGGACAGAAAACTCGTGGATTTTGCACCATGATAACACACCGTCGCACAGTACCATCAAGAAATACCATCCAACAGGCACCGAATTCACCTGATTTGGCTTCTTTCTGTTTAATCGAGTTAAAAAACCATTACGGGGAACGCGTTTCAGCAGCCGAAAGGAAGTAATGGATAAATCGCAAGAAGCTCTGATGGACATACCGAAAACCGAATATAAAAAATATTTCGAGAATTGGATCAAGCGCTGGCATAAGTGTGTTGCAGTCGATGGGGATTACTTTGAAGGGGACAATAGAGATTTAGATGAATAAACTTGTATTTTTAATTTTCTGAATAAATTCCGGAAACTTTTGGATCAAGGTGGTATTTAATAAAACAGCTTTATTAGAAAAGCTTACTGAAGAAAGTGCAATCAGTCGAAAAATCAAATTTCAAATAAAAATGTTAGCTGATCTCAAACATATTTTTTATGTTTCTTAAGGGGACATGTCCATTGCTGGGGTTCAACAAATTTTTTTTTATATTTTTTTTTTGTTTGTATAAAAAGGTTCCTTATAGTGTCTAGAATACGTTCTTCAAATTTTATAAAAAAAAATATATGGTTATATACAGCTGCACGATTCTTTGAACGCGTTTTTCTCGAAACATATTTTTTCAAATTGGCGGGCATTCTAACTTTGAAATACTTGATGGTTTTTGTTCTACCAAGGCTCATTTTGTTCAGAATTTTTTTTTTTATAAGATGAGCTATTGTTACGATCGTAGGTTGGTTAGTTTTTTTTTTACAGCCCTAAGAAGGCACCATTCTAGGACGAAATTCATTTTTATTTAAAAATTAGCCAACTGTTTATTTTTTATTATAATAACTTTATAATAGTCTATCTTATAGAAAAATTTGTACCCTGAGGATTTCTATAACATCCGCCCACAAAAATGGCGTTTTTTTTTTGCACGCCATCTGCAGGATCTACACTATAGAACCAAATTGAAAACAAAAAAAAATAACTTAAAGATAATTATTATACATATATATATAGTATAATAAAATAAAAAAATTTCAAGTCTCTATCCACCGTATTTTTTTTTACACAATTTCGAAGTTTTTGTTTTTTTCAACTCGAGCAATGGACATGTCACCTTAAACCAACCATTTTTTACATTATTTTTTATGGCTAATGGTGTTACACCAAAAGTGCTTATTACTTGTACTATTTTACTGCAAATGTTGTCTCTTTGTAAAAATGTAATTGGGAACCTTAATATTCATGTACTTCTGAAAATATTTTTTTTTTTTTTTTGGTTTATAAAGTTTATAGTATGCAGTTATACTTTTAGTCCAACTAGGCCTACAACCTCGTTCGTATAATTTGTTCACTGTATCACAATGTAATTTGAGGCATGCGTAATGAAAAAGTTAATATTTTGAGTTTTTATTAAAATATAATTTTATAATATTAGAAATTTGTTTGAAGTTTTGTTCTGGTGTTATACAAATACAACATTATTTATTTTTTAGTTTTCTTATTTGTGATGTTTTTGTTGCTTGTTTTAATAATTACAAAAAAAATATTTCATAAATGTAATTCAAAAATATATTGCATATATTTTAAAATTCAATAAATAATATTAACATAGAAAATGGTGGTTAATTTTTGTTTAACTCAGGAGAAAACAATAAAAAATAACAACAACAACAAAAAAAAAACATTTATTAATTTTTATTATGATAAAAATATCAAATTAATTTTTCGACAGTATTGATAATAATTTTGAAAATAGTTTCCGAACACAATATTTTTTTACTTCATTTATGCTAAGAAAGAAAAATATTAAATATTTCTAGTTAAACATTTTAATTTAAATTTATTATTTAAGTATAAACTTAAATTATAAAAATATTGTTAAGAAAAAAATTATGTTTATTTTTTAATTTTTCGATGACTGATTTTTTGTTTGTATGTTTGAACTGTACGCGGCAACATCAGGGAACTTTTCCTTCCCCTACTCATATCCGTGCGTGCATGTGGGTGTATGTATTTGTGTATAAATGTGCAATGGAGCTTAGAGTGAGGACGATGGTCACTTCCTCGCTCTCTCGAGGTCCGCTTTAATAAGGTTGTTTAAAGAGTAGCGCCACTCCTATGTTGCAAGTACAGCAAATATGTGCCAGCAGCATAAGCCAAAAAGTTGAATACACCAAAAACACCAGCAGCAATATTTAGACCATGACCATGTACAAATGGTAGTGAAGACCATTTGGCCAACTGCACAACGAAACCAATGAAATACAATAGAGCAGCAATTCCAGTATTGATGAGTTCCTGAAATACAAATAAAAATTATTAAAATAAGTTCATTGGTTTTTAATGTTGTGGCTCCTATTATAACAATTCTACAGAAGTGCATGTCAACTGATCAAAGTCTGCAATTTTACACTTGGTTGGCTAAGCGCAATTGCGAGATATGAAAACCGGTTCGAAACCGGCTTAAAAATTGTGGTTGTAGATACGTAAAACGAAAATATGCCGTAACTGCACGCGCGCATAATAATAGTAACGTTGTCTATCTACCTTTGCATAAGAATCGGTGTATGTGCGTCTTTGTATGTGTGTGAGTGTGTGTTGCCAACATTTAATTGTTACTTAAGCTATTGATAAAACTGTTAACTTTATTTCCAAACTCTTTCCAATAGTCCAAGAATGACAATTGCAAATGTATGCATGCACACATATTTATGTGTACCCTACATACAAGTTGAATGCACTTCCACTCTGCAGCGTCTGTCATTTTGTTTTTCCTAATTCGAATAATTTATATGCAATCTAACCTCCAGCACACTGAAAGTAATGTTCAACAACCAAACTGCATCCTCTATGCTTCAAAGCAAAAAAAGAGACGCATGTTTTCCCGGAAATATCATACAAAAAAACGGAAGAGATAGGATGAGGTTAGGTTTATAAAATGGTGCACTTTAACGCTTTCACAGATTCGTATGAGAATGAATTATGATCCGAATATCACCGCCGTCGAGCATGTACATACATCTTCATGTTACTTCTGTGGTTACATTGCAATTCATTTAATTGTAATTTTACTAATACCATTTACTTACAGTGAATATCCAATTGATGGCAACATTCAGCGCCTCTCGTATACCCAGAAGATATGCGAAAATCCATAGTATCGTCGCAATAAATGAAATAACAACAGCAAACAGGAAGAAAGATGTTGCAGAAATATAGGCGGGAGAGGCGAATGCCATGCAGAATATGCCAAGAACCTAAAATTTTTCAAAAGACAAATAAGAAATATTTAGAAATTTACATTTTACATTTACATTTTATAAATATGTAAATAAATAATTAAGAATTGTATGCGTTTATTTATATAAATCGATGACAACATAAGCTTATGTATTACTATTAAGAAGTTCACGTTCTAATCAGTTTATCAGTTTGTTTGATTGTCTCCCTAACGAAATATCCGACGAGTTTTATCCGCGCCTGATTTGAGTGCCATACCGAGGATCGATACTATAGATGAGTTCCACTCTGTAGAAAACCATTCCTGAAAAGGAAAGCATAAGGCAACGTATAACTTCTGATACAAAAAAACAAGCTAAAGAAAGATGGTTTTTGGAAACACTTGACAAATAAAGAAACTTATTTGTCCTAAAGTAGATAGCCAACGGACAAAATACCTCCAATTAACAAGCAGGCCCTTCATTAGTACGTAGACTTGGATGATTACGTGCATTTTCCCTTTCGAACAAACGCAGAAAGACAGGGGGTTTCATAAAAAATTCACTACCGGAACACTATTAACATAGAACTGTAACTCATTTTCAGTGTGAATGCCAACTCTGATTCTCATACGAAAGAAACACCTAGAAACTACATATATTTGGTTTTCGATTCGATGAGATAAAAGACTTGACTGATATTCAGATTAGATACTTACTTAACTTTTAAAGCTCACTCAGTGGTTGAAATGGCCTGAAATAGAGGAATAGGAGCTTAGCTTATAATAAAGGGCCTTTATTAACCTTAATCCGTTCTACGTATCAATTTGATACGAATCGCAACTTTTGAATTGAATTTTTTTTTAAATAAAAACATGTTTGATTCAAGGAATTCGTGTAACGTGCTCCCAGTATTGCCAACAAAAAAAGTTACATAAAGGTTCGTCGCGTATCAAATTGATCACATGTGTAACTGTTACCTCTGTTTACATATTCATGGGTGTATAAGCCCATTTCTTTGTACTTGTCAGATAGCGTCATTTTGTCGTATTAATGTGGTTTTATGAAGCCGGAAAGTTTGAACCCTTAAAAGTATTTGTTGTTGAATAAACTTTTTATCAATTTGTTTGAAGTAAGTAAATATTTTGTATAAAAAATTCAAATTCGTGGCTACTCACAGCTAGTTTTTTATCTGGCCAGTATGACGGGAAGTATTTTATTTATTTATTTTTTTTTTTTAATTTTTTATTCAAATTCAATCAAATAATTATTTTTCCTGTTTTTCACAAATTTTTGGCTTTGACTGTCGCTAACGTCTGTAATACGCATCATAACTCATAAGTGATGCTTTTTTTGAAAAGCTCGGGAAATTCCATAAACGATATGATAAAATGTAGCAACAAAAAACTATTAAGGTAGTAATTACATCTGTTTTGATGAAGGCTGTCTAGAGACACGCTTGGGAACTTGAGGATTAAATGATCTTTTTTGCATTATGACTCATATTTCCATAAAATATCGAGCTTTATCGGTGCGTATCAATTTGATATGAGAGGAACCCTTTAGGTTAGAACGAATGAAGGTTAAGACAATATACACACATACATATTATTCAGATTCTTTAATAAATCAAAGAATCTGCCATAGAAAGTGATTTCCTAATATGCACTGATTCAGGGAACCTGTTGGAATAAAGGAATAAAAATAAATTTTATAACTACGGTATAATTATGTTAATTCCTAGTAACCTCACACGAAAGTTTCGCAAATTCGTGTGAGTTCCCTTTAGCATTGCACATTTCCTTCTAGAATTTATAGTATTTATAGTACACATCGATCATAATTAACAGCGGCGTACGTTATCGTTTGAAGTTTCGCAAAATATAAATAAATTGTATTACGAATATTTAATTCGTTTTCAACAAAAATTACTCACAATCCTTGCGTTCTTACTGAGAGTGATATACCTAAGTGAATATATCATGCCAGTTTTTGCACGTTCATACTTCGATAGTTCGAAAACTGTATATTTCAAAGCATTTTTACTATGTTTTGAATGCTTTGAAATTAAAACTATTTTTAGCATTTTTACCTCTATAATTTGAAAATACGCAAAGGCGACCCTACAATTCAGAGTTTTTCTAATAAAAAAGGATCAAAAGATAAAAGTTTGCACATGTGTTTGTGGAGCATTTTAAAGAAACGAGAAAGAGGCAAAAAGTGCGTTGTTTTTGTTGTTGTTTTTGCTACCGTGTGGTTCTCCGAATTCAACTCTAAAGGCCCAACAATAATGGGCTAAAGCTAATGTCAAAAGTGAACGAAAAGCCAACTTAAGTTCTTTCAATACCTTACAATACACTTACGTGAGCATAACTATGAAATGTTTATAAATAATTTGCGAAATAAACTGCGAGGGAGAAAAACAATTTAAAAAATTAAAACTTTTGGCTTTGTATCCTAAAGAAATTAAATGACTTGAAAAATCATTTACTTGTATTGTGTAATGCAGTGTACGTTAAATAAATCGCAATAAAAAAAAATGGATTTCTTCCTATCCTTCCATTCTGCAGCTGAAACCATAAATATGCTTTTACAAAAAAAGAAACAATTGCAAAACAAAATTTATATTTATCTGGTTTGTCGCACTCAATAGCTATTGCCTCCTAAACTTTATGTGTTTTTTAATTTTTGAAAATAAAACTTTTGTCATATAGACATTTGTTTTCACGCACGCAAGAAATTACGGCCCAACTATAGTGGACTCAAACTAGCTTTAGCTCATATCAAAAGTGAACGAAAAGCCAACTGAAGTTCTGTCCATTCCTTAAATTACCCATAATACACTTGCGTGAGCATAACTGTCAAATGTTAGTTATGCCAAGATGTTGGCAATTTTGTATAGAATAGAAAATTCTTTCTTTCTCTTTCTTTGACATAAAAATTAACTACTAGAGAGAGAGGGAGATAGAGTTGAATAAACCAGCATAAGTGTCGAGCGTTGTGTTTTGCACTTTACTTAACCCATTATGGACGAGCGGGAACCAAAGCAGATAGATTAAGAAAGTAACTTGAGAAAAAAATTGTTTTTTAACCTAGCTCAGGAACGGGTCGGCGACAAGGTGCCATATGCCACCGCTAGGCATTGCTGGGTTAAGGTTCAACCATAATATGCTTGCATTGGCTTAAGCCAGCTTAAGCAAAGAGCGAAACGGTTTTTTGTCGTTTGTACACCTAAATTTGAAATGCAGAATTTCAACGAAATGCATTCTCGTGTGTCCGCACTATAAGCAAACCATAATAGAAGTGAGTGAGCGTAAGCACGAACCAGTTTTGAACCATGCATGCGCTGAATTAACACTTTCGCGGACACTTAAAGTTGTATAGAGGTCCAAAAAGAGACACATAGCGACTTTCTTAAAGTAATCGTAATATTTAAATTTTGATTATACACGTTTTTCCAAGTTCTAACAATAGCACATTTTATTAGTTATATACACTGAATACTAAAGCATTTACTTCGATACATATATCAGTTCAGTTGTGGATTATGTGGACGCTATATAGAATTGAATGCCGAAATTTGTATTATAAATGTGAATGCTATAACATTCATGTCATATTGAAAATGGATGTTATAGCATTCACTTTCGCGAACGTGTTAAGGAAAAAAACTGAACGAGCTTGATGAGAGTGTTGCATTTGCACAGTGCTATTGTCAAATAGAGTTGATGTGTTATCGTACTCTCTTATGCATAAAGTTAAGCTGCCATATGCATATTATGGTTTGGGTTTTAAGCCTGGAACATAATGTGAAGCATGAAGGATGCAGTTGAGGCAATGTACAGCTTTGAAGATAATATTTAACGTAAAAAAACACTCACCTATCATATTTTTCTTCAGATTTTTGTAATCAACGACTCTTCCCTTGAGATTCGAGCTATCGAGGTTCTATTGTAATTATATTTTATCAAATGATAAGTAAATGTTAATGATTCATTATGTGCCCATATGGCAAATTTCATAATATTTTATTATTTTAGTTGCTCACATAAGTTTTCCTCGAATATTGGTACTTTTTCTTGGTAAAAAACTCACAGAGTTTAAATATGTGCATATGTATGTAGGTAGGTACTATCGATGTTATCGGGCAAATGGCAAATGGTAAATGGGTAAAAGCAGCAGCAGCAACAACATACAACCACAGTGAAGTTTAGACAACACATATGAAGGGGAGATAAGATTAAAACTGCTATAAATTAATATTTAAATGCTTTTGTTCGAGAAATTGCAACACACGTGATAAAACTTTACAAATACATTTACATTTGCATATTCTTAAGTATATAGTATCTATAAAATAAACTCATAAAAAGATTATACGCAGAGTAAAGAGTAAAGCTGAAAGTGAAACTTCTTCGCATTTTTCACTTTTGCCTTCAAATTATTAAGCAAATCTTGAATGGAAGAGTAAACAATGAATCGAAAGGGCTTCAAAGCACTTGAATTTTCTCAAATTCTTGCAACCAATTTAGACCATTTAAACTGTGTGCCACTTCCACTTGTTGCTTGTATTCGGCTATTCTCAATTTTTGTGCTTTATTCTCTACAGTCATAGTATAAAAAGCATAGAAGAATAACAGCAACAACATCAACAAACAACAGGTTTTTGTTTTGGCGCAAATTTGTTCTCAGACGCAAATTAGCATTGTTTTCGTATCTTAGTATTGCATATCTTATATCGTTATTGTGTGTGTATGTATCTCCATAATTTAAGTGTTTTATACCTTTGAAATGCTATTCTCTCAAAACTATGAGCTCGTGCCTGCATATTTAACAAATATTTAAGCTGTTTTGTTAGTTTGAAGATTTTATTCATACTTCTACTGCCAAATACCAAAATGTTTGTAGTATACGAATAACGTCAACACTATGCAATGTTGTTAATAAGTTGTGGTTGGTTTTATTGTTGTTGTTTTTCAACTTATACACTAGACTAAACTACAATACCAAAATTGTTGACAATTTAAATGCAAATTTTTTAAATATGTATTTCTGAAAAATTTTCTTTTGTTTGTCTTAAATATTTTGTTTTTAATGTATAGCATATTGAAAATTACGCAATCAATGGTGATGATTTAATGTACATAATTTTGTATTTATTTAAGTTATTTAAAATTAATTGTTTATTTAGAATGGAATAAAAATGTTTTTATTATTTGTTCTTACCAACAAAATAACAACAAAACATTTAAAGTAAATGTCTGAACAAGTCGCAGCTTTATCTTAGAATCTTTTAAAAATGTTATTAAGGGCCAGTTTTTCAGCTTGAGTTTAAACTTAGTTTGAGCTGCCGATATTGATTTCAAATGATTTTTGACAGTTTTGATATACAGTCGAACTTCTCTATAACGAAGATCTCTCTATTACCATTTGAAATTCGTTGATTGAACTTCTAGAAAATATATATGTGGAAACACAATTTTTTTTTTTAGGAACTTTATTTATCAAGTTGTGGGTTTTTAAAGAATTCACATAATTGAAATATGGATTTTTAAGCTTAAATCAGTGAAAATGTTCGGCACAATTCATAAATACAAAAATTCCAAAAATGTTCGGCACAATTTATAAGTACATAATAAAATACAGTGTAGAAATACAGGATTACTTCAGTTTTAATTTTTCCATAATGACTTTGAAAATCAGAAACCAGAAAATTAAACTATGTATATATGTAGGTATGTATCATATTAAAATAACTACATGGCACATGTTTCACTAGTCGAAATAACAAAACTTAGTGACTCAACTTAGAAATAATAAAACGTAGTAAACGAAAAGCCTTAAAACTAATGTCAGCTTTTATTTTAAAACAAAAAGTTACGAGTCGTGTTTATTAACAGCAAAATAAACAATATTTTATTCTTTCATTTTATATAGGGCGATTAGATTCCGATGGGCAATTTGAAAGGTTTATCGGGGAGGTGAAGACAATTAAAAAATTGTATTGGTGGGGGCTCCGTTTTCACCCGCTCGCGAGCTGTGAAGGGTTAAATATATTTGAAGCTTGATTCAGTCTTTTCTCTAAAACAGATGTAAAAATTTACAACCTACGAAAGAAAAGTTGTGGTTCATTTGAAAGCTAATAAAATTGTTAATGATATGTAAAAATATTTTGTAGAACATTCAGTAATTGTCGACACTTGCCTGTTTGTTTAATCTTTAGAGAATTTTTACGTAATCTATAAATTTACCTATTATGATTTTATGTGAAGGGAAAAACTTCTTATTAAATTTCAAAAATGTCGACGTGAAAAATTTTTCCAGAAGTTTAATACAATATAAATTATAAGTAAATAAGTGATACCATAATTGAATAATTTGAAGGCTGCCAATTTTGAATATTTTAGCGACAAGACAAAAACAAGTCGTGAAAATCCCCGTTAAAATTGTCTGTATTTGACTCTGTTGTGACTTAGCCCCTTTTTAGAATTTACTCGCCACAAACATAACAAAAATACTCCGCACTGATTTTTTGGTACCATAAAAATACAATTAAAACAAATATGGTATCGACTCGATCAGCTGTTAGGTGCTGTGACAACGAAATGCTACCAACATAAGAAATCTATTGTCTCTGTAGATCTGTTATATTTTTTATATATTCTTTTCATAATTTTTGGAGGGCCCCCCTCCGCCGTGTGACTACAAAGAATTTGAAAGAGGGGACGCAGGTTGAATACAGTTGAGAACCATTGCTTTATAGCTCGCAAGCAGGTAAAAATTATTAAACTATTACCTCCTTCCAAGTTGACCATCGGGATAGAATTACCCTGTATAAAAATGAAAATACAGTAATAGTAAGCGGAACAAGAGCAACAATTATAACAAGTTTTAAAAAATTAATATAGCTAAGATTTAACCCTCTAACACGGCAAATGCCAAACTGACAAAAATATTGTGACAATCTCATTCTCCGAAGTCATCGAATTTAAGAGCTACCACTATAAACAAGAACAAGGAACTAAACAAAGAAAAGTAAAAGCTAAAGAAAACGATCTAAAGTATACTTATTATTTTAAAATTCCTACAAATATTAAGTGTGATATAATGGATTGATGTCATTAATTTTTTTTCTTAGATATACATTAGAGTTATCCTTAATTTTTAAAATAAATATGGAAATATCTTTCCATACGCCCACTAATTTTGTTCCTCTATGCTAATAATGTAAGCTGTAAAAGTTTCAGACAAAAATATTTATATTTAAACGTGCCTCCTCGCCTTCAAAAAATGTGATATGTATGTATGTAATATGCTGCTTATTTATTTAAATTATTATTTTTATTATTATGTATATTTTTTCCCCCATTTGTTATACCCCCACTAACAATCACTGAAAAAAAATCTCAGATTAGAATTATTATAAACTTTTGGTGGATTTTTTACTCTACCGACTAGACTATTTGTTTTTCACATATAAACTTTGAGTCCGAGGAGGCACGTTTAAATTTAAATATTTTTGCCTAAAACTCTCACCGTTTACATTTTTCACATAAAGGAACAAAATTAGGGGGCTTAGAGTAAAAACAATATATAAAAAATTTCCCCCATATGACTAAGAACCACACATAATAATTTTATTGCCTAGATTAAAAACTAAAGAATTCGGTGGTAAATAGTTTGGGTTGTAAAAAATGGTGGAAAGTACTATTCATTCAATTAAACCAACAAATTTTAAGATTATTATAAAGCGAATCATGTTCAACAAAAATTATTTATTCGTATCTTTTATTTATTCGGGCTTTTTGGTCGTTGATTTTTTTGAAATAATTAAAGAAGAACTTCAATTTTCATTTTCTCCTACGCGTTTCGGTCTTTTTAAGACCATCCTCAGGGAGTCTGTTTATTATGAAATATAATAAAATAACAAATGAAACATAAAAACAAAATTATAAATTATAAACAAAAACATATATACAGGTTTGCAACAATCTTACATTATTTTCACACTAAAACTTATTAGTTATATCTAATGGCTGCTGCGTACGTCAAGTGTATGTTGTTTAAATCGTCTTTATGGTTTATAGCTGTGTCCGTTTTTTGTTGTATCCTTAGTGTTTCAAGTGTCATTCTGTTTCTATATTTGCGTTCTATGTCTAATATTTTTGCGTTGGTGAAATCTGCTGTGTGTCGATTTTCTTTATATTTTTCAGTACCATTAAAAAAGCTCCGAATGATTTTCTTTATCTGAACATTTCCATAAACTTGGAACATCAACTCAGCTTCTATACAGATGATGCGGAATTCGACAAAAATTGGTCTGGAAATGCCTACGACATTTTCTTTTTAATATCTCTATTTACGGCAGACCAAAAAGCAAGTTCAAATCATAGTTTATGTCTATAGACATTGCCTCGAATTATCTGACGTTCAAGAATTTTATAGATCAATGAAACTGTAAACTAATATTATTTTTATTTTTGTAGTAAGTGTAAGTATAATCTTTAATTGTATTCGCCTGTATGTAAGTTAGTGAGCTCATCTTCTGATGATATAAACAAATTCATATACAGTTGTTACTTAATATGAATTGCGAACTTAGCTTTGTTGTAGTTGTTGTTATTTATATTGTTTACTATTTCTTCTAATTTTTTTCTTAACTTTTAATAAATCGCGTTCATTCATTCGTTCTTTCGTTTTTTAATTCAGGTTGTGTTTACGTCACACCTGTTGCACTGTAAATAAACAAACACATACATACATACACACACATGCACACAAAAACAACAACAACTAAATATTTAATGTTTTTGATGAGGTTTTTGTTATTGCTGCCGCTGTTGTTGTTAATGCTATTAATGTCGATGAAGTCAGTTTACAATTTGTACTTATATTTAAGATTTATTTTTATACTTTTTTTTACACTTTTAATTTTCGCATTACTAACCATTTAGTTAGAGAAATTTCTGCATTTCCTCCGCCTCTTCTCACTTCAATTCAGTTGCTAATATATGTCTGTAATTTTTTATAGTACATATATTTATGTTATAGTAAAGTATTTATCGATTGGAAAAATTCATTACATTAATATTTACTTATTTGTTAGCATTATTTTATTATTAGTTTTTGCAATAGCATAGCATACAGTATGTATTTGAACCACAGGTTATTCTCACATTTGCCACATATTTTTCTCATAATTAAAAGCATGTAAATTTATAATAAAAAGAATTTCAGTTTCTGTTCTTGGCGTCGTTAACTTTGCGTTTTTCTTTTCTTTTCTAGTGTTTCTAGTTAATCTTATAGAATGTTTTTTATACATGAGCGCAATCATCATTTGTTTCTATTTAAAAAAAAACACAGAATAGATTTTTGTTGCACATGTGTTACTCAAACTTGTGGCTAAGTTTTTTTTGTTAATTTATGCAATGTCGATCTTGGAAAACTAGAAAAGCTACAAATATGAATGGTTTTTATAAAAGAGTGATTTATTTGTCATAAAAAATTTACGAAATATTCTTATGACGAGCTCCACGACCATTTTATTTTGACGAAAATTGTTCCCATTACTAACCGATCCAAGAATGATCGCAAATATAGTAGAAATATTTCAAATATATAGACGAGCTTTAATGATTTTGGTATGAAGAGTTTAATGTAGAGTAATGATACAGTGTAATCGTTATGTGCTAGACTGTTACGTATAGGGTTCCCAAGTCCAAAATTTTCAAATACGGGCTCTCTGGAAAAATTAAAAAAAAAATTTGTTCAAGTTCAGGAAACTTTGTTATCGGCTGTCGGCGTTTTCTAGGTGGATTCAAATTTTACATAAAAATCGTTTAGTAGTTTCATTTTTCGCTTATTTTGTTGGTGGACTAGTGTCTGAGCGAAGTTGATTGTTTGACCGAAGCAGAACTTCGGTCATTCCTTTTACTTTAGGCAGAAGCTAATATAAAAAAAAAATTCGGAAAACAAATTTCTTATCAATTGTGTATCAATTTTCTTGATTTTAATAGTTTCGGGAATCCTCTAAATATGTTTACTACAAAAACTTAAAAGAAAAGTTAATATTTAAGGTGAAGATAATTCTGTGGTAAGATGATAAATTTTGCCACCTTCTCCAACAATTAGCGCTTTTTTAAAATACGGAAAAAATAAAGCAAAGATTCTGCAATGTACATATTTTATAGTACTTATAATTTTCGGCTTCTCGCACAACACGAACGAATGCCAAAAGCCCTATCTAGGCCCTCAATGGACTGTTATGCAATAATAGCAGTACTAGAAAGAGATTAGGTTAAAATAGGTGATTGTCCTTTAGGACACAGTTCGGCCATATATCAAATGAACCCAAGTCAGGTAGGTCACTGTAGAAGTATTGCTCTAGGGTATTCTTCTGGTTGGTCAGCTGAAGCGGGCAGGCGTGTTAACGTGTACGACAGTGCAACTTGTTCAATAAGCAAAAATATTGAAAAAGAAAAGATAGAGTGCTCGGAGGCGTAACAAGATATCACAATATTTGAAGTTGTGCATAAAGTTGAAACCTCTAAGCAACTTCAACTGGCAATGATTTTACTATGCATAATTCAAAATAACGACGTCAATAATGCATGGGAGGAGTACGAGTGGCAATCTACCAATACCGGTATAATATTAAGTAGAATAACTGCTATTCATGCTCTACTTCTAGAGTCTTCCTACAATTTTACTACATTCAATTATTTAGCAAAAAAAATATTCTATTGTTTTGGTCTACTACTCAAGCAATTTGTTGTTTATCCCACACACCACACATACACACAAGTATCTGCTTATATATACATATATTAGTTTGTTCGGACAAATGGTAACTTGACACGTTTCCATGGTTTCGTAAATGAAAACATAAACAAGAGGGTATTTTCGTTTTTTAACTGGCTGATTTGTTTTGCTTTGGTTTGTGCTTTATAAGGTCTCATTCAATCTCTTTTAAGGTCCCCGTAACTAACTGTACGCGCCTGCTATTGACTTGTGTCCATTGAAGCGACAAGTAGCAATAAAAAATCATCAAAAACAAACTCAATTTTGATGATGTGGAACAAATTCATTTTTTCCGATTTATCAGAAGAAATGAAGAATATGACGATTTTTTTTTTGTTCAAGTATTTCAAAATATAAATGACATAACTTTTTATTTACTATTATGCAAAACTTTTGTAGTTTCATTTTAAATCCAATATAATTCAATGACTCCGGATGTTCACTAGAAATTTTTTACAAAAACTAAAAAAAAACAAACAAATAAACAAAATAAATTATAAAAATTTCAAAAAGAAAATTAGCCAATTTTAATGTTTCTAACCAAAGTTGACAAGCTTTTAGATATGTTTGGTTTTGTTTTTAATAATAATTATTTAGATTTTGAAAAAATAAAAACAATCAAAAAGACAAAATCCAACCACGAAAATCAACACCAAACATTCATAGCCGTGTGTCATTTGGCCAAAAGCCAACAATAAATACACAAAAAAGTATTTAAATAAAAGAATATCACCGAATAAAAATAATAACAAAGATAAAAATAGCAACAGTGTCTGAAGATGCCAATTTTATCCATTTTATAAAAAGTAATAACTATATATTCAAAACTCATGAATTTAACTTGATTTAACTAAAATTGATACATATGTTCCGAATGAAATGAAAGTTCTGTTTTTCTTTACAGAGTGCAGACTCCAGGTTTTGAACTTCGACGACCACTTCTGATAGTTCGTACCCGTATACAATTGAACGCATTTGTCGAGCCACCAAATCAAGCGGATTCAATAACTTTCGATTCGTCTGTGTAAAATTTAAAAATCAAAGTTCATAAAAATCTAGGAATTTCTCCAGAATATTGCGATAAATTGTTATTTTGCAAAACACAATAATTAAATTCTTAATATGTATGCATGCATATAAAAAGAAGCTTCAACCATATATATACATATGTACACACATACATTCAAATATACAGTGTCGGACAAAACTAAAGCACGGATTCTTCCTTCTTTGCATTTTGCTCAGTAATATTGTAAAAAATGCTCCACTATTTTGTAGCGTATCTATTATTTTTCAGAGATGTTGCACATTTTCATGGCATGGAATCATTAAAATTGCTTAAGACGTCTGCAGAAATGTTCTTCCATACAATCTCCGATTGGTAGAAAATGGAATCCTTGTTTTTATCCTTTATGAGCTGAATTTTCCGATCTACAATTTTCTATATATTTTTTGAGATTGGGTGGTCCTCTATCAAATCCCGATCTTATTGGCAACAAACTACTCTTTTACGCACCGTGCTGGGATCACCATCGTGCTGGTAGACATACTTTAACAGCAGATCTTCCTTCGTATAAGGTAACATAACATTCTGGGGAATATCTTTACACATCAGACGGTCCATTATACCTCTTATTTTATGAATTGGACCGATTCCATGACCGAAAAAAATCACCAGAGCACTACGTTGCCTCCCCCGTATTATACGGTGCTTTTCAAATAACGCGGATTTCATCGTTGCCCTTTTGGTCAGCACACTAGCTTCAATCCTTCGCAACGGTCTTTCATTTGGCAGTAGCCCAGCTAAAGTGCACGGCTACAAATTCGAGCCTTGCCTGTCGATTCTTTCGAGAAATAAATGGCTTTTTTACGCTTTGGTATGTTGCTAAGCCACCCTCTACAACTTTTCGTTAGATAAACCTTTGTGAAATATTGAAACGCAATTTATTTCCAAGATATAAAAAGATATTTTTTTATAATCCGAATGATGGCCTGATCCTCACGTTTGGTTGTGCCCCGCGGTCTGCCACCTCCATATTTAGTATTTAAAAAGTGGGAAACCCGAAAACGGCTTATAGCTCGGGAATTAACGCAATAGCGTATACAAATTTTTTTTTACAATGCATGTCACTGATTCAGCTTTATTAAATTTACTTAGAATATTTTCTCTAAATTGGGCAGAATACTTATTTCGAGCCATTTTGGGAAGCGAATTTTTGAAATGCGAACGGTGACGGTGAAAGATAACCAATAATTTATATACGCTTCCAATTTTTTTTAAAACCTGCTTTTTGTTTTCTAAAATAACGGGTTTCTAGTTTAAAGATGGTTGTTATTGTTTATTTTTCACAATTGATTGTAATTGTAAGCGTAAAAGATTATGTGCTTTAGTTTTGTCGTGGCAGGTTTAGGCATATTGCGCAATGTTAGAAAAAAAAAACCTTACCCAGTTTTTAATGTTATTTTGTTTCAGCAAGTGCATAATTATACTAAGTTTATAAAACAAAGAAAAAATATGTACATACTTCCATATCTTTAAATTTTATTGAACTAAATGCTGACAAGGAAGAGTTCGTGCTTTAGTTTTGTCCGACACTGTATTATCAGCTTAACAAAACATTTCAAAATTCGTACTCGTAAGTTTCCACTTTAACTTTGACTTCATAGGTAAAAAATTTCGTTAATATTAAAAGAAAATACAAAAAACTAAATAAAATAGAAGAAGAAAACTGAAAACATATTTTATGTATTTTTTGACCTCATTGCTGAACTACTTGAGTAAAAGTATATGCAGTTTTTGTTTGTTTGTCCGTCCATTCGCATTTTAGTTTTTTAGTATTTAGTTTTGGGAGGGGGAAAACTTTCATTATAACAGCGCCGCAGCAGCAACAACAATAACGAAAAATAAAAAAATTCAGATAACAACAATAGATGAAATGGGAAAGTACTCCTCTCTTTCACAAAAGCACACACATACACATACACATACACATACACATACACTACTATTCCCATTGACATGAAGTCATAATTAATGCTATAATTAATATGCACGCATGCGCTTTTCCCCTTTACATATAAATAAATTTTTTCCTTCTGAAAAAAAAATTCATGAGTTTGAAATTAGTTGGAATTTCTTTGTTGTTGTTTAAAGAGCAATTAGAGTGGGAACATAGTATGTGTATGTGTGAGATTATATGCATATTTTTAGGTACGAATAAGCTATGATGTTCCCTCAGATGGTCGTATAATTTGCATATAAATTGTACGAGTAGGCTAAAGTATAGACGAAAAGGAGGGACACAGATGTTGATAAGGGTCAATGACGTGATGATTAATTTGCATACGAGATTAATAATTTTTATTACAATCCTAAAACTTTGTTAAATTTTGAAAAGGAAGTAAGACTAAGTATATTCGAATATTCGGGCATTACTATCACAAAGATTCAAATTAGAATTGAACTTAAGTATATTAGTTCTTTAATTTTATATATATTTTGTTGCATGTACCAGTCTCTTCAAACCCTCAAAGAATGCAATAACCCCTGACACACTGCTGCTATTTCACTAAAATAAAAAAGTAAATGATCTCAAGAAATGATTTCATGCTAGAAAAATTCTATTCTGTAAAGTATGTACTATATAAGCAAAACAAACGCACAGAAACTACAATTAACAAAAACTAAAACAAAGACTAACAAACCTTGAAATAATTAATAATTTTGATGAAACAAATATTTGCATTTTTAATATCACAGTTAAAATAAACAGATATTTAAACACAAATGTGACAATGACACAAAGTCTCTAGAAATACTCTAAAATATACATATGTAAATATGAATACAAGTAAACTGAACCAAAACAAGTTTTAAAATAATTCTTTTGAAAATAATATTTACTAGAAAGAGAAAGAAATATCTGGATAGAGAGAGGAAGAGAGAGAGAGCGCGCGCGACTGATATACCTAGCATTTGTTTGACTTGAATGCATCATCACACCAATTTTGAATAAGAAATAATGTTAATAAGTAAAAAGTTTGATTGCTTTTCGGTTCGTTAGTTTATTTATTTGCCTATCTTTCACGATCGCGACGACATCGACGTCAGTTTACAGTGTGAAGTAATAAATCTATTGCTCTATGCTTCTATACCAATAAAAATACTCATAGATACACAAGTTTATTCTACATAAAAAGTAAAAAGAATTGTTACTTAAATTCTGACGATCTTGTGCATGAGTGATCGCACCTTAAGTGGGTGTCATGCAGCTGTGTGAATGTACATATGTATGTATGTGCTTGCGTTTGTATGGATTTGAATGTGTTGGCGCTTTTATGTATGTACATATGCTTAATCTAAAATACAATTTTGTCGGGTTGCTGAAATGGAATTATTTGTAATAATTTTTTGTTTTGCGTTTTTCAAACAATTTTAAAAACTCTTAAGAATTAAAACTTTTTTGAAAAAATGTACACAGAATTATTTTAAGCTTTAAAGGAAATATAGAAAAACCAAATTTTTATCATTAAGAAATGATGCAATTTTTTTATTATTTTTTTTTCATTTTCTAGTTTTTGACGCAATTGAAATTTCGTTTATTGTGTGAACGGATATGTACATATGTATGTAAGTTGCCATTTCGGAACGTGATTTTTTATAATTATATATACTCGTAGAACCATTCCGTGAATACTTTAATTTTGATATATTTAATTAATATTAAAGAAAAAAAACATTCATTTCCTAAAATCAATTGGCGGAATATGAATGTACTGTCTGTTTCACAAGAGCGTGATCGGAATACTTTTTACTATGTACCGTTACATGAAAAATTTAAATGCAATTTTTTAGACAAAACATTTGTCTAGGAGGCATCGTAAAAAAATTTCAGCTGCATCAGTTCCGCGTGAAAACAGACTGACAATAATCGTGATAGTGCATAAAATGAATGAGAGTATGCAAAATATTTAACGCCGCGTTTCTTTGTGTTTATGATAAAGGACCAAAAATGTCGCGTCAGGCTGCTACAAAATATTTGCAAAAGTTGAAGACACCATTTTCTGAGAAGTGGTTTGGAAGAAAAAAAGAGAGTTGGATCCTGCAGGAGCACGACGACCCCAAAACACAAAAGTCACTATGCACACTATGTGGAAGCAAGTTGATGTAACCTCACAGTCGCCTAATGCAAACTCAATAGAAAATGAGTGGTCTGTTATGAAGCTTAAGCTACAAGGGAAGAAAATTTGATCTGACAAAAAGCTATTTCATGATAGTTTTTTAGGAGACTATGAAAATTAAATCTAGAGGTTAATTTTCAAAGTCATGACTTAAGTTCATGTCAATTTCGTTATTTGAAGTTATATATAAACAGGCTTAATGAACAAATGTAGTCATCACAACAACAATGTATATAGAGACGGGCAAATCAGACGGCCGTTTCGGAATCCGCCACAATTCCTCATCAGTGATCTTAGTGATAGTTCTTAATCTTTCAATATCCTATATAAGCTACTAATATTTGAAATCATAACCCAGAATTACGGATTTGATTCCAAATATCTTCACTGAATAGAGATATTGAAAGAAACTACCACTACCGTTCTATACACTTATGTTGTTGTTTTTTCCCCATTGTAGCTAGTCTGCATAACAGTTCGTTATTTGAAAGTCTAGTACATGGGAGAGTGTGTGTGTTTGTGAGAAAATGATTCTAGGTGTCATTTTTTCTGAACGGTCCCCATTCGATCAGTTCATGATAGTTTTTTAGGAGACTATGAAAATTAAATCTAGAGGTTAATTTTCAAAGTCATGACTTAAGTTCATGTCAATTTCGTTATTTGAAGTTATATATAAACAGGCTTAATGAACAAATGTAGTCATCACAACAACAATGTATATAGAGACGGGCAAATCAGCTTCCGTCTACTTTGAAAAAATTACTCAAAGAATATGCTGAAAACTTTGTCGAAAAAATGGCAGGCTATTATGGGCAACTGGTCTGGACCAAATATTAGTAGTTAATAAAACCTCTAAGTGTATTCATTGTTTCTTGAATTTCAATAAATTCCATATCTTATGAGACAGACTGTATGTAAATAACGAAAAAAAATCCCTCTCTTATACTTTTGTGTAGTTACCAGTGTGGCCAACTTTTGTTTTTCAAAATCCGCTAAAATTAAGGAAAAAACGCGTATTTTCTTCAAAAAAAAGCGCAAAATTTTTTCCTCATAAAAGTGTTAAACACAAAGTTTCTTATATATGTTTTAAAAAGAAAATTAATTAATTACATGCATTTTTAAAGTTTTAATTCACAGCATTTCTAAATTACACAATTTACAAGAAAAACTAAAATATGATCATGGAAAAATAGTATTATATACACTTTGATCACAAAAAAATATACAGAGTAATAATTTATAAGTATCACATATCGATATCGAAGTCTATATGTTGTTAGGAGCATTTAGTGTCTTTTAAATTAAAAAAAAAAAACGCGCTAAAAACCTCTGACCGCTAAGTCATTTTTTTCCGCGTTTTAATTTTCAAAAAGCACTAAATTTAGCGGGAAAAGCGCTGAGTTGGCCACACTGGTAATTACCTATATCGACTAAAGAAAATGAATTGAAATTTGGTACGATCATCATGAGAACATTTGCGAAAAATTTAACAAGTTGTCAAACTAAAGGTGATTTTATTTTCCAAAATGATATTTGCTTTGGTATCTTTTGAATAACTATGACACAGTATGCCACTGCTTTAGGTCGAAAGTTTACAATATGTGGAATGTTTAGGCTACTCTCTTATTGGAAGTTGCGTTGAAGCTAATATCTACATTCGGAATCACTAACGTGATATCACGCAACAACAACAAATAAAATTCCTTTTTATCGCATTCGATCGAAACCTACTTGATCATGTGAAAACAATAAACAAGTTCAACACTTTCTTTATATTATATTTGTCATTGATTTCATTGCTTAATTATTGGTTTTTTTTTTAATTTTATTTCAAGTTAAATTTAATCGCCATTTAAGAGTATGTGCTTCATTACAACTTTTTGCCGTTTGCAAAGAAGGAAAGACCAAGTAAACTGGTATTGTTATTTATTGCATAAAATGCATTTTGTTTTTCTCTCTGTATTTCTTTGAATTAAACGGGATTTTTCATGAATGAAAGCGAAAACTTTGAGATACATTTATAAAATAGAAAGAAGAAAATATAATATAATAAATTGATTTTCATTTTGGTTAAATCAAGCATAAGTTAACACACATATATACCATATATAGCAGAAATATTTCTTTTTATGAAAAAAAATATATTCAAGTTAAAAATTAAACTAAAGTTAATTAACCTTTGAACAATTATTATGGGTGATAAATACATATAATATATACAAACGAGTTTATTTATGTATGCGAAAGTTGAGTCGGTACAAAACTATTTTTTTAATTTTTTTCTCACAAGTATTTTTGTATATTAAATTTATGAATTTTGTATTTAATATATATAAAACTTAAATATTCTTATATTAACGGAAAAACAAGGACATAGCGAAAAGGAATGCAAAAGGATACACATGCGTGAGGATCAGATATATGAACAATGGTAACATGCACTAACACAATGCTGCATCCATTTTGTTTAACAGGACGATAGAAAATACTCAAACACGATATTGGCAAGTTGTACCCACTTACCACTCACTGTTTAAGGATTTCTTAAGTAGGGTAGATTAAGATATTTGTGTAGCTGATATCTAGTATTAGACCCCGCCTTGTAAAACAATAACAATAAACAAATTATATTTACTAAAGAAACGAACTGCGTTGTCATTCCGAGCAAAGGAAATTAGGCATCCTTGTTACTCACTGCGTATACCACAGCTTTGGAAAAGCAGCCAAGGTTCGTTACAAAGTATTTTAGTTAATTTATTTTCATATTTGCAGTTTTCTGTTTGATTATTTCTTTTGTATGTAAGTCGTAAATATTAATACTCATTATTAATTTGTTTTAGCATATTTATCTACAAAGCACCGATAAGATTGCATAGTACATATAAAATTTCGTATTCGTATAAGTTTTTTTTATTATAGATAATCGATTTTATTGTATTTAATTTACTAAAAAATAACAATACTGCCATACTTAGCATAAATTACTCATCTGGCATTTTTGAAGTTTGAAGCATATTTAGCAACTTACTAAGTGGATTAACCTTAGCATAAAATTTAATAAAATAGTTTTCAGTATATATAAGCAATCATAACTTTTTAAAAAAACATTCAAAAATACATAAGTGTGCTGTGAAAAAGTTTAATATCTTAGTACTTTCCAAATGTCAGATGAGAAGTTTATGCCAAGTACCGCAGAATAGTACAAAATAAATTATCAATAAGTGAACTTTGAGAATGAAACTGAACTCGTCGTACTTTCGAGGTGGTCTCGAAGTTTTTCAACTATATAGAGACTTGGATAGAATGATGATAAATTTTCTCAAAGAAACTTCAAAACTGAGTTTTTAAAAATATCATTTTAGTTATTACTAAATATTATTCATTAAATAAGTATTGCAACAATAAATTAATAATTTTAAGGAAAAACTTCTTTGGGAATTTGTTAGTTCTTTTCATTGATTTTAACTCATACTCAAGCAGTTCAAAAATCTACTCAAAATATATTATTTACTTGTTTATGCGCTCGTTTGTGTGTATATTGTATATGTACGTGCATACACTTAATTGTGTCTCCAACAAATTGACCTGTCCCCACCTACGCTGTATATATATGTATGTATGCACATCAAGTATATACTTAATATTTTCCAAAGTGTAATTATTATTGACAAGTGAAATGTCCTTCAGTGTCTGTCTGTTTTTTAATGTCTTGTGTGCACATATATGGTATGCATGTATGCGTGAGCAATTTCATATGTATGTACATATTAGAGAAATTGAAAACAAAACCGCTGTAATTATTCGTAATTTTCATTTAAAAATCGATAAAATAACAGCGATTTGTGAAATTTCTTCAAATGAAACACTTGACGTTATTTTTGTTTTTTATGGCAACCCACACCCACACAAACACATGTATTTACATACATAAGTATATACGCACACTCACGTACATATAAATAATTCTGCACACTCGCGCTATATTGTTCAAACTAATATATATATCAACAAGCAAAAAATAAACTAAATAGTACAGTAAACTAAACTAAAGCTGAAACGAATTTTTTGAGACCAGCCACTAATAATAAATTAAATTTTTTTCAATTTGTTATTTTATATTGTTGTTTTAGTTTTTTTATGTGCACATCTGAATCTGGAAACTCAATTCGAGTCATTTTTTTAACTTCACACCTGCGCTTTTTTTAACGCTGGCTTTTTTGATAAATAAATTGATAAATAAACTCTGAAGAATTTCAAGCATTTAATAAAAAAAAATTCCGATCTTCTCATTTGCATACATGGTTCGTATGTGAATTTTTTTTGCTGGAATTTACATTTGATTTTGGTCTTCTAACTTGGTTGTGCCTTCACTGAAAATTACCAAATGTTCCTCCATTTTTTTGTTGTGCTGCGCCGCGCGCTATTTTCGGAAGTCGGTCAGTCGTACAAGTATTATCAGCCTAAAATTTCAATTTCGTATTCATATTTTTTTGTTTACAAATTTTAACACTATTTATTGTAGTTGGATTCTTTGAATTTCGCATTGTTTGTTTTTTGGTTAATTAGTTTTTCTTATTAAGTCATTTGAGAAGATTTCTTTCTTCAAGGGAGATGAAATGAGACGAAACAAATTTTTATTACATTGTAAATAAGATTCGCTTTTGTGAACAATTGGGATTCTACAGAATTTCATTCTATAAATTGAAATTAAGAACTACTTTTGAAACTGACTTAACATAAAGACCTCATTTTTATGGAATAAACGGGCTTAACAAAGGTTATTGATAATAGATTTTGATTAAAATTCAAATGACTAATAGTTTTGACTTTCAAATTAATAATCTATATCTACATTTATTTTTAATCGACACTCTCACTATCTTGATAGCGTTTTAAGCAACTGTGACTAATTACTACTTACCTTTGAGTGTTTGTTTATATTTGCCAGTCATTCTGCCAGACAAAATTCCTATATTTTTGTACAATTCTGAATACACTGTTGCATCCATTCATCTTAAAAACTCAAACTCTATTTAAAACTTTAAGTTATGATTTGCCGTAAATACTTTCTTGATAGGCATAGCACTGATCAGAAGCACTGGCTCATTAATTTGCACTAATCATAGTTCATCGGAAAAAATTTTATCAATTCCATGAGTTTTACAATTGCAAACTAAGTGTTATTTGAAAATTTTGTAAAGTGTGATATGTGAATCACACCATTAAATAATGACATCACTTGCTTATATCGTTTCTAAACACCTGTTCTATGAATGAGTCCTTGCGTTAATTACACAGTGTGACAAAAAGAAAAAAAGCAGGCACTTTTATGGAGACCTAGCACAAATTGTAGGTCTAGTAATGCTAAGAAAAATGGTATGGCGGAAATTCCCCATTCACCCCCAAAATCTCGTTTTATGGTCAAAAAACCGTTTTTGGGCAGGTTCATGTAAATAATCGCTCATAATTTTGCTAATTTTTATCCGATTTACAGTTTTTGTTCTTAGTTTGAAAGGGGGAAAATAGTTCTTTCCGACCATGTATTGTTTATTTTCATGAATTGAAAACTGGCGAGACTGCAGTTGAACGTAGTTTTCCGATTTTTCAATCATTTTTCGGCTTGGACGAATTTTTTACGATATTATCCGATCTTGGAGATTTTTTGCGACAAAACACTTTCAAAGTAAATTTAATGCCGTTTCGAATGACCTTTTTTGAATGAAAATTGACGGATTTGTGTGAATTTTACGATTTTATTATTTATAATCATTTAGTTCAGTACACTATGGGGTCAAATCCGTTTTTAGCCGTCCAAAATTCTGAAATTTACTTTGTTGGCTCATGAGGTCAGTAACAATTACAGTGTGAAAAATTATAACGATCGGACTATTACCACGCCTACCTCCCATACAAATAAAACCGCGAAAAGGGTATAACTTGATATATATTATAGATATGATCATGAAATTTGGTTTACTTATAAACATTATTTTTTGCCATATATTATTGCAAAAATGGGATAGATTGGATTATTACCATGCCCATTTTTAAAACTCTATATCTTGGACCCATTGTATATATAGTGATGATATTACATATTTTGGTAAATAATAGCATATCACAATTTTAAACTGAGCACTGAAACTTTGAATAATGAAGCGGGTCGAGAAACAACCTTCTTTTGTTAGTAAAGGTTCAGTAAGAACACCGCCATAATGTGAATGACTCCACCAGAAAATAGGAATCATTGAAAAACGTTTCCAAGACAAGAGCTTCATTAACATTCTTGCTGATTACTGCTAGTCGTTGAAATGAAAGAGGCAAACGTTTTTGAATCAAAGAAAGGGCACTCTGCACTGTGCACTGTACTGAATGATTATAAATAACATAATGATCCTAAAATCTTAAAATTCACACAACTCCGTCAATTTTCACCCCATTTCATTCAAAAATAGATCATTCAACACGGCATTAAATTTACTTTGAGTGTGTTTTGTCGCAAAAAATCTCAAAGATCGGATAATATCGTAAAAAAGCGTCCAAGCCGAAAAAATGATTAAAACATCGAAAAATAGCAACTACGTTCAACTGCAGTCCCGTCAGTTTTCAATTCATGAAAATAAACAATACATGGTTGGAAAGCACTATTTTCCCCTTTCATACTAAGAACAAAAATTGTAAATCGGATAAAAATTAGCAAAGTTATGAGCGATTGTTCACACCAACCAACCCAAAAACGGTTTTTTGACCATAAAACGAGATTTTGGGGGTGTATGGGAAATTTCCGCCGCAATATTTTTCTTAGCATAACTAGACCTACAATTTGTGCTAGGTCTCACACAGTGTTATACATTCATATATACTTGTGTATATAATGACAAGTTCTTATCTATTTTTATCAATTCACATTAACTTACATTAACTTAAATATCATTCACATGATTTAAATCCTTTTAAATCTATTTGATTCTAACATTCGTCAAAGTACACTATAAGAATTGGTTATTTTTTTTAACGATTCACGATTTTATGTACAATAATTTGAAAAAGAAATTTAAATTAACAAGTGCGATATCGTAGTAAATACTTATCACAATAATTTTTGGGACTTACCAATTGCACAAGTTTTATTATACCCGGCACGGTTCGAAAATATCCAATATTAAATGTGAGTGCGCTTAGACCGCCACCGCCAGATGGCGTTGCTGTTTGTTGTGTGGTTTGAGTACGTTCAACTGTTACAACTGTTTCCACCATTTTGAATTAGATTGATTGGGAAATTATATATGTTTACACAAATAAAATGCTAAAGAATTTCCACACTAACAAAGATATTAAACTTTCTTTTCAAATTAATTATAGGTTGCGACTGTGTATATGTGTATGATGTTGGCCAATATGAATGATGGCAATGTTCACAACAAAATATCTAACGGTTCAAATACTGTTGTTGTTTGTTTGATTCCACCAGTGTCGCACGCAACAACTGAAAACTATATACACATAACAAATATTTTGACACTTTTCTTGTGTGTACGTATTTCTGCTTAATATTCTTTTCCCTTTCTGTTTTCCTCCGCACTAAAAAGTTTTATCACTTGCTTGAATACATATATATATACTATGTATGTATATGGATATATATATAGGTATATAAAATATATTTGTTATTTTCACCCCTTTAAAACCGAACCGATCTTTATCGTCTGAACGCGTTATTACAACTAAATTAGCAACGAGAGAATTGTTCCATTAACTTGCAGTCGTCGTTTTTTAATTCATATTGTTGATATTACTTCCACTACTATTACCCTACATGCGAAAGGTACGGTGATATTTGATTGATTTATCCATAGGTTGTATAAACTTATTGTAAGAGAACAAATATGAATCGTTATGTTAACGGTCAAACAATCCTCGGTCATGTCACTATTTATTTCCAACAACTTCTAAATTAAATAACTCTTAATTGAAATGAAACAACTCCTAACAAAAAGTTAAATAACAAATGAAAAAATTAAATAAATCCTAAAATTGCTGATGACTAGCTCCTAATTATTTTATTATGGAGATTATTTGGAGTTAATTCATTTTGGATCAAGAGTTACAACAAGTTATTTCATAGTGTCAGAACTCGCTCTTTTAATTTGAAGAATGAAATATTCTAGTGTCAAAATAGTTCAAAAAGTGAAATTAGCAATTTAAATACTCACCACTGTCATCTCAGAGATTTAAACGTGTTTTTCTCAAAATTATGTTTGAGACTGATATCTCGAGTTCTACTGAACTGATTTTGAAAAACAAAACTGCATTTGATTCGTTATAGTAAGTGTGTATAGTATAGTAGTTCAAAGTTTTTATGTATATGTTTTTTTTTATTTTTTGGAGGAAAAAGACCCAAAAAAAAAGGGGAGGGGAAAATTTAATTTATTGTGGTTCAGCGTAGGTATATAGCAAACAAAATGTTTTTTAGTTTATGTCTTTATCTTTATACTGTCGTCATCTTGGATTAAAAATGGTCTTCAAAAATATATTTTTTTTTTTTTGCTCTTCAATAAGATACTTACGTTACAATGTGTCTTAGCAATTATGTAATAAGATATCATAATTTAAAAAAAAATTCCCCAAAAAGTATCGGTATTTTTCCAATTTTAAACTCGAATATCCCCTTAACTGCGTTTGAAGTTAATTTTCCGTCTAGCTTCTGTATTTATTATATCATCTCATAAATCATAAAGTCGTGAATCTCTGTGGCAATTATTCTCAGTTTGTAAACCGCTTTAGGTTATATACATACATATATGTATTTACTTTTGATTTTGTATTTGTATTAACCATCAAAAGATAATATATAATTAAAGTATTTAATAGGTGTAGCATATTAAATAGATTCAAGTTAAAAAAAACGTCACGTCATAGTACTCCTCGTTATAAAATATTATAATACGAAAAGAGTAAAGAATAATGACTAAATTGTTACTTGCGTTACCTTAACCATTTTATATCCCATTTAATGTAGGGTATTTCAACTACAGTATAACCGAAATTAACATCCAACTCATTTATAAGTTATTTTATGGTTGTTGTTGCTATTTCTATAGTCATCAACTATCGAGAGAAAAATTTGCTTTTGTGGAATTTTTGAATTAAATTTTCATTCACTCTCCAAAAATTTATAAGTGTTCTGCACTCTCTCTCTCTTCCACTCTCTGTCACACTCTTATATTCGAATCATTATCATTGGAATAGCTTTTTTCTTTCCACTTGCAGCTTGAACTGGTTGCTTTTGTTGCCATAACTAGGGTTGCCATTACAAACAACCAATGTTCTACTATTTAGCTAAAAAATTTACCAAATTTTTTTTTTTGGTTATTTGTGAAATATTAAAAATATATTTATTTTATATAACAAAACATTTAGTTTAAAAAAAAATTTCACTTTTTGAGATCACATACATTCACATACATTCACATACATTCACATACATTCACATACATTCACATACAGTCATATACTGACGTAAAAGCTGAAACAAAAATGGATGTAATTTGAAATACTGAGGTAAGTTCTCGCATGTAAAAGTAAATATTAGATTGTTTCAGAATTAAAATAAAAAAATATATTGTTTAGAGGCTGCATTCATTGAATAAAACAGATAACAAAAGTTCCTTTACAAAATGTGGTCCACATATCAGTTTTGATAGCATTATGCTAACAAAAGTTCTTATATTAAACTGGCTCCTTGTTAAAGTTTTTGTGAGACTTAAGCCTGTAAATTTTCTTTATGTAGCTGCAGAATTGTAAGACAGTAGCAAAATATTAAAGCCGATGTATGTTAAATTTTCAAAGCATTGCTCCCTGAGCACATTTTTTTGAACTGTCACTTCTTCAAAATTGTAGAATACCCATATATAGAATGTGGATCTCATTTAACCTTATCATTTTCCCTTGTGTGAGCATATCTTCTGGGTCACCTTCAACTAAATGTGAAAAGTTCACACCAACGGCAATAACAAAACTTTAACACTTGAAATAACTTTACTAGGGGCTACTAGAAATATATGTGAAATTAAGAGGCTTCCGGAACTTAATGCAATGAGATAAAACACAATTCTCACGGAAACAACATTTAAAATCACAAAAAGTTTTTTTTTTTTTGTTCTTTAAATGTTTGAACAAAACTTTAAAAAAATCGAATTTTCTACTTAACCAAAAATTTTCTACCAAATTCGGTAGAAATCTACCAATGTGGTAGCTCTGGTCTTAACTTATCCATGGTTATTTGGTTTTATTTTTAAGGGTACATATGTATTTTGTAGGGCTGTGCTTATATTGCGAGTAAGCTCGGCGAACACTATGAAATTGTTGTTGCACCGAACACAAAGAGAGAGTCTTTACTCGCTCTCAAATCGAACACGATATGCTCTGTGTATTATACACCGACCACGCCGAGTATTCAGGGTGACAATGAGTTATTTTACAAAACAGTATCATTACATATAAAATAGTATTAAACAAATAAGTAAATTTAAAACTAATTAATAGTAAATTTGACAAAAAACAATTCTGCAACGAGCTGAATGTAACCACCTTGACCGAGCACGGGAGAAAATGTTTTGTGTTCGTCGAACACCGATCACCAATATAACTAGGCACTAAAGGAAATCTTTGGCTGTTTACTTAAAATTTTGTTTAACAACTCTGCTTTGTATTAACAAAATGTATAAAATTGAAGGTCATAAGTTTTAATAAAGGGTTCTATTAAATGTTTGAATAACATTTTCTTTTGGATGAGGTTCCAACGAGGAAATAGAAATACGTATTTTAATAATTCAAAAGAATAATTAAATACACAACGTATATTTTTATTTCAGATAATTCTCTAAACATCACTGAGTATTTATGCATATTTTTGACGAAATATTATTTTATAAGAATGGAAAATATTAAAACCTGTTTAATTGAACATTCTTGTTAATTGAAGAAATTAATAATTTCATCATATATATATATATATATGTGGCCACATAATTATTAATTTGTGTTTTGAAGTGTGCCAAGCTTCTCAATTAATTTATGTATGTACAGTAATGGCTCTATTTACGTCGTCTCGTTGAATAATTCAGATTACGTCGTTAAATTGTCTGTTTCAATTTACGTTGTTTTTCGATTTACGCTATATTTTGCACAGCGGAATCCCAAATTTTCTTATTTCGATTTACGTCATTCCGAATTGAGACATCAAATTTTGGAACAAATTACGACGTAAATCGAGGCATTACTGTATTTCTTTACTTTGGAAACAATTTAATTTGGTTTTACCACAACTGCATTAATGTTAAAATATTTTTTTGGTCGCGCTGTAATCGTGTGAAATGATAAACTTTTGAAACGACTTTGCTTATCAATAACAAAAATACTCAACTGTATAAGAAATCTCACTTTTTTTCAATTGTATTTTTTCTTTGCAACGAACGTAAAAATTTTTATAATTTAAAAAATAAAATAAAATATTGGGAAGTAAAAATATTAAATTAATTAATTAAATATGCTATTTTTCCCAAAAAAAAAATGCTATTCTTGCACTAGTAACGTACTGAAAATAACAAAATATACTTTTTAACATCATTAGATATATATTTAGGAATAAAACGGACATCAAAAATAAATTTCTGAGCCTCAAAAACAATAAAAATAACACTTTTCCTATGAAAATACGTGAAAAATAGAAAAAGTTGTATGACAGCGCACTCTAGCGTAGGTTTTATTTAAAAAAAAAACTCAAATGGATTCCTCGACCCCAATAACAGAATAAGTAAAAGAAATAATCATTGTTTTATCAAATTTTTACTAATTTCTTCTAATTAGAAAGTGCTCTAAATTTATCAACTTTAACTGAGAATAAAAAAAATTACACACTAAACTAGAAAAATCCCTTGGAGTGTTTGTCATGGAAGACGTCAGCTTTAATTTGTTTTTGGTTTCATCCCATTCCCATTCGCAAACTTCAATTTTGTCGCCTAGTGAAATAATTAACAATAATAATCCGAAAAGCTCGGTCTAGGCCCTCCATAGGCTGTTGTGTCATAAAAACAAGAAAAGAAAGTAAAGAATTGCAATTGCAAAAGAAAATGTTTTTGGTATTTGTGCTTTGTAAGAGTGTGATAGCGCATAAGCACACAGTGATACATAAATACTTGGATACTTTTATGTATAATGGGTGCTTAGAGGAAGCTATATTGATCTATGGACGATCATTTCATTGCAATATCTAACAAATAAAAAGAGAACGATATAAAGAAAGTAAAAATAAATATTGGTTTTAGAGACATGACATTTTTGGCCATATTCAATGACCTATATAATCTGTGAATGATTTTTTTTAGAAAGCTGGGATATTCAACGTCAAACGAATATTTTTCATAGTATTTACATATTTCTTGAGCAACTATGGCTATTTCGAGGTCTATGTTAATATCGATATTTGTTATGCACCACGGAGCTCCTACAATAGCTATAAGCATTTTGGATTCTATGAAGCTTTCGTTTAATGACTGACACATAAGTTTTTGACTCTCCTAATAATACATTCATAAAATGCAAGCCATGTATTTAAACACCCTATACCGAACACCGCTATCCTATTCTACAAATTAATTTTGATTTCAACACAAATTGTGCTGTTCTAGTAAATATCTACATGCATGAGCTTGGATGTTAATATGTACATTAAGGTGCCTCACGAAAAAAGTTGTTGCTATATCCCTCTAAGAATTAACTTTGGTTTATCTTATGAATTTTCCCAGCGGCTCCAGCGATAAGCATTTAAAAAAATATCCAAAACCGACTTTTGGCTAAGTACTCGTAGCAGACATTCAAAAATACTTGAGTTCACCAAGAAAATTTTTCTATAGGCTACTTTTGGCTAAATAATAGACATTCAAAAATACTTGGGTTCAGCATAAAAATTGTTTTCTAAATCTGCTAAATCGAAATAATGAATTGTTTATTGTAATTTTAGTGAAATTTTAGATGCGAATTTTTCAAATATTTTAATGTAGTACCTAATCATTTTTGAGTATCTATTATTTGTGAGGTTTTATTTGGCCAAAAGTTACCTACAGAAAAAATTTTCCTAAAGAAAGTCGAATTTTTTTAAGTTTTTTCATAACGAATCATCATGAAATAAACCAAGGTTAATTTTAAGGGGGTACAGCAAAACCTCTTTTTCTGGGGCTCGAGGCGCTTTAATGTATGTATGCGAAATTTTTCATTGGCAGTGCTAGCAAAAAATAGTTGGAAATAATTGTGTAGGAAGCATTAACTGGGACTCTGGGCAAAAGCGCGCTAGAGCTGTTTTTATTTTGATCATTTTGAGTTGCATAAATGTTTTAAAAATTTTGTGGTTGTTGGTGTTCTTGTTTGCAGTTTTCTGTGAAATATATGTGTTTTTTATTTCCATTTTTATTATTGTTAACGAGCTGGTTGGCTAGCTAGCTGTTCAATTCTCCTCATCGCATGTGCCCATAGAATTTGTTTTTGAATTTTCTATCTACTTGTCGGTATGCATGACTACAGTATTTTATGTGACACGCTGTTGGCTATTTTTTAAATGTTATTCGCATTGACATGTATCTTTTTGATTTATATTTTTATGCCTCACACTTTACAGCATAATGTACTTAAAGGTCGTTCACATATTAGAAAACACAATTTTGACCTCTCCCCCTAGTCGTAACGCACCGTAACAAAACGTACCAACCCCCCTAGTAACGTGACAAATTTCTATTTCGCCATTTCAAAGTATTTCATATAGTGTAGATCCTTATTATCGCCTATAGAATACTCAACTGTTACTTGCTCATGTTTTTTGTATATTAATGTTTTTGAACTTATATGTATTTGATAGTATAAAATCTACGTTAAGTAACGCAGTGACATGTGACACTTCGTAAAAAATCGCCCGACGTTTGGTATGTGTCTAAAAATGGAATAAATTTTTTGTATATAAAGAACGAAGCTTCTGGGCACACCCACATATTGAATTAAGGGCCTTTGCGAAAAGTTACTAAATTTTAGCAATTGGCTAAATTGCTGGAAATGTCGATAATATAGTTGATAATGTAGTTAGTTAATAGGGCAGCTGATCCCTTTCCATCAATGTAGCAGCCCAAAATTTAATTTCATATCACAAATTTTCATAATTTATTATCTTCTCTGCATAATTTCTATTAATTTCAATACATTTCTTAAGTCGGTAAGTCAATCTTTCAAAACATTCCTCAAAATCGTCTTTTGGAATTTCTCAATTTCGACATTAACAACATTACTACTAATGGCTATTCCCCTCAAATTTTTTTTATATTTGGAAACATAATATAAATAACATAGTACATACTACAAGTGTACGCATTTCTTCTATTCCTGAAAGTATAACAAAGCTAATGGCTTTACCAATAGTGTATCATCAGGACTGCCAACTAAAATTTTCAAATTCCCCGAATTAAAGCAAAAAATTTCCCGATTTCTTTATGTATTCCCTGACCCACATCAAATATTTTCCTACCGAACTCCCACACTTAATAAACTTGTTATTATGTTTTGAACACAAAAAAAAAAAAAAAAAAAAAATTGTTTCTAGGTTTCAAAAATATTCAGAATACTTACATAAATAATAGCTTTAAAAGTTCATAAAACTAGTCAATCTTCAATGTTATACATACATATATTGTAGGTTCAATTAAAAACTCTACTTCTTATATACAAATATATGGTAGTAGGCACATACATGAATTTTTATGCTCGCACTTTTTTTGTTAAACTTCAATATGTACTCTAGGGTTAATCTTATATGGGCTTTTCAATAAATTTAAAGTAAGATAACAAACAAAGACTGTAAATCAGAATATATAGGTCGTAAGAGTCCCTCTTATTTTCACGTCATTTTTAAATAGTAAAGACTGATGAGATATTTGAGTCGAGTGAAATACCAGGAAGATCAAATCTTATAGTAAACAGTAATTTTTGAGAACTCAAAAATATTTAGATTTTTCTAAAAAAAAAAAGCCATCAGCAGTGAAAAGTATACACTTTCAACAAATGAAAAACTTTAGGATTTAAAATATTATTTTATATTATATTATAATAATAATAATTTAACATAAATATTAAAATGGGGTCATATATTTGAATCAATTCTGATTAGCCGCCATGCTGGGCGGATGCCAATAGGATGCACCTTACAGTGGTTATTAAACACATTCAAACTACATTGAATCTACAATTTCAATGCCAGCATATAAATACCTTACTTTTAGAAAGCTTGGTAATTGTCTAGTTTTTGGATTGAATTTTATACTGAATTTTAGTCTGATATTGGTTTAACTTTTCCGTTTTTGCCCGTTCGAATTCTGGTTTGATTGTAAGTCAGAATTTTTTATTTTAGTTTGCATTTTAATCTGAATTAGGTTTGAGTTTTAATCCATGTTTGGTCTAAATTTTGGTTTGCTTTCCAGCGTTTGCAGACCAGCGTTTAATCTGATTTCTGGTCTAAATTTTGGTTTGCTTTTACTTTGTATTTGGCGTTTTTGTTAGCTTCAATTTTAATCTAACACTTAGTTTGAGTTGTGGTTAATATTTTCGTCTGAATTGGCTTGATTTTGATACTATTTTAGTTTGAATTTCGGTCCAAAATCGTTCTGAATTTTGTTTTAAAATTTCGTCTAAATTCGTCTGGAATTTTGGTCTAGTTTTTGATTAATTTAAGTTAAAATTTTTTGATGTAAATATTTATCAGAGATTGTCACAAGAATCAATTATTGTAGATAGCAACGTTCACTTTTTTTAAGGAATTTTTTGTGTTTTTAGTGGTTGACAAGATACGCGAGAAGAGCCTTAAACTACAAAACCGTTAATTCGTATTTTTCTTATTTTAACCTCGTTAACGTATATCCCAATAAATGAAACTTAAATAAAATGGGAGATATGGTTTCCATTTTATTTGAGTTTTCTTTAAAATACGGATGCTGGTTGTCAATGAGTGGATTGTATTCATGCAGTGTCATTGCCGTAAATTGGCTTTGCTATAATTCCTGGATACAGAGGTTATAGCAGACATTATGCCCTATTGGAAAACTTAAGGATAATTGTAAAGATTAAGAGTCCTAGACATATTATTTTTTAAAATTTATTTTAATATTTGCATAAGATATTGAAGAAACTAAACAAAGCTTTTGAGGAAAAATTCGGGGGTGAAAGGACTAAATCTAAATCTCGTTAAATCAAAAACCACTGTAATTCGTAAACAATTGCTGGTCCCTTGTGATTACGAATTATCGGGATTCTGCTGTATTAAAAAGAAAATTAATTAAATACATGCATTTTTAAAGTTTTTAATTCACAGCATTTCTAAATTATACAATCGAAATCTATATTCTCTTCATTACTATCAGCTTCTTCCGGCCATAACACACTCTTTAATCTGAATTCAGAAGCATTATAAACACTAGTGCTGTTTATAAAAACATTTATGCCATCTGGTATTTTGTAGTCTTTATAAAATGAATTTTCGTGTTTTAATCCATTTTTTATATGAAGTAAAGAATTTTTCGAATTAAGTGACTTATGGTTACGAACTTTGGTTTTAAATAAGTTCATTACTCATTGTTTCGATAAAAAATGTTGTTAGGATTATTCAGGAAATGGGTTATTTAGCGATGCATTTAGTGTCTTTTAAATTAAAAAAAAAAAACACGTTAAAAAACCCCGCTGACCGCTAAATCCCTTTTTTCCGCGTTTTAATTTTCAAAAACCACTAAATTTAGCGGGGAAAGCGCTGAGTTGGCCACACTGCTTGTTGTCTTATTTGGAAGAAGAAGAATATTATAAATTTTCTCTCTCGACTACTCTACTCTAAAACAGTGATGAAAATGTAGGTACAATTGTATCTTTCTTTTTTTAAGTACAATTTATCCTTGGCCAAAATAAATTAAACAATTAATTACCAAAAGAAATATTTTGTAATTAGTATTGCCTAACTTCAAAGCTCCCAACTCTGATATTGCTGTTTATAAAAGGAAGAATATGGCGAAAATAATTTTCCAAATCGAATAAAGTTTATTGGTGCCGAAAGAGGGTCAAAGTCATAAGGAGATTTTTGAAATTTAGCCAAAATTTTATGAAATGTAAACTTCTTATGACTTTAAACCTACTAATAGACATTACCCTTTTATAAACAGTATGTAAAAACACAGAGCTGTGAGCTTTGAAACAAATCTTGGCTGAAAATTTTTGAGAAATGGAAAATTATAATTAAAATTCCCGAGCTTTCATGACAAATGTGGGGCCTTTCTTCTTGATCCTCTTATTTTCATCTAGATGACTAAAAACTTTTCTTCTCTCTTAGTTTCCGATTTGTCGTGCCCTAAAATGTTATTTATATGGATAAATCAGTGAGAATGAATTGCAATAGTTATATAACGAGTATCGCTCTCATGTTTTGTTAACATTTAAATGGAAAATAAATTTCTTACAAATTTTAAAGGAAAAAAATACAATTCCAACTACAAAATAATAAACTGGAATATCCTTCCGACACACAAAAGGGGTTCTGCAGAAACATTTTACATGTCGATGACATGGTCGCCATTTGGAAAATATAAAAAGTGGGGAGTTGCGCAACAAGTTTTGTGAGATATTCTACAGTTTATAACGTGGATTCGCATTTTTTATGCATATTTCGCATTTTTAGTAAATAATTCGAATGTTTCATGCAATTTGAAATTTTTTTTAGTGAGTTTAGTATTTTTCATGAATTTTGCAGTCATCTTGCTGCGTCATAAATGATGTGGCCTGATACCTTGGTGGCTTCGATCAAGGAGGTGACGATGGGGAAGAAGGCGCTACGAAACGTTAGTATAGCGTACAACATTTGCACACCAATGAATGCAGATTAGTGATGAGCAAAATAGTGATTTGTCAAAAACGGTGACGGTGATTTCTGAATCACTGTGAATTGTCCAAAAACTGAAATCACTGGGAGCCTTTTTTGGAACTCTTTAGTCACAGTAGTGAACAGTGATTTTTCCGGCCACAATGATTAAATCGCCGATGACGAAATAACGACCATCACTAATGCAGAGCATAATGCTGATTGAGAAGAAAAAAGAGGGGAAGCTATGAGGAAAAATATTTGTATGGAGGTTATTCCATAAGCGCGAAATACGACGAAAGAACTATCTCTGTAATGCGATGGAATGTTCATGTTCACGTGGAATGCATGAGATTTGCTTGCAGTTTGTATAGTTCTGGGGAACATAATACCAAGCAATAAGTCGCAGCCTATGTGCATCACTCCAGAAAATCTAACATGAAAATAGCTTAGAATACAGTTACACAGAGCTCGGGCGATGCCCAAAGGGGTCTATAGAACTGGAAGCTCTAATGCCCCCTATAAGCTTTACCGTTCGGTGTTGAGTACGGTCTAGAAGTTTCAGTTGATTTCGTGAAGCTCCTGCCCGTAGATCCAAATTGAAATTCTTTTTCGATCTAGTAGAAATGGTGTACTTATAGGTATGATATAAGCGATACATAAGTGGAGTATTTCTTACATAGCTTTGAAAAGTGAATACACTGGCGGTTGCTTTCTACGCACTAAAACTGTTACTATTCCAGTGAACGTCACATTGAATTGGCATGCCCTGAGACAAAAAACTAATTTAAATAATTATAAAAAGTAGCTCCAAGTAGACCAGCTTTTATACATCAACTAAATATTTTAATATTACAAATTTATTTACATTATATAAAAATATTTTGCAGCGACTTCTGGCAATTAGATTAGATTGTCAATTCCTGAAAGCAACATTTTTGAAAGTGGCTGCTGATCTCCAAGTCTCATTGAACCACATATTGTTTTTTGGAAGACAAGCAAAATTATCAATTGAAATGATTAAAAAGGCTATTGAGACCACTTCAATTTCCTTTCTCGTAAAGCCACATTAATCACTTTAGAGTTAACGACAAAGTGTTTTGGATTCTAGAATACGAAATATACATATTTTAATATGGTACAGTGGTCTAAGTTTCCAAGAATTTGGGTGATATCTTGTATCACGCCGGTCTTAAATCTCCGCAATGAAATACTAAAAAGAAACTAAGTATTTAAGCAAACAAACAAACAAAAATACAATAGGTAATATTACAAAAAATTTACCATGAAATTTATTACATGCTGTTTTCCCCCTTTTTTTCTTATGTTTTAGTAAATAAATTTTGGACCTTCAGAAGTATATAAACAAATTTAAAAATGTTGTTGTTGATTTTTATTATTATTATATTTGCAGAATATTTTTTTCTTTTTAAATAATTAAATTCTTTACGATTGCAAAAAGAAAATGTGTGGATTTTTTTGTTTTTTTAGAGATTTACTTATAAATAAAATTAAAAATAATTAGCTTTTTAGTTTTTCATTTACGATTTTCATCATTTACATGTTAAAGCATTAAACTTACATTTGCTTTAGAAATTAATTCACATATAAAAATTATAGACAAATTATATATTTTTTGCTTGCTTATTTTCTTAGTTAATTCTGCTGTTTGTTTTTATGCATGTATAAAAAATAAGTTAAACGTAGTAAAATTAAAACTTATTTTGATTATTACAACAGTTACAGTTGTAGATAGGTTGACAGTGCGCTGCTCACAGGCTTTTCATCATTTTCTTTTTCGTAATTTAGGATTTTAGGAGGTTGAGTTGAGTTTTTCTTCTGATCGCATTTAATTTTCGAAGAAAAACGTTTTAGCTAATAGAAAAAATAATAATAATAATAATACAAAATGTAGCGTTTCAAGTGTAATTTCTATACTTTTTTCATTTGTTCTTAATATTTGTTTTATTTGATAAAAATTATTATTAAAAAATAATTTAGTTATTTAATATTATTTATTTATTTACTTGTGCAGCATGAAATGTTGATAGTTTATTATTTTTTGTTTTCTTTTCATTATAATCTCAGCATTGAATTTGAATTCTATCAACTTTTCCTAGTGTTATTTACAGCTGCGTTTATTGATTATTTTTATTTATTTATTTAAAATTAATACAATTAATAGTAAATTAGTATCTCTTTGTTGTTTTATGAAAAATAGTAACTAAAAGTTTTAAATTAAAGTGCAGAATTCTTAATAAGAGTTTTTCGGTGACAAAATGAATTTGTTTGAGGAAATTTATGAGCTTCTTTTGTGAGTGTTATGCTTGGTTTTCACTATGTCATATTTGCCATCAAAAAGAGAAAAAGAGAGAGTTCCCCATATGAAATTTGCCAACATGCTGGCAAATTTGATTGAATTTGACATAGTGAAAACCAGGCATTACAATAAAATGTCTTTTTCGTTTCTGCTTTACGATGTTCAATACAAAACACATCCATGTTGCTAGTATAACATACAATACAAACATCATAACCCTGAGAATTCTACACTCTTTATATAGAGAAAGTTAGCGAAAAGTTAATTTTTAACCTCATAACCTTTAAGTTTAGCTAATATCAAAGAAAAACCCTACAATCTTTTGTTTTTAATATCCTTTAAAATTTACTGTAAGTATTAAATGATTATGATGTTTGCTGCCTCATTATATTATGCCAACACTGAATTTTCTCTGTAGAGTTTCAGCTTCATTCTTTATTTATTTGTTTTGTTAATATTACAGTGTACTGCTTTCAACTTTGAGCAAATAAAAATATAAAACAAGAATATAAAAATAAAACTGGCCAATTTATGAATATGAAGCCAGTGCTAAACATTTCTATTTTTAATTTGCAGTTCTTTTTCAATTTTCAAAATGTTTTCTTTTTTTTTTTTGCTTTATTGTTCAGCGCCTCTGCTTTTCCGCTCTTCAATAATATACAATTTGTAATAATTTAATAGTTTGCATTTAATAAATTTATTGCATGAATTATTTATTTATTGGTTTTTTTTTTTTTTTTAAAAAAAGAAGGGAAAAATTTAACGAAGACATTTTGACATATTTGAACTTAAAGCAAGTCATTTGAAAATATTTTCTCTTTTTTTTGTTTATATTATTTTTATAATTGTTTTTGCTAGTTTTTTCTTTCTATTTTCTTTTTAAGGGGGAAGAGTGTATAGTTTTTTTTTTTTTTTTTTGTTTCTTCATATGAGAATATCATTTTTATTTATTTGTTTTCTTTAATGCCTCTCTATAATATACGTTTCTCTTTCTCTCTCTCTCTCTCTCTCTTCCGATTTCTTAACATTCACTATGCGAAAAATCCATTTCTTTTTTAACGCTTCTCGCCAAACGATCCAATTCAGCTGCCGCATCCGATCGTACCGCCATTTTGTCGGGTGTCGTGGCACCATCAGTGCCATTGGTGCGTGGTGAACTCATAGCTCCGGGCGGAGTAGCACCCGGTGAACCGGACTTTTTGTGCAACAATGAATTAAAGAAATTTGCGAGCACACCTTCACTGCCGGGTGTTGCTGGATTCAATTTAGCGTCCATCTGTGTTTGTAGGAAGAGAAAAGAAAGAAATTTAATGTTTTGGGATGGGAGAGAAAGATTTTAAGTAAATAAACTTTTTTGTTAGCAGTTATGTTTTATGATAATAGTTTTTACCGGGAAGCAAGAAACGGAAACGTTAAATTAGCAATTTTTATACAAATCCTTATGATTTTGCGAAATTTTGCTTATGGTTTATTTGGTAATATATCCGTCTTTAGCTTTGATAGCGATTCGCGCCCTTTTAGGCATGGATCTTTACAATTTATTTAATATCTACAAATTTATATTATTGTACTAAATAATTGTGAGCAATGGAACAAAAATGAGATACCAGGATCATATATATACTGACTGAAATAGATTTCCTTTCACGTCGGTCGATTACCAAATCATCAATTGTCCCTTAATACCTTTGGTCACAAAGCTTAAATAGTGAAAAGTGAGCGATAATTGCTCACTTTAAGTTAATCTTTCTGATAAGTATAAATTTATCTTAAAGTACCCATATAGGAGTGAGAGTATTAAGCTGTAAAAAGAGGTGCGGTTCAGTTTGAAATTCTTGCAAGCTACTGTAAATCAATAACCATTCGTTATTTTATCACTAAAACCTTTGAACTTGGGTTGATAAATTTATCAATCAAATCAGATTCAGGTAACTTATCAACCTCTTATCTTTCAAATATGACTATATAAAAGTACAATCTTTGTAGAGTTCATGCCTTGCCCTTGAAACAACCAGGTCCACAATCATTCACAGCTGATGTCTGGTAGAATAAAATTTAGAAATATTGAACAATATACAACAATACACATTCAGACCAGAAAAAACACGAATCGGTATCATTGCTATATATAACATAAATAAAATTGTTAAAATTTTTGTTGTAATCAATTTCTATAAAACAACGTTTTTTTTAGTAAAATCCTTTATATTCTTATATATGTATGAAAATTACTAATTTTACAATTTTGCTTTATGCGCCCACAAATTTGATTGCATCGGAGTCGTATTACTCATTTTATATTCTTATATTATCCTAAAATATAATTGTAATAAAATATAATTGTAAATATTTTTTATATCATTTTTTAAATGAAAAAACGTGAATTGTTACCTATCAATTGAAGACCGTTTAAAATTTGCCGGCTGCTACGCGTAAACGTAACCAACGATCAAGTCGATCGAATTCGATAAGTTTTCATATGTTGTTTCTTGAGTGATAATCATTTAAAGTTTTAAGTTTTCATATATGGCAGGGCAAACTTTCTTTTAGCCAGAAAATGCTTCAAATAAAACTAGAGCCATGGAGTTTCTGCATTACACACAGTTTGTTGACGAGAAAGTAACGCGTTTAAAGCTCAAAATTGACAAATTTTCAATAGTGAGGTTTGTATAAAATAGAATTTTATTCAAGAACTCACACAATCTGAATTAAGTTGTGTAATAAATATACTCACTCGAAAATAACTTGAAAGAGAGGAGTACCAATACGTGAGATTTTCAAATGCAACCACATTCTTTAGTTAGAAAATCCAAAACAAGGCACTTACTTTCTACTTTGGTAAAAAAATACAAACCTTGAACAAATAAGAGACAAAATGTCCTTGTTTTTATAGTTACTATTAGCAACTCTTTTCCAGAACGATCCAGATCGAATCAATTTGGAAGTGGAAATGTTATGGTTGGAGAAGCATTTGCATGCATTTAGAAGTTGGCAATTTGCAATCATTACCACCAAAATCAACTCTAAAATGTACAAATGTACAACGAATTGTTGAATTACGATTGAACATAAATCCTCAAAGAACATTGTGGAAACGAACTTATATTATTATAAGATTCAAAGGTGTAATTTGATGACAAAATCATGTAGGGTTTCTAGTGTGAAATAGTATATCGCTACCTTAATTTATTAAAGTCTTAACAGGCATTTTTAAAATTATACAGAAGTAAAAAAAAAAATTTTAAAATCGTAAATTTCGGAATTTAGTTTTAAAAATTGGTTTTTGTAAAGATGCCTGATGGGCATGTTTAATCATAAAACCACCAATTTTTCTAGATATTTTTGGCACAACAACTTCGTTTTCACCAGATGCATAGGTTAAAAAAAAAAAGTTACTTATATTATATTATTCCTTATATATTTATATTATAAAACGATTGCAAAAAAAAATACATGCTATATAAATATAAATTTTGCAATGATATCCCAAATTCACTTGTTAATTTTGTTACTGTGCGCATTAAGTTCATTAAATCTTCTACAAAAAATGCCATTCTCAAATTCAAAATTCATTCATTGAATCAACCATTCATGCGTGTTTGTTTACCTTCTTCGGTGAGCTTTGCCCAGCTGAGCCCGGTGTACGTGGCAGCGCTTTCTGGCCGCCCTGTGAGCGCAATGGCGATTCACCACGCACTTGGCCGCCCTGTTTGAGGATTTCTTGTTGTCGCGCTAGAAATGCTTGCTCGTCTTCTGTTTGCACTTCGGCTTCCCGATTTGAAACAGTCTAAAATCAATCAGAAAATCAAATTATATATTTCATCAGAGCATCTTAGCATCACAGTTGAATTCGCATACTTTTCTTGATGGTGGCGGTGTAATAATATCCGTGTAGTAATCTTCAGCTTTACATGAATGCATATTCTCATATAAAATACTAATTTTCTTCAAACTATCCCAGCCAGCAGGTCTATAAAAAGAACAGAGAATTAAATTGATGGGTATACAAACAAGCAAAGCTAAAGCTACGAGGAATGAAGAAAAACTTACATTAATACCGCATCCTTTTCAACGACTAGCGCAGGCGTTCGGAATGGTAAGCCATAAATTCGATGTGTCAGATATTTATAGAGGAGATCACAGTTTTTGTCTTCTTTAACACTTGTGTAAAAAAGTGATGTGCCATGCTGTAAACAGAAGCGTCGTATCCATTGTTGTATGAAATCAAAGTGTTCATCTCGATAATCGTATTCTTTTTCTAGTGTGGTCATGTAGTCCGTCTGCAAATAAAACAAACAAATCCAACGGAAGAAATTTTAAACATTATTCATATGTGAGGAATCATTCTCTCATCTCAATTCTCACCTTTGTAACCACTACAACAATATCCAAACCTAAATTTGTTGTTAGCGCACCCTCGGTGAGTGGCAGCAAATCATCATCATCGATTGAATTATTTCGCATTGTGCGTTTCACGGGTGAACCGGGGTCCAAATCGTCGCCCACCTCACAATAGCTTTGCCACGATGTCACTAAACGTTGACGCGCTTCTTGTTTCTCTTCCGGTTCCAATTTGAGACTTTCAATATGATCGGAGAGTACTTTAATCCAGTGATTAAGCTGTTCTAGCCAATCCCATGGTTGAGTCATTGAGACTGTTAAAATGACGAGGGTGTGTGCATAATTCGTTTCATTCAATGCATAATGCAGGAGATTTGTGTGTCCTGGATCGCCATCAAGAATCCAAACTCCTAATCGTGTTGTGTCTGGAAAACGAGTTAATATTTTTAATTAAGTTGCAAGCGGATTGTTTAGTTTTTTATCTGTCGTCTCTTCAACTCACCATCTCTGTATTCATCTTTAACATCGATGTACGCATATTCCAATCCCGAACCTTTTTTCGGATCTTCAACACCCTGCAGTTTAGCAATAAGCGTCGTTTTACCAGTGGCATTATCACCTAATACTAGTACATTTTTGTTTGATGGAAGTTTTGTGCTGCCTTGTTTTTGTACTTCACTTAAAATAGCAGACCTGAAAATAAAGAACAAAAAACATAAATCTAATTGCTTTATTTATGGCAATGCAAGTTGTGTTTTTTTTTTTATTTGCTGTTGTTGTAGAAAATTGCACAATTTGGTCATTTTCTTATAATACTAAATTGTAGAGTAATGATTGTTAGCGATATCAGCAACATGGGAAAGAGAAAATGTTGTTACTGATTGCAAATTAGCATGTTGGCTGTCCTCTACCAAACTGTTACATTAAGTCAAGCTAGTGGAGAAAATGTCGACATTAATAAGTGTATAAAATTTCAAAGCTCTATTTAAATCAGTTTTTACGATATGGACGATTTAATAATGCCATCCTAGTCGTTGCATTTTTAATGCTCGCCACTGTACGTACCTATGAAACCTCTGCCGACTTCAAAAATAAACATTGAGCTTAAAATTATACTACAATTTATGTAAATAGTGCAACGAACTATTCCAGTATGGAATGTGTCCGATTGAAGATAATTTTGTGGCCTAAGCCAAAACCAAACTCCGGCTTCCTACCTTCGACGAAAGCCGAAGATTGAAGGATTTTTAAAATATAAAAAATAACAATCTGAAGGAAAATTTTTTCACATAGAAACAAATCATCTATTTGCACAAACATAAACAGAAGAACATAAATAATAGGCAGCACTAAATAGCTGTTCACTCGCTACACTAGTCGGAGGAACAGACAAATATTTTTCTGCAATTTGCTTTAAGGGGTCGCCTGGTGTGACTGTTGTTTTTTGCGAAATTTTTCCGACTTACAATGAAAATATACTAGTTCTGTATTTTTATCATATATTTAGTTAAAAACATTTCAAGAATAAGAATAAGATGGCTACAATGATTTCAGCTGAAACAGTATTCTAATCAATAGACCTGTGGCTACAGCCGGAACCAGAATTAAACTTTCGGTAGTTTTGAAAATAAATATTTTATTTTTGTAAATTTTTTTTTTTCAACTTAAAAAAAAACTGAAAGATATCAAATGATCCTGGTTAGGATAGGCTAGAACTATAGATGTACTGAAGATATCATGAAAATTTGAGCTCAATATGTTTATTAGTTTTGGAGATATCGCAGCCATTTCGAAAAATGCAGTTTAAACAAAAATAAGTTTGAAAGTTCAGGTATGCATGACTGCTGTACCAAATTAAACATCTGTAACTTTCGATCGCCTATGAGTTTTTAAAAATCGTACACAAATATTCTAGAGAAGTTATACAAGCGAAAAATAAGTGGATTACTACTAATGGAAAATTTTGTCTTCTCGAAATACGCTTCTTTAAAATACGCTTCAAGTTCTTCCTCAAAAGGTAAACAAGTTTGGCTTACTTCTGCTGACTCTAATTTGATTGAACAAGCGAACGGAGAAAACAGAGCAAAGAATCTAAAATGTACATATTTTATATAACCACTTCAAATCTATTTATTTGTAGAAATAATTATAAGTAAGAGGTTTTCATTGCCAATCTGTGGTAAAATTTATTATAAAAACAAGTACTTATAATCTTCGGTAATAGCTTAGTATTGAGTTCTGTCCGGTCTGCTGCAAAATAGGATGACAACCCATTATACAATTGGAAAATTTAAATAAAACTATTGAACTCGACTACGTAGTGTGGATTTTAACGTTTTTCACAAATATTTCTAAAATTGTTATTGTTTAGTGCTCACCGTGGAGTGCTGTAGTAATAATTCAAATCTTTTCTGTACTATGGCATTGTCAAACAACGTCGTGGTACGAAATTGCAGTACTATATTGTGTATGGTTCTAGAGATATACTCAAAAAAGCATATAATTTGTATGGGAGGCACCACGTCCACTTTTCCAAGCCCACCCTATTTTCCCCACAGAATGCCGTGAACAAATAGTACTTTTGTACCAAATCTTAATACTGTACTAAATAACAGTTCCCGAAATGAAAAATTATTTGTATTGGAGGTACCAGTATCAGATGGTTCGTTTTTGAGTTTATCGCCGTCATATGAACAGCTCATTTTTATATATATAAAGATATTCAATTATTTTATATATAATTGTAATTGTACAATTTGGAAAATAAAAATTTTGAAAAGAAAAAGTATCATTAATTTTTAATATCTTCATGCTCATTTCATTCACTCTTCATCATTGCCATTCCACGGCTTTCATCCATTCAATCATGAAAAAATATTGTCCTCATTTCCATACACAAATAACAACAACAAACTCATACTCTAAGTAGGAGTACAAAAATAGCAATAAAGAAATTGCACTTATCAAATTTATAATTCAATTTAACTCAAATCGAACATTTCGTGTTATTGTACAACCATTTAACTAATGAATTTTTTAACTCACATTTTCCTGCCAATTTTCATACTACATCAACATCAAATTCATTGTATTTTACCTAGGTCTCTGCTCGATGGTCCTTCCCGTCCGGTTTAATCCTTCTTACTTAAAATTGTTTATGATACAATTTCTTGCATTTGACATGCAAACAAGCCAATAACAAATTAATTCAAAGAAGATTTGGTACCTACAACAACATATTCTTCTAGAAGCAAAGAAATACGCTACGTAAAATTCGTGCATTTTATAAATTTATTACTCACTCATTGCATTTACCGGAAAAAATTAGGGGAGGGCATTTTAAGAATGGGTAGAGCGGATGTCTTTTCATTCCCCTCTTATAGTATGTGATACACTGTCATATTGATTTTTGTATAGGTGTTTTTGTTTTTAAGTTTATGAAAACACGAACATGCTTTTGGAACCAGTGGCGTGATTCAAAATAACGGTTTAGTGTACTTGTAGGTAAAATGTCGAATAGATTTTTTACGTTTGGCTGCAAACTCCATTTGTTCCCTATCACTAGTTTCCACGACCCATTATTGTTTTACTTACCTGCAATCAGGTAACAGGCTTCTCAAAACTAAAAGCTCAACGCGGAAAACGCTCCTGTTTCACTTATCCTGCGCTTTGAATTGGACATTTTGAGTGAATGAGTGGCGCTTACTTTAATACATATATGCAACACTCGTTGGCATGGTGCCCATGAAAGCCCAAACGAAAATATTGTTTCTATACATATTCTGTGTAAGCCACCATTGTTTGTTAGACTATAAAGTTGATAGGATTATTTACAGGTAGTCGTCATCGTCGTGGTAGTAAACAGCATTGATGAGGAAGAAAAAAACGAAGTAGTGGAAAAAAACGAAATCAAAAAAAAAAATTTTTTTTTTCAATTTAAGAACAATTTAAATGAATGTGTTTTTAGTGGAAAACAAATTAATTTAAAATATATAGAAAAATGAGTCTTCTCAAGCGGAGATCACGCAGTGAAACCAGAAAACTTGAATATAGCAATGAACAAAAAGGATCTTCCTCCCCACAGAGTCCCACAAGCTCACGTGAAATTACATTGACCAGATTGAAAAATACTAGAAAGCAGCAAAGTCAAACGCATTTAAATAATTTAGCATACACAAATTTGGATCACCAGCAAACCTCAATTTCAAGTATGATGGGAAGGCGGAAAACTTCAGCAGAACTAATAAGTGAAGCCAAAACCCTATTAGGTGATGTGGCAGCAACGGAGCAGCGCCACCGCCATGGTGGTGGTGTTAATCATCAGACAGCTAGTGGTAGTACTTACAGATGAAATTATTATTACTTTAAGTCGGTCTAAGTCTATGTACTTCATTCTTACAGTTGGTGGCTTACGTTTGATTAGTACACGGCGTCCCATAACTCCGCGTGAGCCTGGACGAGCACTTTATGGTAAAGTTGCTTTAGCCGGACGACCACCGAGCGCATTCTCGTATGTATAATTAGTACTCGAATGAGAATATGGCATGTAATTTACTTATGGCATTGTTCTTGCTGCTGTTGTTAAATTACAGCTTAAGATATTTGCAGAACCATGAAGTTGGCCCGGTTGGTAGCGCTGTTATTGGCGGTAATCATCGTGGTGCACCAATGACACCATCATTGGAACCCATCAAAAATAAAGAATCTTACCACGAAATGTACACAAAAAATAAACTTGAGCATTTACAAACATCAACAAAGCAGCAAAATCGAGAATCACGATGTCGTTCAAATTCATTGGACTCGCATTTTGAATTCTATGAACTAAATGGAGATGGAGGTGATGGTGGCCGTGGCGGTAGTGTTGTTGTCAATGGTGTAAATAATATAATGGGCGTGCAAACAAAAACAATTCCCAGAAAATTACCAGCGCTCAATATTAAAGGAATTGCGTTGGCAGCAAGCGGTAATTAGAATAAGAATTGTTACAAAAAATATGCAAGCTAATACTGATGTTTTCTTTATCAAGCAGTTAGTAACCAAGTAAATAATGATGTCAGCAGCAATGATGGCGCACGTTCAAAAACAGCAAAATCTGAAGTAAATAAATCTATAAACTTGTTGGCATCACGAAAACTATTGCAACGCAACTATGATTTGTTGGCGCAATCGTCGACCGAAAACCTGATTGAAATGCTGAAGGAGCACGCTGGTCTCAAAGATTGCACCGAAGAAACTATTAAACATATCAATACTGTAATTTTTTATCTGCTTGACATAAGCTCTTTACATTTAACCCTAACCTTTTTGTGCTTATGCTTTCTAGATACTGGTTGAACTTTATGAACGCGTGCGTCTAAATCAAAAGCATTTCAAACGAGGATTTATACTTGGCGGACTCTACGGTTTGGTGGAGTGTTCGTCGCCCAAGATACTGCTAGCTGTGGCAAGAGTTGTATTGATGGTAAGCAATTGAGTCAACTATCAAGTTTATATGCTAAGTTAGTTTCGGAACACCTTGCAGCTTCGCGTTACCGGCAGCAATTTAACCGGTGCATGTAAACTGATCTTCAAAGTAGCACGCAGCGAACAGAATGATATTTTATTCCATGATAATGATTTGCTCGAGCTGCTTATAGATGGTCTGGGTCGCGCTAGCCCCTTAGACGACCCTGAGGCATGCATTTATGGTTACGGGTCTATACGTTTTCTAACCAGCAGCAGTGGCCAGGAGCGTGCTGAAGCTTCCGCTATTAAAGATTTCAATAAAAATTGGGCTGAATGCTTAGATTTACCAAGAAAGCCATCAACTGCACCTGCACCTGGTACCGGTGGTGGTGGCGGTAATACAAAGGCGGCATTTGTGCAACTGCAGCAGGACCGTTTTCAAAAGTTGAGCAAACAAAATACTCTAGTGGAACGTTTGGCACAACATGGTGCCGTTGAACTGATGGTATTGCATTTACAAATTTTGAATGAGGCGGGCGCCACACAAAAGCTTAAAGGACCACCGCTACATTCACTGTATCAATTATCAGCAGCATTGCGTGCTTTGGCTGATGTGCGCCAGACATCGTATTCCATTGAACAGGATATTGAAGATTTGGAACAGCGGCGACACCAGCAACGTATGCGCGATGGCAATATTCAGTTAGAATTGGCGTGCCCACATTTAGTGCGGGCTGCTGAAGTTTCCATGGGTGAATTGGAAGTGCAAGCGAACATTGTGCGAACGCTAAGGTGAGCAACTAATAAGTTTGCGTAGCAAATTGAGTATTTAAAATAGATTGTTTTTTTTTCAGTGTTTTGTCGGAGAGTAATGATTGCTGTCATGTGTTGGTCAACTTTACAGCACGTATTGGCATGCTCCTGGGACCATGTTGTGAAATCTTTAGCAACTCCACGGAAAAATTACTTTCATTATTCAGTCGTTTGGGTTATATTCTAGGTAATATAATGGCCAAATATGACAGTGCACGAGTTCAGGTAGGAAACGCGTAGATTATGTACCCAATAAAAGTCTTTATAAACTAAATACTTAATCTGCAGTTCTATCACAACGATGTAGCGATGGAGTATCTCTTGAATGTGCTGCAACTCTATTCCAAAGAATCTCTAAATCTGCACAACGCTTCAGGTGACACTGTGCTCGATGTACTCGTCAAAATGATACGTGTAGTTGCAAATATGAGCGTCAACTCGGAGGTAGGCTTTGGATTGGGCAATACAAGGGATTTAGGCGCAACATTATTGAATTTGTTGAATACCACAAATAGAATGAAGTCAATGAGCATGGTAAATTAGACAAAATCATTTTTAAATAATTTATACAAATATCGAAATCATTTTCAGAAATCGGACTTACAAGAATTGATGCATGCTACGTTGGGCGCGCTCCATAATCTTTGTTTCTACCAGGATAAGAATAGCACCCCGGCACAAGTTATCGAGTCGAAAGGGTCACTGCAGAGCATACTCCCCGATTTGGCAACCGAACTATGTATCTCTTTGCGCACATATTGCGAGCAAGCAACACAAGTGGAAATTACACGTGTACTAGGAAACCTGACGCGCAACGAGAAAGCGCGTAAATTCTTTTGCAAAGCAGGTGGATTGCCCATTATGGTGCAGCACTTATCGAACAAGATATGTGAGGATTATGATCTCAAGGCATGTGCTATCGGTGTCCTGGTGAACTTACTTGGCGATTGGGAAAACCGTGCACCATTCTTTAATCTCAAGGGGACAGAAATGCTCGCGGAGCTAATGAAATCGTCATTGCAACAAGAAGATTGGTTTTTATCAACAATTATAAGTCAGGCTTTTTGGAACTTGCTTATTGATACACCACCCAAAATAACGATCAATGATGATACCTATCCAGCACATACAATGGATGATGTTTGTGATTTACTTGTTGACTATCTGGATGAAGAACGTTTATTTGATGGTTATAGTGAAGCGGATGCAATTTGGGAAGATTTCGCTGTGGTAGCAACAGATCTACTCGAACGTATACAATCGAATTATGAGAGACAAAATGAAGATGACGATGCTGAGACACACTCACTTGAGGATAGCGATAATGATGAAAATGATAATGATGAAGATGATGTCTATATTGAAGAAATGTAAAGAATTTTTGGGTTTTTGTAGTGCATAGATTTTAAAAAACTATACGAAAAGAAAATTAAGTGTTGTCTATAAAGACACCAAATATTTGTTGGTTTTATTTACACAAACAGTTTCTAAGACATCGTTAAGTTGAGTGCTCGAACTTCGATAATGACGACGATCATGATGACGATGATGACAACATCGACCGCTTTAAAATTATTTATAATTATTTCTTGCTCTCTTTTATCTTTAGTTTTGTTTTGCTATTATCGTCGTTGCTGTTATTCGTTGTTCATTACTGCTATGTTTCAATATGTGTTTTTTTACTTGAAAGCAAAGTTAAGCTTTGGGTGCTCAGAGCACACTAAACGACAACAACAATACGCACTTTAATCTACTCTTTTTCTTTCCTCCTTCCTTTACAACTTCCCTAAGTTTATACATTTATTTGTTGTATTTGCAGAAAATTGAGAACGCAAGCGGAATATTAATTTGCATCAACCTAGGTAGCTCTAAATGTGGAGTCTCATTTTTATTATCGTTTATGGGACGCTTTGTTTGAAATTTTTTGTTGAATCAATAATGAGTCATCATTTGAATCGTTGCTATTACGAACAGTAAAAGTTTGAATGAAAGGTATCCAGTTTAAACTCTGGCTTATATTAATTTTGGTTTATGATGATGTCGTAGACAAAGCCAGTTGCACTGACAATCAAGAGCAGTAATGAACCTAAATTTGAAGAAAATAACTTTATATTGGTAAGTCGCTGTGTCAATCAAAATAGCCGAATTTTTTTCTAATAGCTCAAACCTTGGACGTTCTTAATTCGTTATGTTAACTAAGCATCCATATAAATTGTATCCCTTTCATTGGATAAATAAATAAACATTTAAACAAAAAAAAAAAAAAATCAAATTTTTTTAGTGTTCTCTAATCAGTGCAATTGCAAAGGTAGAAAATTGGAAGCAAATTCAGAGAGAAATCAACTGCAGCAACACACTATCACACGAGCTCCGAACGAATAAGATCCATACGAGCGAACGAGGTGGGAGTGATGGTTGGGTGAGAGAAAGGGGGAGGCGCCAATAGCAACGCAAATTAAAACACCTGAGAAGAAAGAAAAGACAAAACTATGTTCGCATAGCCAAAAAGGCGTGAAAGGTAAAGCAGGTAAAAACTTAAACGTAAGCCAAGATGACACATCGAACGAATTACCAACAAAAAAAGAAAAGAAATTTGCGAAAACAATTAAAAATGCTAAAGATAATGAAGAATCTGCCACAGTTGTAAATTTTATTTGCAAAAATGCTTCTTTTTTGTATAAATTTTCACTTCATGTATGCAAGGTGCACTTAGAAACAAAAACAAACAGAAAATAAGAGAAATGGTACGCAGTAATTTATCTAGATGCTTTTATTTTGCTTTTGTTGTAATAATGTACGCCCTCAGCTTAAATGTAATAAAGGTAACAAAGTTGTTTGTAATGCAACTGCATGTGAGCACATATGAAATGCGATGGGCGATGAATGGGATGGTATCGAGAGGTAAAGGCAGAGGTAAATAATGACGGCATTGTGTCTTTACGATATGAGAGAAAGGAAAAAACATTTATTGCATGCAGTATGTCTGTATGTATGAATTTGCATATGGGTTTAACTTTGCAGCGTTGGCTTTTGTGGCATGAAGTTTCCGTACTACTTTGTTGACGTTTTCTTTTACTGGAGTTATCATTTCTCAATCATTCAAACATTGCTCCCACACTCCTTATTATTAAATGGCGTGATGTTATAATTTTTTTACGCACTCTATCTTTTCTTACCATAAATTCTCCTCTGCAGCGGCGTTAGCATCCTTCTTTTTCGTGGTAAAAGATGATGTCAGCGCATTGCTACTGCCATTCATCTGCGTTCCCATATCCAATGCCATCTCCTACGCCTAAAAATGACGACGAGGAAGTAGCACTCTGCACGAAGATGAAACGGTTAAAAATTCCGAGAAAGTATTTGTTTTTTTTCTGCAACAAACAATTTGAGCCACAAACAAGTCACGATATTTGTTTTTTTGCAGGAAACGTTGCGCGGTGGGAAGGGCCGACGACTGGCTCCAAAGAAATATAATAGTTAAATATGGAAAAGGCACAAAGCAACGAAAAACGCAAAGAATCTACGAAAGAACAAAAGATGTAAAACCCAAAAGGCGTTTGAGCTAGCTCCTCTTTTGCTTCTTCACTTCATTCAAGTCTTTCTTTTTGCTCCAATCGGCACTTTTCTTTTGTGCTACCGTTTCGTTACTGGCTTTTTGCTTGGAGGTTGCTGGTAGAATATTTCAGATGATTCGTTCGATTTTAATTTTGAGTTTTCTTTCCGACTTTTTCTTGTCTTTCACACACTCACGCACGCATATACACTGACTGATTGCTTTTATGCTCAATTGCAATTTTTCGTACTTGCTGTTTGACTTTTTCAGGTTTTTGACAATTTTCTGCACGTTTTCTACAATTTTATTTTTTTACACAATTTATTTTTATGCAGAAAATTGTTACAAATTTCCTTTTTCGCAATACTTTTCTCTAGCAATTTTTATGAAATTTTACAATTTTTCACATAAGATGACAAATCCTCCTTTCTGCTTTCGATTCATTCGATCATCGAAACTAGTGCTGCCACCTTATTGAGTACTCAAAGTCAAAAGAAAGAGGTGCCCATACGATTTGAGTGGACAGCGCCATCTTGTGTGATTTACTTGCAAATTAAAATTGATTTTTCTTTTTGAATTATTGTTGTATCATGTAGATTTTCGCGATTTTTTGTACAACAATACTGGTAGAGACAAAATATTTGCAAGAACGACTACATGTACAATAATCTCAAGCCTTAAAGCAAAATTATATATACAAATTTTCACTAACAAACACAAAAATTATTCTCATTATTCACAAAATTTAAAATTTGAAGAAAATCTTGGTATTTACTATGATCCGTATTAATTTTGTAAGCCGCACAATAATTTAAGATTACTTCTTACAATTTTGTAGTCATAATCACATTTAATTTTCCACAATAATTTCATTTGATTCCATTGAAAAAAGAAAGTGTTATTTTAAGAAAATGCTGTCATATTTTCAATCATTTCAAAAATCTTTATATCCGACATAAGGAAATAAGTCAAGAGGCTTACAACAAAAACAAATAGAATTATCGTACAAAGTAAGCCCAGTAGAAACGTGATGATCCATTCTGAAAATGAAATTGGGGTTCTTTAATGCACGCATGAATTTATAAATTTATTGATAATAGTGCGGACACACGAAAATGCAATTCGTTGAAATTCTGCATTTCAATTGGATTTGGAAAATGGAGGAATGTCAATGAGTCACACTACAACTCCATTATTTTATTTTTTCGCTTAATAAATATTACAAGAGTAGCAGTTATGAAAACAAAATCTAAAATGTTTTGAAAAATGTAATAGATCTTAAATAGTTAATTTCTTCATTTCAGACGCATTTCAATGAAATGAGTCTGAAATGCATTTCAACGAAATGTTAAATTTTCCTGAAATGCACTCAATGAAATGAGTCTGAAATGCATTTCAACGAAATGTTAAATTTGCCTGAAATGCACTCTTGTGTTTCCGCACTATAAGTCTTTAAAATGTATTCAAAATTTGGATGCGACAGCAACACGATATCATCTGTTAAAACTTCTTTATTGTATTTTCTTAGGCCGTGGTTATATTGCTAGTATGCTCGGCGATCTCCATGAGAGTGGGTAAAGATTCTCTCTTTGTGTTCTGTGCAACAACAATTTCATCGTGCTCGCCGAGCATACTCGCAATATAACCACAGTCTATCAAAACATAAATAAAAACGAGCAATATTGGCATTGGATTAGAAGCGCTAAAATTTGCATATGCAAAAAAAGTTAGACCGTCTGCATAACATCGCCCTTTAATTGTGTTCGGAGCAACACTGCGACTCGCCAGCAATGCGACAATTGTCTCTGTTGTCTAATTTGATCACGGCAGAATTTCTCATTGCTTATTTTTTTACAATGCACACTGTATATAAACAATAAACAAGTTTAAAAGTATGAAGCATTTTTGAATTGTATTATCTTATTAGTCCAATAAGTGATATCCATTGCTTTACTTTAACTCACCAACACAGCTCAAAAATTCACTAATACAGAGACACATTTAGTAATTATAAATACTTTTTAAGGCTATTCTTTGACGCCATCAAAACATAAACTTCGATTGAAACGAATTTTAATAGATTTTTCTTTGCTTGCTGTAAAATATTTCGGGATAACTCATATCCATCATTTCATAGCTTGTTTCAGCGTCGGGAATCCCTTGATAATCAAAAATAGCATTCTGCACTTTAGTATTCTTCGTTTGGTTTAATCGAAAGAAGACAGTTTTATTTTAAGCTTCTGTACCTTGTCCAACCATGTCATCAGCAGTAATAAAAAGTATCAAGAGCCCAATAACGAAAAGAAGAGCAAGGATCGCAACAATTATGGATATTGCCTGATTGATGGTGAAACTGAAATTAAAAGTTAATTTCTTTAACGCGCATAATTTACTTACAACAGCATATTCACACACAACTCAAATATTTATGGATATTTCAAGTTTTTTTGGATTTGCATTGTATAATAATCTTACCACAACATAAATTGTTAATAGCAAGACCATAACAAAAAACGTACCTACCGATACAGAGAGTATTCTCAACGCAGGAACACATAATGTTTTAATTTATTTGTTTTTCAATGATATTCCATATTATATTCCATTCTTATATAGTAATTCAAAAAAAAAAACTAATTTGTTTAACAGATTTCTCTTTGCTTACTGTATTAAACACTAGGTAAACTTGTGTAAATCTTAGGAACTGCAGGATAATTAACAAAACATTTCTTTGTCTCCATTCTCAAACCAACAAATAAATTGTTATGTGCTTTCCATCGAAAATTTATAAATATATCAAGGCAATAACCACAGAAATAAACAGAACGATCATTAACACGATCAGGATCGCTTCGAAGATACACAGATTTACTGCAACAGGCTTCTCATAACTCAGAACAAATAAAATTGTTTTGCTATGATAAACGACGATTAAACGTAAATTCGTTCCAGAGTTTTCTTTGCTTGATAACACAGAACAAATACTGGAAAACCCCATACCCATACCCGTCAAGTCCCTTATCTTTGTGATCTCTACGATAATTGTTAATTACATATTGATTTTCATATCAAATGGGTTTTAGCAAAGTTGGCGTAAAAACGTAAGTTATGACCTCAAGTATTTTTCGGTGATCAAAAAAATCTTATGCCCATAACAATTTTAAAAGCCAGTGATAATTGAAAAACTTTATATGAAGTATCTGAACCCTGTATTTGCGAAATTCACTTTTTGCACAGATTATTAAAATTGTCTTCATATACCTATAATGTGGCGTAGGTCCGGGTTCTATGCTCGGCACGATTAAAAATAGAATTTGAAAAAAAAATTCAATAGCTGGAAATTGCATTTTAATATACTTGCCTTTATTTACAAATAATTCCTTTCTCATATATGTAATAGAAACACCTATTTGAATTTGACGATTTCTGTTTGAACTTGAACGATATAATATATGAAGAGACCAATGAGTATAAAAATTAGAAAAACACCAAAAACACATATAAAGATGTTGAAGACAGTTCTTCCTAAAAAATGGAATTAGTTTAAAGATTTAACTATATAGTATACCTAAAGCTCGTATCTTTTTTCGTACCAAAAACTGAATATTTCTCCTAAAATTTTTTAAAAAGCAGTAAATCGATTTGACAAAAACTGTATATTTCGCGGTATCAATTTTATTCAATGAAAATTAATAAGGAAAGCGAATTATCCATCATCTAAATCGTCTTAGTTTTCCATTTCAATATCTCCTTCTGAAGTTGTTGTATTGTATTTGCCCTTTGAAGAAATTTGACGAAGGAACTCCGGCTTTGTTATGAGGTATTTATGGAAATCACCGCATGGAAATTTCAAGTTACATTTGGTGATCAGAATCGCCTTCAACGTTTCCTCTTCTAATCGAGTTATGTCTGCCGTTTGCATGTATTTATACTCGCTACGTATTGCCATTGTTTTCTCTGAAGTTTTGAGCTACGATTGATAAATTTGAATTTCGAAGAGTTAAAAAATTTAATTTTATATATTTTTTTTAGTATAAACGCGGTATTTTGGGGAAAAAAGCGGTATGCGGTTTTGGAGCCTAAAAAACAGTATACTACCGCGAAAAACTGTATAGATACGAGCCTTAAGTATACCTTAACAATTCCAGTTGAATTAAGTGAATCCAGTAACGGAAACCCGATATGATTTTCTAAATCGTGTTCAATAATAAAAATTGAACATACAAAGACAGCAAACAAGTTCGCACATTTTGTTTAAATTTATTTTGTATTTTTTATAAAATAAACAGTGGTTGATTGACTAAAAACAAATTTGTTAAATTTTGCTTTGCTTACTTTAAAAACAAAAATACTAGAAAATAAGCTATGGGAAAACCCCACCGTTCCACAGTGGGCTGAATAGGCTATCTAGCGTCACGAAAGTCACAATCAATTAATTTGGTTGATTTGATGATAGGTTTTTATTAACAACATATTATTTTTGCTAAAAATTGTTTGGCTACAAAGTGTATGAAATTTAAATCCAACTAAGTTCCTCCAAATGAATTAAAATGAGATGTAGTATTTTCAACTCCTAGAAAAAAAATGAAATTGTAAAACATTTTACGTACATTTATCATTTAAATGACAATAGTACCCACAAATATGTTTCAATCAATTTCCGAGTCAAGATTGCCATCAAGTGCTCCTTCTGTAATTGGTGGATCAGACAGTAAATTGAAAATGTTTTCGTCGAAAAGCTAATTTTTTTGTTCTTGATTGCAGTTTCTTGAAATTGTTGTGATAAATGGATCTGATGACAGTAGTAATAAATGAAAAAGATCTTGTATTATTTTTTCACGCGACATTTTCCCGTATATGAAACTCCCTGAAGCTTCTGAAATCCTTATTTCGTATAGGAAGCGAAATATTTTTTATTATATCTGCTGCATGTATTAAAATCTAGTCATTCTTTGTTGCGCAGTTTGAAAACTTTTAACGTTCTATTACAATTTTTCCATTTTTGTTGAGTTTACTAATAATAAAATATTGCTGCAGAGACCTAATTTAGTAAGCACCACGTATTTTAAAATTACATAGGCTTTTTTTGATGGGTCTCTCTCATTACGCCAAACATTGAATAATTAATTTTTGGAATGAACATTTTTCGTAAAAGCAGTATAGAAAATGATTAGGCAAAAAAATGGCAGCTAATTTTTTCGCAAATTACTTAGCAATATCGCATATTTACTAACAATTAACAAAAAATCCCGGTAGTTGGCGAATTTAATTGCTAAAAGTCAACCTAAACTTACTGAAAAACGAAATATTCCACATAAAATTTAGTTCACAACATTGATTTATTAACTTGGTTTCGCACAGCTTCATTGGTTCTGCCTTCAAAGAACTTTTTATTTTGGTTGGAATTTTTATATTCGAAATAACTCCACCCCGGTGTTACCTAGCGGATCCATTCATACATACAAAATTTTCACATAACGAAAAATGCATACATTCCGAATTACAATGAAATCATATGAAACTAAATGATTCTAAACCCAGAAAAGACACTTTTTTGCCCAAGTTGAGTTTTTAACACTTTTATAAAGTAAACCGAAGTTATCATGTACATCCTAAGTTTTAAGTTTCAAATACACCTAATTCCCATACATTAGATTATTTTAAAAAAGCATTTATTTTCCGTAAATTTTTATTTTGGTGACTAGACGATTCATATATCTGTGGTCAAAAGCAATAAGCTCTTAAGTGTGGAAATCTCATTTCGAGTAAACACGGTTTGAAGTTAAACTTTTGTTTTAAAAAACTTAGAATTTAGAATTTTGGAGATTTCACGTACATGTGCCTTGGAATAAGTAGAAGACGATAGCATTTATAACACAATTCTGTCTTAATTTTATTGCATAAAGCTAACTATAATTGAAAATCCTATTTTTCACTTTAATATATATAACATTCTTTATTATACAAAGTAACATATGATGTATGACAATAAAACAATTAAATAATAAAGGCCAATGTTGAAATTACTTCGTAGTGGTGGGTGGAAATTATATTTCAAGAAATAAGAGAAAACACAATTGTTTTAAGGAATGTTTTGGAGTTAATTTTAATAATTCATTTATATTTTGAATTACTTTGCACAGTTGAATTTTTTATAATTCTCTCAATATGATAGTATATTTATGTTTTTTTTATAAGTAATATGCACATGATTATTTTTATAATTGCGATTTGTGGATAAAATTTGAAACACACACGGCAAACAGAAATATTTCTTATTACAACAAATTACAAGAAAATTGGTATTGGTTGCTTTTGAAATTTATGCTGATCCAAATACAATATGTTAAAAAAATATACAACAAAATACTGTAGAGCTGATACACGGACAAGAAATGACAGACTCGCTACAACTCAAATATATAGAAATACCATTGAATATAGATAATTTTATTATGGTTTGGTATTGTTTGTTAGTTTACACCCCCTGCTTAGAAAATTGGAATATAATTATCGATTTTCGCGCGATGCTTTTGTGCGACACACTCAGCAATCCAAACAATGTTACGACATTCTTGCTCCTTCAGTTTCAAGTAAGCATAGAAGACACCGAAATGGAATTGTTGCATGAATGCGTAGACATTCAATTTGACCTCATGTTCAAAGAACTTATCCTCCAGGGTTTTATCACCAGGATTGTTTCCAGAGCCATCGAAGAGTGCAGCATATTCAGCATAATACTCGGCTACAGTTTTCACTTGCTCGTAATCATCAGCACGGGCTAATGCGGCCAAGCCATCAGGATGCATTTTACCACAGCGTGGATACAACTTAGCGCGATCATCCTTGGAGAGCTCAGTTCCAAATGAGTTGATGGTGATGATGATAGCACGACGATCAGCTTCAAACTAAAATTGATTAATTTATAGAACACATCACTTTACATAGAAAACCGAACACTTACAGCCAAAATTTCGCACATAACATCAGCGGTGGAACCACCAATGCTCTTGCAGAACTCATAGAAGGCTTCTAGATAAGCCTTATACAAAGTGTTACGAATGATTTCAATATTCATCTCATCTAAATCTTGCTCCGAAATGCAATCAACAAAAAACGGAGCCAAGGGTGTGTCAACCAACACAGCGTTGTAGAGTTCAGCTGGTGTAGCTGCAACGTGAATAGCTTCCATTTGCTCGAAACTGCCCAATGGATGACACTTGGGAATTAATTCCGAAATTGGACGTTGATGCAGTGTACCGGTGATGAGCAGAATAATGTTATCGATCATGTAGCCATAGGTGATGAAATCCAAGAAACTGGAGAGGGGCTCAACGGCATGATTGCGGAGATGTTGGAATTCAATGACAAGTTTCTCGCGCAGTTTATCATCAATAACTGAGACAGAGAGTGGAGACGGTTCGTTGGCCAAGAAGCTCCCATAATCGGTACCCTGAAGATGCAATTTTAAATCTGGAAAAACGTAAAATATCTATCAAACATTGACAAAGAAAATAAATAGAAAACAAATCACAAGACAATTGTCTTGCATCCCAGTCGCACTCTCGCAAATTAAACTACATGATAAGTACACACAATACTCTCACACACATGCAACCATGAAGTTCTGTCACATGACCTCCCCATCAATCACCCACAAATTGAATTTCTGAAGCAGGATTTTTTTCATGTTCCCCTGGGAATTAATATTTTATTTTGGAAAATTTGCTCACCTTCAAGAGTTTCACATTGAACCAAATTCAAATAATCCGACTGCTTGAGAATGCCACACTTGAAACCACGGCACAAACCCTCCAAATATCCACCATCAATATTGAAAGTATATCCCATTGTTGTAATTTCTTTTTCCTCTGTGCTGTTTACAAAATTCAAGTGTATTATTCTGTTGAAAAAAAAATGCAGTTTGCACTTTTATTGCTTTATGATGGTGTTTAAATGTGAATTAATTACTTTAATAAAAAATCACACGAAAAATTATCCGATTTTCTTTACCTTACTTGCTTTTCCTTTTTTATCGACCAACACTCACTCACTATCAAATGTCACCTGACTTGCTTGCAATGACAAATTTTCTTCGTTCAATTGAACGAAAGTTAATTTCAGTGTTGTATATATTTAGTACCTTCTCAATTTCGATGAGTGCTATTTCTCATTTGGTAGTAAAAAATCATACAAGTTTGTGAAAATTGTACAAAAATTAATTCAAACTAAAAAAACTTGTATTTTGAAACAATTAGAATGAATTCAAAGTAAATTTAAAATAAATAGGCAGGCAATTCCATATATGCAAAATCTCGTCTGATGGTAAGCAATAAAAGGGAATGTCGAGAATATTAAAAAATTGTACAAATTTTTAGATTTATATTACTATTAATAGTAGCTCCAGAAAATGATTTTTTTTTATCTAAACATAGTTGCGTGTTAATAACTATTATGACCAATTAAAATAATAGTGAGAAAGAACAAAAAAAAAAAAAATGTGTTATTCATTTGTGATGAAAAATAGATTTTTAGCGATAATTTCGAAACGAACTTGGTGCAACTTATGGAACTTCAATGGCATAAACCAGAATTTATTGTTATGAGTAGTTACAAATTCTAAACACGTCCATGAAATCAAACTTTTTTAAAATAATTGTCCACAAGCGATGGTTTCTTTCATATATTTTTGCTCTTAATCAGAATGGGGATACAATATTTTGCCATCACGTCAAGATTTTGAGTAATTTTAACCAAAAAGTTTTGACAAAAGTCTATAAAATATAATTTTATAATTTTTTTTTACTAATATTTCCAGACACTTGCACCATTTTTCTTTTGGCTCATACTATGTCGGACATGAAACCATCAAAATTTTTAAAAACTCTAACCCAAAAATGTAAGGATTAAATTTTAAATTCTATTTAATATACAAATATCACCAAAAACTATCGGATCGGACTATGTAATTGAATTGTGAAACGATGTAAATGTATAAGAATACGCCGGGAAAACCCTCACTTGGATCCGCTAGTGTTCGTAATCATTCATTGCAATGCACCAATGCATTGATAGCTACTGATAATGCATTTCGGCTTTCGTCCAAAGTTACAGAACGGAGTTTTAAATCGAAAAATGTCTGCAAGAAACCTTCAGATTATAAAATAAAACCACTAATATCTTTTTATATTTATTTAATTTCCATTCAAGATTTATTTATTATTTGTTTTTTTTTCAGCATACAAATTTAAATTTACTTGTTTTTGATTTTTTCACACCTCCATTTTTTGTTTTATTTAAAATATTTTATTCGCTAAAAATTTTTTGATCGAAAACAACATTTGATTTATTATGTTGATGCCGATTTTTTTATTTTTATATTTTGTTTATAATTTATAATAATTCGCATATTGTTTTGTAATTCGGCATAGAATAATAATGCTTTGAAATATTTGTAATTTATTTTAAATTTTCATTATTTATAATAATGTTCATTGGAGTATAAATATATATTCAATTGTTTAATATTTTCACATACATTTAAAAAAATTTACATAATATTTAATTTGTAACTCACTTTTTTATTATTTCTAAAATTCATTTACCATATTTCCAGATAAACGACTTATAAAAAGGGACCTTTAGATTTAGACTGGCATACGTATTTATTGGAATGCTTCGAATATTAATAAATATAGCTAAATAAATTTAATTTTGAAAATAATTATTAATTGTAAAAAAATTTAAGTATTATAATTAAAATTTTAGATAGGTTTGCTTTTTTATTTAAAAGTAATTCTCTACCGTAAATTTTAAATTTTTCTTTCTGAAGTCACTTTTTTTTCTTTGTTTCATTTAGGTAATTATTTTTTATTCGATGCTAAAACAATATTTGTTTGATTCATGTGATCCATAAAAGAAAATTTATGTAATTTAATCTGAATAAAAATGGAATATATTCGTAAAAATTTTAAATTAAAAAAAAAAATTATATTCATCATTATCTTTACTTTTAATTTATCCATTTTTGTCATTGTTCTGTGATCATTAGAAATCGACAAGGAAAGTATTTGTCGATAAGTTATTTAATTACATTTGGCAAACAAATTGCAAAGGCTCTAAATTTGTCTTTGTGGCTGTAAATATGGAAGATTTTGCTACGCACCCTCGCTGACAAAATCTGGATGAGCAAAGTTTTAATGAACAAAAGTTAGTTTATACAATGCATGGTGTGCTGTTAACACTGTCAAAACTTTAAAAGTCAAAACCCTAATTTAGTACGTCATTTCAATTATAGAAGCTAATTAATACGGACTTAATTCAAAAATTGAACTTGGACTTAGTAATTTCTGCTTGAATACCGACCAAGTTATAGCCTTTTAAGCGCAAATGTCTTTGGACGCAAATTTGTAAACATTGTACTGTTCAAAGAGGAAGTTCTGAAGGTACCAAAAATTTGGAAGACAGTTCCAACATACGATTCAAATTATCAGATTATTGTATGCAACTGAATTTCAATGAAGCACATACTTCCCATTTGAAATGAAGAAATTATTATATAATATTATCATTAAATTATAATTTTCCTGAAATAATAAGCGAAAATATTTCAAAACTTTTAATACGGTCGCAGCCACAATTTTTATATAAAACAACAATAAGTATTGAAAGTTTCAATGAATTCATAACTGATTGTTTTTCATTTGAGAAATAATAAATATAAAAAGGAGACACAATAAAGAATAAAATTTATTTTATTTGAGGTGCTCGAAAATATAACTATAATTTATTAACTCTCGCTTACTCTCCCCAAGACATTCAAAAGATTCATACGGCAGTGAGAATTCAGATGACATAATTTTTCTTATTATTTTTTTTTATTACAGTATGAGACTTTATGTGTTTTCATTTTATTGTTATTGACTAGATACATATTTGTTATTCATAAAAAAGATCACAAGATTGAAAACTGTTTCTTAAATTTTTGTTTCCTTGACTTGATTTAAATCGTTGTTTTTCACTTTGCTATTTAAAAACATTACAGTTACACGAAGTTATTAGATTTTTATGCATAGATATATTTTTTGATAAATGAATATTATTTAAGTTTACTTTAGATGAAGTATACAATTTATCGATTTCTCAATTCTATATTCAACTCTTTCCAAGCTACATCTACATTTTTTATATTGTATATTCAAAATTTAAATTTTTTTTGCTGGCTTTTGATAGTTTCGTTGGGATATGCAGGTGCAGGAGATAAGTGTACAAATTGTTTTGTTGTTGTTGTTGTTGTTGTGGTGGTTAAAGTGAGCTATTTTGTGGATTAATATTGGTCTGTTTTTGAATAGTTTTTTTATGCTAGGGATATATAAATAATTGTTTTTATTAAGCAAAAAAGCACGCAATTCTTATTAGCAAAATATAGTATCAACTCTTTCACAAATTCCTTCTTTTGTTTTTGTGTTTTTTTTTTTCGTTTAATAACAATTAACAAAAAAGCTCATCAAACATACATAATAATAAAAAAGCCTATAAATACAAGAACATACATAAAAATTTTACTAAGCAACCCTGTATTTTATAAGGAAAAGAATGGAAATTAATAAACTCTAACATTGTTTACTTCTTTCCTTTCTGTATTTATATATCTACAAAAGCAATAAAATTCACATTTAATTAAACTTATAATAAAAAGTCAACGCCTTAAACTTACTTTATCAATAAATATAATCAAATAAGGGAGATCAATTTAAATGTGAAATTGATTTTCCGTGTATTTTTGAAAAGTTTCAAGTAATCATTGATCTGATCTAATAAAAGACTTGATAAATTTCTGATCTGAATAAAGAATGGACGTTCGGCAACAAGGTCAAATCTACAACATTCCATGATATACATATATGATTCAAGTGATCCATCATCCGTTTCTAGATAATTAATATTTATGTAAATATTGATCTGATATAAAATGTCTGTTATGAAATTGATCTGAAAAACGTTTGTATTCATGTGTGATATTTGATTCTACTCAGAAATTATTTGAACAATCAAACTCTAATACATTCTTATGCAAAATATTTCAATTATTTATTTATTTAATTTAAATGCATGGTCTGAAATAAATTTTTGATCGAAATTGAAATCAAACCAACTTCAGTTTTACTTGAGAGCAAATTCCAGAAAATGTCAAATATACTTAGGTATGCTCCTATTTCAAGCCCAGAAACAAGACTTATCTTCTGAAATGTTTAAATGCAACAAAATCGAAAAAATAATATTTTATATAAACAAAACATACTTCTGAAGTGGACAGAAAAATCGGTAGAAAAGAAATATTTGGTAAATCTTGAAAGCATACAATCAAAATTATAATATTGTTACAACGTCCAATATCGTTTTGGACGTTCAATAGCGATGAAAGCAACGAACGAGCAACAGACTACGGCGTTTCAGAAATTTTAATTAGTCATATTAATTAGTAATAATAATAATAATAAGAATAATTTGAGACAAATGATTTAAAGTAAAAAAAAATTAAAAAGGTAGGTGTTTTAAAGGAACTACTTCTGATACTGATAAATTAATTGTTATATTTCTTTTACCATTATATACTTCAGAAAATTTCCAATTTATTTCAGAATACCCTAATTGTACTTCAGAGTAATCGAATAAAGTCCAGAATATTTCCATTTGATTTCAGAATATGCCATATGTACTTTAAATATAACTTTTAATAATTAAATTTCTTTTTCTCAAGTCCAGATTTCTCAAAAACTCTGAAATAATTTTGGAATAATCTAAAGTACATTATCTTATTATGAGTTGGAATTTAGTAAATTCTAAAGTACTGTTCAAGCGTGATTCCTCCAAGCTTTCAAAAGTGACTGCAAATGAAATTGGTAATATTATATAGACCTGTTGGACCTTAATTGCATCTATGGCAGAAGTTATAAAATAATTTCTTAAAAATAATGATATTGATTTTAAGAACGGACGGATCGGAACCGATCGAATAAAAAAGTTTGTAATGTTTGTATTATGTAATTTAATTTAGAAAGATTTAGGGTAGTTTTCTAGTGATATAATATCCCATTGTTTGAAATTTTGATGTCGTGTACCGGTTGTGGCATTGCCACTAACAGCAAAAATTTATTATTGCGACAGTTTCAAAGAAGAAAACAGTCTGATTGACACATTTAACGGTGACGAAGCTGAGTCTATCCGGTCATATAAGAATTTCTTCGGAACCGATCGAATGGGTTTTTGGATTAAGGTTATAACATCAGGAATATTTCCACAACATTTCATAAAAATCAGAGTGTTATTTTGGAAATTACGCGTGTTTGATATAACCTTTAATGGGCTCTATTCACACCGGAAAATTTGATTGCGTATTTCTCGAAATCATGTTTTACTGGCCAATTTCGCATAGAACGAAGGATCCATTTTATTGATGAAATTATTTTTTATAACCCAAAAACCTATTATTATAATATATTATTAAGGTGAACAAATGTAAGTTAAGGCCACCTTCTGGTCTAGATTTTTAAAAAAATTGATTTTTTTTTGTATGTTTCAAAGTTCGTATCAATATTTCCAGTATTTCGACTTCTACAGCCTAATTAGCAGGTGAGCGCAGAAGCAGGTAAAAGGGCCGACTGAAGTTTAAACTCATTTATCTCGAAACTATATTTTTCTGTACGGTGGGAGACAAAAAACAAAAATTACTCAACCGATTCGTCTCAAATTTTACTATATTATTCAGTAAACCAGTGCTTATTGCAGGAACTAAAAGAACTTTCTACGTTGAATACTTCTTACTTTTTACATACAAAAAGTAATGAAAAAACGGTCTGTTTTCGTAAAGTAAATTTCAACAACGCGCCATTTTGATAAATTTTTTTTGCGATAACTACTCTCATACTGATTGTAACTTTTTTTTTTTTGGTTTAGATCAGTGGAAAATCCAAAACATGTCCCACCAGTAAGATCCGTTTTTTTGAAAAGGGGCAACAGTACACCAATTTTAGTTTACTTAAAATTATAATTTTTTTTTTATTATTATTTTTGTATATTGTTAAAGTAATAAAATATATCTACAAAGTTTAAATACTATTGCTCATTATTTCATTAAAAAAAAAAATCCTAAAAACTCGTCAAATTCAAGGGCGCTAGACCAGAAGGTCCCCTTAATTTATAAAATTTTTCATTTAATTATTTTTGCACCCATTTTTCTGTTCACATCAGTATTTTCGCATTTTTTAAGCTATTCCAAAAAGTTTAAATGCCAATTCAAAACTCCAATTAATAAACGAAGGAGCGATTCAATTTAATTCACACAGAAACATACGAACTGTAATTGTTTGGACCTTTACCTTCGTATTGGATTTCAAGACGTCATTTCTCCAAACAATTTTCACAGTTTATACAAACAAAGTTCACAAAACAAAATCAATTGCCCAATAGAAAAATATAAAATAATCATATTTGTTTTTATAATAAAATTTTATTTTTTATTTTGTATTTCATTTAATTATTTGTGATACCCTACATTAATATTTAACATTTAATTAAAAAGAAAAATAATAAAAATAATTATAAACTGTTGTTGTTTATTGCTGTTTCTGTAGTACAATAAATGTTAATCCGAATTTAAAATAAAAAAAACGAAGTAGAAGTAATTAAACATACATAAATAGAGTAGAAAGGTATGTATAACGTATTAGTATTGTAGCAATTCGCTTTTACTTTTTATCATTAGTGGAATTATATAAATTGCAATTAGAAAATATTCATTTTAAAAACTAATATTCGAGTTGTTTCCACGGGAGATTCTTACAAAAATTGCGAACTAAAAACTCTATTGAATACAACATACAATAAAGAAATATTCGTGTTTTCTTTCTTTAGGAATTCATTATTAAATATTATTAGGATGTAGGCGACAAGGAGGCGTTGAGTAGGTAAAATTAAAAACACAATAACAGTATTTTTTAAAAAGAAATTACGCTATGGACGTATCAAAATTATGTTTGTTTTACATTCAAAAAAGAAGAGTTACATACTTTTTTGTTTGTTTTCATTTCAATTAAAATAAGCTTACATTGTGTCTATATGTATTGTTTATACATACACTGCAAATATATATGTATGTATAAATAGTTGTTAATTTAAATTTTTATTTTGTTTTGCAATTATCATTGTTTATCAACTAAAATTAATTAAAAATTAAACTAATTTGTAGCATTGTTTTAATATTTATGTATATGCAAGTAAAAATAAGATTCTTTGTTTATTTTTATTACATAGAAGTTTTTATATTTAAATACCGGTAAATATTCGTACGTGAATTTATGCAAACTACATTGAAAATTTGATCAGCTATTATTTTAATGACAAAACGCTTTTAATTGATTTAATTATAATTGTTGAACACATTTCGAAGCAGTTTTGTTTTTGTTTCTGTTTAAGACCGAATGGGTGGCAGAATAAAAGTACGAAGATTTTGATTTTAGCAGTAGAGCTATATGTAAAATGTGCAGATTTTTCTTTTCGAGATATACGTAACATAGAAAACTTCATTTTGAATATGTATATAAAATAAAAAACAGAACAAAAACATTTAAATTTTACATAAAATCTTTTCCACATTTTAAGCTAGTTTTTCATATAGAATAAAGTGGGTCTGTTTCTGTGTATTTGTGTGAATATGCATTGCGAAAAATTATATAATAGATTTTCAAATAGTACCAAACATTGAGATTCTTATTAAGTTCTTAAATAAATTTATATGCAACAACATAAATAGAAAAACTAACATTATCTTCCTCCTTGGCGGAAGTTTCTATTTATGCTGCGTATATTTAGGCGTTTTTTCTTTGTTTGTTTCTTGATCATTTATTAATAATAATAATTCTAAAAGTACACAATGTACATAATGCTGCAGCTGCCACTAACAACAACTAAATTTAAGTAGATTTTTCCTTTTTTGTGTAAATAGGTAATAATAGTAATAATTTTTAAATTTCATTTGGTTTTTCTTTTAATTAATAGGGGAGAAAAGGCTTCATTTTGGTTCACAAAATTTTGTGTAAGCAAAGCAAATTAAATTCTTTTAATTAATTACTTTTTGTGTTTCGTTTTCTTTCAAAAATTTGTATCAATTTATAGCAAAAGCAAAAATTTTGGTTTTTTTTTTGGGTTTTAATTGAATTATTTATTTCATAATGTTCGTTACTTTGTCGCGCGACTCTATTACTCTCTTTGCTCTTTTACTCTCTATTGTACTCTCCCTCTCTCTCTCTGCCTCTTCTTAAACGTATGTGGCAACTGCTGCTGCATTCGAGCCTTGTGATGTTGTTGGCGCTGGGGATGTTGTTGCAGCTGGTGCTGTTGGTTGATGTGATGCTGTTGTATTATTAATAGGTTGTGGACTAACGGGCGGCTGCAGTTTACCAGGCACATATTGACCAATAAATGAGCCATCTTCGGTGAATTGTCCTGTGAAGTGAAGTGAGGAAGAAAATTAAAGTTATTACATAGTTTTAAGGCGAAAAGTCATTGAGCGTTTATTTGTTAGAATATTAAATAAGCATTTCTCTTTTCAAATTATGTAAGTTTCTTTTTTATTTGCACCACACCAATATTTTCTTTTGAGTCCTTTATCTATAAAAGTTTACGAAAATTCTTTTGTTTAACATAGTCATTAGTTTTTGTTATTGATGTGTTTGTTGTTTTATTTGTTGAAATGCGAAATGCAATGTTAATTAAAAAGTGAGTATTAGTGTTAGCAAGTAAATAAAAATCGTATAAAAAAGAATAGCACCAAAAAACCAAACAAATCAAATCTATGTATCCTTAAATTTCTAAATAAAGCCGAGCCTTCCAGAAGCAAACGTTTTTATATCTTTAGATTATAGAAGAGAATAGAGTCTTAATGCATGCTTCATATTGTGGACCGTGAGAGTAGCCATTTGATAGAAAGCGATTTTATTCATTATATTCCAAAAACCAAAGGCTTAATTTTTGTCAAATTCATAATATCATGCAATATTTCATATAACTTACCCATCAACGCTGGATCGAAAATAGTCTACGTGGGTCTACTTACTGACGATCTTCTACTTACTGACGATCTTCCTAGATTTTAGTTTATCACCCTCTTCATAAGTACAAACTCTAGAAAACCTATTTGAATTTGCTCAAGAATAGTGATAGGCTGCAAATACATTATTCAAAGCTTTGTATATATCGAGGTGGACGATTCCTTCATATTTAAAGATTTTTCAATTCTACAAACTAAGGAATGAGGTGAACTATCTTCTGACTTGCATTTGGTAAAAGCATATTCGTTAATAGATACGATTCTGGTGTTTAGAATGTACCTAATGAATGTATTGCTTAAGTCCTTTTCGAAAGATGTCCACCAAACTTTTGCACAGTGTAACACAATTGGTATGACCCTGCTATGCAGAGAAAAAAAACTACATGGGGCTGTAACCACGACTTCGGGAAATTTAGCCCTAATCCAAATATGAAACTATAAATAAAACTATGACCTGAATTGGGGTAATATTTCATGTTTTGGAGTCTATTTGTGTAAATTCATTATGAAACAAGGCCTGAAAATATATTCGGAGCTTAGTTTGAATATGATTGGAATTATTTATCAATAAGGTTCTAGTCCAACTATATTTTAAACTAAACTTGAATCTGAAAGAAAAATAGTAAAAATTTGTTTCCAAATTTTCAAAAATTTAAAATTTTAGTTATGATTAGAATTATTTTATATATGTTATACATATATCGCAATCTATTGATGTTTATAAACAATCTTAATTATTATTGTTAACTTAGTTGTGTTATTTTATTATTCTGTTTCCCGAAGCCATGAAGTGTTAATTAAAAATTTTTAGATTCTATTCTTATTTTTGTAAATAAAAGTTCCAAGTTTTTATTGGGGTCTTTTCTCATATATTTTTGCAGTACATTTTCATCATTTTGGGGCTTAATTTCATTTTACAACTAGGCCATATTTGGAGACATTTTTCATTTTCATTTTGGCGCCAAACTTTGATTTTTCTAAACCTGTCTTGAATTTCATCTTATTTAAATATATATATATGCTTAATATGAAGAGAGTTCCTTGAATTAACTACGCTAACGTGCTAAGATAATGTACTTTTTGGGCTATATAAAATTTCATTACATAAAATTGATAACAAAAATTCGAATTTTTGCTTCTGAAAGACTCATTTCAAAACTTCGTTATTTAAGAAATATTCAAATGCAAAATTACTTAACTAAACATACATACATAATAAAAGAATTCTAATTAAAATTGCTAAGAAAGGAAATGAAAAAATTAAATAACTCTACCTGCAAAATTTAATTTAAAAGAAAATTCATAACAAAACTGAATGAATGGATTAAATCATTTCTTTCAGTGAAAACTGCAGAACATGCTGCTATTGCTGCTGTTACTTTTACTGCTACTGTTGCTGGTTGCTTCGTCGTTGAATGCGAGAACAAATTTTCAAATAGAATTGCTGCGTTGATTACTTTCAGGATTTAGGTGTAAGAATTTGCGCGTTTGGTATAGTAAAAATACATTAACAACAACAGTGGCACGCGATACTGTGATGACTAACTAAACTGATACTCTAATGATTGAACTTATTTTTGTTTACAAATGAAAAAATTATAGTTTTTGTCATGGTTTTCCGTTTTTTGATTGTTTTAATTTTAATACGAGAAGGTACATTTAACTTATTCACTTTTGTTAAATTTTTTACATTATTACAAAAAGAAAAACATTCATTTTATATTTTTGTTTCTTTAAATTGCTAAAAATATATAAAAAACTATATTTATTTATATATATATAAAAAAGTAAAAAGTAAGAAAGAAAGCGTTAAATACTAAAAAAAAAACAAAAAAAAAAAAAGAAATTAAAAAAATACTCAAACGAAAACGAAAAAATTACACTTAAAAAAATATATGCGCGCATACACAGCAATATTCATTGTTTTTTTTTTCAATTTATTTTTGCTGCTGGTTTTCTTTTTTTGTAGTTTACGGTGATTGTTGTTGTTGCAAATTTATGTTGGCAGTTAAGCAACATTTCATACTTTTAATTATTCTTATTGTTGTTGTAGCTGTTGTTATTGTTATAGTTGCATTTGATGATTTTAAAATATAGAAAGTTTTAAATTAAATCAAAGTCCTTTGCGTCCATATTGGCCAATAAATGAGCCATCTTCGTTCAAGCCTAAATTGTTGTTGGATTGGTGTCGTTGTTGTTGTTGGTATTGTGTGAAATTAAATAGCGTTTTTAGGAAAAACAACAAAACGAGAAATGAAAAACAAATTATCAAACAAAAATAAATATTAAGAAATAAATAACAAAAAAAAAATGTGTTTGCACACAAAAAACAAAAACACAGCGTGAACAAAACATAAATAAAATGCATTAAAATTAACTAGCGAAAAATACAAAAATATTTTCCTTGTAACAAAATGTAGCAGTTTCTTTGCAGTTATTTTTTATTTAAATTTTTTCTTTTTTTGCATGATGATGAAAATGAGCTTTATATTATATTTGATAATGTTTTGGTATAAAATTTAGATAGAAATATTATAAAATAATAAGTAAAGAGCGATACATTCATATCTGCATGAATGACGATTTTTGCATCTGTTCTAAGAGTGTCCGTGAGGCCCAGATTTATTAAAGAAAAATTTGCTGGATGTAATTTGTTGACCATACTTTGGGACGAAAATCACAAATGAAATAATAGAAAAAATAATTCAATTTTCATGGGGAATGGCTTGTGAGTTGTCGAAACAAGCAAATGCTTTTAATGCAAAGTTAAAGAATTATGTGCCGCCAAAAATTTATAAAATTAGAGTTACTGAACCACGAATGCTGATATATAGAGTAGAACTAAAGTAAATAACTATAAAGAAATGATCTGAAATGGGCTCTTGAAGGTAATTCAATTTTTTACCTCATCATATCCACCTATGTATGAAAAACCGTTAGTATATAGCATGCTACAAAAAAGCATTTGCAAGCAAAATTTCAAGTTAAGCCAAGCTGCGCTGGTCTGTTTTTAGAAATAGTCAAAAAGATGAGCTTCAACATAATGCGTTTGATGCATATAGCAAAATTAATCAATACAAATTCCGATTCGTGTTAAAGAACAATCAACAAAATTAAATAATTTCAAAAAAAGAACAGAACAAAACAAAGCATGCAAAAACCTCGGCGATTTCATTCAATGCCAATTTTTTACCTTCGGTACATTCAAGCAACAAAATACTTTCAAATGATTCTCATCAATTTCATATCTATTGCTTGAGACTGCTGTGCGACGCAATGGCTGCAACAGTCTCATCAATTTGCTCTGCTACCGTTGGCAACTGAATGGCAATTTTACGCGCAGCTGCTGCGCTCATTTTCAACATCGTACAAAAAATAAATAAATAAATAAATAAAAAAAACATATAAAAAAATAAAAATAAAATCAAAAATTAATAAATAAAATGAAAAACATTTTGTTTTTTTGGTTGTCGAAATACACATTTACTTATTTGTAGTTACAATAATAAGAGTTAATTATTTATTAGACTCACCTGTGTCACCATCACCATACTCAGCCATTGAGTCAGTGTCACTTTCCACACCCGGTTTGTTGGCAGAACCAACCGATTGGCGACCCGCGCTCTTATTGTCCAAACTGCTTGAAAACGAAAGAAATTGGCAATTGTCTTAAACACTCTCGTTTGCTGGTTTAAAACCTCTCGCTTTATACTTACGGCTGTGAGTACTCATGGAAGCCGCCCTCGTCGGGATAATCGCGTCTACCGTTCGCCAATTCACGATCGTGCACATCATATTTGCCACCACGATTGCGTCTAATAATGCAAATGATAATGAAGAGTATGATTATGAATGCCAGCGCCAACATCATGCCGATAAACCAACCGGCATTGGCAACGTTTTCATTTGGCACTTTGATGGGCCCATCAACGCCATTTGTGTCGATTTCGCTCGTTTGACTTTCCGTGAAGTAATGACCGTCCACAGAGACAACTCTGAATTCGTATACGGTATCCGGATCAAGACCAGCTATTTCTTGATAGTCCTTATTCTTTTCTTCGGGAGCGCTGATCCACTCAGTTTCACCCTTAACCCTGTGGTTTAAGTGAAAAAGTTTAGTTAGTTCGATATATATCCTCTTTCTGACAGTAGTGCTTACCTGTATTTGGTGAAGAAATGCGTGCCAGAGTGCCCTTCAATGTTGGGAACCCAATTTACACGGAATTTAGCCAAACCATTATCGGAGGGCAATCGCTCCCAGGAGAAGTTAGGTACAGCAGGCTCTTGAGAGTCCTCAGCTAAGGTGCGTTTTTCGATGAAGTGTCTGAAAGTTGCAAAATCCGAAAGAGAGAACGTAAGTACTCACTTCTCCTCTCCACCCATCCACACTCCGTTGTTAATTCTACTTACTCTGTGCCCTCGCCCATTTTCGTTGTTGCCGTTATTGAAATACGGTACTTTGTGTTGGGCTTCAGCCCAGCCATTTTCATGCGTGTAATGCGCGGGTCGGTAATATGTGGATCATATTCGCGTCGTTCGCCTACATAGCTACCCTTTACTTCTTCAAAGTAGATTTTATAGCCGGTAAGTTTACCGTTGGGGTTTAATGGTTTCTTCCAGGTTAGCCAGAAAGCCGATGAACCCAATGGGTAGGCATCGAGCGATTGCACAGGTGAGGGTACACCTTCAGGCGTATCAAAGTCAATTACAGCACTTGGCGGCCCATTGAAACGTCCATTGTAGGCCAGAACACGTGCGAAATTCTTCGAATCGGGTTTGAATTGTGTCACGAGAGCTTGGTTTGAGTCACCTTTTACATGTATTTCACGCAAAGCTTCTTCACCTTCCTGCTCGGTCCATGTCTGAATTTTATAACCTTTGAAATGACCACGCACCGATTCAACACTTACGGGATTCCAGCCGAGAATGGCAGATGTAGCACTTGTTCCTTGAATCATGCTGAAATTGGTAGGTGCTTCCAAAGGACCTAAGCAAGAGAGATTAGAGTGATTTGTTAAGCTTTGAAAACAATATTTAGTCCAATCCAAAATCATTCTGGAATTTTATTCAATCTAAAAGATTTTGGTATCAATTCATCTATTAATTTTTTTTTTTCCATAATCGAAGATTATGTCATAAACGGCATTATAATACTAAAATTAAATACTCCTAACATATTGATATTCTGTCTTCTTAAGAAAATGTGCACAAACTATTTTTTTTTAATTTAAAATAAATCTCCAAATTCGGATTTCATTTTTATTTCTTAAAGGGTTGCTCTTGATAATAGAAAATCTAAACCTTACATATCTTTAGTTGTCGCTTAAAAATTATACAATTTAATTTCTCATTTTCTTTTCTTTATTTATTTCATTGAACTGAAATCGATATCATTTTAAGTTTGTACTTTTAAATTTTTATTAACTTGTAACATTTTAAATACTTGCGAATGCAACTCTATTTCTAAATTTATCGAAACTTCCGTTAAAATCAAACTAACCTCCTTTATTTTCACGAGCAATAAGTAAAATTTACTAAATTATTTATAAAATCTAATTAAAAACTTTGTATTTGTTTAACAGATATTAAAACACACGCCATTGGTTTTTAATATTCGTTTAATTTTTTTCTTATTTGATTTCACCACATCGGAGCGGCTACACCAATTATTTCTAATTCAATGGTGAAAAATATCAAAAGCTGTCAATGTACTTTATTTTATGCTAATGATTTGAAAATATTTTTAAAAGTTGGTTGCAAAACTGATGTTGAAATTCTCCAGGATTAATGCAATAATCTTCATATTGATGCTGTAAAAATCATTTGTCTCTAAATAACAACAAATGTTTCCACGTCACTATTTCTAAGTTACATCAGGTTTATCACACATCTTATTATATATATCTCCAATCAGTATGTAAACAGAGTAATGAAATCCTTGAACTCGATGTTTTATTTGACTCCAGATTTACATTTGCCCCGCAATAATTTAATACCTAAAGTATATTTTTCCCTTTCATTTAAGGATCCCTACACAAAAAAAAATTAATAAACACTATATGGAATTCTCGATACGTTGTTAATATTGAATAATCGTTTAGAGCGCATTCAGAGAAAGATTATGAAGTATGCCTAAGGCGGAGTTTACATCTGCAAGAAAATTACTGCAAGTTCTTTCAGAAATTAGCAATTTACTCTAAAAAAAAAAAACTTTCTGAGAACAACTTGGGCAATTTTCTTGCAGAAAGTTCGTTAAGGTTTAATTTGTCTCTTCTCTCGTATAATGCTCGTTATTTGGTGAAAATTTTAAAATCTCTTCTAATTTGCAGGAATATCTGTGGATTGACATTTATTCATGGCATCGTCTGTGGTAAAAAATTATAAAATTTAATGTAGTAGGCTAGACGCTTGAGCTATGCCACTTTGTTTGATTTGGAAAATTATCGCATTATTTGCAGTTCTACTCTGTTTTCACTGTTTTTACTTACGATCTTCACCAGAATAACCAACAATTTCTCCAGCGGCCACATTCGATTCGCCTCGTTGATTGATAGCGACAACCTTAATCAAATACCGCACAAATGTCGGTTGATCGGTAATCACAATATTGTTCTGATGCCAATCGTAGATGTCCTTGTTCTCCCATGAGGCTGCAGGAATGTCGCGTTTCCATGAAACACGATACTGAAAGTCTGGTGCATTATGTTCAATTTCAGGCATTGGAGTCCATGAGATAACGAGATTATTGGGTTCAGTACCTTGGCCTACAACATTTTCAGGGTTCTTGTACGGCACGTCGGGTTGTGTGGTGCACGTGTCACTATGATCCGAGGGTGGAGAAGGTCCAATCTTATTGATGGCAATAACACGGAAGGTGTAATTCGCCCATGGTGACATATCCAACACGAATGAGGTATCACTCGCTGGCACTTTCTCGTAAGCTATATCCCACGAAGCTGGTGTGAATGAAGTGTTATATTGAATGGTGCTATGCAAAATTTGCGCGCGATTGTCGCCAGTGAATTCCCATTCGATTTCAGCCTTATCAGCCGTACATTTAATGCTTTTTAGCCTTGGTGCATTCGGAACATCTTGAACATTCAGATGAGCCGATGCAGTCGCTTCGTCAAGTTGCGTTCGCGCTACACAAGTGTAATCGCCGGAATCCAGCTCAATAGTCTTTGCAATCGTCAACGAATTATCGTTGGTTTTCACGAAACGCGCTTCTGAATCAAAATCAATGGCTTGGCCATCTTTCCACCATTCAATCTCCAAGTCCAACGTGTCGTCATGTGCTTCGTTACAACGGAAAGTTGCGGATTGTCCAGCTGCCACTTCATAGTTCTGTGGCTCCTGCGTGATACGAGTATGTTCTTTTACCACCAGAGAGCCATTTGCTGATTTGCTGCCAAACTTATTCGAGGCATAGCAAGTGTAGTCCCCAGCATCGTTGAAGCCCACTTGTTGAATTTCTAGATCTCCCGAAGGCACCACGGTGTAACGACCTCCAGTCAATTCCAAACCATTGCGGATCCATTTGACTTGTGGCTTAGGAGCCCCAAAGACGCGGCAACGCATTGTCACATCCTTACCATCGACGGTGGCTTCCTTGCGTGGAGCCTCCTGAATCTCTGGTGGCAAGGCCAACACATTCAAGTACACATCCTTGTAGACATAGCCAAGTGAATTGGTTGCGTTACATCCGTAATTGCCAGTGTCTGTCTTAACTAAGTCACGGAGAATGATGCGATTGTTCTGCACGGTGCGTCTGGAATTTGGTGGAGCCAATGCAATCGGTTTGCCATTGTGTATCCATTGAATGGTAGGCTCCGGATTACCAGCCGCTTCGCAACGGAACTCCACTACTTCATCTTCGGCAGCATTTTGAATTTCCGGCTCCACGGTGAAATATGGTGTGGCGTAAATCTTCAAGTTGATCGAGTACGATTGTGCATTGCCAACACCGTTGGAAGTATCGCAAGTGTAGGTGCCTTCATCATCAAAGTTAACATGCCGTATAACTAATGATTTGCCATAATGTCCCTGCGTTATTCGATCGCTCCACGGCAAAGATCCGCCATTCTTTTTCCATACTGTCTGCGGCAACGGCGTCCCGCCATATATACAATACATTTCCACACGTTTGCCACGCAGCGCCACTTCATTCTTACGTGTTACATATTGACGCTTGGGTGGGAACTTATTTTGCGATGCACTAATGCCAGTTTGCTTGACATCCAACAAGACACGATTGCCAATTTTATATTCATTACGAAAGACTGATGTCGCCGAGCAAGCATAGTAAAAATCATCTGAAGCATCATCGCGTGTCACATTCGAGAACCACAGAGTACCTTCAGGATCCAGTGTCATGCGTGAGTTGTTAATCGATTTAATGCCACCATCGACGGATTGTTGTATCAACCAGTTAACGGTCGGTTTTGGCCAACCATCGGGTGCCTCGCATTGCAGTGAGAAGGGTTCACCTTCATTAGCTTCTACAGTTTTAGCAGCCTCATCTTTGAAGGCATTCAATTCAGCCTTACGAACGAAAACCGAGTTCGATGTGGCAATACCGAATTCATTCTCTGCAAAACATTGATACTGGCCCAAATCTTCATCCTTGGGTGAGGTAATGACTAGTGTGCCACGTCCAGGTTGTTGCAGCATACGATTATCATAAGCTTGCCAATCGAATTTTTTGCCATTCTTCACCCATCGGTAACTGTGAAATGAAAGAAAAAGCAGAAAGACGAAAGGTAAGTAACATGAATCATATAAATTGCAATTTCTCGAAAGTTTATTAAGTACTAATTGCTAGACCAAAAGGAAATCAACTTGCAAATATCGACATATAAATAAATATGCTTGGATTTGTCATTCCATATATATATACATGCATGTACAATATGTAACACAAATAAGTTTCCAAGCAACAACAAAATGTTATCACTAAAAATCTTCCCAATAACAAAGACCTTTAAATTTATTTTTAAGCAATATTTCTTGACACTTTGAGGAGTGTGCTCCAAAACACTCATTTTCAATTTGCCCTTGCATTACCATTTGATGACGAGTCAGACCTTTTATTTGATTTCTAGTGATGCAATTTAACCTTTTTCGTCTTTCAAATCGATGTAGACCTTGTTCTCATTATAGAAGACGAATTCACTAATATTGTTAGCGGAAAATGTGGCCATTTTGGATATTGAAGTTTTTGGAAGCTTATGTTTGCCGCATCGTCACATAGTAATATTAAACTTAAAAATCAGAGCCCAATTTGGTTTTTTTTATAATCTTATTGCTATTTCAACATTCCAAGTTGCTTTACCGTGATGTAAAAATAATTTTCAACTTATCTTTTATCGGGAAGATTTTTGGTGTTCAAGTTTTTTGTTGTTGTTTGGAAACTTACTTTTGTTACACATTCTGTATATATTGAGATTGAAAAAAAAAACATATAAACGAATGTTTCTCCCATTATTCTCATTGTAATCTATTGTTCATCATTTTCATTGACTCTTCAAGCTTTTGGTCTCGCTCTTTTGTCAAAGTCTTGCCAATACTTTCTTTCTTACTTACTCTGCTTAATTAAGCAACATACATACATGCATATATGCATATATATGTGTGGGGGTTTGACGTTGGCATGTAAATTCTGCTCAAGGCTAAATTGGGGTCGAGTAGTCGTGAGCACTTTTCGTTTCGATTCAATTCAATTTGAAATTTAAGGGTTTGAGAACTTTTCTATAATTGAACTCGCACACAAACATAAAAATCTACTTAGTGTTAGAGAGAGAGAGAGAGCAGAAGTTTCGAACGCGTAGTATTCAACCGTTTCGTTTACAATGGTTACGTGCATTTGCATATGCGTAAATTGTGCGTGTATGTATATACCTATATTTACTATATTTCTTTAGCTCGCATATGTACCCAGTAGACAAACTGAGTTGAGGTTGGAAAGTCAATAAGCAGGTCTTACTTTCTGCAGAAAACATTGATGCATTTTTAATAATAAGTTCATTTTCCTGGCATTGCCCTTCCTTGATGAGTTTTACCTACAAAATATGAACTTTTCCGCCTTCAATTTTGGCGAAACAGACTGAAGATTTACGAGCAAATTACCAACTTCAGCAAAGAGCCATTATTGGTTTTTCTACTGGGTATATGCTTTTTAGATTTTATTGGCATTTTAATTTATGCTGATTTGTTGCTAGATTTTTTTTTTTACTATGGATTTTATTTCACTTGTTATAGTTTTGACAATTAAAAGTAATGTAATAATTGGAATACAATGCGGAAATTTGAAAGGCTCGTGAAAGGGCTACATGGCTCCATACACAATATCAGAAAAGAAAAACCATACAGTCATAGAAAACAATTACAGATTTATAATTAAGTATCTGCAGCACTTCTCCAGAATTTATTTCTGTTGTTTGGATTGTAATTTGAACTTGGGATTTTTTTCTAAATACTTACTAAAAATATATAGGCATTTCCTGTGATTTGAGTGAATCGTGTCAATGAGAAATTCACTTACGAAACTTAAGATTTAACTCACCCAAAGTATGCAATTCAACTGTGCATTCCTACTTTAAACAGTATTTAAGTACATACTTAAAATAACCTTCTAAATACAAAGTTCAATGCGCTTCTAGCATTTTTTTAAACATGTGTCTGTGACTCTCTCTTAGTTATTGCAACTATTGCACAATACTTGAGAACAACTCAACCGATTGACCTTTTTTAAGTGCCCTCCACCTTTTACCCCAATTCTTTCCGCCGCCCTCTGTATCATAAACCTTTTACAGGCTATACCACCAAACCAAAACGAAAAACGAAGAAAACAAAAATACACACAAATTACTGCAATTGAAATACTTTTCCATGGCCATTTTATTGTTACTCTACACTATGTACTAGTAATCGAGTACGAATGAGTATTCAAACCAGCAACAAGCAGCAGACAACAGTGGCAGTTTGCAATCGGCCAATTTAACAGTAGAATTATTATGAATTCAAGCAGACCATTTTGAATTCCACAGTTGTGTAATTTCCTCACAGAGCTACATATTACAAATGCAGATAAGGCGGAAGAATGTTGGAAGTGCTAGTGGCAGTTGGGGGCACGTAAGAACATACACTAAAGACTACTTGCTTTATTAATTATACAAGTTGAATGAGTACAAGTATGAGTAAAAGAAAAGTAGTAAGTAGTCGTAGTAAGTATGTGAATAAATTCTTTTTTTTTTTTGTCTTTAAACTTAATTTCTTAAAATGTCATAACTTTTTATGAGTTTATGCAGAAAAAAGAAGCAGCATAAAATAATTTTTCTCAAGTAGGAAAGGAAATGTTGTCGTTGTTGCCGCTGCTGTTTTAATGATGGCAAAAGTTTTTTTTTTTGCGAAAGTTGCTCTCATTTGAATTAATTACGCGCAAGAATTACAATTTAGTTGATGTGAGATTTCAACAGTAGTAGGCGAAGAGCAGCAAAAACAACAGCAGCAGATGTCACAGCAACAATATTGACTTTCTTCTTTCAACAAGCAGGCAGGCAGGCAAAGCAACACGTTTAATTAAACGAAAATAATTTGTGAAAAAGTAACTAACAATTTATCTCAATTAAATGGAAATATTAATGTTTATTTTATTCAAAGCGAGTAATACTAATTCAGAAATTAGATTGAATTGAAGAAAAAAAATTAAGTAAAACTATGAATCAGAGTGAAACAAGGCTGCCAAGTTAGAACGCCTAAACTTCGTTTAGACAATTAACTTCTTTTACAAAAACTAGATTTAAATTTCTGATATTCAATGGGTAAGAATATAAGACGTAGTACATTAAAATTTAGGTACTTTACAGTCGTCCTAGTATACTGACAGTGATCATGATTCACTTTTGTAATAATTTGCCTCGTGCATGAAGACCTTTGGTTATTACTATGTGCGTCCTTGCTGCTGCTTATTCATAAGGTTGGTTAGCTGGTTGGAGTAGCTGTCCTTTTTGATTTTTAGAAAGGACACACTTGGGTCGAATACGGAAGGGGTCTATAGTTTTTTTTGGTGGTTTTGCCATTGTCTACCAAGAGATGACATTGTGCACTTTCCTATAATTCTCATTCACTTCATGTCAGTAGCAACTTAAAAAGGTTTGGAAATTAAGCAACAGCCTGAGCCGAGAATCGAACCCGCAACCTCACGGATGAAAGCTGAGTGCGCTACTCTCTCATTATTATTTTTTTCTCTTCATTTTGACCTTACTCATAATCAGTATTAAAGAAACGAAGCATTAACCAAAAAGCACACAGGATTACCACACCTCATGAACTATTAAAAATAAAAATTGTAACAACAGCGATATTTAGTATATCGTGCATACAAATGAGTTGAGTCAACTCGACTCAACACTCCTCCTACTCCCCCTAATTTGACGCTTCTTCCGCTTGCACCCACTTTTAATCCTTTTTATGTCATCACCAGCGAGTCGAAGTCGTAGTAGCAACAGCAGTCTTAACACTTGAAAAATATGCTCATAATTGTATGCAATAGTTACATACACTAACACCACAACATTTAACCAGCACATTCCAACACGTTATTGCAGTGTCATTATGGAGTGTATGTATTTTGCGAAAGGAAGAGTATTATTTGCATTTAATAAATATATCCCATACCTAGAAATTTGCTTGTGTTTACACACTGGGAGTAGATTACATATTTTGTTTTCCATAAAAGTTGATTATAAGAATAATATTGTGCGTGTTTTTTTGTATGGGCTAACAAAAAAAAAAAACACGGCGCCAAATTAGCTGTTGAAAAAAAAAACTTAGTCCATAAAAACACATTCTAACAGGAACCAAATTACTTAAAAAGACGTTACGATATCGCATTTTGAGTCATACTATAATACTTATTAGTTCTGTAGTAGAAGAAATTTCTTGATGTTGGTAACTCTAAATAAGCTTGGGAAAATTTTAAGCACCGACGTTTGCACCTTAACTAACCCTAACTAAGTAAAGCAATATAACTAGCTGCTGGTCACCTTGATTCTAAAAATTAAGTTAAAGCACTTTTTTGTTTGACATATTTATCTGCCCTTCATTATCTTTTGTTTTTCATTTTTTTTAAAACAATGCAATAAGTGTGTGTTCATGTGGTTAGCATTTTCCACTTTTCAGACCCTTCTCCCCCTTTTTAGCTTTCTCACTGACATGTAACCAATTCATTTGTGCAACATTTATTTAAGCCGAAGTCGTCTATCCGTGCGTCATTTAATCCATGAACCATGAAGCTTTTTGTTTTTGTTGTCTTTTTTACTTTATTTAGTATGTACGAGAGAGTGAAGTACATAAATATGGCGTCCACCTGAATTAATCTGAAAAAAACACTCGCCACTCTCTAGCTCGCTGCCGCCACCACCAACAGTGTTGCCAATAGTGATACGGAGACAGGGGGGGGGTGGGGAAAGAGCGTTTGTCGCGTGTCAATTTGTGTTGAAAAATTCGTCATAGCTGTTCCGTACAGCAGAGAGTGGTCGTGATAGTCGCCGCCATTGTTCTATTTCAGAATGTTGTGATACTGCCTCGTTTTTTGCTTTTGTATGTACACTTTTTTTGTTTCATTTTCTTGGACACCAGCACAAAATGAAAACAAAAAAATCCCTTCTGTTTTTGTCATTAACAAGTTTGAATCAAATCAGTCAGAGTAAGAATTTGTGGTCACAACAAAACAGCTTTGTGAAATTCTATACTTGTTGAGGGTCTTACTCTTTATGAGTAATAAAATGCAAAGCTTTATTTATAAAAATAAATCATTATTACATTAAGAAAATAACAAATGCATACATACATAGTGATTTTAGAAGACGGGAAGCAAAACAAAAGTAATATGAAATAGTAAGACGACCAGAAAATTGTACTTTTTATATTAAACAAAAGAATAGCGATTATGAAGAAGCAATGAATATTAGAAATTTTTATTCCAATTGGAATTCCCCTTAAATCCGTTCAAATAAACTTCATACGCGAGGAGATGTTTCGAACTATGATTTCCTAAAAAGGCTTTGAGTAAAAGGTTTCTGTGCAACCAGACGAATCGGACATTCAACAAAACAAAGGATAAAGAACGACTATCATTTAGTTAAAATCAGTGGCAAATTGTACTCTATAGTCATTTTATTTCAATGACTTGTAACCTCAAAATATGCTACCTCAGTCATACACACACAACGATGTATAAATGAACCAGAAAACCTCATGATGACTCATCGAATTCAGCCACAGTTCCCTCCTGCACCCAACAATGTGGGCACATTAGACGGAAAGTAAAACAAAAGAAGTAGCGACCCAGCAAACAATTTGAGCCCGAAAATACTCTATGACTTTTATTTCGACGGAAGGGTAGTTTTTTTTTCCTATGAAAGTGGTCTTCTGTATGAGCGGTACATATGAGCCCAAAAGGATTACAATATTATTAAGAGTTATCGGAACCAGAATAAACGCAGAAAAGAGTCAAACAAGAAGATGAAAAGAACCCAAAAAGAGTCCAAAGAAAAGATTTACGCTCACGCACAACACAAAATTTTCTACAATATCAAATCTTTACCGCACTTAAAAATTGCAAACAGTTCTGTCTGCTAAGTAAAACTTTGAATTACTCGAAAGTAAATAGCAAAAGGGATTATTTGCGTTGACCTTTCAAAAATGCTTCTAAGTAAGACTATGTTCTGAGTCTTATTTTCGATGATAACGAAACATTCATATTTATATGTACAGGAAACACTCTTAAAAAAAAAAAAAAGAGTTCTTTTAGAGTCAGAATTACGAGGCCACAGCGATTTATTTACTGGGAAGTAATAAGAAATTGTAGGAAGGTATTTATGTATGTAGGTAGCTAGTAGAATAAGCTTCGTCTTTATTACTATGGTTCCCGTTTTGATGGCATGGTGGCATGCGGTACACCACCGCCATATTGATATTAGTTTATATATAATAAAAAAAACGATTCAAATTTCAATGACATTTTGCCGTTGTCTACTTTTTTGCTCCCTTTTTTTTTTGTATATTTGTTCTTTTTTCACTTAAAACTATATATGTATGTAGGGAGCAACAATGCTCGTGGAGTGCAAAAACAATTTAACAAGAAAATACAAATGCTCATGAAAATATTTATGAGCGTGAGATGAGGAAAATGTAGAATAGATGAAACTAAAAGAGCATTATAAAAGAAGAACACTCAATGGAACAAAAAGTGCACAAACAAATTTACTTACTATGGATGCACAAAAGGGAGTAACATTTAGGTTAAAAGAGAGGGCAGGGATTGCCGTTACTGTCTATGACGGAAGTATTTGGCAGACATTGCTATATTTGTTTGGAAGACTACAAATTTTTATTGAATTTAAATTTGATTTTGATGACAAATATTTAGATAGTATGTTTAACCTGAAATGCGTAGAAGGTTATCCATGTACTCGTAGCACTAAGTTTTGTTTTAAAAAACTTACGATCTGTTCTATTAGTTTAAATTAGAAATTCTGGAAATAGTACTCCAAATATCAAAATGTTTTTGCGGCTACTGTAAAATTTAAAAAATGGAAATACCATATTCAAAATGCCACTTGTACTATACAGCTTTGACTTTACCAGCTAGCAACAAAATTATGACACTAATCAACAAAATGTTAACCATTTTGACATTGAGCGAGGAGAAAGAACTTAACGAAAGAAATTAGGCGCCATTGTGTAGAACTGACAACTATTACTACTATTATCCCTACACTCCTCTCTCATTGTTCCGATGTCGTGTTTGTGTCGTTTTTAAATTTCCTCTCACACTACGCTTTTTCATTTTTGTACATAATAGAATATTTTGATAGAAAATTGTCTGATATCCTTTTTGTTGCTGGCATTTCATGGTTCGTCAATTCTTTCTTCCTCTGCTTTGCTTTGCAGAAGATATCTAAATTGGGTGAGAGAAAGGGTAGTGGAGGTAGAGAGAAACTTATATTTCTTATGGTGCATTGCACTAATAGCATTTTGAAGGCAGAAAACTTTTTAGGCAGCTCTTTTTTTTTTGCTCATACACCAACAATGCCACTACTATATTTTTCAGACTACACACTACCATTTTTTTTATATTTTTGTGATGTTTCGTGTTTCTTGATCGTTAAAAAATATGATTTCAACAAAAATTTACTACAATAAACTACAAAAAGAAGGGAAGTTTGGGCGTTTTCATATATGAGTGAATTGCCTAAAAGGCAAGTAGAAGGCAAAAAAAAGTCATTGGCCTTCGGTTTTTGGTGAAATGTGGTCAGTTAGTTAACTATATTTATGATTGTATGCATGCTAGTTTAGATCAACCTAAACCATATTTTACCAAATAGGACATTTATGCCTCTTTAAGCCTTATTCTTACTTTACACGAAATGGATCTGACTAGTGTTACGTCGATAAGAGTAACTACGAATGCTGAGTACTTCTTGTACTCGATACTTTCAAATGAGTATTTACGTGGGATCAAGTAATTCACATGAGTATCTACTTGCAGCTCAAATTTATTTTACAGTTTAAAAATGAAAAATTATTTCAATATGAAAATATTTTTGTATACTTGGAAAATTAAATCTAAAATATACACTATAAAGCCAAAGTTTGCTAATAAAACTATGGTTTTACATATTACAATCAATATAAAGTGAACTTTAAGAAAAATTATACTTAATTTTTACAATGGTTATGAGCCAATGAGCTTCCTTTTTTACTTTTTTTTAAGTACTGTTTCTAGTGAGAATTTGGATTTCAATTAATAATGGGAAGTTTAACCTTAATTTGGAGGTTTATTATTATTTTTTTTTCAAAACCAAGCATTTATCTTTTGTAGTATTATGGTTTAACTCTTTGTTCGACGACGATTTCATAAAAAGTACATCCCATTTTTTGGAAAAAACATTTTTCCCCGTTGTAGTATAAAAAGTATTATATTAAAAAAAAACATACATTTAAAATAAAAAATAAACAAAAGAATCCGTTTTCTAATTTTATTTTTACCATTTCTATGATGACAAAAACTGGTACAAACTATGCGAAAACAAAAAAAGTGGTTCAAATTTTGTAAAAGAAAAGAGGATTACATTTACGCAATAAGGATAAATTTCACCATTATTATTTGACAAAATTAAAAATGTAAAAGTTTTCTAGCTCTGCTAGTTAGTACATATCAATAAAATAAAAGTGTTACTTATAAAGCGCTTAAAAAGCACTCTAAATGAAATACTGAAAAGTAAATCCACTTTAAGGCATGACGGTATCTGTGCACTGTGTGTTCGTAAACGCAACCTAAATATTTACACCTTCCGCAAAAGGTTTTTAACCTTTTGAACTCAACGTTCCCGTTGTCGTCGACAACGTTGTTACCAAGCTATGGCAGGCAACAAAAAAATGTCATCATATTTTAGCGACTTTTGGAGAGGGGAAATAATTTTCTGCTTGCGTGTCGCCGACGAGCTTCATAAGATTTGTAACTATATATGTATGCATGAGATAGTATAAACTTGAGCGTTTAGAATTCTAAAATATACATACATACAACCCTTCCCCCCCACCGACTTTCTATTCACAATGCGCAACGTACCTTCTCGTATGCAAAATTCCCCTGGCTTAATTCTTATTTCAGGTAAATGTCTGCTACTTTTTAAGACCAGCACAAAATAAAGTCAAGGGGATGATGTATGTGGGAGTGCTAGTGGGTCTGTTAAAAAAGAGTAGTAAACTAATGCAACTTAGTGTGGCCCACTTTACGATTTTGTAATTGCATGTATATATTTGTGTGTTAGAGTGTATTTGTGTGTGTGTTCGTGCTCGCCTTTCAAACACATGTTAGCAGGTTCCAAACACAAAAATTTTGTGAAGTGACGTGTCGTGTACGGCGCCCCCTTTTTTCTGCCCAGTTCATAGATATGAATGTAAATGGTATTTAAATGTTTTGAAATTAAAATTAAAATTTACTTTTACAGTTTATGATGTTGGAATTTAAATAAAATGTCATTGTCCTGTCAACATGCGAAATTTGTCCAAACCCTCAATTAATATATGTATGTATTTTAAAGAACTTTGCTACGGCTACAATTTCAAGATTTAATGGCATTTTAAGTGCTTCATTGCGAATCACAATTTGATGAAAATCTTCTTGCATTTTATGACATGTGCATGTATGTGATTGAGTCTGTATGCGTCATAAAGATCTTTTTCCAAATTGAAATTTTATGATTGTACAATAATCGTTTTGACGAATTTAATTAAGTGATGAATGTTTAATAGTTAAAAAAACAAAAAAATATAATATTAAGTCCGCTATGGTCTTCGAAACATTGAAAACAAAGAACGATGCATTAGCGAGGCATTCGGCCCTAGATAGTGCTCTGATGCAATCAGTAGCAATTCTCCTGAGCAAATAATCTCTTCGTTCCTCACCCTTGCATATAATAAATGGAAAAGACTATCCATCTGATCTGCTCCTGTTACATAAATTTGGAAAAGAAAAACCATTCTGCCTTTGCCCGGCTCTTGCTAAGACTTGATTAAGCAAAGCCCTAGACACCCTAGACAGCATAACAGGTACTTCCGAAATTAAAGTACGTGGTTGCCATGGTGTAAGTGGTATGGGCGGCATCACTTTGGCAACAGTTGTCGCCGAGGAGACAGAATTGTTGCTGTTTCCTATATAAAATTAAAAAACGAAAGAGAAAGATTGAGGGAGTAATTTTAATCACTGACGATAACTTTGCACCCGGCCAAGAGCAGCGAACAAAGCAACAAATAAATGTTGCATGCAATATTTTAATATAAAATGACAAATATGGTATGTTTTTGCTACCATTTTTCCACTCTGCTTCTTTTATTTTCTGTGTTGATTGTCTGTAAGTTAAAGCAATCCGTTTTTAATTTGATTTTTTGTTTCTAGTGTTTTTTTTTTATTTGGAATATTTGAATAAGTCCAAAGTAACTTAAACGTATCTAGTCCACAGTTATATTAAAAAAGGTAACTATGAAAAAAGGACTGCAACACTTGTCACTTCACTGTCACATATCAAGGGAGGAAAGCGAGCAGCACACATTTGTCTCTGCGGCAACTGTTGCCCATGTAATACTGCCCTATTTAGACACTCTGGACAATTAGCTAGCAATTGCATACCCGCAAAAGCGAAAATTCTCTAACCAAAGGTTTTCACTTTACCGTTCGTATTCGGCATAAAACAGTAGATCACTTCCTTTCGTGTACAAATATAGTTCGCACAACATGAATCAGTATGTGGCACTCGATGTAATTTTACTATATCAGATATAGAGATTCTCTATAACTATGTACGTAGTTCAAATCTTTATATTTCATTTACTCTCAATTTTGATTGTAAAATACTTTTAAATGTAAAATTGATTCAGAGTTTATTTTTGCAGCTTGATAAATTGGTAATTTTAGAAAATGTTTTGTGGTTTACTTCAAAATATTTTTCAATTTCAAGAATCAATAAAATATGTATTTATCATTTAACTGAAATGAATCATATTTCATATCCATCCAAAAACAAATGCCATCATTTTTATTATTAAAAATATGAATATATTTTTAAAAAAGAACAAAGAACTGACGTAATTTCCTGACTCATGATTTATACAAAAACGATAATATAAAAATTGCAATTGCAAAAAAAAAACCAAAGCTTCGATGCTTCTTCATTTTTGCACTAATCCAAGTTCGCCACTTGAGCTGGGCCCAATGCAATAATTTTATACGCCATCAGAATCATTACAATTTCTTAGTCCAATTTCAATTCTCATGTGACAACAAAAACAATAAATGTACGAGTACATTCAACTTTTTTGTTATTGTTATTTATGTTCATCGTTACTTCGCTAAAATGGATAGATGGATGCAACAAGAGCACAATACACTTGGAAACTATAACTTAGAGTAGGTACCACCATCGTGTCATCGTAAATGTGACCAATTAAGATATCTACACTTAATTAAACGCAAATAGAATCGGAAGCAATTGCTCAATTAATTTAATGAGTTTCTCAGAGTGCAGCCGGCAGCAGCAGCATAAAAAAAGAAAGCATCACAATATAGTGGAAATGGGAGGGGGAAAGGCCCCATAAATAAAAAAAAAACCTATTTTTTCAATTTTGAATCTTGGCAATTTTAGCGCTTTAATGAATAGACTAAATATCGATTAGAAATATTCAATGCACAGTTATTCTTTTTGGGCTGGTATTGAAAATGGGTGTTGAACTGTAACGGAAGTTGAGCCAGTTAGTGATTACCAGCATGTTTGATGAATGCATTTGCATCATCATCATCATTATCATCATAGAAGCGAACGAGCAAGCGAATAAAAACGTTCACTTTTAATTGAGAAATGCTCGCGCTGCAGAATGTGCGATGAATTTAATTAACTGTTGTATGTGTGACTACAATGCAGCTAGCCATATACCAGCAGTTATTGCTGCATTAAATTAATTAGAGGATTTCTCATCTATGAAATAATAAAAAATAAATAACATATTCATTAAGAGTGAATTTAAAATTTTGTGAAATGAAAATCCGAAGCAATAAATTAATATGGAAGATTTATTGCATTCTGAACACGCGTATTCATACTTTACGCTCATCAGTTGGGCATATTCTCAGTAGTATTTAATATATTGTAGATGTATAATGTTGAGATGCAATATTCTTGCTAGATATATGATAGTAAATTTCAATTTTTGCAAATCTAAAGCCAGAAAAGGAAGAGAAAAACATATTTCAATTTCTCTCACACAGCAGCAGCGTGTGATCAAATCTAATAGAAAATTGCGAAAAATTAAATAAAAAACACAAACTACCAACCACCAGTGTCATCTTCATCATCATTATTATCTCCGAAACCATCATCAACACCACAAGGGAAATCAGTATTAAAATGTGAAATGTGCATTTGCAAATAAGATTAAAAACTGCTCAACTGAAGCTACTAAAGTTACAGCAAGCAACATTAGACACACTAAATGCAGAATTGGAATATAATTTGGCATAAAAGTACAAGTACACGAGTATATTTAAAAAGGATAATGTCACATGAATAAACTTTTTCAATTTGTTTTGAATAAAAATAAAACTTTTTTCCTGTATAAAAACGGTGCGCTTTCACTTCCTGCTTTTTCATTCTACTCCTATAAAAATTTCGCATCAACAGCTGCTGGCTTGCTGACGATTTGCTTTTAAGCTTAATGAACAACATGAGACCAGAATATGGATTCAGAAATGCTGTCACTGACAAAAAAACTGACTGAAAGTTTCAGACTTACTGAGTACACATTGTTATTCAGTGTATACACAACAATAGATTTAATGCTCCTGCATTTAATGGCAAACATAGAAAATACTGTCATCAGCGACAACAAGAACAACAACGGAAAACATCGCCAGGTAACAGCGGCAGGAACAATTTTTTTTTGTTAACCTCCTGGCAAATTTTGTACATATCGTAGAAGCATTTTAAAAAACGCTTAGAGTTTAGACAGTTGAATGAATAGCTGCAGAATGTATGCAAACCGAAGATCTCTGTATATGGTATGGATACATTTTTTGGTAAAAACAAAAACGACCTGATGCGAATTTTTTAATAATTTTTGGGGTTATACACTATGGTGCATAAATATAGCCGAACTTCATTTCAACACATTCACTGGTTGTAAGAGGTTGCAGAATAAACTCAATAAATTTTTATGAAATACCACTAAAAATAAGTTAATTCAAAATCAAAATTGTTTTAGAAATATTTGTGGATATATGTAGCACTAAAATTTAATCTTGGCTTTTTTATTAATGCATTCCTTTATTTTTAAATAGCTCAAAAATGTGATTTTGAATGCTCTGAGTAATGGATTTCCATGCCTCGACGACAGAGTTTTTCAAATCTGAAATATTTTGATTTTGCTTGTTTCCATCGTATATTCGTTGAACACGAATACCTCAATTGTTTTTTGTTTGTTTCTGATTCGGAGAACATGTGTGCTATTTTAAAATTTGAACGTTATGACTGAAACCATGTACTGCTATGAACTGAAGCGTTATTGTGCCAGAAAATCCATTCGTAGGCCCTGTTTCTTCAGAAATGAAAGCAGAGCCATCCTCAACATTGTTGTCTTCTGCAGAAAAGCTATATCCAGCATTCTATTGCAGCAAAAACCTCCCTAGATCATTAAGGTATCTCCAACAAAACTCCTCTTGGAAAAATATAGAAGTTCTTTTCGGATGTGTCTCCGGTAAGAGTTAAAGCCATCAAGCCCTCTAAACAAATCAAAATGACGACCTATAAATCGAAAAATTTTTCAAAATGGCAATAGGAAATTTGGAAATATTTCAATAACATTTTTCCAATCAATTTCCCCATTTTTCTGGTGCAAACTAGGTGCGACTATAGTTATGTACCACACTGTATGTATACTACATAAATTCAAGAATTGTCTTCCCCCACCGACTTTATGCCAAGTTTGGCTAAGATCGCTTTAGTTTTACTCGATTTATAACGTACACAGACAGATGCACACCTTAATATCTAATTGTGGGCGTTACAAATAGCCGTTACTTGATCAAAACCTATATACTCTGTACACAGAATTTTTCCATCTTTCTTTTGGCACATAAACACACTATGCGGGATCAGTGAAAGGGTTTGACCGCTCCCCTCCATTAACAGCCGTTCAAACTTTTTTTCTTTCTCACTCTCTCTCTCTCTCTCTCTCTTAACATACTTAAATTTCTAATGTCCGCCGCAGGTAAACCTTTCCTTATCTCGAATTGAATATAGATTGTCATTGGATTTGTTGCTAGTAGTATGAAATATGAATTGCCTTTCGAACGGAAGTGGAGTAGCATAAGATTACTACGTTTTATTTAACTATTGCATACGCAACTAGAATTACTAATATAAATACCAACACAGGTACAGGCATAAACTGATATTGATTATGTAGTAGATATAAAATTATATGCCTAGCTGATTTTTGGGGCGCCATCGTCTCGAAACGGAAAGTTAGTTACAATTACCTGCAAAGAAAAATGGAAAGAAAAAATAGATTAATACCACATAAAAATAATATTAAAGCTTAGAAGTTTAGTATTGAAGTTATGTGCACATAAAAATATCATAAGGGAAATCTTCCCCTTGACATTAAACGAAGGCGGTAACATTTATAAAGATTTGCCTGATTGAAAAAAAAACAGCAATAATAATTACAGCCTCGCTAATTAAATCGTACATAATCACACGTTCCAAAGAAAAAATTGTTGACGTGATTTATTGCTTTTAGAAAAGTGGAAGCGTGATTGCCTTAAGGGGGGAAAAATAATCAAATATCATCTAGGAATATGGTACATTTGGCATTTAGGGGTTGTAATAAGATGTTGTTAAACATTTTTATGAGATTTTTAGTAGGTGTTTAATTTTATATACACAGACACTAGAGTATTGACAAAAATAGCAAATAATAAAGGATCTTGTACTGATTTAAAAACTGTTGGTACATTTAAGTTGAAAAAATGCGCTTTAAATTCTAATAATAATTTTAATACCAATTCAATACACAAATGAAACAAATGTGAATTAAAGCATACGTTTGCAATAATATACGCACTCGTAAAAAAGAAAAAAAAAACCTGTAAGAATCTAAACGACGCCATAGCATCAATTATAAATGAACCATTGCACAAAAGGAAGCAAAACAACAACAACAAAACGAAAAAGGAGTAAATACGCTTCTAACAATAAATAAAAATAAAAAATTTAATTAAAAACTGCAAATATGAAAACAAAAAATATGGTGAAGTAATAAAAAGTGAAGCAAAAAAGTAGCAGGTGAAAAATACAAAAAATAAATATCAACTGTGACAGCATCCATTTGGCAAGCAAACTTTACTACTAACTGAGTGAAATAGCGTAAAGTTTACGTAATTTTGTGCGCCCATCAAAACCAAAACGTATGGACGTAATGCAACGTAACATAAGAAAACATGAAAGGACTTGAACGAAAAGGGAGTTGGAAGTTTTATTTTATAAATGAAGCCATAATGTTGTAAAATTATTGCCAACTCGCCTGCACATGAAAATACTAGCAATAGTTAAGAGATGCCTTTGAATTTTAGAGACTGAGTTTACATGACGCATCATTTGAAGCTGCATCAAACTCTCATTCACATTTCTTCAGCTCTTTTGATACATATCCGTTTACATTAGAGCATCAGAATCATTTGCTTTCGTTTGGCTACATTGAAAATATATGAATGATTCTCTTTATAAATTTAAAAAAATATTTTTCAGATTTTTACTACTTTACTATTGTAGCAGCCTTTAAAAAAAAAACTAAAAATATGAATATTTTTTTCGGAAGAATTCATTTAAAGTAATATTTTTGGGGACACAACTGTTAGATAATTCTTTTCAAAGGTTTAATTGTATAAATCTAAATGAAAAATATAAATAAGTTACGAATAATTTTTATCATAATTTATATACAATATTTTTTTAAATATAATTAAAAATCACACCTACAAACTTATTGGGGAAGCAAAAAGTGTTAAGTTTGACAAACAGTAGGTTCTTCAAGCTGATAATACTAACATGAGTAATTTTTATTCATATTATTCAATAAATAAAAATTATGATTTTTATTTTGTATTCTTCAGTGAATAAAAATTATGATGATTTTTATTTTTATCCCTCAAATGGAAATTCATAAAAATTACAATTTTCAAATGCCATTATTTTGAAAAAGCCCATCGAAAGCTATACAAAACTACATAAAACATTTATCTACGGACAGTTTTTGCCTCTGTTTTTTTAAATGTAAAAATTTAGAAATATTCACTAATTTCGGTCACCGTATATTTTATTACATAACGAAAGAAGTATCTTCAGATAATGAATAGTTTACCTCATCGAATTCTGCGTTCAGTTTGTAAATCAAGTTTCAATATATTTACAATTTTTATTTAAGTTAACTTGCTGGTTTATATTTAAAATCGTTTATATTTGTTCGCGTTTGTCTCGGATGATTCGTGTATTTATGTTGCAAGTTGACAAGGCACGATACGATGTTAGAGGCTGTTCAGACGGGAGCAAGCATGAAAAGCCTAGGCAGGCGTGTCGTGTTCACATGAGTGCAACCATGACGGACTTTTTCTAATCAAAAAGGAACTGAAGAATTGGAATTTTGTCACTTTTTCTTGTGCTCATTAAGATAGGTTCTTTTGTTCGCAAAAAATGCAAAAGAAATATCAATTATGTACCTTAAACATGTACTAAAAATTATATAAAAGCAACAATCTCTTAAGAAATTAAAATAAGTTTATAAAAAAAATAGCAAGAAAATGAAGACTGTGTGTGCCGAAGATGCGCATTGTTTGTTTGCGTTCATGTTGCCTATTAACTTCAAAAAAATTATGAGGGAAAGTGGCAAAATCGGAACAATATGAACATGGAACATTCATCAATGCGCCGATTTTTATATTATTTTTGGATTTTCGGTGCAACTCTGCTATCTCTTTCTCTCTATCTTTTTCTTTCAGACATGATTGATGCCTGCATCGTCTGAACAGCCACTTTAACATCGTCTGGCAAATGACTAAATGCGTATGATTTTTGTTACTACATAGTGATACCTGCTTAATAGCTCAACGAAATAATAATCTTGACATAAGGGCGGACTTACGCCAAGATCTAATATATACTCAACGAAACTAAAATATATAATGCAGAAGAATTGGAAGCTCTGCTTTTTTGGACCCATCAGTAAAGTTATTACATATAAACTATCGATCGAGAAAAATAGCAGACTACTAAGCCCTGGCTTCGACCACGATTGCCGGAAATACAAAGAAATCAAGTAAGTACTTTATATAACGAAATGAGCGCACCAAAACTTTCAAACATTTGAGGGCAATGGAAATCCCAGAATTGACTACTACAATTAAATCAATGCAATAATCAATATCATAATTCACATTATCTTGCAGTAATAACGGTATACACACTAACGGATCCTAGTGGTTGATACTGAGAATACAACCCCCCTTACGGACAAAAATCACAAACATTTCGATCGTTTATCATGCATTAAAAATATATTTTTAAAAGGGCGAACAGATTAAAACCCCCTTCGGAAATAGCTGGATCCGCTAGAGCGTATACAGATGTACAGCCCTAAAAACACTTTGAATCAAACGTACTCCTAATGAATAAAACCCGCATAAAAGCAATGAATGAGTCTGCTCTGTACCCTGTGCACTGTGACTGCTTTTGAAAAACTTCTAAATGCGAAAGCTTAACGTAGCTGATTGTGAGTCAAGTGTTTGTACATACTTGCACACATACATACTTGCATACATGTATTCCATGTACATATATAGAAATCTAAGGGTAACTGAGTGAGTGAGTGAGGTGTAAAAATATGAGTGGATGCAGAATTCCATGAGTCATCATCAACATCATCATGCAGCAAGTAGCAGCAACAGCCATCATGAAGGAATTCTACATACAAGTGGAAATTGCAGCATATAAATAAAAACATAAGTGAATTGGTTGAATTTATGTGTGAGAAATATAGGTAGATGTGGAAGAGGTGGAGTAGAAGCAGGGAGCATAATGGGCTCTGAAGTAAAATAGAAAAGGTGTATTTGAGTTTGAGGGATAAGAGTGAGGGAAGGGAGACTACAAAAAAACATCAGTACTCACAAGAAACAAGGACGTCTCGCACGGGGCGTGATGTAAAATGTGGTTGCTGTTGCTGGAGTGTGTAAATGGATATATGGAAACAAAAGAAGAATCATGAAAACAGGAGTAAAATACAATCAGTATTACTTTAACTGAGATTTATTTATGCTTACATAAAAAACCATACTCGTTTTTGAGTTTTTTTATATGCATATTTATTTTTCTGTGTTATTCATTGACAACATCAAGGGCGGAGTGTGTCTGAAATTCCAAAAATTTACAACGAATTCTGAGTGCTGGAATTTAGGGGTTTTTTAATGTATTGTGTTGTAGAAAAAATGTGTGTTTTATCAGGTAAAAAAATATTATAGGAATTTGTTTTGCGTTATTTTGAGGGGAAAAAACACTTGTTCTACAGTATGTTTCACTTGCGAAATTGCCTTATGGCTTCTGCGTTCTGTATGTATACAGATGCATAGCAATGTATATGTACTTATGTATGTGCGAGTATATATGAAGGACTAAATATAATAATTTGAGAGCGTTCTGCTCTTAAAATTTAAAAAAATTAAATTTACATTTGGTTTTTGGTTTTTTCAATTATTTTTGAATAATAAAAATTTAAACCTTTTTCACCTCAGGTAAGAATCGAACACGGGTACTAACACCAAAGAAAGATTCACAAAAACGTTGAGTTACTATGCTGCACCGTGAATAGGGCATAAGACCGTCCTCCACTCATTAGAATGCCACACAGCAGTTTAGATCTATTTATAAACATTCTTAAAAGCCACAAATAATAAACCACAAATGTAAATTAAATTGAATACGATATATGAAATATGAAATATACAAAAAATCGACACAATTCCCATTACAATTTTATTACATTCGCTATGTTTAGGTTTAGTGTCAATTTAAAGTAAATGATATTTCAAATTATATGTATTTGAATAATAAACATTCGTAATTTGAAAACAATCCAACTGCATAAACAAAAGAAACGCACGTTAAACACTCACACGTATTGTGAAAATGATTAATCGTCAATATTTTCATTGTTATTTTTTTGGTAAACGGGCATAAATGTTCCGGAAGTCGGCCATGTCGTCATGTCATCGGTAATTAAGCAATTCTTTGGAGTAAAACTGTTTTTGGAAAAATTATTATATTTGGATACATTGCGTAGTGAATTTACTATTTATGCAATTACTAATGTTATTGATAAATAAAATATTTTTGGTTGGTATTTTTATGTGTAAAGAAATCTATTAAGATTCATTTTGTACCACATTTGGCAGGTGTACAGGAAATTCGTATTATATTGTAATTAAATGCATGATTAAAACATTCATTACTTTCAATAGTAGGAAATGTTTATTAAATTTGTACATTAAAAACATTAGCACGTGGGATTATTATGTGAAGAAAATAACTTTCCAGATCTCTGTATACGAAATAAAAGTTTGTAACAGAAAACAGGGTAAAAACATTTTACTCTTAGACTCCCGTGAAACTTTTTTAATAACTTATAGTTACTTTTAAAATGTTGTGTGGGTGAGTGGCTTCAATGGAACTTTTCATATTTAAAATGTTTATAAAAGCATTAAGAAACTTTGTATTGTAATACATTACAAAGGATTGTAATGCATAAGAAGTATACAAGTATACGTTCTTTAAAACAAAAACAAAAAGAGATTATTGTATAAACTTTAGTATGTAAAGCATCAACTGAGATAAAGCATTCATTTGTGGGTAAGTTGGCAAAAGAGACAACAACGAAGGAAGAGATTGTTGTGATTGATGATGTCACCAAGAACAACAGACTGCGCTAAATTTTTTTGAGCAAACCTAATAATAGGTACGCTAGTCCGATGATAGCTCTCTTTTGGGCTTTTAAAAGTGAACTCCCTAAAACATTCCTTTGAAGGGCTGAGGTATTCTACGAGCAAAAATGCCTAATTAAAAACAGCCTAAAAATAAATACGGATTTTCCTTAGGATACTGCAAACTGAGCATATGTCGAATTTAGACAGGTTTTTCTTCTATCCGAAAAAAAATTTATTTGTGAATTCACTCTTGATTCACTATAACGTAATTTTTTCTTGGACCGATTTTTTAAAGTTGAGTTAGTTTGTGGTCAGATTTAAAGTCAGTGTAGGATCCTTTTTTGAGTCTGAAAAATCAACGGAGTGTGAAGGTTTCCATAAATACATACATACATAGATTCCATACACATATAGAAGAAAGAAAAGGGGCATTTAATTACAACTCGCTCTTTGAGAAAACACTATTAGATATCCCTTAAAACGTTTTTCAAAGAATGCTTTCTCAGAGCATTATTAATTTCGAATATTGCAAAGATACAAAAACAAAATTTGAAAAATGACCGATAAGTATAGATGCAAACTAACTAATAAGTCAGTAAAAAAAGGTTTTAAAGGATACAAGCTCCTTGTGATTTTTATTAAAAAATTTCCTCAATACATTCCACATTCATCAACTCGTAATATAAAAATAACTGCTGCCAATATTATGTAGAATATATTCGTATGCACAAAAAAGAAAAGGTTAATTACAACGGCGACTGTTTAAATAAAGAATCTAAATAGAACAAATGACGGTAAAAATGAAAAAAAGAGTAGAAGCATGAAAAGAAGTACAAGTATTCAAGTATGAATGACTGGCAACAAACACTTCAAAATGCGTCAAATTGCATAAGATACTCGTATGTGCTTCATAGAAAAAGTGACTTCAGAACAGGAATAACAAACAAACAAACAAAAACGAGACAAGAGCGACCGGCAACACAAACAGCAAATATCAGTAAAGTATGTAAAGTTCCAAAAGGCTACAGAGCAGCAAAAATGTAGGCATAATTGAGCTTTAAAAACATAATATTGTATGCATACTCGAACAAGCAGATAGAAATAGACGTAAATGTCGAAAGCAATACATGTTCGTATTAGAACCGTTAAGTTATTATGGTAGAATTTGAATTTCACACATACGCAGATACGTAAATGCAGGTGTAGAGCATAACCAAACTGACGGACAGACACATGCCTGACGTAAAAGAAAACATGGGTAATATATGCCACATGGTAGGCGAATGTGAGTAATGTTCTTAGAAGAAAAAAGACAACAAGAAAAACAGCCAAAGAGCTAAAGACCAAAAAAAAAAGGGGTTTGAATTTACATACATTTAGCTACTAAGGCTGGTCGTTCACTTTGACAACAGCGCAGAGAACTATGTAGTCAGTCAGTGGTGGGGAAGGTGAGCAAAAGCGCAAAGTGACAAATTTATGCGAAAAACAGAAAGGAGCAAATAAAATTAAGGGTTAGTTATTTGTTCCTGTTACATAAAAAACGTTGTGTAAATATTGATTTGTAAAAATAATATAAAAACTGTTAAAAAAAAAAAAGTTTCAGGTTACAATTTTAGACAGGTGCAAACAGATAAGTGTGAATTTAGGTTATGTTACACTTTTGTAACATTTCCGGTTAAAAAAAAAAACAAAAAAAAGTGTGACAAAAATTGATTTGTATGCTATTTCCGGACACTATTTGCAGTTTATTTTACTTCAGTAAAATTAGTTTTTCATATTAGTTGAATTTTGCAATTGTTGATAACAAGTTGAGCTCATGAAATGAATGAAAGAAGAAATTCTCAAACACAAGATGAGTCATATGAGCCATCAGTTATTTCAAGCAAGAAAATATCCGATATCAATTAAAATATATGTATATAGAAAAAAGCAAAATAAAATTAGAAAAGCTAGCTGTAACAAGTACAAAAAACAGGAAAACTGTTCAATTTTCAAAGGATATTTTGTGTTTTATTGAGTCTTAAACTTTGTCAATACATAGCAATAACTGATCAAGTTCCTGCGTTTTTCAGACAAAAAGAAAACAAAAAGATCTTTCGGCATCTGCTAATGTTGTGATTCCGCTAGGGAAAAGACTTTTTACATGGGCTCTTGAGGATGACAAAAACATTTGTCAGATACACAGCTTTGCAAATCAAAAAAAAAAAAAAAAAAGTGATCGATAAGCAAACTCGGTGGTCTACGCTTTAAAAACAAAAGCACAAACGAGCAAATGCTTAGGATTTTCCCCTCTAGACATCAGTTAGCGCTGCAGTTTTTAAATATACTGTTTTGCACACCCCGGAAGTACACGAATTACTTATTTTTTGTTTGTCAATGGGGTTAAAAGAAACCCTCAGTTAAGAAAATCAAAAAAAAAAAAAAAAAATCAGATTGATTATTTTAAATATTGCATATATAAGTTTACAGTAAAGTAAAATAAAACTTAATATGACAGCAAATGTTTTATATAAGTAATTTTGTGTATCCGATTAAGGAATAAGAGGGAATCAAGACGTCATAAAATCGCCTTCACTTCACCCCTTCGCATACATAAAAGCAAACGCAAGCATTTAATATCTAATTGGGAATGCATACATATATATAGTACATACATAAAATTAATGTATGTATATTTCCCCAAAGTGCGCAGCACTCGCCCCTTATCACGTCAACACTCCCCATTTTCTCTGCAGTATGAATGATGGGGGCGAAAATGGGAGAGTTGCATTATTTCCGCTTAGCTTACTTTTTAATAAGAAATTTGCCCTAAGGATGACGAAATGCTGCTGCTGTCATAGATGGGAGCAAAAGGAAGTTACTAAACGCTTTAGGGGGTTGTGTCTGGCTTTAAGCATGACCGTTATTATTCAAATATGTGTTTTATCGTTATTTTGCATTTCCGCACGAATAATTTTGACAATGGCGACAACGATGTTGAAAATTCCGCACAATTTTTATGATGTTTGCACATTTCTTCTTGTGTGATAAAATCTTAGAGTTCGTAAAAAAAAAACTGTGAAATTGAATGGCAGAAACTGAAACTGAAGCTCATAGCTAAGTTACAGGCAACGAACTAGAATTTTGTTTTTTGCATTCATTTCCATTGCATTTAGGAATGAAGATGTGGATTTCTGTTTCAAACCATTTTTTACCAGCACTTGGCAACTAATTTAATTCAGTCATTAGAATGGCGCCAGAAATTCAGAATTCATTCCACTCACTCAATTTCGTACATAATTGACTCTCGCTCTTTCAAACTCTCTTATGAGAACATGACTGAAGCAAACAACAACCAAAACCGTAAAAAAATAATGAAGAATAAACAAAAACAAACAAAATTTTCAAAAAATAAACGAAAAAATAATTAAAATGTGCTAGATATAAAATAGCATTATTGTATATATGAATGTACATGAAATAAAAACAACAACAGCTGCTTTCATATTGCCAAAAAAGGATTCAAAGGACCTTCTTGTAATGAACAACAACAACAACAAAAAGCAAACAACACTTGTTTTTTAGAAGCTAAAATAGAATGAGCAGCACCGGAGGATAAGAAATCAATAATTGGTGGTACCAAAATAGAAAGAAGTAAAATTCTACATAAATAAGGAAGAATTTCATGAAGGTCGCTCACAGTTGCGTAGGTTTAATTTTATTAATTTTGTTTGCACATTCCACGCAAATTCGCATTATTTTTTCTATTTTCCCCCTAAATACTTATATTTTTTATATGTCATTATCTCAAGTTTTCTTGTGCACTTGAGTGCCATTTCTAAAAGAAAATGGTATTAAAATTCTTGTTTTTCTAACAGAAGTTCTTAAAAAGATTTTTAAGTTTTTTTTGGCCAATATTCAAGTGCAGATTTTATTGATTTTATTTTTAGAACAGCAGATTTTTAAGTAAATACTTTAAAAAATAATTGAAAGTTAAAGAAAATTTCATTTTTTCGTTTTTTCAAATACTTTCATATATTATTAATTTTAATAGCAAACATTCAGATTTCGTTTCCTTTGAATTAAACACAAATTGCTTATACCTACCTATTTATACTAATTTTTTCTTTTTTTTTGTTTTTTTTTTTCTTTTTGCAATTTGTTCAATTCAAGTGAGCAACAAACACGTAGAGGGGAATGACGTGTGGGGGAAATGTAGAGGAACGCTGATACAAACTTTTTCTTTTCTTTGATTAAATAATACGAGCCACTTTTCTATGCTATTTTTTATTATTTGGATTTATTATGAAGGTCAAACAAATAAAACAAATTCTGCACGAAACAGAAAATACTTGATTGAGATTTGGGATATAAAAATAATTTTTAAAGAATATATGGGTTTTTAATTCTGTTCAAGTTTATTTATGAAAGAAACTGAAGAAAATCTAATAAATATTATTAAATAGCATGAATAATATAAGTGAGCAATGGCGCTGAAGAAACTTTGGATTGAAGTAGTGTGCTCGCACTATAGACTGCCATGGTCAGGCCCGGGAAGCAGTTGCTATTTCACAGCTACACGAAGCTTGTCTGATACATATAATTTTATATCTGTGCTATCAAATTGATAATATGGTCTCCGCAGGTAGCAATCCCATTAAATATATATGTGCATATTCTTCGAAAATATAAACTTCTAAATACAAAAGTACTACCAAATTCAAGATCAAATCAAATGATTACTGATCAAAAAGAAAACAAAGAAAAAAACATTTTGTATAGAAATAAGAAGGTATCGAATCATCTCAGTCTTTAACGCTGAATCCAAAATAATATAATCATGTATTGAAATCTTTTCATTACAAAACTTTCTTTTGTTTTTTTGTTGTTGGTTTTGCTTTTGATTATAAAACATCTGCTTGATATTGCATTGCAGCAATGATTCCCTTTCAACCACTTCCATTTACTTTACTAGTGAGAATCAAACCGGAAAGATCTATTTTATTTATCTGTTTGTACAACGAGTTGAGTTGAAGAAACGCGTTTTTATTTTAAATGTTCTATTAATCTTCCGCCCGCATTTGAGACTTAAATAAATAAACTTTTTGATTTTTCGTTTTTGATTGTGAAGTTTGTATTATAATTTTGTATATTTTTTGTAAAATTATAAAATTACCCTTGAATACTTTAAAATAAATAGAAAATAAAAGAAGTAAATAAAGATGTGATACTTTTAGATTTGTTGACTCCTGTTGAGACTATCCAAATAAAATTAATTTACGAAAATTTGCTTGCATCAGAGATATGGAGTTTCTCATTAATAATTTACGATTGTTCGAAATCTTTGTTCTGCTGTCGATATGAAAATAAGTGCAAGAAAATTAAATAAAAAAATTAAGCTGATAAACGGGTTTGTAAAAAATAAAAAAGTATTATTGTTAAATAAAAATATTAGAAGTTAACAAAGAAAAATAAAAAAGTAATTCTAATGACTGGGATTTGCGATTTTTCGTAAGTGCATGTCTATGGTAAAAACACTCTCTTTGTGTTCGGTGAAACAACAACAACAAAAAATGTAACTACGCACTAATGAGCTCGGTCCCAATCATCATGGTTAAGTGAAGTTTGGTCAAATACTGGCGGCGGCACGCCTATCACAAATGCCATTTCGGATTATAAAGTTGTTTTTCAAATGTGCGTATAGCCAAAACAAAAAGAAGAAAATATAATTTACAAATTATAAAATTAGGTACCCAAAAACAGAGCTGCGGCAACTTAATGTTCCCTCGAGATGCATGCATACGTGCTTACGAAATGTTTGATTGACAACACACAAATAAACACTACACTGAAAAGTGTGTCGTCATTGATGGAAGCACGGAGCGTTAGGGAAGACGGAGGGAAATAGTGTTGAAAAAAATGTGCGCATTTGCATACTGTTGATTTTCAGCTCAGTTGTTATTGTTGTTGTTGGGGAATACATTAACATAGAAAAATAATGAAAAGACATACTTTGCTTGCTCCCGTTTTCTCTCACATGGTTGTTGTTGTCGAATTATTTTTAGTAAAAACAAGAAAAGAAAAACAAAAACATTCTCTATGACATTTGGCGCCAAATGAATTTGTGAGGAATTTTTAATTAAATTGAAGAAACTTAGCTACCAAATACATATATTAGAATTAAAATATTTAAAACATAATTCCCTTTCTTTATAAATAAACCAACTTTAATTACCTGCATAAATATGAAAAATATTTTGTTGTTGCTGTCATCAAGTCTCAAAAAAAATAAAAAAAAAATAAATTTTTCAAAATGCTGATATTTTTATTTTCAACTTTCAGCATTGAAATCAACAAATAAAATATATTCACAAATGAGTACGTGCAATTATTTTTTATGAATGCATTTGAATAAAAATTAATTCTTATTTTCTTTTTTAAATTGTGTCATTCTCATGCGAGTATTTGCTGTCATTCACGCTTGAATTAAACAGAAAATATAATTCTCCTACTTATTTAGCGTCATTTATATATATTATAACAAAACAAAAAACAAGAAAATGCATTCATTGCAATTTTAAAAACTTTTGCTTTATTATTCTGTAAATATTTTGTTGATTTTTATAGTTATACTTTACATACTCGTACTCTCGCCTAACGCTTACATATTTATTTATTTTAGATTCTGCTGTTGCTTTTGCCGATGATTAATTATTACGTGCGAGTAAATTGTGAGACGTTCGACGACCGCGATTTTTTGCAGCAATTGAGCTACTTTATTTACAATTTCCATTCTACTGGAAATGAATGTACAACAAAAGTGGGCGCTATTTGCATTTATGCATGTCGTCATCAAACTTTTTATTAAGGCGTTGGCCTATTTCTCACACACGAAAGTAGAGCAAGATTTGCATTAATAATTACCTCATTGGGAGACAAAGGTGGGTTACTGTGTGTGTGTGTAGGAAAGGATACGCTAATTGATAGCTATCTTTTTAACTGTACTGTTTAGATAAGGAGCCTAGCCTGACTCTCTCGCGCTCTGTCATATATAGCATATAGCAGTGACTCTTAAACTTTTGCACTTCCTAACTTATGCGTTAAATACAAATTTTAATTTTCTTAATACAAAAGTTCTCCGATTTCTTTTCCACTATTTACTGAGGATAATGACATCATTATTTCTACTGTCTTGGCTTCCTTTCCCAGCCAAGCCTTTTCTTTGTACAATCTTATTGGTTTCGTTCGCACTATTAATTTTCTAAAAAGGTTCAAATGCCAAATTTATTTATTTTACACAATATAAATTTTAGTGCTTACAAAAAACATTTTTTTCCCATTTTTAAATTAATTATTATGATTGTTTTGTTATTATATAAGAAAATATTCAATTGTAATTCAGTAGTGAATAATCAATTTTGGTTTTGTGCAGTTTTTAAAGGCTGACTACTTAGTTTGATGAAGAATTTTATTATAAAAATTCTTGACAATAAAACTCACGTAATTTTTCACATTTCTTTTCAATGATTTAATGATTCATTTACTGTGCGGCATCTGTGACTACTCGTAATTCATTTGTAATGCTTCCTAGTTAAAAATAATGACTAAACTGAACTAAATATAGTATGTTAATGTGATTACGATTTTTCAATATTTAGAAAATATTTCTGAGTTATTTTTTTTTTTTTCATACTGCGTTAATTCAATTCATACATAAATAATACTTTTATTGACAAATTTTAAGAATAAACACTTACATACATAAAAAGTATGTATATCTATATATGTACCTATCAATTAATGCCAAAAGCAAAACCAAAGGAAACAATAAAACTTTATAAATATTTAAATTTATTGTGTATACACACACATGTTCACACGCTCTCTCTCTCTCTCTCTCCCTCTAAGTGTGTGTGAATTGGTGTTATTTTTTGCCGGGTTTTGTATTGCATGTTTTTTCTCTCATTTTTGCAGTACCTTAATGAATAATTTATGCCATTTATGAAAACATACGCGGGAGGAGGGGACAAACATATGCAAAAAACAGCAACCAAGCAAGAAAGGCACAATAACAAAAACAACATTTATTCGCAAGCTCAATGACATCATATACAGTTTTTTTGACATTTTCTTTGTGTGCGTTTATGTATATGAGCTATATACACGCATACATTTGCGATTCTATAGATACAGTTCCCGGCCAAACTAGAACATAACCGCAAAATTATTTCTTTCTTTTTTTTTGTATATTTTTAAAATATTATTTTACATTACGAATTTTTTCTTCTTTACTGTTGAAATCAAAGACGAAAGAAAAAATATTTATTTTTAACTGTTAAAATATTTAAAAGTATTAGTAAATAACATTTTTCATTTATTTAATCTGCTAGTTTTATTTCATTTTTTATGTTTTGAGAAAAATCATCTGCTAGCCGCAGAACTATAAAATTGAAATTACTTAAATTTCTAAATACTGGAATTACCCATTTACAAATACACACATATATGTTTAAAGAAAACATTTTCCATCGAAAATATGTCAAGGCTGATATATAAATTCGTTTTTAAAATAATTTCATTTGAATTACGATTATGAAAATTTCAGTGCTGATTTTTCTAATATTCAAAGATTTGGTATGTCCTTGCCCAGCTTTTATTTATCTTAAAATTTATGTATGTATGAAAATCGATCACTAAAAAGATAAAGGCAAAAATCTTTATCGGACTCAAGAGTCAATTTTTCATTTATAGTATACATTTTTATTATTTGGCATAAAGTTTAATTAATTAATTTTTTTTCTAAAACAAAAGTCAAATTTATAATTTTCTAATACTAAAAATAGTTTTTAAGGCGGTAAACATAAAGTTTTGCAAAAATATCAAATAGTCCACTCAATCATACTTAAATACCTAGTAAATAAAAAAAGTATCGGAGACGTAAGTCAAAGTTATTTGTAATCGCTTAATCGATTGATTGATTGATTGATTGATCGAGCGATCGATTGCATGCAACTCACCAAAAAAGAACGCAATAATCTCCATGAACGGCGATGCAAATTTTATAATTTACGAGATTTACAGGCATTTCTTGAATTGAATGCAATATACGACTATAATTTTTAAATTTAAATCGTTTACGCCATCTACATACAATAGATACTTACATACATGCATGGATACACAACTGGAACAATATATGCTCGCATTATCGAAATATAAAATATCGAAACAAAGCGTTAGAGAAAAATGTTTTGCTTCTCAATTAAAGGTAGTCGTCGTCAGTGGACTTCATTGCAATATTTAACGCTCTATTGTAATTATTGATCTGTTTTTTTCTGTTGCTTTTGCAAATATATAAAACCGCTACAAATTCCAAACCACAAAATTGAATTTTTGGCGCAACAGAAAATTGAAAATGAAAATTTTATTGTAGTAAATGCACAGAAAAATATTTTGCGTTGGGAAATGTAAAGTATTAGTTAGTAGACAAAAAAAAAAATTCATATTTCAAATGATCAAATATGAAAACAAAATACATTTGTTGGATGTACCTACATTCAAATGTAATTTTCAAAAAATTTCAGTAAAAAGCAAAAACAGCAACAGTAACCAAGGCTCAGTAGACACACAGACACAGACTCCCCAGAGCAATGTACGATGAGCAGAAACAAACAAAGTTGCTTCTTTTTTCCTTTTTATCCTTTTTGGCACTCACTCTAGGAAAAACAAAACTATACTAGTACAAATAGTACAGATTTTAAGGGTATTTGTGTTCGTAATGCTGCACTCTGCAGAAACTTAGTGGTTCTCTTTTGCACTCTTCGTATGCTCAGCAATATTCAAGATGAATGTAATAAAATTAAAAAAGCTTTTAAGCGCTGAGTGCCACAAAATTTTATGGGATTTTGATAAAAAAAAAAAAAAACTTTCAACAAAAACCAGAAAAGGTTGAGGATAAATTATTTAAAAATGAGCGCTCTACATAAATTTCCACATTTAAAAACTGAATTAATGGTGCCAAAAACCACTCCCACTTAGGAAATCAGAAATCGAGTACTGCAACTGGTAATTAACATGTTAACGCATCTGATATGGCATTCCCCTTTTGGCTGCGGGCATAACTGTCAAACCAAAAATCAGCTGTTTCTCACAATAAAATGCAAACAAATAATTACAATAGCCCTATTCACGATTTGGTGCAAATGGTCTTGCTTCATCGCAAATGCAAATTTTCAATTTATATTTTACTCTTCAAACTAGCAAATAAGTTATGCCACGATTGATATGATTCATACCTACTCAGAGTAATTTTAAATATCTGCAATAAAATTGATCCCAGAAAAACAATAGCCCTATTTACTCTTTAGAGTAAAGTGCTGGTTAACGGAGTAACAGGGTAAAAGTGTAAAACAAAATTACTCTACAAAAACAAAATGCACAACATTTGCTTTTACTCACACTTTACACTTTTACTCTGGTTTGCCTCTTGAATAAAATATTTGTTACTCTGTTACTCTGAGTAAGAGACAAAATTAGTGTTGCCTATATCTTAATTTGTACAACAAAAAATAAAAAGCAAAAGTTTTGTTGCTGGCGCATTCAATTGGAAACATTGATCGCAGATAAAATAAAAAGAACTTTAGAAACCTATTGCGAATCAATTTTATCTTCCCTCACCTTCAACACACTTATTGCTAACAGCGTGCAGTATTAAAAAATGAATAAAGGAAAAGTGCAAAACTCTTTTACTACACATTTTTTTAATCGAAAAAAAATTTAACAATAAATAATGATAAATATTTTTTTTTTTTACTTTTACTCCAGAGAGCACTTTCTCAGTTTTAGATGCGGTCACGCTCTAGAGTAAAACATTTCTTTTTTACTCCGTTTACCGTTTACCCAGGTTTCGATCTCTCTTCGAGAAAGACGACATCAAAACAGTAATTGTAAATTCCCATGAATAATTTGCATGCATACAATTTTGAATGAAATTTGTTTCTAAGCAAACATGCAAACATTTTCATAGAATATGTTGCTAAAATTTTGCTAATATTCTACTAATTTTTCGCAAGCAAACCACTCATTTCCAGTTTGCCGCTTTTGCTGTAAATCTTTCAAACACACACATCCGATGCCATTAAGGAAATTAAGTCTAATGAACCTATGTAGTAAAATATTTTAAATGTGTTCCTGAAAGCAGCAAAAACACGAGCAGCAGCAGCAGCAGCAACACGAACGAGACCGCGTCTACAATTGACATTGACTAATGGAAATTGATATGGATGGGACATGACACGATGCTTTCGCAATAACAAATAACATAAAAAAAATAGAAGAGTAAAAGAAAAACAAAAAACTAACGGAAGAAAGTAGAAAAAGAAAAACATTAACTGCCGAAAAATGTTTTTCAATATTGCGGGGGGTATTTATGAGTGTCCATAAAGCAGAAAAGAGCATGAAGCTCTTCGAACAAAAACGAAATATCCTCTTGCAACTCTTTCCTCCCCGAGGAAGCACACGATATCAACATCATCATAGTCATTGGCAGATATACAAATTTACTACAAACAACCAAACTGGGAAATTAATCTTTTTACTACGCGACTGACTGACTGACAGACTTTGTGTGTGGCGCGACTTTTGTTGTTAGTTTCGTGCAGCAACAACAACAATCAAAACAAAAAGACAAGCAGCAAAGCTGAAACTATATTGGAAGAAGGAGGTATGGTTTCATGTTTCCAATTTATAAACATATTTTAGCGGTTGGAAGGTTGCATACATTCACTTGCCTTGCCTTGCCTTGCCGTGCCGTGCCGTGCCTTGGCTGGTTGCCTCATGTGTGTCTATGACTTTCTACTATACATATGCTGTCATACACAACTAAATAATAAAAAACTAAATAGATTTGTGTCAACTTAACGAAGAATTGCGAGAATTGTATCATTTCATTTATGGCAACTACTTATTACTATGTATAGCGAATATTACGTAATTTTCTGACTTCATTCGTTTGCCTATGTATCCGTATATTTTATCTCATATTTTTCTTTCCTCTTTCATGGTGTCTCGTTTAACGATATTCTTATAAAATATTCAAACACAGAAACAAGTTGCTTTTTTTTTGGTTTCTTTCTTGATAACACAGTGTAAGAACTCAAGATACTTACTCGCACCGTATGATGATGCTGTAAAAGCAGAGCAGGTTTTACTGGTTGCTCACACACTTGGAACACTCGACGGTCGTGTGTTGATGATGATTATGAGAAAACAGTTTGTTTTTTTTTTATATATAATGCATACGAATACAATATACGTCGATTTCATAATTCTTGTTTGATAAATTTTATTGGTAGGAGGTACAGGCTTCTCTCCACTACAAGTTAAGCAGTTAAACTTCAACCATGACTTTGAAGCAGATTATTTTCATACAAATCAAAATGTCAAAAATGTAAATAAAAGTTGTTGGCGCAGAAGGCTATGTGATTAAAATTAGATTTAAGTTAAATTTACACAGTAAGGTGGTCAGTTATTAGCAGATCTAGTCTTCTAAGAGCTTAACCCTCTAGTTCCCAAATTTTTGATTGATAAAAAAAATTAGAATTGATTAATATTGGCGTAAAAATTATAAACTGATTTAAAAACCCCCAAAAAAAAAACTAATGGGCGTGGTTTTACGAAGTGGGAAAATTTGAGCGCCTAAAATTATTTGTTGTTAAATGAGCTTTTTATCAATTTGTTTTAAGTAATTAAATATTTTATATAAAAAATTCAAATTCTCAGCTATCCATAGTTTTTTTAACAGAATAGTAAGACGGGAAGTATTTTACTAATTTTTTTTATTTTTTTCACTTCTATCTCAAATACAATGAAAATAATTAATTTTCCCATTTTTCACAAATTTTTTACTTTGACTGTCGTTAACCTCTGTAATATGCATCATAGCTCATAACAGATGCATTTTTTTGAAAGCTTGGGAAATTCCCTACTGTTATGGTGGCAATTTTATTGGCGAAGGCCGTCTAGAGGCGGGCTTGGGAACTAGAGGGTTAAGTAATATAAAAGGCTTTTTTTTTGGTTTTGCCTCAGTAAGAACAGTAACTGTCAATGGTTCTGAAAGAGCATGATTTATAGAAATATCCAAAAAAAAAAAAATACTACGGACTTCCACCTCAACTCAGTGCAAATTTTCCACGAATGCCAAAATGCATAGTGAATCGCAAAGACCGCTCGAAATCTTCAAACGACAATAGAAATATGACAAATGTGCATGCAATAGCTAATATCATGAATATTAGAAAATCATCTAAAATACGTGAAGAAACTTGCTCGAATTTTGAATAACCAGCAAAACGAAGCAAGTGCTCGTTTGCAGAATCTTAGCACTTTTAATTAAGTTGTAACAGAAGATGAAGCCTGGTTCTATAATTTATGTCTATCTAATTTATGCCAAAAAAGTGGTCTCCTGGTCTTATACACTTCTGCAAGATCTTCGTTTCATAACTTTTGAATATAAGTATGTGCAATAATTTGCATTCACAAAAACCAATAGGTGAATTACACACGCCGTGAATAAAAATGTTTGCAAACAATAACATATCTATTCCAAGACTTTTCGCATAAAGCAATAAAAAATAATATAAGTATATTATGTGATCCGTTGTTTAACCCTTTGCCTGTCTGTCTGCTGCTAAAACTGTCTGCTTGGCTGTCTATCCATATGCCACTTGTTTTTGTTTTCTTATAGATTGCCATGCTTCAAGTAACGCTTATCTTCTTCTATACTTCCACTTGACTTAATCGTAAGTGTAATAAAATAATAATCAGCAGCATTAAAAAAGATACAAAAAATAAAAAGAAACACAGACACTTGAGCATAATCTGATGCCACATTTCATAGAACCAAAGAGCAATAGCAACAACAAAAATCATTCCACCAAACATTAGTGCAATAACGCACAACGAACAATTCTTAAAGACCACTGAACGCATATATATATATAGCAACAACTACAGCAACAATATTGCAGCGCTGTCATGAATTCTGTTGGTTGCATTTTCAAGTGGCAATGATACGTAACTTTTAGAGTATATGATGCAGCAGAAGCAGCCTCCAAATCCACAGCACCAACAAGAAGGAAAAAATCAATTTCATTCTATTTTCAAGTTTAAGTTTTCAGTTTTTGAGTTATAAATTATTCGTTGACTTTACTAAACCTTGGCATGCACGAGGAAATAATAAATGTAGCTTTAGAACTGAAGTTTCTATTACAAAATGAGGAAAACCGGAACCAAACATGGAAAAGTAATTGGCAAGAAAAGCCAATAGAGCCAAAATATAAGTATATTAGTCTAAATTATTAACAACTTTTTGTTTCTGCGAACATCTATCCGTATTCCCAATCAATACTGTGCATAAAATCGTTTGTAAATAAAGTAATTCTATATGCTATAATATAATTCGTATGTGTGTGTGTGTGCATGAAGATTTGTAATCATGAACGTCATTAATCATTTTGAATTGATAGCGCGAGCAATAGTCGGTTGGGAAAATATAAATATAATATGCTCCCTAATTTGTTTGGACAATCTCAGTTTCTTGTTTAACTTGCACAAAATATACATTCATGAGATAATTTTTAAAGATATATGAGAAATAGCAACATAAAAAGGAAATATTTATATATAAGAACAGGAAAACGCACATGCGCACACACACATACATAAACAAATATTTCCTGTACAACATGCAAAAAAGCTTTGCAAAAAAAAAATAAAAGGAAATGAGAACAAGCGATAAGATAAACGTTTACCGTAAGTGAAGGTAGGTTGGATCGGTGTATTTAAGTTGGATCACTTTTAACTCTGCTTTGGCATTTTTCAGTTACAATAGAACTTCGCTGTTAAGATGGCGGGAAAAAAGCTCAAGTTTTTGCATCCGCTATTGGTACAATGAGTCATGGTGAGTCTAGCGCCACAAATGATTTTTCGATTGCGAACACTCCCCCTAAGCTGGACGTTTTGAAAAAATTTGCTAGTTTTTCGACAAAACCCAGTCTTTGTAGGGACAACTTTTTGTTGTTGGTTTACATTAAGATCTTTCTAACCCATTATTTGTCAATATGATTGATTTGCAAGCGATTGTAGATATTTAATTACTGGTGCTGTATAAAAACTCATTTTTTGTAGCACTTCCACCTGACGAACACTTTCGATCGGAAAACGATCTATGACGCTGCACGAACAATGACCCAATGTATCAATCATGGGGGCAAAACATGAAACTTTTATTGCCCATGCATATCCACCTTAATGTTCATACAATGCGTAAAGCGATACTGTCTGGAATTTGGTTTACGAAATTGCGGAATTATTCACAAGCACATCTTGTTTCGATTGTAAATAATCAAAACGGTTTTTTAATTCCATAATCAAAATTTTGTGTTGTTTTCATTTTCATAAAAAAAAATCGTTGTGTTTTCAGTGTCTTCACTATGAAAGGCGTCACTATCATAACGTACCGTGTCGTCATCGCCTCAGATTACAGTTTGTAATTGTGATTTGTTCTCAGAGGTGGGTAAATTTAATTACATTACAATCCCAATTCCAGGGAATGTGTAATTGGTACTTTTTGTTTGCAATTCCTTAGTAATGGAATTGATGAAAGTTTCAATTCCATTACAAGGAATCGTAATCGGTAAATAAAATTTTTAAATTCCTAGGTAATGGAAATGTATTTTGTAATTAAAAATACATCAATTCCTTAAAGAAATTTAAAATTTAAGTGTAATCAATTACTTTCTTAGAATTAGATTCCAATTTAGTTGGAATGATTCCTTGAAAGTAATTGATTCCCTTTTAATTCAATTCCAAAAAAGCAAAAAAAAAAAAATACATTTCAAATATTAGTAGCTTATATAGGATATTGAAAGATTGACATCTATCACTAAGATCACTGATAATTGTGGCGGATTCCGAAAAAGCCGTCTGATTTGCCCGTCTCTATATACATTGTTGTTGTGATGACTACATTTCTGTGGTCACAAGGCATAACAACACAACTCGAGTTTGGTCGAATTCGAGTTATTATTATAATTGAAATCTTCATATCCGATTTCTTATTGTGTCAAAATTTTATGAATATCGGTTCAGTGGTTTACGAGATATTAAAGGAAGAATAACACAACTCAAATTGATTTCTATTAGCATTTGAATCTTTGAAGTGCTCTCCTGTAAGATTCAAAAAACTGACTTTATGTTATGCTTTGTGACCACAGATTTGTTCATTAAGCCTGTTTATATATATAACTTGAAATAACGAAATTAACATGAACTTAAGTCATAACTTTGAAAATTAACCTCTAACTTCAAATAACGAAATTAACATGAACTTAAGTCATAACTTTGAAAATTAACCTCTAGATTTAATTTTCATAGTCTCCTAAAAAACGATGAAAAAAAAAAACAAATTATTCCGAAAATATTGTAAAACGCAAATCAGAGAAAAGTCAGTATAAATTGCGAGTCACGTAAACAAGTCTCGTAACGGCTTATTAGAAGAATTTTACAGCTGCCTCAGGTTCGATTACCAGAAGGGGAGTTGTTTCATTAAAAATGTCAGAATAGGATTTCGGGGCTTAGTGCATAAATACTTGACTGGAGGTACTAGGTTCAACGGGTTTGATTCTCAAATAAAAAACTGAAACTAGAAAAAAAATACCAGCAATAAACGAAATTTGGGAACTTGTTTTTATTTAACCAATTTTATAATAAAGAGAGCTAATCTAAGTTCAATTAATAAAAAATATTATAAATTTACAAATAAAACAAAGAATGCAGAGGATTATGATATAATTTCAATAATTTTTTATTAACATTTCATGTGTGGCAGAAAAACAGAAAAAAGCGAAAATCAAGTCAAAAAAAAAAAAAAAAAAAAAAAAAAAGGTTAAATAAAATGAAAAAACTTTTCCAGCATACAACATGAGAAACTTTTCCAGCATAAAACGTGCTCGTATGCATGAAATATGAAAAATTACTTAAAATTCTGTGCAGTTTTTCATACAAAAATATACAAACTAGTTGTATGACCTCATTTAATTTTCTCGGAAATATTTACAATAAATTATGTATAAATAAAAAAATGCAAAGAAAAAAACTGTGAAAAGACGGCACGGTTTTCAGCAGTAGTTTTTTTTTTTTTCGTTCTTTTTTTTTGTGAAAGAACTCGAAATTTTTGACGTTTTTTAATTTTGATCGGCAAGTTTTGAAACGTGCACAGATACGAGCGCTACCACAGCGAACACTGGGAACAACAGTGAAAACGTTGGTGGGAGCAAGCAACAGTTGTTGGCAGCATAAACATTTTTTAGTTTGTGATTTATTTTTAATTTAATTTTCTAAACATTCTAAATAAACTTTTTCTTTAATTCACTTTCTTTCTGCTGGTTGTTGCTGTTGACTTTTAACATTCAAATTTATTCACATTTATGTAGATACTACGCACAGATTTTTGTGTAATTAAATTGCTTGAAATAGGCGAGAAAATTTTAAAAATCTTGCAGCGGTATATTTTTTTTTGCAATACATCAGCTATATCGCCTTGCCTTTCGCTGCTCTGACCCTCTATATACCGAACTATTTATAAAACAATAAACGAGTGTGCGTGTGTATTTTCACGCACAGTATTTCAACAAAAATTTAAAATAGCAACACATATTTTCTTCTTTTTTTTTTCAATTCTCAGCAAGACTGTCATAAGTAAAAAATAAACAAGCTTTTGAGAAAATCGCATAGAATGCAATAACGACACATACTCTTCTCATGAGGAGAGTTCACAAAATACCGTTATGAGTTTTTTTCTTTGCACAAGACAAAGCATTAAAAAACAGTTAGTTCTGTAAGCTTAACTCGAATTTTTCTTTTTAATTATGACAGTCTTGCAGCAGACGAAGTATATGCAATTCGTGGAGGGGAAAAAGACAACTTAATACTCATTTCTAGTCTAGTCTAGCGCAATACATTCCAATACCCTCCCCCAATATTTTCATCAAAAAATAAAAATAAACTTAAAATCTTTTTAGCATTAACTCAAAAATAACAAATTTATATTGAAAAGTAGAAAATCAATTTGAAGTAAAATTATAGCAAATTTATGTAATTTTAATTCCTTACATGCTCCTCTTTGATGCCATTAAATTTCGGATAAATGAAAGAGATACGACAAATACAACTACATAAAAAAATAAAAGATTCGCTTCTGAAAAAAGAAAGATCACATAAATTGCGAGTCCGGAGATGGAAATGTTCCAGCATACACGGCTAGTTGTATGAAAATTTCAGGCAAGCCCCTTTTTAAATCTATGCACAGGTAAAAAAAAAAAACTAATTAGATAATTCTTCACTCACCTTGGATCGGGTTGTCCTTCAGCTTCACATTCAATTATGAACGGTTTATCGCTTTCTTTGTTTTGTTGTGCAACTTTAAATAGAAGTTCATCAGTTGGTGGCTGTTTGATAATACGAGGCGGTGAATTGACTGGAAGAATTTACAAAACAAAAATACAAAAACTAATGGCAAGTGAAAAAAAATGTTTTTGACATAATTAATTACCCCCTTAAGGGGAGAAAAGCTAAAAAAAGTTCAAACAATCTGCCGGTCTGCCTGTTTACTAACTATGGCATTTCAATTGTGTCACACTTAAGTAATTAAAAAAAAAATAAAATAAGAAACTAACCTTGAGTATCATAAATTTTTAACGGTGAATTTTAATTGGTAACAAATTGAGAAATTCTGTTTCATTAACCTTTCAAGAGATAAGATGCTGAGATGCTATGCTTTTAAATGATTTGATGCGAAAGATGCACTTAAAAAATTTACAAATTTATGTCTATACTATTCATAATTTATTTATATGGATTAGTTAATGCACCAGCACAAAGAAAATGTAGATGTAGATGAAGACGGCACCAAGTCGCTTTCTTCTATGCCGGAATGATGTTGTGTGCTGCTGTCAAAATGTATCAAATATTTTGTAATGTACAGACAGATATTTTTCCCAACAACATGTGGCTAAAAATATCCCATAAACGATGTTCTCACTACTGAATACATTCCCTTAGACGATGTAGCTCATTTGAAAGTACCTGCTGCTTTGTTTGTCTGAAGAACTTTACAATTTTTATTTGTTGCCAACGGATTTGTGAAAGTAATAAAGTTGCCTTTGCGTTAATCTCTGGCTAGTGGTAATGGTGTTTTTGATGGCAGGCGATGATGATTGTGGTAGTGTTAACATAAAATGACGACAATCTTACCATTTTACCAAATCGATTGGATTTATTTTAGTATTTTTAACGTTTTCTCCTGGCTTTAATTTTTAGGTAAATCTCAAAACATTAGAAATTCAGAAGAATGTTTCTTTCTTTATATTCGGAAGTAGGTAATTGTTACTCGCTTATGATTGACAAAAATGCAGGCTGTCTAGGGATCTAAAAATCGAAATTACAAAAACGAATTCTTTCGAAATCAATTCAGTTCTTCAATCACATTCCAAACCCAGATTCTTTTTAACTCTTTGAAGTAGAAATATTTGAAATAAATTGTCTAATTCTAGACATAAATTTGACATTCTAGACATTATACACATTTTAGTTATGAGCAACATGATTAATATGCATATGTGTGTACCTGTAATAGAAACATTTATATATTTATTAAGGTAAATTTCAACACAATTTCGGTATGACAAAATACGGAAAGTAATAAATTTTCTCTAGCTAAGCTAAGTTAAGAAGTGAAGAATATTTTTCCTTATGAATGGTGGAAATGAAAAAATAAATAAAACCTACCCTACTAATGTGCGGCATTATTCAACTTGCCATTAGGTTGGACTTTGAATTCTGAAAGAAACCAGTCTTGGTACTGTGTTTGAAACACACAAATTGATAGCATCACTAGCGAATCTAGAGACATCTACAGATTTGAATTTTTCGCCTTTTTAAGTATTTTTGGTCTCATGAACAACGTTCAAAATGTGCGAGATTTTCTTTCACTGGTAGGGGGAGGCTATGCAGTGGGGTTTAACCCCAAACCCTTGGATTTTCTTAATGAAAATCACGCTCCCTTTCCTATCTCCCTTTTTACGCCATCTAGTGGGAAAAAATTTATTTTATTACTTTTTAAATTAAACTAAATATACAAGAATCTGATGCTTTCTGTTTTTCTCATTAATTTTTTAACTTTTAAAGTACCACAATAAAAATTTCTAACCGAAAAAATGTGTATACTAGATTGCTTGGTAGCTGTTAATATCTTAGAATCCGAACTCAAAATCGATGTCATAACAAATCTGTCGCACGGTGTTGAGCCATTCGGAAATATGTTGTGCCTAATTAATAAAACATCTAAAAACACACATATTGGCAAACATGGAGCACACACATATTCACACATTATATTGAATTAAATTTTATATGACAATGGATCTTATCAACGCCTAGCAAGTTTCCAAATACAAACCACAAACAACAATGCACAATAGACAAATTTTCTATGTTGTTGATACTCTGTAGGTGTGATTGCAGTGATTGTTGCAGCGGTCGGTGTATGCAGAATACAATAACAATAATGCTAACAATATGCATGAATATGCCATGGTAATAAATAAATTTCATAAAAATCGTGAAGCAAAGACACAAAGACCGACAGATGAGCAGACGGACAAACAGATGAGACAGGGCATATTAAGAGATTGAAAAGTGCATCTCTGAGTAGATGTAGGCTTAACAACAAAATATAGATAGATAAAACCTATCTACTCGTAGATACAAGAAAAAAGCCATTGAATAGATGCAACTACTGCAATAGTACAAGTTTGATTCACAGATGTTGTGAAGCCTCATTCCCTTGCCTCACCACCGTGTTTATGTGTGTAAAGCGATGTTAAACTTTCACCAAAAACAACAAAAAAGAAACAAACAAATTACAGCATCAAACAGAAATTTTGTAATTTAACAAAGAAAAAAAATCATCACCATCATCAAAACAAAAAAGAAAAGATGTTTAAATTTAAGAGAAAAAAAATGTTTGCTTAAATGTTTTGTTTGAAGTTTTGGCACGATTGAGAAAATACTTAGATAAGTACATACACGAAAAGTATGAAATTAGATACAATTTTCAACAGAAAAAAAGGCAGACGGAAACGGATACGCTACTAAAAAGCTCAACAATGTTTACAACGAAATGAAAATTTAATTTTTCATCAACATCGCATTACACACAGCATCAAACATGACAAGGAAATGTTTACGTGTCACATGCAATGCTGAGACATTTTCTTCTTTTCATACTTACTCGTTGCAGTTGCGGTGCCTAAAACGGCTACCAAAAGGACGGCCAGCGTGCATGACAGCCGCCCCATCTTGTGTTGTTTAGTTTTGGTGTTGTGTGTATTTCGTTGATTACTATTGCGTTTGTGTCTGTTTGCTGCTGCTGCTCCGACTAACTCACAACACGCCACTTCCACAATTACCTGCTACTATTGTAATTATAATCCTTTATTGGTTTTAGGTGCACAATTTTTGGAATGTATAACGGGCACACACAAAAAACAATCAAGTCCTTTGAAGTTTACACTTTACACTTATCCAATATTTAATTAATTAGACAATTAAACCTAAATAGGGGAAAAAATTTAAATGATGCAAACGATCTGAAACGAGAAGAGAGAAAGCATAATTATAATTAGACTAGAAATTATATTTTTAGTTATTCCAATTATAATTTTAACGTGAGCACCGCTTAATGTGAATGCTTTTTATTTTACACTGACTACTCTAAAATGTGAACAAAATGTTTAAAACCCCTCACAACAGTGAACAGTAAGTAATTCAATAGTCGTAAAATAAAATATTTACCTACGTTTTAGATAAAACCTAAGTTTTAAACAAATTTAATTTCTTTGTCAATTATAGTTGTTTAAAACCAGGTTACATTTCAATTAGCTAAAAGAAAAATTTTTTAAAAAGACCTCCCCTCCTCTTCCTAATGGTATAAAGACAACCAAAGCAGACGACTTCAACTTCAACAAAAAACATACAATTATGTTCCATGTTATGTATGGAAAGATTTTTGATGATGATGGTTGTCGCCTCAACGACGTCACAGTAGATTCTATTCAAATTCTCTCAACTTCAGAATGTTTTCTGTTGTTAGAGGGAAAACAATGTCATATTTTTCACAAAAAGGCTAACTGCTGCCAAGTATTAGTATTTTTTTTTTTTTTGAGTTTTGTTTTGTTTCTCGATTCTTTTGATGATTTTCACGATTTTCACAAATAGTGATGATTCGATGCAAGTAAATACTCGATACTTTTCATTCGATTCAAGTACTTTTTTTACTCGATGCTCACAACATGCCATAACTATTTTACTTGGTATCGGAAAAAAGGGTCAGTATCGGATATTAGATACTTTAAAAAATATTTATTTCGTTTTAAAATATTTTACAGCAATCAATACCTAATGTACATATTTCAAAATGTTATTGCAGAATTATTCAATATGCATATTCAAAATATTTCAGTTCATATTGCAATATTCCAATGTATGAAAATATTGAAGTTCTAGAAAATATTGCCGGCCATGCATGTAGAACATAATGTTTATTGAAACCTTTTCATTGAAATAAAGAATATTTTTAACAAGCTATAATCTGTTGTTTAGTTAGCGTCACTTCTATATGATTCATGGGTTTCCAGTGGAAATATCTCAAAACTATAATGTATAGACAAAAAACTCGTGTTGAATAGTATAAACTGTATGCTCATCCATGTGGTATCACAATGATCCTCGACAACCACTTAAAACAAAAAGTGTAATTTGCCTCTTTAAACGAGTATTCGATACAAGTACATATTCGATACTTTTTTTCGATATTTTCGGTAGCATCGATACTCTTATTCGATGCAAGTAATGAGTAAAAGTATCGATACTCTGTGGGTATCGAATCAACACTATGCACAAATAAGCGAAATTAATAATTTTAATTTATGCAACAATTGTCGCAAATTGCAGAATCGTGAATGGTTCCTGTTATATTTTGACAATTGTCAAACAATAAATAATAAATAAAAACAAAAATAAAAGCCATCCGCTTTTATTTTTCTTCTCCATATTCTTGACACTAGAAGTTGACGATCTTGTAGTGTTCATTCTCTCAGAAGAAGTCGGATGTGAGAGACCATCTACTTTGGTTGTGTTTATACCATAAAGTAGCATAGAACATGTAACAACATGTATTTGAACTTGGAGCAGCGGCAAGTACTTGGGCTGGAGATGAAAGTGTCATGTACTTAGACGACTAAAGGAGAAAGCAGGGTTTCAGTTATTGGAAAAAAGAAGCAACAGAAAACGATAATAGATTTTTTCAATACATAGCACCAATGTTCATATGTACTTATTTCGATTTTAAACATAAATAATGATTTTTGTTTGGAAATAGATATTTATCAATATTTTTATTAATAAGTGTATAAATAAGAGTTTAATTAAACATCTAATAGCTGCGTTTTATTCGCCACTTGCTTCTAGAGGCACAGATAACACGTATAATTACAGCTGTTATGTATACTTAGCAAGTAGTTTAATTACATCAAATTCCATTGTGAACTGCCAATAATGAAAGAAGCGTGACAGTTTGCCAAAAAATAAAAAAAGGAAAAGATTCGAAATAGCTGCCGGTGAAAATAAGTTAAAACATCGTTAAATGTTCTTATTAAAGGTAAATACTAAGAGAAAGTCCACGATTAACCGCAATGACTGGGATCCATTAAAATGTTTCACCTCTAGCTGCTGAGCAGTTTCATTTTGAATAACAATATAACGAAGAATAGACTTAATAACTTGGTCGTTTTATTCGCACATGTTAAACTAGCTGGCGAATAAAACACAGCTAATGTATAATACGCACAGTGACTCACAAAACTGATCACACAAAAGGATATTTTTGGGATGCGAGAAATAGCCAAGAATGGCGTCAAATCAAAAAGTGACAGAATAGTTAAGTTTTTACTAATCCAGATAAACAAAAGTGAAACAATTTGTTGAAATCCGATATCAAATTCCATTTCACCACTATACACTTCAATCCTAGCCAGATTCTCACAATTTGTGATCCCGAAAATTAAATACATGTATCAGTTTATTATATATGATCTAAACATTTTAATGATTTTTAACGAGACGTATAAAAAAGCATTCGCGTTCACAATGAATTAAATTTAGAGAAGTGTGGGTTAAAGGCTTGTGACGTGAAGTAAGGGGGCAGGGGTCTAAAAGGACCAAAACTCGCCTGACTTACGATCCTCTTCTCTAAAGATTTTTAAATAAAAAACATTTTTACATATAAAACATCAAGTAAGTATTATAGAAATGAAAGGCATTGAGCTGAAAAAAAAATTGTTCATCCTGCACATCTATGCCACAGTGTAATAATTCGATGAAAGCCAAGTGCCATTTATTGCCCTATAAATATCTAAAGTGTAATGAAAACTGTTTCTTGAATATGTAACACAAAATCTAACAAACTTTAGAAGAAAAGTTCTAACTAAACTATTGGTGCACTTGAAAATTGCTACGCTAAAGAAAATATATATGCACTTTTGCGCTGTGATTACAACTTGTCTACATATGCACAATATAGAAAAATAAATGAATATTTTGAAACTTTTTTCATTAAAAACACGAAGTGAAAAATAACTCGATTGTAAACCAAAACCTCATTGGCAAAACACACTGCGATACTCTTGAATATTAAATAGCTCAATGCACTAATGAACTAATTCTCAAGCTACAATAATCAAGGTGTTTTCAAGTTGATAGTATTACTAAATATTTACTACCTACCTAATAAATACTAATACAAAAACATCTTAGGTGCATGTATGTGTGTGTGTGTGTATATACGGGTATCTACTAGTAAGTCAGTAGGTTCATCATGAAAAAAAAAAAACCGAAAAAATCGAAATGAAAAATGAATGGGTAAACAACAACCGAAGACGAAGAATGGAAATTAATTCACATAACTATGCGAAAATGAATAAAAATGAGAGAAATTGTCGAGAAAGAAAAGTATAAAATCGAATGATTGAAAGAAAAAAATAGTAGGAAAATCCATAAACAACACACAACTAGCAAAACGAAAAAAGAGAATTGAAAAAGAAAAAAAGTAATGTGAAAAACACGTTAATTCAATTAGTGCAAAAATAGAATGGAATGGAGGAAAAAAGGTTATTTTAATGGAAAGATTCTTATTGCCAGAATCGTTGTTGAGAAGTTCACAGAAACGGAGAATCGGAACGGCAGTCAAGTACAACAACACTGTAAACACAAAAATGCTGGTTATTGTTAATAATTTGGAAATAATTAATTATTAAAATATTGCCCTAAGCACACAGTCGTAAAAGGCCATTAGAGCCAAAGAAGCTTAACTGCCGCCGCCGCTGCCGCGAGTGCGAAAAGTTTAAATAGTAGAGCGAAACAAGTGGAACGTGCTAGAGACAGACAGCGAAGAACTGGAGACACTGAAGGGGAAGTGGCTGTATTATTAATTTGATAGAGTTCATTACCGAAGCGCATAAATATGGATTTTAAAAATTTATGCCAACATATCGATGTGGACAGCATTAGAGGTAAGTCACTATGTCTAGTACTAATTGCGCCGTAGTTCAAATGCACCCACCTCCACTATATATGTACATATGAGAAAATCAATAATGATTTTCATATGGTCACGTTTCTGCTTCTTTCCCTAATTATGCTACACTACAAATGAATACAATATCAACCCAGTCAGGTCAACATTGAGAAAAGAAAGCATTCAATTAGAAATCAGTTTTCCATTTATATATTTTGCATTGCAGCGAAAATTCCACAATTGCCCAGCATTCCAGCCATGCCTCAAATCAAATTACCAAAATCAATGCCAAAATTGCGATCCCGTAGAATTTTCAAGAGTTCACGCGAGGATATCAGTAAAACTTCCCCGAAAAGTATACATCAACTGGCAGCACCGGCCATACCGCCGTCGGAATTCATCAATCATTCACCTCACCGCATATCAACAATATCATCGCTGATAAATCAAGGTACCGCAGAACGTAATCAAAGCACCTATTGCAGCGCTGATAGCATCGATGATGATTATCCCACGGCCAGACAAATTGAAAGAAGTTTTTCAAAACCCATCATCCTCAGTCCGATCAATGCCGACAGTCCACGATTTAATTCCACCAATCAAGCTGTAGCTGGTTCTAGCACCAGTGTCAAAATGTCCCTAACGGAAAAGCTGCAAAAGGGCTATAAAGATTTCTCGGAATTTCGAATCAAACACATCTTCGCTAAGAAAACTGTAGTGCGCAAGGACGACATAGAGGTGGATCACTATGTGCAGCGATACAATGAGGATCGCGAACGCGAGCAGAGAGATCAAGAGAAGCGTGATCGGAAAATTGCCGAAAATTATCGATTTAAATTTAAGGTGTCACGTCAAAATACTGGGCACACAAATAGTCTGAGCTCGAATGATTCGCCGGTTCGTGAACCAAAGACCGAGCAAATACGAAAGGCAGGCAAAAGTGTTAGTGATGATGAGAGCGGTATGGAAGCATCGCCTCCACAACGCAAGGACGGCATTTCAGCTACCAGATTTAGCAAAGTTCGCAATCCACTTTTGCACCAGAACATGTCTGAGGACAGTAATGCCGATGTTAATATTGAATTGGAAGAGCAAGAAGTAGCGAATTCGGCACAGAATCAAAGCGCACTTTGGGCAATTAAAGACAGCCGCGCAATAGACCCGGAACAAGAGAAGAAGAAAACTCCATCTAAGGAACTGAAGAGTGGTGGATACAAGGAACGCATACGGCGACTTACTACATATGTATCCTCACATGAAGAGAGCGCTGATGCAGATGCGTCGAAAACAGTGGAAGCTACAAGTGGCGGAGCGAAGATACTCTCTAAAATACGCAGTTTTGGTAAACGTAATGAAAGTGAAGAAGCTGAGGCAACAACCGGTGGTGAGCGCAAGCGCAAGGCACCGCTAACGCCACAGCAATCTGAAGAGAAAGACGAAACCAAAACGGATAATCCGATGAGCACTATCAAGCAAAACTTTAAACGCTTCCAAAAGTCTATGAAACGACAACAATCATCAGCTGCAACTGATGAGTCTGAGGATGAAGACACAACCGCCAGCAACAAAGACTCAAGAGTACCAACCAAAACTGAGAAGTTAACCGCACGTTTACGTCGTTTTAAATCACGTGAGGCTTCCCTTGATGATGTGGACAATGCGTCGCCTAAGAGAGATGAAGCAAATAAAAAATCACCGCTGCATACGGCTATATCAAATAAGCTTCAAACATGGAAGAAGAGCTTTAAGAAGAAGCCAGCCGAATCCGGCACAAATACTGGAGATGAAAGTTCGCCCGAAAAGCAAAAACGACCCGATACGTTCATGAACAAATTGAAATATATACGCTCTCGCAAGAATCCAAACTCAGCAGATGAACTTGATGCAGATGATGAAGATGTGACCGCTGGAACTAGTAAACCAAAGGACGATACCACAGCACGTAAGCCCACGAACTTAGAGGAAAGATTCGAGCAAGCTCGTCAAAAAACCATGAAAAAAGTCAATGAGAAAATGCAACAAATGAAGTTTTTTCATAAGTCACAAGAAAACATCGACAAAGAAACCAACACAAAAAAGACAAACGACACCAAAGATAAAGGGGAGAACGACTCCGATGATGAGGAAACAACCAACATACCTCCAACAATTGCAAGACGCAGCAAACAAGATGATTATCAGTACAACTCCGAACAAGAAGACATTGAAGAGATTACCAATATTCAACAAAGCTACGCATCGCAAAAGACGCGAGCAGTTTGGACCACGAAGAATATACTCTCCGACTCAATGGAGTCAGAAACTGATAGCGAGTTCCCCCGTGTACTCATACATCAGGACAATTCAGATCTATTTGAATCGACGCTCATAATAGCTGTAACAAGACCAACCCCCGTACCAATGTCTCCGACGCCCAAAATATCTGAGATCACACCGGAGAAATATGCACAGTCACCATCACCAAAACCAGTTGAGTGGATATCAAACACAGAGATTATTTCAAGTTTTTTGGATATAACACCGCCCCCCAAGCGCAAACAATCGCTCGAAGCAATTTTGCCACCACCTCGAGGTCATGTACGCAAACTATCCATGGACTCCAACTCAGATTCCGATTCATGGATGACGGAGAGCGTACGCAGCAACAAGCAAACGACGATGCAGAGTAAGGAAGGTTCACGCCGCACCTCAGCGGCCGGACTAAATAGCATTGATGAAAAGGAGGAGCCCTGGAAGGTGCACAGCAAGTATCGCGAGGAGAAATTATACAAGGCAAAGAGCATCGATATTTTCGAAGCAAATGCGCAAAAAGGTGGGGTTAGCGCTGCATTTGAGGACTTTGATGATGAGTTGAAGAACGCACCAATCGTTAGGATAGCATCACATCTTAATATTGACAGTTTCGAGCGCGATAGTAGCGAAGAGCTCGATGCAGCTGATGATGATAATTCTTCGAGAGTTACAAAGATATTGGTAGAGGCAGTAAGAGATGAACAACGCAACATTATTCCAACCATAACAGAAACCAAACCACCGCAAGAAGAAAGTCAAACACAGCAGCAAATTGGCAATAGCCGTGAAAGCTTGATTGCAAATTTCGATGAAAATGAAGAAATGGATAGCGGCGATGATGAAGACAATCGTCCACCATCTGCAGCACCTTCTCCCCCGCCATCACATTCACCACCACCACCACCGTTGCCACAGCGCCAACCATCAATACGTCTATCAAAGATGACAGCAGAAGCTGTGGTGGCGGCAGTAGCAGCAACAGCACCTTTACCACCTTTGCCAAAAAGTAAACCACCTTTACCACCGCATAAACCGCAAGTGGCAGCACCACCTCCACCAAAAATACCCGAACGTACTGCATCAATGTCACGTATCGCAAAGCCATTGGTGAAGACTTCATCTTTGCGTTTGGCATACAATGAGCAAGTAAAACCAGCTGATGTGGGCAAAGTAAACAAACTAATTTCACGCTTTGAGCAGCCACAAACAAAAGTCATGGAAAGACCAAGACTAATACCGCGAAGAGTATTGCGCGCTGATGACTCCGACGATTACTCGGATGACTACGATGATGATGACGAGGAGGAGGAGGAAGAGGACGACGACGAAGAAGAAAATGAAAACGAACCCAAGAATGTTAATAAGAGAATGGAACGCGATACTACACCAACTCCAACTAATACACCACGAACCAATTCGGTTGAATCGGAAGAGAGTTTAAAAACTATCTATGCAGTGCAGCAGGACCAGCAGCCACAAAAAAAACGTGCCACTGCAACAATTTCGAACTCGACTGTTGGCAGAAATGAGAAGATTATGCCAACATTAATGACGACAACATTGGATGAAGAAAACAATCAGAAATCACCGATGATTAATATGCAAAAGGCAACGCTTAACTTGGATCGGAATTCAAATTTGAGTCGTCCCAGTTCAGAATATGGTTCGCCATTAGAATATCCTTCAAGCTTGATTGGCTCAACGGAAACGACCCCGATACCAGATAGAAAACAACAGCAACAACTGCAACTGCAACATCAGCAAAATATGCGTAGTCGACGCTCTATGACCAGAGATGATGAAAAGTTTTTGTCTTTCGATAGTGATGAAGGTATCTAATGTAGTTGCTGAATATATCCCTACTTTATACTTTTAAAAACTTATTCTCTTTCTGCTTACTTATAGAAAATAGCTACTATTCGATTAGTTCATCAGGAAGCAGTCGCTACATAGTGGAAATATAAAGGAAATAAATAAAAATATAATAAATATACTAAATAATGTAATGTGAACAAAAATTGTATGTGTATAAATTGTGAAAAATAAAACCACCACAAACATATTTCAATCGGTTAAATAAATGAACTATGTATAGTTGAGGCAAGAAATCATTAACCACAAATTGCACAACATTTACCAGGAAGCTGATCGATTAGTTTCAACCATATGCTGTTTTTTGAGTTTGAGTAATAAAGTGAAACTGTAGCCAAACATTTGTGACATGTGGAAGGATGAAGTGAGACATTTGTAGGTAGGGAGGGTAAAAAAAGGACCGAGACCGCCTACAACAGTATGGACCACAATCTGTATACACAAGCACATTCCGCATTCTTAAGGGGGAAAAACACGGAAATGAAAATACAATAATTTCCATTAAATTTCCAAAATAGAAATGCATTAATATAACAAAATATCGGAACATCACGTTCACGTGTCCACACAACATTTGTGAGAAATTATGTTTATTGCTGACCAACATTGAGAACCATGAGGACAAACCATGAGCCATGGAGCGTCTGTGTTGATTTAATTAGTCACAGTGCATTATTCATTAATATGTATGAGCGTGATACGAGCGACGAGTAAAGATCGATTAAAACTAAAAGGCACTGATGAAACTTCCCCCTATTGAAAATATTTTCATCAATTTTTTTTTTAATTTTTAACTTCATGACTAACGCACATAAGGAACAAAACAAAATAAAAACTGAAAACTGGTTTTAATTTATTTAATCTTAACTACCTACCCCCTATGCTCGTATATGTACTTGTATTTAAGAGTTTTTGTTCTTGATTTACTGATTGATTTCACTTTGTTTGCAGCCAGGGGGTAGATAGATAGATGCAGCGATATAAATTCGACCCTCGGTGCCGAAATTGTGCAAATTGTAGTTGCTGTTGTTGTTCTGTGTAATGTATGAACAACATGCATAAATGATACCCGCATGCGTACATGTATGTAAACTACCCGCGCATGTGCCAGATGACGTCCCATAATTGAAGCGTATTTTCATACAGTGGTGCCACCAGTCACATTCACCATAATGCATTCAAACTTATCTTTGTTCTCCTGCTGTTTATGGTCGTGCGCTTTTATACGGTAGCTACTGTCATGGCTCACATAAATAAAAGTGCACACAGTATCTATGGAATACTTTTAATTGATAATTTATGTTAATATATTAATGAAGGTATGAAAAAAAGGTGATTCAGTTTGATGATGCAAGATAAAATGACAAGCTTGTAAAATTCTAAGCAACATATGCAACATATAATAATAATTCAGTCGATCCAAATAGGGTTATATTATACCTTCCTATCATACCTATGTACACCGCTTACGAACTCATTTCACTTCCAACCCTTTTTTATTAACTGAATCACGCCCACTGTGGGTAGAATATTAATGAACAATTATTTCCCATGGAGTACCATTCTTGGAATAAAACATGATTATATTGAATGAAGCATTGGAAATTTAGACATAGGACAGGATAGTAAGTGTCGCTTCTACTGAGAAGAAAATACGACAGCGGAGCATATCTTCATGTACTGCGAGGCACTCAGTCGTTGAAAGAAAATATATCTGGTGCCCTATTGGCCAAATAGTTTGGACATCATCACCTCAGAGCCAAAATCCTCACTGAGGTTCCTTATTTGTTTTAGTAAGATTGGAATATCTAAATGCTTATGATTAATCAGCTATAGGGGCTACAATAGACCTATTAGTCGGAGTACTATTTATCTATCGACTGGAGTTGGATTATTGTACTTTGTTCGAAGACAGAGTGAGGAAAGAAAAAACAAAAGAGGAGATAGAAGAATTTAACGCAAATCCATTGCTCCGATAGGTGACGGAAAATTTGTCTGTGCATCGATTGATTTACATAGTGTTAAACCCTATTTTCATTGATTTCCTTTGAATATATAAGTTTAGGAAAGATCGATCGAACATTTTATCTAATTCTCATATGAGAAAAATACAGACACCATGGTAGAAAATTTAAAGCAAGATTTTCATATTCTATACAGAATGATTTTGGCTCGTGAAAATAATTTAAATTCATTAAATATGATATGCTATTATTATGGAGAATTGCTTTTACAGACGCCACTCGATTGAAATTTAACTGTCTTAGATTAACTTCTGTCTATAACTAAGCAGTCCGAAGGTGGTGATCATCAATCTGTAAAACCTTTATCAATATTGCAAACCCTCTACTTTCAAATCCATTAAAATATGTATTCAATTTCAACAAACCAACTGAAATTTCAGACAAGAAGCTTTTCGCATGAACGTCTCGTGCCACAGAACCGTAAACATTACTGCTGCTTACTTTGCTACTTATATTTCGGGGTGGCTGAAAGGACCTATCCTTTTTTTTCTGTTGTTGTTTTTTTTTATTTGTATAAATATATACGACGAATATCAAAATGTTCCATTCAGTGATTTTTCTTTTTCAATGTTTCATTGCTGTATGTCTTTTGTTTTCCTGAACGCATTTTTGGTGCATTTTTTGTTTTTTTGTTTTTGTTATTTGCTTCTGGTTTGTTTGTCATGCAAACAAAGTTGCATACTACACACACACATACAAAAGACCTAAGTAAATGTTGTATAGTTATGGCATAGAATTTTACTGAATTTCAATTTGGCTCATGAGAATGTTACACACAACTATGATTCATTGCGCTGGTTGCGTTGCTGCCACATTTCACGTCGTCAGCTTAAGGGTGCTTGCAAGTACATTCGAGGATTGCAGCGAAGGGTGCGGATGCATTGCAGCTGGGTTCAACAACTACCATTATTAATAAAATATATAAAGTGCAGTTGCAGTTTGATAAATAGTTTCAAAATACACCGGAGAAGGAAGCAAAAAAGATTCGGCGAGTAAGAGCGAAATAAGAATAATAGTTACGTTGAAAAGATGTTGATGACGATGATAGTTAACCTCTTCCGGCATATCGTATTAATTATTACGGTTTTGTAATCATATTAACATGATTGGTAGCGCGCTAGAAATATGCAGCTGGCAGTTATTTCCCATAAAAATAATACTGATCCTAAATATCCTAAATTTATAAGTAGATAGATTTAAGAAAATAAAAGCTATTTTTCGATATTTGTTAAAATATTGAGGCCAATTATTGAATCGGTCAGTATTGAATGTGGTCGCTATGTGGCGTAGTGTTTAGTGTGCCGGACTGCTATGCAGGGTTGCCAGGTTCGATGTTCTACCCGGTCAAAAATCAAAAGTAAAAAATTAACATTTTGACGAACTACCTCGAGGCATTGGCAAATCTCCAGGAGTTAATACTGCTTAAGAAAAAGCTTTTCACTTCGGCATTTTCTCTGTATGGAAGATGCCATGCCTACTTGTCCAAAAACAACCAATGTCATTGACAAATAATACTTCTATATCTATGGTGTGGTGCCAATCCCATTTGTCCAAAACCTTGTACACATATATAGCTTGTGACATCCTCCGGAGACCAACGGATATGCATGCTTGATTTGGTGAAAATTTGATTAAGATTGTTAAAACGTATAAAGGACAAACAAACATGTTGTATTCAATTTTATATAACAGAAAATTAGAATTTGAGCTATTATTAATTGCAATTATCTTCTATTTTATTGATTCCAATGTCTTAGAAAAATTTCGATAGAGTTGCAATCCGTAGTTACGTGTTCGCAATTGCCCCCATTATTTAGTTTTTTTTTTTTCGTTAACAAGCTTCACTAAATTATATATATTCCAAGTAAGATTTGAACTCGCAAAGACTGCTTCCAAGTGCAATACACAAACCACTGGGCTAAACAAGCTGCATTAAAATTCAGTAATTTTACTACTAACTTACAACCAAAAAGGAACAGCTTAAGAGAAATAAGGGAAAAGAAAAATCTTCAAAAAGAAAAGTGATTCTACTGCCTTTTTCCACTTCACATAGCTTCAAAATCTGGGTAATCCACTAAGTAGCCTCTTTACTGACTTTGCTGATATTTCGCTTTTGTTTTCAGAAATTGTTGTGCTACTTTTTGTTGTAACTTTGTAATTACCAAGTAATTATATTTTGTGTCAATTGGTGGTTGATTTCTTTGGCAACTTTTGTGCAGTGTTTTTTTTTTTAAGACTCAGTAAAAGACATAAGCACTAGCGGATCTAAGGGGGGGCTTGGGTTTTGGGATTAAATTTAAGTTCTCTTCCCCCCTCCCCTCCCCCTCTTTGCCCATGAAAATCTTATACATTTTGATCGTTGATTATAAACGAAAAAAAAAATTTAAATGGAAGAAAATCCTATCCTTCCCCCTTGGCAAATCTCTGGCTCCGCTGATTTCGGTGGCTTAAGGAATGGCAATAAGTCAATGAGGGTGGACGAAGGGTGACGATAAGATTTCAGATGCCTTCTACATCACAAGATCCATTTTGGGTTCATTGCTAAAATCATACCAATGTTTCACACCCATTTGCCACTGCCACCAAGAGTTGGCACTGTGGGTGACGTTGTGGTGCGTTTCTGTTTCCAATTTCATGCAGTAGATATATTTATGCACCCGTAGCAATTTTTGTGTTGTGCGAAAAAATAAGTTTTCATACTAACTGTAATTTAAGGTTCAATGGAAAAGCAGATTTAAAAATTTCTCCATTCTATTTGGTCATTGCTAGCATGAAATTAAAATTAAGTTATAAGCTTTAAACTTTTTATGTATTGGGAATCTACACCCCATTGAAATTTGATATTGCGATTACAGCCTCTATCTGTCGGTTAATGTCTTTGGGGTGAGGCGAATATATATCTGAGTCTGTCCATCGTTTTCACGAAATTTGTTATTGTAATTTGTTAAATGAAATTGTTATTGCTTGCTCTCTGTGTTGTTGTATATCAGGATATGTGTCTCAATTTGGCAATTTCGGTAGCAGACGAGACGACGGATTGCACATTTTTCATTCAACGCATTCATGCCATTGGCCATTTTAATGGAATTACGTCTGCGGTTTTTGTCTCAGTTTAATAATTTGTCAATAATTAAAAAAAAAAAAAAACAAAGATAGAACAAAATTAAACATTCCATTAGCTATTTAAAAACCAGAGGAATGATTGAGATTTTGTAGTTAAAATTTTAACTGTAATAAAATTCGCTTTCAATACTTAATGGAATTTGCATGCAGCATTGTACTTAAACTACCAAATATGTTTAAATATTGTAATAGAAAACTATAAAATTGATTACATTCATACATTGATATAGCCATAAACGAGTCCATACTTCTGGTGAGTCTCTGTGTAAATCCTAATAAAAAAAAAGAAAAGAAAAGAAAACCACAAAGTACCAAAAAAGAAAAATATATGAACTTTCTCGTCCTAAATTTTATAGTTGAGCTATCGACTTTCTCCAGGAAATCAAATTGTTCATAAAGACATTACGCTGTGGAACTACTTAAGGCATCAATTCCAAAATTACGACATGCTTCTATAAACTTACTACTTATGTTTGCACAAGCTCTTCAATTTGTGAGGTTATGTTGGCATATTAAACTCAGTGGAACATTTTTTACTCTTAAGTGAACACTCAAGCAGCCCACAAAGCTTTGAACTCATGCACAATTAGATATACGCTCAGTTGTAAACCTTGTTTCTCTTCTTGGTCAAACAGCCAAGAAAATCAGGCTTCGGTTTTTGAACCGAACCTGTGGTTCAGAGAGACTGTGCACCACTAAACCGAACCATACTACGAACTTTGTTTGGTTCACATCTCTGATTTTGTTGCTGACTCGATTTTGAATTATAGACACAAAACAGAAAAATGTTTACAGTCAAAACATAAAAAAAGCTGACAAATTTATTCAGCATCAGAATAATAACGAATTGACCAGTGAGTGAAAAAGAGTGAGGGGTTGTGTGGGGAGAATTTGAAGTGCACATATAAATCTCTGGAAATTTTTACGCCCTCTTCACGCAGTCGAGCCTCACAATCGACGAATTAAATGAATATACTACATAAATGTTGGAAATTTGTTGCATTTGTGCGTAAATATTTCTTTACATGTATATATGCATAGACGAGAATACATCGAGTGAATTGGAGGGTCTTATAGTTCATGGCACTTAATTTTGTCATTAAATTACAAGCTACTATACAATGAGGGTATAAGATTCATAGAAAAAGTTTGAATTCGATTGGAATTCTAAATTGACAACTTTATGTGCATTAATTAATTTTCATATGCTCCAAGTTGCAAGAAGTTGTAATAAATATGTTCACTAATTGAAAGTTAAATACTTAATATGTTTTCTTTTTGATATACTTATGTTGCTGCAAAATTTACTTCATATTTTCACATCGAAAAGATTGATGGTAATTTATCACACACCTGTAAAAAAAAGAAAAGAAAATGTAGAAAAATTATTTATGCAAACATTTTCATAATAATCGATCACAATTAGAAAGTAAAAGTTATGACAGCAAATTACAAAAAGCAAAATAAAATAAAACACAAGTCAAGTATAATTAATGAAAACAAAATGTAATTATTTAAAAACAACAACCCCAGAGATAGGCTCACAGATACAAATAAGTTAAGCTAAAGAGAAACTGAAGAAATAATGAAAATTAAAAACAATGAAAATCTCATTTAAATTTGTAGTTATTTTTAATAAATACCTTGATAAAAAGAAAGGAAAAACAAAGCAAATCTACTGTAAAAAGGATACATCACTTTCAATTCTTTTACATATTCTTTTCTGCACACTTTAGGATCAAACCAATATGTCGTACTTCACTTGCCACTCCACTTAGAGCCTATTGAAAAGAAGGATACAGATGTATCTTGTACCTTGTGGACATAGTAAATTTATGGCATTAACAGAAGCGTGAAAAATCACTCGTGCCACAAGAGATAATGACAATAGAATATAAAATAAATAAAAGTGTAAGGCAAAACTCACACATTCCTTTGCCTCTCTCACCTTTTGGAAAAAATAAAACATAAGAATTTATTTCAAGGTTATGGTCGCAAGGACACACACTGAATATATTGATATCGGTATTCACGACCATGTGTATGTATACTTAGGCACTATAATTTAATTTAGATATCTCTTTAAAATATTATAGCTCAGCATATTAGTTAGTGTTAGTACATGCATAGTTCAATATTGATTGAGCAGTTATAAAAAAAACTGCTGCATCAGGTCAAGGATGCTGCTTTGATGCTGCTGCTGATTGCGTGTCCTTATGCAAGGACATCTTAAAATGCTACAATTGCAGTTGAGGCTAAACTGTACAAATATTTATTTTTACATATACCAAGTAAGAAAAATCAGAGCACTGTCACATATCCATACATAATTAGTTTAACAATAATGTGGAAAACTTAAGTTTTATAAAAAACTTTTCTTCCTTTGAATTACTTTTATAAAGAAAATAAAAACCCGATTATAATTAGAAAATGGCTACTTGAGAAGCGAAAAATGTGGTGTTGCAATAGATCTTCCACCACTGTACATTAGTTTTTTTTTATTTTACTCTCCTCAAAATTCTAAACTCTAACGTTTGATGTCTCTCTTAGATTTTCGATGTTTTTGAGAAATATTTACGCATCTAAATTAATAATAATAAATCGAATGCCGCTTTGAGAAAAAAATTAAAAACCAACTCTTTAATTTCAGTTATTGCATTTTTATATTAAATTTTTCCGGTCTACTGTTGTTTTTTTCAAAATTATTTTTCTAATCAGATAAAGTACGAAATTCGTAGGTATCGGTTTCGGTAAGAGTAGTAATCATTTTTTATGTTTTTTAAATAAATTATTCCTGAAAATCCTAAATAAGCAATTCAAACTCAATAATTTTGTAAATTACTAACTTCAATTGATATTTAATTCAAAAAAAGATAATCTGCTACAGAAATCACATTTATTTATTTGTTCTCTTTTCGACGCTAATAAAAAATGGTTATGAAGTTCAGTTTTGTGCAGCCATTCGTTCAAACTTCACCTCCAACTTAAATAAACCGTAATCACCCGTACAGAAGACGCAACACCAGTTGAATCCTCCTCACAGCTGTGCACAGGAAAGTTCAATGCACCGCGAATCGCTTCATGATACCGGGACATCAGGTAAGCGAAGAAAATTTGAATTGAAAGAAGTAAAAATAAATAATGAACAAACGAAACGGAAGATTCTCTATTGCGATTGCAAATAAAAATGTAATAAAATTAACGAAAACGCTAAAGAAGCAACAGCAAACAGCAACAACTATACTCGTATGTATGAATGTAAGAATATAACCGCAAAGGCAGTTAAAGTTGGTGAAGCTCAACGCTTCTGCTCTTTGTACCACAGAGCAATGCAGCTTTTATAAATATAAACAAATACCACCAAAACCAGCCCAACCTCTTCTTTCTCTGACTTCACGATGATATGATGAAAACTGCATAAAATGGCAAATGAAGATTGCACTAACAGAAGGCACTCCTTAATTTGAAGAAGATTGTCAGGGACGTTCGGTGGAAAATAACTGCTCAAGACGTTGCTGCTACGAATTTACCATGCCCCTTTGGAAAATTTTGCGCATTCGTTTGTCTCTTGCCTTTAAAATGTTAAAAGTGAAGACTGAATTGAGCGAACATGAATGGTGGTTTTTGTTAGCACTTTTCCCTTCCAAGTGCATAGGCGCATACTCGTACATATTTCTACTATAAGATTCACTATGAATCTGTTGTAGATAAATATGTGCTTGTAAAGATGAAGCAACAGCAGCAGCAGCAGCCAGTTTTCTGCAGTTGTCAGCGAGAATATTTCACAGCCAATGCAACAGAGTGTCTGTCGACCGACATCATTGTCCAATTGTCGTTTGCTGATGAAGACGTATCGCACAGTGGGTCGAAATATAAAAAACCAGGCCAAAAGTCAAAAAATATTTAGTGTTGTTAAATAAGGATTTTCGGATTTTTTTTTCATGTAAAACAACAATAGAAGTTTAAAGCTAAGTTTACAACACGATTCAAAGTTAGCTTATATCAATGACCAGTTCAACGCCCTAAGAATTATGTAGAAAATACATTTGCAAAAACCGGAATCAAAAATATAATATGTATCGATTCAGACTGTTAAAATGCATTTTTATTTATTATTTGAAGGAAGGACGACTCAAAAGTCATGCACTTCGACCTATAAGATCTATTGTACCAAAGCCCCAAGAAAAAAGAAAGAAAGAGAGAAAGAAAGATAGATAAGAAACATACCCAAGTCGAGAATCGAACTCGGGTCTCCAGAGACAAGAGTCTGGCACTCTGCCACTAGACCACAGTGGCGATGGTAGGACCTACAGTTTAACACTGATTCCGAACGGCTGTGTGGCAATTTTTTATCAGCTCGGTTGTTTTGCCATTACCAACCAAGGTGAGTACTTGTGCACATTCTTATAAGCGCTTGTGGAATACAGAAATGCTATTTAATACGTAAATATTAGTTGTGCATCTAACAATAAAAAGTGTATTAGTATCCGATCGAACCTGACTTTTTAACCCGAACTCAACCCCGAACTTGAGCTTTTTTTAAGGTTCTGCTGAACCACTCATATTAAAAAAAATATGAAAGAGACAAACAAATTCCATATATTAATTATTTGTTATTGTAATGAAAATTCTAGTAAAAAATTTTTCCTCAAGTGAGGACACTCAATTAAAAACAGTTCTTAAAACATTTTATCTTTTTTTTTAAGTATTATATAAATCGATATTCGATTCGAACGAGTATTACGAGTATTTTTAGGCCACATATGGCAATAAATGGAAAAATTATTTTCACATATAGTAAAAGTAAATATTTGCTGCAGTGTTATGTCTCAAAATTTCGAAGAGACTTCAAATCGAACTAAAATCAAATTAGCAAATTCAGCGTTTATCGACTTTTTACTGGCAGTAACAACCGAAGCATTGCAAGCAGTGAACGCCAACGAGCGTTTATAAAAAACGTTGTGTAATTCGTAATCAGTAACCCTGAAAACATCACGATACCAAATTTCGTTTTAACCCAAGAGATTTTAATATAAAGGTCCAACATTTTATTTTTGGGAATTTCGATTTCAAATTCGTAATCAAAGGCCCCAAAAACCTCTTAATACTAAATTTCGTTTCAGCCCAATAACTTTAAGAAATAAAATGCAATTCAGTTTTTTTTAATTAATGTAAGATTCGTTATCAGCGACCTCGTTAAACCCTCTATACTTGATTTCGTCAAAATTCAATAATACGTTTATATTTTGACCAGCATTTCTGAAATTTGGCCCCAGTGTGCGTCGGCTCAATTTTCACTGTCATGGCTGAGCGAGCCATTTGGAAGTTAGGCAGCATGCAACGAATATTGACTCATCTTTACTAATTGCATTTTACTACGTACATAGTTACATAGTCTTGCTTTGCATACCCTTCTTTTTGCACTCTATAAACAATTAACTGTAGAGGTTTTTATAAGTATTGAGTAAAATGTAAGGCAAATGAGGTAAACAAATTAATATCAATTATGAAAACTGCAATAAATTTATATAAAAAATATATATATCATTTATATAATCTATATTTTTTTCAAATAAACGTTAATAAACACATTTGTTAACCATAATGTGAATAGTGAATTTTGTTATATTTTTAGTGAATTAAACTGGTTAATACTATCTGTACCCATAGTATTTTGAAAAAGGCTGAAGTCCTTCAACAAGCTGATTGAACCTTTTAAGTGTGGCTTCAGGCCACCATTGACCAGATAGTCACTCTACGCCAATTCCTAGAAGACACGCAACAAAATGATCGATATCTATTCGTTGATTATAAAGCCTTTTTTTTAAGATCAAGCGAATAATAAATTTTTCTAGCAGGTCCTACTCTTGGCTCAGTAGGGAATTAAGAAGCAGTACCCTCTCTCGACGGACGGAAATTATTTGGTCGCTTATCCTTTGTCCTAATGTATGGCGCTAAGATAAGACGATGACGACGATGTTGTTGGGAGGATTTAAAAGGAAGACTGTATAAACTATACAACGACACTGACATAACCAAGCAGCCTTACTGGCTAGTTCATGTTGAACGAGATCATGTTGTTGGTGGAAGTAAAAAAGATTTCTTTCTTATAAAATAAAAGTTATCGGTAATGTAAAAAATATTTTAATAGTTATAGATGGACGTAAAAAATAATTAGAACGAAAAAATAATTATGAGCACCAATAAAAATTTAAGTGGACTGCAATATATATTTTGCAATTCTTTCTTGAAAAACCGCGCTAATATTTCTGACTAAATAAACAAGATTCAACAAATCTATATATACCATGAACTTTAACCCTTTCCTGCCCATGCTGCCATATATGGTCCCACCACTTTGGACGGTAATAATGACGTCCAACATCCAAACCACAAAATGGGTTTCGTAGATTGCAGCTTTCTGTATCGATGCGCATATATAACGGTATTAGAAAATACCAGCTGTCAAAACTTATTGAAAAAATTCGTTCATTCATTCGAATTCATTCGAAGAAAATATTCATAAATAATTTTTATCAAACTGATTTTTAAATACAATAAATTAAATTGATGATAAATATGATGGACCCTACAAAATTAAAATTTTATGAAAAATTTTCCGATTTTTTTTTAATCTTAACCTCAAAAAAATGGCCAAAAGTGACAAAAAATTCACAGAATAATCAAATTAAATTTTTTCAAATAAATATTATTCAATGTGCATTCCTATTGCATTTTTTTATCGTGAGGTACATAATTTCATTAACTCATTGACTTCCCACTACTGATGATGTACCCAACCTCAAAAAAATTACCAAAAATAGTAGAGGCTCATTTTTTTCAAATGATCATCATTGGGAATTTGTGCCATTATCAATGATAAGGAACCCGGGTGAGGTTGGCATATATTCCTTAAATTCGTGAAGTCACAGCATTGAAATCACAGTCACAGCAATAATGCGTTAAAAAATTAATTATACTTTAAGATTGCCTCCTAAAACTGCATGGGTTTTGCTAATAAGATGGAGTTTTTGCGAAAGAATTTTTCACGTTGAACACGAATCTTAAGTGCTCAGTATCACCTTCTCTTTTTGAATCCGTAGTCATACCTCATGTCGAAGAAAACAAATCGGATTTGATCGCATAGTGTAACTAATATTTCAAATTAATTTTTTATATTTGACTTTTTAGAAAAAAAAAAAACCGATGGAAGTAAAAAATATTGTTAAATATATTTTGTTTTGACTTTTTTTCCATACATTGGCAATTAATCTCAAAAATTAGAATAAAGTTTCCACATTTCGGGGGGGTCAGAACCCCCAAAACCTCCCCCTAAGTACGGCCTTGATATACTCGTATGTATTTTGAATACTTGTATGTGTATATTTTTTAGAATTTAAAAATAGCAAACGCATGTGACTAATCAGATTTACAAAAACTGAAATGAAAATGTAAATTTTAAATAATAACATCACGTCACCATTCATTATCATCGCCGCAATCATCGTTGTCGTCGTCGGGGTCGTTATTGTATTAAAAATTTCTGTTTAGTCTACGCGCTCATCCCCAATGAAAACAGCGAAAGTTTTTTAAACAAATTTTTAGAAATTTGGTATATTTTCGTTGTTTGAAATGGAAAACAAAAACACACAAATTTTATATTGTAAAATATTGCAAAATTATTTTGTTTTTAACAAAAATAAATCTAGCGTAATTTCAGAAGTAGTAAAATGTGTGATAATTATTTTTGTTTATTTTGAAAATATGCACAGCATAGAATTACCTAGGGTATATATGGTACAACAAACAGTCTTTTCTGAATTATTTTATTTCGGTATTCATTCTATTTCTTATCTTCTTCTAGTTTGCATAAAGTTCGGATTCGGTAAATAGTTTTTTTTATTTTAGAACACCTCTTTCGTTATATAGTGTCCATTTATGTTAAAAAATTAGCTAAGGTTTATTTCCCCTTTTCGTTTGTTTTTTCATTTATATTTTACTGACCGTATGCTAAATATGAATACAAATAACTGTAAATGACGGTTAAAATAATGTAAGTAAAAACGAAAGAAAAACAGAATTACGTAGCATGCTCTACGAAAAAGTAAACTAAACATAATTTTTTACGGTCAAATTACAATAACAGTATACAAAAAATAGTTCTAAATTAATTAATGTATCATAAAAGAAACAAGAAAAACGCATTAATCATAAAGTTGTATTTGAGAAAACAAAACAAGAAAACCCAACGCCTTATTTACCAATTTTAATCAAATGTAAAAAATGAAAATAAGAAATTTTGAACAAACCATATCCAAAACTACTACTAACAATATTTCTTTAATTAAATATGCTTTTATTTTTCTCTTGCTAACTAATCAAAACACCCTCATCTTCTTAAAGCATACACACGCCTGTGACTAATTAAAACTTATGATTCAATGTAGAGACCTACACTCGACTTTCGGGGGAATTATAAATTATATTTATAGTTGGATAGGTATATAAAACTGAATTACATGGCAACTATGTTTGTAAAGTAATAACAGAAGTAATGGAAGAAAGCAGCAACTAAAAAAATAAACTGGAAATTTCAAGAAAAGAACAAAACGTGAAAAAAAATGTATTTCAACATTATAATTGTGAAAACTTCTTGAAGCAACAAAAACTTAAAATGCAATTGAAGCAAAGCAAAAAGAATCAAAAGAGAAATTACAAGAAAAAAAACTAGAAGAAAACGAAGAATACAACTTGTTGACCTTTTGCAGCGCGTAACATTAATTGTCAATTGACTGACGCATGTGAAAAGCTGACGAAAATAAATAAAATAATATTTTGTAGTAGTAGTTACTTAAGAAGTTCTATGTAGTAAAAAAAAGGAATAATTGTATCGTGTAAAGAATGGAAAGGAAAATAAGTGTTGGCAATACTATTTCACTGCGTTAGTGTTGCCATTTAGAATTAAAAAGTTTCAAGTTTTTATTATTATTATTGTTGTTGTTATTGTTATGCGTTGCTGTTGTTGTACGTGTATTTATAAATTACAATGTACTTAACAAATTATTAGGGTTTGTTGTTAAGTTTCTGAACTGATGGTGCGACACACCCATTATAAACAAATTATGAAAATTATTACTAAAAAATAAGAAAACAAACTCATAGCTAATGCGAAAATTGTTGATAATTTTGTGTATATGAAGCTTTGTCCACATGACACACATACGGAATAATTTTACAACATTACACACGAGAGACAATGACGATAATGATGGATAACGATGACGACGTTGGGGGTGTTAAATTATTCTTCATTTTAAAATGTGAAAATTACAAAAAAAAAAAAAAAAAATACAGAAAATATGTATACGCAGAGATCATTGAAGTACTTGATGTAAATTACTGAAGTTAAGTTTGTTAACTAACTAACTGTAAGTCACATATGATCGAAATTAATTTTTTAGTAGGTAGATACTTAAATAAAATTTCAATAAAAATTTATATGCAAATAATCTAACAATATCTAACCTACATTTTAGCCATATGGAAAAGTATATTAGTAAACATATTGTAGCTTGTATGAGATACTAGTGCATAGATAGAAACCTCCAACAAGCCACTATACACTTAAAAGTGCAATGCACTCGAATACAAAGCAGTAGCAACAACAACAACTAACATACAAAGAAAAAATCGTCTAAACAAAATAAAAAAAAAAGTTCATGTGGAGAAGAACAAGGTAACAACTTAGTGCAACAACAACCAACCACCTGCAACAGCAACAACGTAGAAATGCAACTATGTGCATATATAAGTATATTAGTGTGAGAGAAGGTATCCGTATATGCATTTGAACAACAACAAGAGAGCTGAGAAACTGATTTAAAAACAAGAACAATTTTGTTTGGCATATCGGTGTAGACTTTATGCGAAAAAGAGCGGAAAAGAGAGTGAGAGTGAGGTGAGAAAGAAGAAAAACACCTGCTTTTAAATGAGGTGTGAAGAAAATATGTGCAAATTATAATAATACACTGTGGAAAAGAATAATAAAAATGTAAATGTTTGTATGAAAAAGGCGAAAATGAAAAGTTCTAATACACTAACACAAACATGAAAAATAAAACTAAAAATACATCACTAAAATAAGAACTTAACTAAACAACCTGAAATCTAATTTTATTTTAATTGAAAATCCGAAAATTCTATTCAACAAATATTTGCATTTTACTTCGTAACGTACAATTCTACAACAATCAATAACAAAAAACCGAAAGCTACACAAAAGAACACCAACCAACTCCTCCAAACCGCTTCCTTACCTCATCCACAGTCTCCTAAAGAATTTAATATTAGCATAGCCAAAAATGTATAAAAACAACCAACCCTAGAAATATTCTGACATCTCCTTATCTTACCTTCCTCCCTCCCCAATTACAAGTATCCTTTACAAATAAAATATAGCAAAAGACAACGACAATGACGTTTGTTTAGTCATTTTTGGCGTCGTCGTGTGTTGTACATATATTGCAAAAGAAAATGAAAGTGAAAATAAATTAAAATAAAATTTATTTTCACAAGCATTTTCTTTGCAATTTTTACTGCAACCCCGTCGCTACCCTTATGCACAATTATTTTTTTTCAGATTTACTACTACATAGTTCCTTCCTTCATTTGTTGCTGTTGATATTTGCCGTTGCTTTTGCTGCTCCTTTTATTACAATTTTAATCAACCTATTGAGGGGTGAAAATTGGGTGCCAATTTTATTATTAATTTTATTGTATGTGCAAACGTATTTTTCTTTTCCTTTTTAGTAAATTTTTATATATTTTGGCTAATTTAGTCATTCAGTAAAATTACTAAAAATAAAGAAATGAAAATTTTACCCAATTTCAATAGCGACAACTTCCGCTTCCGTAGTCCCTACAACAACAAATCAAAATACGCATATAAATGACGCCAGATTGTGATGTGAATGACGAAAACGTAGTAGAGTGAAAGATATTGATTTTTTTCGCCGGTTACTTATTTCTACGTACGTTTTTTTCATGTGAAGCAAAAGCAAAAAAAGGAACAAAAATTTGTTTGAGTTTCTCCTTGAAGTTCATTTAAGTGCGTACATAAATGATATCATACATAATTCTTTTTTGTTTATTCTTTGATTAGAATTTTATGTTATTTATAATTTTTGTTTTATTTATTTTTGATGTAATTTGTAAATGCTTCAAATAAACCAAAAACTTTGGGCGTTTACATGCCAAATTATCGTAATGATATTTTTAATCACTATGGAGTCGTAATGTTGAATGTTGTGTGCTTGTTTGCTTATCTCTGCCCATTCGACTGTCACTGCAATGAAAGTTAATGGAGCTTACTGCATCTGATTCGATCCGAATTAGTAGTTCAATCATTTACTATGACCTCAGCTCTAGATAGCTTCCTTTCTGCCTAACGAAATGCAATTGCATTTAAATTGAGTATGTATTTTTTAAATTTAAATTTGTTATGCTACATATTTCTCATAATCTTTTGTGTTTCCTAATAATAATTTTAAATTTAATTGAGTTATTCTTTTGAATCCGTGAAAGTACGTGAACGTGTTTGAAGAATTACAGATGCTTCAATTGAATTTTACTTATATGTAGCTAGTTTTTAAGGAATTAATCCTGGATTAATTCCCATAATTTGGTAAATTTTTCATATCGAAAATTTATTTATTTATTATATAATTTAATTTATTCATAAATTTAATGTTTACCAACACTTACTTAGAAAGAAAAACTATAAAACGTAAACGTCGTCGTCGAAGGATGTCCTTCCAGGGTTAATAAATATGTTATTTGGATAATTGAAATTTGAACATCACTAACTCCATTAGTTCAATACACTTCAATTAAAAAAAAACTATTAAGCATATAATTTATGCAGATAGTTTTAATTTAAAATTTAAACCAGTTTGTTAACTACTAGTTAAAGAACTCGCAAGCAACACAAAAAAAGTGAGCAAAACTTCATCATCATCAAAAGCGAGAACACAGCAACATTATTATCACTGTCGTCATTAGACCATCAGCATTTGCAAACTGAACGTCATACTTTAAAAGTTAAAATATTCTCACCCACAAGCAGAAAATGTCTGTCTGTCTATATATCTATATTTATTGTAATAGTAAAATAAGATTAGAAAAGTATAGTTGAAGAAAATCATGATTTCAATCAAAGATACAAGTTCAAAAAACGAAGCAAGAAGAAATGCTTCAAGGCATTATTCTATTATACATAACTAAATAGCGAAGATTTAAACATTTTTTATTTCATCAATAAAATAAAATAAAGAAAAACTTGGAAAAAGAGCGAACAAGCCACTATTCAAAAGAAATTCAAGGATACTGCAGAGTGAATCATATCAATGGAATGCCAATCCAAACAAATCAGAGCTCAAACCAAAAAACTCAATGCTACAAACATGCCTCAGTTCTGCAATATGTGGCGAATACTAGAAAATAAATCAAACAAGAGGAAATTATAACTTTGGAAAAGATTGAAATTTAAAAGTACAATTGTACTGGCATGGAAATTATTTTAATTTCGAAATAAATTTAATAAATAAGTTAAACAGAAAATTTAATTACTAACGGGGTCTAGAGACTTTTCCCGGCCGGATTTCATATGAGACACTTTCTAATTGAAACTCGAATGTAAAAGAAATTCAGCTCACAGTTTCTATAAGTCGCAATTATTTAATAACACAAATTAATATTCTGAAGAATTAAGTAATAAAACTAAACGGAATACTTCAAATCGAATTGAGATTTGAATCAGTCACACTAAATTTATTTATTTTATATTCAAAATACGCGGGTATCGCAAAATTCCAATGAAACAAAAATTCTTAATTCGAATTTTGTACGAGTGTAGAAATGTATCAAAATGACGTAATCCAATGTTCGGAACGGGAAAGCATGCGAAAGAAATAAATTCAGTAGACCAAGCCAATATGTACAAAACCAACAGCAACAACAATAAATTAGAAATAAAAGACAACTACGACGAGAAGAGAGACAGTACAGACTACGAATAAAAAATTGACAAAACAAACGAAATTGAACGAAATTCAAAGTAAAATTTATTCGTTTGGCGGTTCGAATGAATTTGATATAAAAACGAAAAAAAGAAGTTGTGGATAGATGGATGGATAGACGTACAGTTGGCAGCACTAGCAGTGAATATACAATGGTGTGGGGAAAGGGAAGATAATGGGGGTGTTAGTATTTAGCATAAGTAACTGCATACAAACATATTTGAAAAAACCGATTCTAATACAAAAAATGTATAAAAGCAATAAAATTTGTACGTAATTCATCTATAATATGAATAAAGAGAGGCAACCAAGTTTGACACAGAAGTGAAGCGAATGTCTGCTGGTGGTGATATCATTCACTTCAGTACTTATTTTTTCATTTTCCATTTTGTTAAATTGTCATCATTGTGTGTGTGTATTGCATTAGCAAGCAACAATAAATACAACAACAAACAAACACAAATAAAAAAAACTAAATCATATAAAAATACCATAAAAATTAAATTAAGTACACATTAATTTTTAAAACAATTTTTAAATTGAAATAAAAACTATTTTTATTATAAATAAATACTACCAACTTATTCGCTTTAAGCTAATAGCTGACGTCATTATTATTTTATTTCAAGCTTCATATTGTATCTATGTAAATACATATACATACAAATGTATGTATATTCTTTTTTTTTGTCTGCCTTTGTTTTATTTATCCACAATTGTTTTTACTTTCTGTTCGTGCTTTTTGTGCCAATTTTAAATTCAAATTTTAATTCAAAAAACAAAAACAAGAATTCCTAACGTATTCATGAAGTTTGAAAAAAGCATACGTGTGCGTATGTATGTGCGTTCAAGATGTGATGGCGTTCAACACCATTATACCATGATGGGCAGGTTGGGGCGAGTCGGAAAACCAGAGGAAGAGTGTGCTCATCAGGCGCTGAGCAGCAGCATAGTAATTGTGGGAGATACAACACCAACATACACAGATACAAAAACATTTTTTGTTCTTGTTGTGTAGTTAGTTGGTTGCTCTCCACCATGTGGTTTGGCGTACCATGAACAAACAACGACTCGTTCAGCTTTGCCCCACCTTAGTGCACACATCAATTTACGTGTATCTGTATGTATGCGAGAGTGGAATTGAATTGATGGAAAACCTGTTTGGAGAGACCCACTAGAAATCTATATACGTCTAAAAAGAGTACGCTCACAGTTGTTGTTATTGTATTGTGTACATAATGAAGCTGTGTGCTTGTGGAGATTACGAGAGACTACGAAACAAAACGTCCTGTCTCTTTGGAGTCGCATTATAAGAAATTTCTGCCCCAAACCACCACCTGTCAGATTTTACTTAATTTTAAAGTAGTAAAAGAAGGATGTATAAAGACGACTCCAAAGAGTAATATATAACGAATTTAAGAATAACCAGAATATATTGCGAAAAATTCGGGAAAAAAATTTTAAAATTTGCTTTGCTAGAAAAAAGAGGAAATATTTTAAAATTCCTATTAAAAACTATGGGTCTAATTTTTACTGAGTACGTACCTTTTTAATTAAATTTCCAAGAATCGCCCGGTATTATTAGAGTTGTAGTTGTGTGTTGTAGTTACTGTGCTTTCTACCGAAAGGAGAAAAACACGCCGCGCACTTACAAATACGACTACACAAACTTTTGAACACACAATGTAAAATAAAGTAGCATTTTTGTTTTTACTGTAGGAAAATGTTTACTTTACCAAATGATATTACAACTTTGACAAAGTATTTTAATTATTTAACTTCTTCATTTGTAGAATAGCCAAAACAATTAAAAATTTCGCCCAAAAAAACCAAACGCAAACGGGGGACGAAACGAAGCAATACGAAATGTGAAATGAAAATATCGAACTCACTACTTTTGCGTTTTATTGCGAAATTTTAAATTTTTGTGAGTTCTTACTTTAGAAAACTAAAAAACCAAAATGTTAATCTCAAAATGAATTAAAACAATAAAAACTTGAACTTTTCTTATTGGCAAAACAGATACAACCAAAAAACAAACACGTACTAACTGCTGTCTATCGATACAAACGCCGCCGTTCAGGTGACTACAAACGTGAGCGATTTACTGAAAAATTAATAAGACGCAGCCCGCTCCAGCGAGTAGTTTCTATTTCATTCCATTTCGTTTCGCTTCATTTTTACCGTCGTTTCTATTTGCTGCCTGTGCATAAACTAAAAAGCGGAGATTTTCATTAATTTGGTAGTAAATACACATAAGCACAAAAAAGGATAACAAAAAAAAAACATTCTCGTTCCTTTGCATTGCAATTTTTCGTAAACTTTTCTCTTTTTCACACTTTTTTACCTTTTCACTTTTATTTCAATATTAACGAATACTTCACAAAGTAATTAAAATATGGGCGCGGTACCCAATTTCTTGGTCAATTGTCGTGCACAATAAAAAATATTTCTTTTTAGCTTAATTTTCTCACCCAAATCAAGCTCTTTTCTTTGATTTACTCGCACTAACACGCAACGCAGAAACTTCCCACAGATCTGCAACCAACGCGTTTCGCGGTCGAATTCTAATTGCCACTCTGTGTTTTGTAACTTTACCAACTAGCCGCACAGGAATCGTCTACGCTTTATGCTGCTCTTTCACGTTAATACGAGAGAAGCATTTCTCAGTGTTGCTTTTTTATAGGATTGTAATAGGGGATTATCCGAAAATTTTAACTTCCACTTTTAACACACAACGCAGTGGAAGCTTTTTTAAACTTTAAATAGGTAATTTTTTATAAGTGACGAATTTAATAGGAAAGGAATTAGATTTAATTTAGATTTAGGAAAAGGCATTAGATTTAATTCTTTCGATATACTTTAAATTAATTCCTTTTTCGGGAACTGATTTTGGTAATAACTTAGTTGCCATTTTGTCAAGATATATTGAACAGGCTTATTGTTAATGCGGAAGCTTGGAGTACTTTTTATAAAAAAAGAAACATTTTTTATTTAGAGTGTTATAATATAAAACAGCGTTCGAGACTGGCAAACTTCTTTTCAAAACCACTAAAATTCGTTAGGTTTACAAAAATTTATAGAGGATGCATTTTCCACGGATAATAAATAAGAAAGTTGCATTTCATACAAATTACATGGTTATAAGAAGGGGACCTGGGTTTCTCCACAATCGTTTACGCATTAACGGGTGATTTATGTTTCACCCTACATTTTTGTGCTTTTTTAATCTCAATTCTATTGTGGCTGTTCACACGGGTGCAACCATGAACGCCTGTCTGAAAGAGAGAGGTAAAAAAAATAGGTAGTAGAAAAAGACAGGCGAGTTTCTCTCTCTTTCTTACTACCTATTTCTTACCTCACTCTTTCAGACAGACGTTCATGCTTGAGCCCGTGCGGTCAGCCACTTAAGAAGTGGCGGTCTGAAGATCGGATGAATTACTAGAGGGTTAAAAAACCTTAATACTATTCGTAGCAGCTCTGCTGTATGATTTTAAATAGTTGGCAATGCACAAACAGAATCCAATCACTTTTTCTGTCTTCTTCTCAGCCGGCGGTTGATTTTTAGGAACGAATTTTTAAATCCTCGTGGTAAGCAACAATAAAAATTACATACATATAATTGTTACAAAAAAATAATAATTAAATTTTATTTTTCTACATTACAGTACTTAACATTTGTTTTAATTTACAACATCAAAGTAAGCAGATATGTCAAAACCAACGTACAAAGTTGGTAAGTAAACGAGGGCCAGTGTTTTTTTTTGGCAAGAAGCTGAAAAAAGCGCGAAGACAATCAAAATTGATTAATTTTCTAAATCAATTTGTTAAATCTTATTTTTGAGAGCACAGAATATTTTCCTTTCTGTTCACCTTGAGGTTGAACACGTTTTTTGTAAACATGTGGATTAACCTGTAATCCCTCTCACTTTCCCATTATTTTGCTTTGTTTTGCAGCTGATATCAGTCTTGCCGAATGGGGTCGCAAGGCTATCATAATTGCAGAAAATGAAATGCCCGGTTTGATGGCCATTCGCAAGAAGTATGGACCCTTGAAGATTCTGAAAGGGGCACGCATTGCTGGTTGTCTTCATATGACTGTACAAACGGCTGTACTCATTGAGACACTCGTCGAGTTGGGCGCAGAAGTAAGGAACAAGTTTTTTTACGTTGACAACATCAAAGCGGGGGGTCAATTTTTTGCCTCTTATCACCGCATTGCTGCTTGCTGTTGCTTATCTCAAAAGTGTGTTTATTTTACTATGAAACTTCAAATTATTTTCCGAAATTGCGCGTTTGTTTCAATTCGAAGAGATAAGCAACAAATGGCAAAAGGTCAAATTTCTTCCATTATTTTCTTTATTTCCGCTTTTGTAATTTTGGTTCGAAATTTAAATTAACTCCTGAATGGGTTTGCTTTTTACATTTTTAAAAAGGTTCAATGGTCAAGTTGCAACATTTTTAGCACTCAAGACAATGCCGCAGCTGCTATTGCTACCACCGGTGTCCCCGTGTATGCTTGGAAAGGTGAAACAGACGAGGAATATTTGTGGTTAGTTCTTTTCACACTTGAGGGGTTAATTTACGCAATACATAGTGCTAAACTATTTCGACTCCATTTGCTCCCTTCTTTCATTTAGGTGCATTGAACAGACCTTAGTCTTCAAGGATGGTCAACCATTGAACATGATTTTGGATGATGGTGGCGATTTAACGAATTTAGTACATGTAAAATACCCACAATTCCTCAAGGGCATCAAGGGTATAAGTGAGGAGACTACCACCGGAGTACACAACTTGTACAAAATGTTCAAGGATGGACGCTTGAGCGTGCCAGCCATTAATGTTAACGACTCAGTAACAAAGGTGAATTACAAGAGTTGCAAATTGTTGTTTTGATACAATGTAGATTTAAAAAAATCTGTATTTCTGTTTCACAGAGCAAATTCGACAATTTGTACGGATGTCGTGAATCCCTCATCGATGGTATTAAACGCGCCACCGATGTTATGATCGCAGGCAAGGTATGTTGCGTTGCCGGTTATGGGGATGTGGGCAAAGGTTGTGCTCAAGCCCTGAAAAGTTTCGGTGGACGTGTCATCATCACAGAAATCGATCCAATTAATGCGCTGCAAGCCGCTATGGAAGGCTACGAAGTCACCACAATGGATGAGGCCAGCCAAGAAGCCACTATTTTCGTTACTACCACTGGATGTGAAGATATTATCACCTCGAAGCATTTCCTCAACATGAACGATGATGCTATCGTGTGTAATATTGGACATTTCGATTGTGAAATCGATGTTGGCTGGCTGAAGACTAATGCCACGGAGTTTGTAAACGTGAAACCTCAAGTGGACCGTTTTACGCTCGCTAATGGACGTCATATCATTCTGTTAGCCGAGGGACGTTTGGTGAATTTAGGGTGTGCTCATGGTCATCCCAGTTTTGTGATGTCCAATTCATTCAGTAATCAAGTTTTGGCTCAAATTGAACTGTGGACAAAGTCAGAGAAATATGCTGTCGGTGTGCATATGCTGCCTAAAATTTTGGACGAAGAGGTCGCCAGTTTGCATTTGGAAAAATTGGGCGTGAAATTGACCAAGCTGACCGACAAACAATCCAAATACTTGGGAGTTCCGAAGAATGGCCCATTCAAGCCTGATCACTACAGATACTAAGCATATGTATTTATTTTGTAAACGGTCTAAAATTTGAGTTTTCTTTTTCGAATAATGTTGAGCTCAGTTTTTTTTCTTTCTTTTTGTGTATAAGAAAAAAATAAAGTTTTACTTTTTATAGAAGAAAAATTCATATTTATTTGCATTATAGAAATTACTCGAAAAGACTGAATGATTAAGATCTTAGTTGCTTCTGGAATGTAAACAATGTAACCTGCACAAATGGCACTATTTAATTGTCAGTGTAGATATCGGCCAACAAAATAAAGAGAAAGTGTCGCTAAAAAATTAATAAAAGAAAAAGCTGAGGACTAGGTAGAGGGGACTCATTCCTGATTTCCCCTCAAGCAATTTGGTAACCCTATCCACACATTTCAGAATCCTTCGTAACATTGACGAATTCATATTAGAATTTAGTGATACCTAGTAAAAAAGTCTAAAGTTATTCCAAAATTAGTTGCTATGGATTTGTCCACTTTTAGGCGAGGAAGCTTGTTTCTGGAAACTGTCAAAATGTGTTGGAAAGAGGGGATGAAACGAAAGGGATATTTCTCCCCCTTTTGTCATTACATTTGACGGTTCAGAGAAACAAGTTTCCTCGCTTAAAACCCGACTTTATTTACATGATTATTTTTATTTGTGAATGTAGCTACGAATTCGTAACTGTTACGTTATTTATTATTGTTAAAATGTGAATCTTTTCCAAAATACAAATATTTGTTAATTTAAAATTATATGTGTATCGGTCTAGGAAAGTATATTAAGAGGTTTTCACAATTTTCTAGAGAAATCATTTAAAATTTATTTCATATCGGTACCATAAAAACATGTACTATATCGTCAGCTTAGTAATGAAATGATGTATGTACTAAACAGGGATGCCAACTCATTTTTACTTTCTCCCCGATAGCCCTCGAGAAATTCCCCGATTTTCAATCGAATTCCCCGCATTGATATAATTTCATATTATAAAAGCGCGACACGCATTTTCTATATAAACATTTTAAAAAACCAAAAATTGATCTCTTTCCCGGTCCAAAATTTAACCAATTTTTACGGGACTGGTAGATTCATAGAAATGTACATTCTGACTTCGGAATTCTTTTGGCACATGGGAAATTTCACTTCAAGGGAACTCACTCTCAAAATCGATCCGTCTCAAGCTTGCACAAAGTTTAATCCTATTGAGTAGTAGTTGCTACACCAAATTTGAACGAAATGGGGTGTTTCGAGTTACTAGTCGTTAATTTTGATAGATAAACACTTTTGGATATCAAAGTTCTCAAAGGGGAAGACATGAGCTCTCTTTTGACTCAAATAAAAAATGGCAAAAACCTTATTTTAAGGAAAACGGATTCGAAGTTTTGAGTATCGGTTTGTAACATATCGAAATTGAAATTTGTAAGTTTGCAGATTAGTCAGCAAGAATTAAGAGTTATTAATCAAGAGGTGGACTAAGCCATAGCTTTCTGAATGGTCGATAGGGAAGTCGAAGCGCAGCGCGACTGCTTTGGCCTGACTGATACTCGGCGCTATAATCGTCTATATCTAAGAAAGCACTCCGCGACTCCCTCTAAAATTTTCACAAAATACTTTCAAATAGTACTCTTTTTTAAAAATCGATTTCTCCAAACCAATAAATCGCAGGGCCCACTTAAGAAAGCTCGGAGATTTTAAGACCCAAAATATGTAAGTTAAACGTTTTACATTACATAAAATTTGACAAAAAATATTCTACAGACTTTTGTGACTAAAAGCTGAACGACTTCACATTCCCCGCAAAAAACAGCTCATTCCCCGATTCCCCGCTCCCAGCAAAATTCCCCGCAAATCGAGGAATTCTTCGTAAATTGGCATCACTGGTACTAAACTATAGTTTTGAGATGTTCGCATTTAAAAAATATTTTTTTCATAATCATTATAAGTTAATCATTTTTATGTTTACTGAAAAAAAAAGTGTCACTATCAAATATTTTTAACAAACGGTAATGGAAAAAAGTCGCAATGTCGCCGATGTGCAATAGCTTTAAATCCCAAGAGAGAAAAAGACACTATGTCATTCCATTGTTTTCACGAGGGAATACTGTGCATACTCATTATATTCTCACTTGTTGCTTTTGCTGTTTCGCTCTCTATCTCACCTCCTTATTCTCCAGAGTAGAAAGTATAATAACAAGTTTTTGTTGTTGTCAATTGTAAAAAGGTGATTTTAATTTTTTACTGAATTATTAACAAAATGTTAATCGCCAACAAAAGTCGCTAAAGACTTGATCAAGATAAGAGGAACTTGAGAGATAAACGAAACGTGAAAAACATCACAAAACTTCTGTGCAATCATTCCAAATCATGCCGAGGAACAGAAGCTGGCAGCTAAATTACGCAATTTGTGCAATTACATTTTTGCAATTACTCAGTGCGAGTGGCGCTGGTGTGGAGGGAAACCTTACAACATATGCAATTAATGCACTGCAATATCAGCGCCAAGTGGCTACACCAACAACGACAGCAAACTGGCAGGCTACGTTTATACCAAAGGAACTGGAGGTTCATATGGGAACGCAAGTCCAAGTGTTTTTGGAAATAAAAAGTAAGTATGTACATTAATTTACCTACAATTCAGTTCATTAAACCTTGCGCTTAATTATAGTTAACGATGCACAAACAATCAGTGATGATAGCAATTTCCGCGTACGCAGTGAAGATTCAAGATTGGCCAGTGTGCCGCATGAATATGAAGTTATACCGGCGAATATCTTTAATCCCATCACAAAGACCTGGAGTGGCAACATTTCTATTGATGCACTTTTTCTTGGTTCCACTCGGATATATGTTCAACTTGTTGACCCACTTCCACCGACCAATACCGCACAACCTAATGAGGATAGGTTGCGTCTAACGATCGTACGAAGAATGCGCATCATTGATCATGTTTTTACTGGATCAGTTGCCCTTTTAGTTTCATTGTTGTATATTAATTTTGGCGCTGCGCTGGATTTAACCGTACTGCGCGGTTTGATTTCACGGCCCGTGGGACCAGTTATAGGATTCATGACGCAGTTCATTATAATGCCTGTCCTGAGTTATGTGCTAGGCTATTTAATCTTTCCCGACTCTGTTGAATTGCAACTGGGTCTTTTCTTTACTGGTGTCTCGCCCAGTGGTGGAGCATCGAATATTTGGGCTGTGATTTTGGGCGGAAATATAAACCTTTCAGTGTTGATGACGGCAATTAGTAATTTTGCAGCTTTTGGCATGATGCCGCTATGGCTATTCACACTGGGCAACGTGATCTTTGAACGTGGTGACATGAAGGTGCCATACACTAACATAGCCACATTTGCGGTGGCATTGGTGGTGCCATTAGCCATCGGTTTGGCCATACAAAAATGGTTGCCACGGGTAACGCGCATTTTAGTGCGTTTGTTAAAACCAATTTCTACGTGTTTAATCATATTCATTATTGTTTTTGCAATTGTTACGAATTTATATCTGTTCGAGCTATTTTCATGGCAGGTTTGTACTTCAATCTATCAGTGGTCTATTATAATTTCATACCTCTATACATATGCTTTATAATTATTAGATTGTAGTTGCTGGGTTGGCTTTACCCTGGTTGGGTTATATTTTGGCTTGGTTTGTGGCCAAAGCGCTGCGTCAGAATGCTGTGGATTCGCTTACCATCGCCATCGAGACAGGCATACAAAACACTGGAATTGCCATATTTCTATTGCGTTTCAGTTTACCACAACCACAAGCTGATTTAACTACAGTCATTCCAGTGGCAGTAGCCATTATGACACCGCTTCCACTTTTGGGCATATACATATACAAACGTTTTACAGAACGTGGCATTAAATATGGTGTCCCTGAAAATGAGTCGTTCCCTGATCAACACATTAGCTAGAATTATAGTGAAATTGTTATACAGTACAAGTATACAAGCAAGAAAAACAGGTAAAAAGCATCGCTCGATTGGGTCAAAAATCTCATATCTGTCTTCCAAAAATTTTATATAGATACTTCATTACTCTTTCATATTTTATGTTTACAATAATATTTATATGTATTCTCTGATATTAAGGCCTTCACATGCATGGTTTACTGAAACAGTGGTGGCCCCGATTTTAGCATATATTAAGTACTAAGTGCATTCCACAAATAAGCCAAAAATTTTAAAAAATTACTTTGATTGAGACCGAAACCCCAAAAGGCAATTCTAACCAAACTTGGTTTTGGTCCAAAGTTTATCCAAAATTAAAAATATTTAACTGAACAATAAAAACTATCTAGACTAGCATTTTACCCATGAACGCAATAAAAGATATATGAATTAATGGTTGCGTTCAGAAGACACAACTGTTGGCCAACGGAGGAGAGCAACCAATATTCAACATATTTATATTTTCGCGGATAGAGGGGGTAAACTGCTAAAATGTATAACATTTATATGATCGTTTTAAGAATAAATCGCTGGAATTCACCAATATTATTGCAGGTATCGCACAACATACAAAAAAATTATAATCTCGTCTGATCAGTTCTCTTCTAACAGACAGCACAAATGTGCTAAAAATGAAAAACAGTCTCAACTAAACTCAACTTAAGATGGAAAATATTTTATAATATATTTTTATATGTATATCGATTTAAGAATGGTCTTTCATTTGAGAATATCGACCCCTCGTAAGTGCTTTTTCACCACTTGTGGAAGATAAGATAATAACGCAATAAATTTCTATGAACAATATATAAAAATAAGTTTAAAAAAAAAAAAAATAAATAATTCCAAAAATATTTTTTTCTTATTAAAAATGACTTAAAACTCAATTTTACATATTCTTTATGTACATTTATTGCTTTTTTGTCGTCTCTTCCAAAAGTGGTGAAAAACTACACACGACGGATCAACGTATGACCATCGATACAGTCGTTTGAAGCAATGCTATAGTTTTTTCTTTAGCCCAAGAGATGAAATTTAAAATAAATAAATATAAAATTAAAAATATTTAAAAGCTGCAGTAAAATAAATCAGCTAATCTCGTTGTCACCAGTTTATATGCACATATTTATAATATAATTTGAATACATAAAAAAAATATTTGCAGTAAATGTGTTTTAATTTAGCATAAAAATTTAAAACTTATAGACTTTCTTAACTCCAGCTCTATTATTGAAAGTGGGTCGCATTGTATCAGAGCTGCACTACATTACGTTTTGGATTTCGTCCTTTGATTTTTAGTTAATTTGCCTCCCTGTGGAGGGCTTTAAATAAGAAAGGTTCCCATCAGATTCGTTCTTTCGCAGCGCTTGAATTACTTTCCAGTAGAGCACTCCCAGATGATTTTGTCCCTTCGGCGGTTTCTGTTGGCCTGTGAATGTCCCTTGAGTGCTCGTCTCACATCCATTTCCTTTTCATTATCTTTTTTGTTATCGACCATTGTTTTCACTTCACCCATAGCTCTATATTGGATATACTTTCTGATTGCATTTATAAGGAAAAGTTAGATTGGTAATGTTGGCTGGCGGTGTGGCCATTTGTTATCACTTGGTGGTTTTGCCATTGCTTACCCAGATGTGTACTTGTACATTTTTTTACAATTCATATCGATTGAGAATATAAGGTTATGAGAATTAACCACCAGATCAAGGCGGGAATCAAACCCCAACCTCTCGGGTGAAAATCTAGTGCACTACCCACTAGACTATTGAGGTCGTCACCTTAGTTTGACCTTACAACTAGGACTATTTAAATTCAATAAAAATGTGAAAAATCACATCAGGCTTAAATAGTCTACGTTTTCGATAACAGCACTTGTACTTCCCGTGCTGAAGTTGCAGCTTGTATCAATTAGCTTTATCTTAAAAACTTTCTTTTAGTTGCTTTTTTTTAGGTCAAATTGTGAGTTTCAGCGATAAGATCTTCGATCTTGTTTTGCGTGTCTAAACGTTGTGACGACATTAAGCAGATGTCGTCAGTATAGTCTTTTAGATTTTCGAGGGGAAAGTGAAGTACTAATGCTATGGTTGAAGCAATCGATGGACGACTGAAACAGGACAGGAGAAATGAAAGTTATTTCCAGTAACGAAATCGAACAAAGTAGAAAAATGATCAGCGGATCTAATACAGATTTTCGGTTGTTTTATTTTTATAAATCAAATGAACACAAAGTATTCATTAATATAAAAAATTAAAATAAATTAATTTTATTGTTCTAGTACATTAAAAATTAATATACTCACGAGTTAGTTAGACATTACATGACATTTTAACTAAGCGTTAGTTTGCTGTAATACTTTAATTAAACAGTAAATTGTTGGTGTGTCGAGATTAAGCTTTTTAAACTCATACAAATAACGCAGATAATTAACAGTACCGCTAAGATCAACCAAGTTTAACAAATTCGGTGTTAAATTATAAAAATTTACAACAGCAACTAAACAAGCCACGTCAAAATCGCATAAGCTCTCAATGACGCTGGCTTCAAAATTCTGTGCCGAAACAAAACGTCGCAAGTGGGGGCTAAGTCGTTTGAGTGTGGCTTCCATGAATACTTTAAACTTTTCCACATGTGACATAACCAACTCCTTGGAGAATAATATATGCTCCTGCCGATAGTTGCTGACATAAATATCGATCAATTTTATTTGCCACACGTCGTGGAATTTCGGCATAGTCTTGATGCGTAAAATGTGCTGAAAGGAAATGCAATTTACGATTTATTCAAAAGCTTAAAATATCTATGACTTACATCGTAGATTGCTAAATATATGGGCAACACATGCATTTTATCCTTAATTACAGCATTATAGAACAGCAATGTCAACTGCTGCTTGCGCCTCAATTCATCGTTGGTAATTTGTTCTGCGTCTAAGTGCAGGAATCGATCAGTGAATGCAATTACGAAAGGCTCACTTGAGAAACGTTCCAAGGTGCTGGGATCTATTTCCCAGCAACTATACTGTTCCGTAGTGAGCGTTTGTGCGAGTAAACTTTTTAAACGATCCGGGTCTTCGAGATGCGATAGGCAGCCAGAACGTTTCTTGATGTCAATGCAAGCGGAACTTTTCAAAGCTTTACTGAAATAAAATCATTTACACATAACATACGTATACTCGTAATTCTCGCTAGGTGGCTTACATTAACTGCTCCCAATTGCGTCCTTTCTCAAAGGATACCGGCCAATAGCTTGGATCATCAACGACAACTTTTTGCAGAGTATCCAATTCGGGTAGCATGCAAGGCGCCAACGGCAAGCGACGCAATTCTTTGCTGCCAATCTCAAGCACCGATATATTACAAAGACATAACTTCTTGGTATCAATGTCACGCGGTAGAAATAGGCGTGGCTCCACTGCCAAAACATACAAATGACGAAAAGCTTGAAGATGGTATCTGCGTGTGTGTAGTAATAAAATTATGTATTACAAAGGCTACTTCAACTATGGACTATTTCAAGTGTACCTATTATCATTACTATGGTTCGGATACTTAGGAAAGAGTGCACAAACTAAAGCAGCCACTGCTTCTGGGGTCTTTGCAATAGTAAAGCGTCCAGCGCCCAAAAACAGAAACCCCAACGACATGTGTATGGCCATGTGTGAACCATAAGTGACCTGAGAATGCTGGTGTCCAATACGTGAACGTAAGTAGCGAATAATACGTAATATCTCCAAGTCGCCGGAGCCAGCAAAAACCAAAGAAATCGCAACCAAAATTATCATCAGACTGGATTCGATTGTGGCACGTCCTGCAAATTCGCCTACATACTTTCCCGGGAAACTTAGGAATAGTTTTAATGTTCGGCGTAAGCATTTGAAGGCATCTGTATTTTCGCTGCCAGCATATTTAAGACCAATACAAAAAGCAGCGCCTGCGATTATGTTGCAATAGGCTTGTCTATAAAATTATGTTTAAAATTTATTCATATTCCCTCCCAAGCATCGCCACTCAACTCACGTTATAGCTTCATGATCAATATCATCCACATCGATGGTGGTGGCGCCACGTTCAGTATCGAATTTCAAATTTACTGGAAATTGACCAAATAACCAAGTTTCATCAGGTTCTATTTCAGACCACAAAATTAAACCACGTGCAATTGTGCGTAATAGCAACAGATCAGGACGTACCAAGTCTAATAGGTAGCGTGTATTGGGCGGATCCATCCATTCGGCAACAGCACGATTACTGGTATTAAAAAACATTAAGCCCAAAGCTAAAGTTGCACCTGGTGCTGTCACATCAATATTAACGTTGTCACCCTCACGTACTTGAAACGAGGGTAGCTTATACTTCTCCTTTTGCGACCCTGTAAGCGGGCGTTTAGTTCCGCCCACCATGTAGTAGTGCAAAGTGTCTGGAAGTTGTAGGTCGCGCAAGCCTGCAGGTGATTCACCTTGACCCAGTGTCACAAGACCTAGTGCTAGACCAGCTGTTAAGGCATACGATTCACGCTCAACGCTGTTCTCCATTTCAGGTCCCGGTGGTCGACCTGTGTATTGTGGCGTATTGTTTGAATCACAAATGAAAGAATAACAAAATTTTTGTTTTACAAATAATCTTACCAACTTCTTGCAACAACACTTCTGCAATATGCCGCTTCGCTGTTCCCTGATACAGCAAACCAATGCCCATCAGCGAAGCCACTTGAATATTCTGTGGAATATCCAACTCCAAGGCAGTTGCAGGTAATAAAGCTTCTATATGCACACTCAACAGTTTTGTTGTTGTGTTATCCATAGTCCCCCTATGCGTTGCCGAAATACCCAGCAGTAACCCAACACTAGTCATTTCGTCGCACTTCACCAAATACTCATAGATGCTCATGAACGAGAGGGTCTTGAGATGCCCATTCAAGCCCAGGGCCATTAGGAAACCAGCATGATCCGTGGAATTATCAACTTTGGGTTTATTATAGACAATCCAAGTGGAGTCAACATCGCGAGCATGTGGAGATATTTTCAAACCAGCAGCGACACCATTGTGAAAAGTAGGCCACAAATTCATGTTAGCGGGAAATTCAATTTGCTGCATTTCAATGGTGGCACCCTTAACAGGCTCCTTACCCGTGAGGCATAGTTTGGGAATTGGCATAGACTCAGTGGGCGTGGGCATTGAAGTGCGTAAAGTGAACATGCCGCGACCCATCGGAAGCGTCATTGTGCGCGTGCACAGTGCAAACAATTGCTTCTCCTGCTCCTCAATGAATTCATGATCTGAAGTACCCGGCGACTGTGCTATATCGATGAGCACAGGCTCCGAAGAAGTAAGCAGACGTCGCACTTCGGCAATGCGCATATCATCCGGAAAGCGCAGACTTAATAATTTCGTGTCCATATTGTCCATGCCATCATCGAGGGCAGCTTCCATTTGTGACAAACCATTCGTGGACGGAGGACATCGAGCTGAAAGTGAGTCTTCTGCGTCGAGATTGCCACTATTAGAATAATTGCTGGTCGAACTATTTTGTATGTTCGCGTGTTCAACTAATTCAGTACGTAATATAAGTTTGTATGTGGCAGGTGTGCAGCCAATGGGAGGCGAGAGGCGGGAGCACTCAAGCGACTCGGCTATTATGAGATGAAGTGCGACGGGCATGCGTTCAATATCGTTACGTGTCATATCTAAAACAAATTTACTATGAATCACTTGTTTAGTGTTGACAGAGTTTATAATTTACCCATATTGATGAGCATTTGTATTACTTGCTCCGAGCGAGGCACTGTTACCGATATAAAACGTTTTGGACGCTTTGGATAGTTCGATTGTACTGACTCTGAAAATTCCAAGGGTTTTATCCAATCTTTTATTTTCTGGAAACCATGCATTATAAGCGAAACCAACTGCAATGAAATGAGAAATTACGAAACATACATAATATTATAACATATGCACAACGAAACTACCTGCAGAACATTGCGACTCAAATCGTTGATGCCCTCTACATATGTATATTCGAGAACGGCATGCCCCTTGAGTATGTGCTCCAGTTGAGCATAGACGCTTGGAGCAGGTACTTGCAACAATTCCTTATGTGACATTTGTGCGCCATGTTGTTCGGTCAACAAACTACTCTTCTCTGTTATGTGTACTAATTGTGGGAAATCCAGGGCATAATGGAAGATATACGAGGATAATTGCATATCGATGGACAATTGATGTAGAAACTGAAAATCCAGAAAACTCAATAAAATCTAAATTCATTCGATCGAAAATTGGCGCCGAATACCTTTGCTAGATAAGGCATGTAATCATGCAAGCTCTCATCTAATTTGAAATCTTCATACAGTAAATGAAGACCATAAAAAATAGCAGGCATCGATTTGAATAAGCACGCATTTGTATCAATACTGTTGCTGGAACTGTTCGTTGGTTGTGTTGCTGGTTTTGGCGCCACCGTCACCTTATCATTTCCCTCCAGCACTGACAACATAAACTCCCAATCCTCATTTGTACCCTCTGTGATTTCATCATTTTTACGACGCTTTTTCGGCTCTTCCGCGCTAAATGAATTCGACGTGTTCACGTTGAAGTCATGCATGCTTGCTGCACAGCCCATCAGATCGTTTAATGTTGCCTTAAAAATTTCCCATTCTTGTTCGATGCTGTAATCACGCGATCCAGGAGGGTTTCGTGCACCGTACCAACGTGTTATCATTTGAATGAATTGATCTTTTTTGAGAATTTGCCGCAGTGCCGCAATGCAACGAGATACGAATTTAGATTCATTGATTAATGGCAAAGTGATACGATACATTTTGCCATTGGGATAAACCTGAGTTAGGCGGTTGCCAGCGGGATCACGTAGGCTCAGGCAGACGTTGCTAGTACTGCTATTCCTTAGAAATTAAATCATAAAATAAATCTCAAAATCCATCAAGCTTCGAATTTCAATTACCGATTGGCAAATTGCGGTTGCAAAGGATGTACTGGTGATAGTAAATGCAACTCATCTTCGAACGCGGTATCCATTTGCCTTAGGACTGTTGGTAAAAGACTGCTGCGCCTGCGTTTCATGTAAATATTCAAAAGGTATTCAATAAAATCGGAAATTCGCAACTAGAATCAGTCATACCTAGGAAATGAAGTATCCGGTGATTTCCCGGGCACACCACTTGATGTTGCCACATTTACATACACTGCAGCTCCTCCTCCACCACCTGCAACCCCCGCACCACTTGGCATTAGTGCGGGTGCAATGTGAACTTTGGCTACTAAAACGGTGCCTGTGTAAAGTATCAGAGAACCTGACGGATCTAAAACAGCTATCATTTTCATGCGCTGTTAATAAAAATGAAACGGTGTGAAAAATTTAAAATTAAAAAAAAAAATTAGGAAGGTATTTAATATGTTTAATATTTATCCAACTTCATGAACGTTTATATCAAAGCAACAACATTATATATTAAGGCAGGCAAATCCGTTTGTTTCGGAATCCGCCACGATTTCTCGTCAGTGATCTTAGCTATAGTACTTTTAGATTTTCAACATCCTATATAAATTACTGATACACAACCTCAATAAGTCCCATAAAAGCATCATTCAATCTCCAAATCGGTCTTGATTGAATTTCAGCTTGGTTAAAGAGTTGGCGACTGTAAGTTGGCGAAAGTAAATTAACCAACATAATATTTACTACCAGGAGATATACATGTCCCCAAATCAAATTAAACAATATTTCAATTCCTCAATCCGAAACTGCTAAAAACTTGAGCATTCATCTAGATAGACGACTAACGTGGAGAGCGCACATCTTTGCTAAAAGGAAAGTTCTAAGAATACTCTGCCCAAAGATTTCAATCCAAAACTCTAAGAATTCTGGTGAACGCTCCTTGATACGTAACGAATGCCCAAATTCATCATCACCTGAAAATCCCTCTGGTGAAGGACGAAAAAAAAAGATAGCTACAAAATATCGAGAACGCCTACAATCACACCCGAATGAACTAGCCACTCATCGCGAATCTTTTCAAGACTGAAAAGGAAAACACTGCTGCAGCTCGCATCATAGTTCCCACAACTCTAAAACTAATTTATTAGATAAGGTTATCCCGCAGGGAAAATACCTCTCTCAAGTTACTATCTTCCTTAATCTTCCGTTATATAAGCCAAATACTTATAAGATGTCGATTATATGTATTTAGACAGTATACAAAATAATAATAAAAATAAATAAAAAATATCTTCACTGAATAGAAATGATGAAAGACACTATCACAACCGTTTTATATACTTATTCAAATCAAAATACAATTTTCACCTTAAGACAAACTGCATCCTTAGCTGGTATTGTGTATGCCATTTTTGATATTTGTAAATCTGGTGTATCATAATTTGATAGACGCACTAATTGCAACTTACAAGTACGTAAAAGTAAGTAGCAGAGATAGGTTTGTCCTATTAAATCGGTGTGTATGAAGGCGCGTGAGGATTCTTCACAAAAGTCACGACTACTACAAATTGAAAAGATGAATTGTAAAACGACGAGAGACATGATGATGTCAAGTAAGCTTACTACCTTCCATAAGTGTTTTCGGTCCAAAGGTGATCCAAGCACAATTCCGGCACTATTGGTTTCGATGGCTGAGATTGACCCAATTTACGTATGTCCTGTACAGAAATTGAATGTTGCCCGATGGTGGATTGCAGACGATTTAATGGTGAAGCGGCTGCAGTACGACTGCAAAAATAAAGTAAGTACAAATTAAAGCTTTCGTATCCATGAAATTTAAATTTAATTTAAAATTTACTTAAGGTTTCCAAAGGCACCACTAATTGAATGTGCACTGTTGAGAAATTTGCTGATGTGTGTGGAATAATTCGTAGTGCCTAAACTGCTGCGTCCCAAGTTAGCAGTGCTATTCTTTGGGGTAGCTGAAATTTCAAATCAATGGAAATTAAACCTTTTTGCTTTTTTGTGAAACACTTTCAATTGCACCTCCTGTAAATCTCATTGAGTTCTGCATGAAACTGCAAGCTGCTGCACCACTAGTAATGCCACTCCCTACACCACCACTTCCACGATTCATCGACTGTTGATGTATTGTACCACTTAAGGCTGTATCATTTTGCGAGCCAACCAATTGTATTTCTTCTTCAGTAGCTTTGCGTAGTCGCGATATAAAATGTTTGCCAATTTTCTTATCATAGAGCAACAACAAATCTGTATCATCCGATGAATATATGATATTATAATCGGATTCAATAAGATACGATGTAACATTAGTAGCTGATTTATTTAAAACCGGACAAATCTCATCAAGCGGATGCGCTAACGAGAATAGTCGTGGCATTGAGATGGTATAATTCTGTATAATGGTGTTGGATGCGACCTTTTCGAGCAGTATGCCGAAACGTGTAGGCCACACATGCGACACGGGAAACTCAAGATTCGTTAGGAAATCCTCGCCGTTGCTACAATAGACCCGAAGTGCAGTTTTATCTAGAATTGAGAGAATAGTTTTTGCATAGAGTACAGAAATAAAGGGGAATCTTTTATACATACCAATTAAGCAAATTGAAGTTATGTCATCGCCTTCTTCCTCCTCATCTCCTGATTTGCCTCTTGATTTTTTGGCACTAATGAATGATTTATTACAGAAGAATGCAAATTTAATTGGGCTTTCGCATGTAAAACAAAGCCGTGGTAGTATGTTATGACCTTCCGCCATTCCTTGAAATGAAGAACATTCATATAAGCATATGTCGATTTTGTAGGCAATCTTTACCTCTTGTCCATACTGCCGTATACTTTTTTACATAAAGCTCCTCTTCAGAATTTACCAAATACTCGCACATGTAATCTCCATCAGGGGGTTTCGGCAGCGAAGGGTTTGACATCTCCGACTGTGGTGATTTCTGATTATCTGTTTTCTTTTGTTTGCCTTTGCTTTTAAATTGATTGAGCTTTAGTTTTTGATTGGTGGACATATGAGGACTACAATCCTGGTAGATTTCACGCACACTCCAAAATTCATTGTATTCCTCGGTGGTTGTTGCCGAAAGATTAACATTTTGCATGCGTTGTAGCAGTGCGTGCTCTGAGGGTAAAAGCGATTGTTGATTGGTTTCTAATGGCCCTGGATGCTCTTCAACCGCCTGACGACCTCGCGGAATGAATTCCTGTAATCAAAAGAATCAAAAACCTATTAGTTTAGGTGAAACTCTTTGTTTGTATTAGTGATTAAGCTACCAAGGGTTCTGAGGCGGCAATCATATCTTCACTAGTTTCCAGATTTGCCAAATTTGCCTTTTGAAAACGAAGGAAAAATTTAATTTCACCGGCACTAAAAAATAAAACAAAAAATATTTGCTTGATTAAAAAGTTCTGTTCGTTTTTACTTTTTGCATATTTTGGCGCATCAGAAATATTTCAGTATTGCCAAACTTGCTTTAAACGGTACTGTCACTTTTAGCCGCCTATTTAAAGTGGGAACAGAATGTGAAGCTGAAATGTGGAGTAACTGAAGGGCTTTAATCTGTCAAAAGTAAAATGTATGTATTTTATATAAGTTTGGTTACAATGTGAAGTTATCGCTGTCGCTGAAGTTGAAACGTAAAGTAAGAACTTTTCAACTTTGTCGCGCTTCAAGCATTACAGTTGATTGTCAAAATAAAAACGGTGGAAGAATGCACTAAATTATTTAAGGAGCTTGTAAAAAATTAATTGGTTTGCAATTTAAAGCACTCTGAATTCAAAAATGTTGAGAAAAATATAATTGTGTTTCCAATTACAATAAACGTAAGCTTCAGAGTTGTACATTCATTTTTCTTTGTCGTGCTTCGTCGTTTGCCATGCTACATTCTCTCCTTCAGTTGCGTACTTCACGATTCACATTCTGTTCCAAGCTCGATTCTACTAAACGTGAGTTAAGTAATGTATCGATAGTCGCTGCGTCATCGTCAATTTTGTTTTGTTCGCGCTCAAAGCATTTACATGAGGTTGGAAATCGCACAAACAGCCACTCGCTATTTTTTTGGCATTTGTTTACAATAGAACCCGTCCTCTTCTTTTGTTCGCAAGTGCACGTATTTTCCTTCAGTGAAAAATAAAAACAAATGAAGGTTTATGCGGCTTACAAGGCTTTTACACGTTTGATGAAGGCCCTTAGTATCCAGATATTGATTGGAAACCGTTCGCTTTCCATAATTTTGTATGGGTATAAACAAAATTACTTTCAGTTTTATAATTTGAATTTGTTTTAGCGTCTAGCTATAATTCATAGCAATAATCATGTTCATGTCAGAGCAACTGATGGCTGTCGAATATGAAGTGGGCAAATTATATTTAGGCATTTCATTTTACAAAATGCTTTGAACAATATACAACTAATATGCGTTAAATTTGTTTCCTATTACCTCTCACGGTTTGCTTTTCAAATCTGTTTTTTATATTTTTATAATTTTATAAACAATAATATGGGCATTTTAAGTATATGGACCTTATTATAACAATAACTTTTGCAAATATTTGTTTTTTTTTTTTTTGAATTTCTATTTTTTTTTAAATATTTTGAGAATAATATGAGAAATAAAATTTGGCAGCTAATGCCAATTTAATATAATAGTGTCACTGTCTTAATACACTTTATTTACAATAGTATATCGAATGTCATTTCTGCTTGGTGAATTTCAAAGCGTTTAATATAAAAATTTGATCTGTAAGGTATACTCATTATTGGCTTTCGACCGTCGCAATAGTGAAAGTTTTATAGATCCATATGCATTAAAATTGTTGTACACTTTTTTAGTTCATTCGAGGTTGAAATATGCTTCCTTTATTTGGAAACCATTTTATACCTCCCACACTCTACTAATTGAACAAATTCAGAAATCATTTGTAAGATTTGTGTGAAGTCCCTTCATACAAAGCTCGTTGTGATCTCATAAGCTTAAAATCTTTGGAGAGTAGGAGATCAGTCATATCTGTTTTACATATTTGAGATATTGTAATGGGTAGGGATAACTGTTCAGATCTCCAATTAATTTGTTTCAATGTACCTATTAGATCACTGCGACACTTTGATTTCTTTCACTTAGATATTTGTCGTACAAATTATGCTTTTAATTCACCAATAAATCGAGCCTGTCGTTTATATAACTCTTTATCAATGAAGGATAACATTTATATTGATAGTTCAAAGCAAGTACTGAAGTCAATTTTAAATAATTTGTTATAATTATATATTTTAAATAATCTGAATCTAAAATAAAAAAGAATTTAAAAAGCATTTTCATATATTTTAGATAAAAAAGTAAATTTTTTCAATTGTAATTTGCACATTTACACAAATGTTTTTTTATTAATTTATTTTTTTATTTCTTTCATATCCTAGTAAATTTCACTAAGAATAAAACTAAATGTTTTATGTTTTGGTAATAAATTGGGAGCTTAATTTTTCGCAGCAATTCAATTCTTCGATAAAGGGGTATCACGAATGTGAAAGGACACTTAACTCAATTTAATTTTAGAGCTCATAAAAATAATTTGTGTACACCTAAAACATTTAAAAAATTATCCTCAAAATGTGTTGTAGCAGGGTTGTCGTTTTGAAATTTTTTTTTAAAGTGAAATTCTTAAAAAATCGAAGTTATTTTCAAAAAAGGGAAGTATTTTTTGATGTGTAGTAAGAAATTGACAGATTTTCAAAATTGGTCTGGTTTTATGTGATTAGTTTGCGGAAAAAACTTTTGGTGGAGCGCTACTGTGTGGCAGACTCAATAAAAGTCCGACAAAACTTTTTGAATGAGGGTACATAATTTGTTTTAGGCAATTTTTCAAGCCAAAAACAAAATGGCAGAATTCTTCGAAACTCTTGCCTTTTTCCATAAAATCATTTAGAAATAAAATCCTCGACTCGCCTTCTAAATCGTCTACCTCTTCATTTTCAACCAAATTCTAATAAATTATATGACAGTTCGTCATCAGTGTTGCTACATAGGTATTTACATAAGCACAAAAGGTCTCAGAATGTCCTAGGTTGTATGCTAAATGGTATCTTTTTACTTTTTATAGGGGATATAAATTCAAACACACCGATTTGGATACAGTAGCAGAATATTACAGAGATGAGCATATTTAGATTTTTTTTTATCGTTTTTAGTCTTTCATTAAAACTGGGAAACCGAAGTGTTTTTATGAAAGAGGAAGTGTCGAGCTTGAAAGTGAAGAGAAAAAGTTCAATTTAACTGACGGCGACATCACTGTGTTGTACTTAGGGATGAGCAAATCGATTTCGACTTTAAATTTTTTAGCTCAAAATTTCAACTTTTTATGATCGACTATGAACTCCCAATCTTGATCGAAAGTCGACTTTTACTTTCGACTTTTAGTACAAAATTTTTTTATAACTGCCAATTCAGTTCACACATTTATTTTAAATTTTACAAAATTTATCCAAATGTGGATTTGTATTACATGCATGTGCAGTTTTATGTACTAGTAATTTGTGACATTTTATTTCAAAATTAATAGTTCTAAAATAGTTTTCTTCCTGTTTAGTCTATTGTGTAATATTATACTTCACACATCCATAGGCTATTCCATTTACTCGCAAAAAATTCGCATATGAAGACGAATAATATCAAATAATACAGTCGTAAAAAGACGATGAACGTAACAGGGGGAGAGGAGAGGGGTCGAGGGGGAGGTAGCCGTGACTCATAAAAAAAAACGGTTTTGTACCGCAGTGGTATGTATAAATATTCAAACAAGTTGCTGGTTGCACAGGTCATATAAACTGTATGCCATTTAAAACCATTTACTTTAAATTACTTATTTTATATTCCATTCAATAATACACATACATAAGTAACTCATATCAAAATTCTTTGGTTTCGTTTTTTTTTATTCCATGCAACAAAAATTCGAAAAAAGTCGATTAACCGTTTTTCATGAACTTAAAAAGTCGATTAATCGACTTTGAATTTCTGATCAATCCAAAAGTCGAAAATCGATTTTTTTTTCCATTTACTCATCCCTAGTTGTACTGTTCTAGTTTTCTCTTTAAGCTCTGAAAACAAGAGAGTATCATTAGAGCATTATGGGAACCACGCAATTTCTTCTATCTCCAACAGAGTTGCCACGGCCTAAAAAATTTTGTAATCAAATTCTTCTAAAAATGTTAACAATTTGAAAAATAAGTAAACAAACATATCGTCGTCGTTCTGGCAGAATTCACTAAGTCCATTTTTATAATTTCTGAGATAAAGTCAGTTTATGCAGTACATGGTGCTCTACGCAAACTGGCAAAAATTAAAAAGTTAACAGATTGATTCACACATTAGTGTACGTTTTAACTGCATCATCAAAAATTTAATTTATTATGTCATTCGTATTATAGAAGCTAATTAATATGGATTAAACTAAAAAAATTAGTTTGGACTTAGTGATTTTTGCTTGAACGATGACGATATATAGTAGTAATAAGTCAAGGAATGCATATATAGGGGAGATTTAAAAAATGTTGTCCCGTGTTTTAATCCCATGCGGAGCCAATAAATTTTTTTTTTTTTTAAACCAGTTAAATATTTGTTTAAACTTTCTTGGCTCCACATGGAAGCCTAATGTAATTACAACAACAAACGATTCCATTATTTACTTATGTAGTGATAATTGCTTGGTTCTAATGCAAAAATTTTGTATTTGCATTATTTTGGGAAATATGTACCTAGTAGGTAATTATAATGTTCTAGAACCCTTCATAATTTTTAACAAGACACATTTTCTCCAAAAACAGTATAATAGTTTTTTTAAACGTTTTTTTTTTTATCTGCCATTTATGGAAAAACGGGGTTTTAAAATCCCATTTTCTGGAGGAAGGGTAAGAGTTGGAGGAAAAGTGTATATTGTTTATATCTTTGGGCTTAACAACTTTGCATCAGATATAAAATTCATACCTTCTGAAATAAACAACGACTTCAGGTCATTGTGGGAGAGCTAGATGTGATGGAGAAAAACTGTGTACGCAGTCGTGATCAGCAGCCCCAAATTACTATATAGCCTTTGAAAAATCTCTCGAAAATTTGGTCGAGAATTTGTGGCCCTGTGTAATTTTGGTACTACTTATATTTTTCATTCGATAACTTACAGTGATGCATGAACATAATTAGTGCTACCTATGCTTATCGAATAAAAAAAACGAAATAAAGTAATACAAAATTTATGCCAATATATCAAAATTTTCTTACAAATTTTAGTTCAAATTAAATTAAAAAAAAAAAAATAAACAAAATGAGAAAAAAGTACACGTGTGCACAACCGTGAAAAAAGTAACCGAATTGCTTACAAATAAGCAAAACGGCAACCCTGATCTCCAAGTCTGGCAGCTCCATTCATCAACAAATACGAATAATGTAACCAAAACAAACTTATTGAAATTCTTATCATTATTTTTTATTTTTGCTTTTACTTTTGAGTTTCGCGTGTGTATGTTTTTGTTTTTTCTTTTGGTTAGTATTCTCGGCAGTGTTGCATTTTTAGAACCACTGAAGTATCGCAGCCCGAAGTAAAAAATAGTAGCTAACAACAATGAAAATTATTTGTACAACTATGAATAAAGGAAATAAGAATCAATCACAGTTAACAGGCGAATGTCAAATAAGTGACATCAGGGAAAATTATTTATACGGGTATAAGCAAACAATTATACAAAAAGGTGTTTTCTGTTTCAATGAATCAGAAAAAAGCATGATTAACAAGAACGATACTTGGTCAAAAAAAAGTGTATACGCATCGAATTAAGTAAATAGAAAAAAAAAGCAGCAGCCGTCAACAATTGCAAACTTTTTTGTGTCATAACATTTAATAGAAGATCAAACGAAACTTTTCCGGAGATTTTATGAAAGGAAAGGTTGAGTGTAGTGCGAATTCGGAAGCGCAAAAAGAGTATTTTGTAGATGACTCAAGGTCATAAGGTACTAGTGCGTCGCGTCACACCGGAAGTTCAAAGCATCCTCTTCATAGAACACCCACAATTTACGCAGACCTACTGCCCAGGTCGCTGTCGTTGCAGCAATCAGTTCTAAGTATTGATTTGTGCTGAACCGCCGTCTGCCCATCATCGTCAATCTATTAACAGACAGTGGAAAAGAGGCAGAGCAAAAATTTAACCAAACAGTTCTAATGATGAGAAAAAAAGCAGTATGTTCAATTGACGTAATTGCTATTAGACATATTTAACTAATATATATACATACTACATTCATTTATCATATACGATACGAGTGCACGATACGCAAATGCTAAAAATGTTGAAAATTATAAAATATTCAAACTGAAAGAAAAGTTTAAAACAACAATCACGCCCGCGCACCCACCACACACGGTCGTACACATACGTTTTTCATTCATTTTTGAAAATAAATATGACCATACGACGCCCGCTTTTTCCCATCGATCCATTGCCGCAGTCATCGTCATCAGCGCTATCAATACTAACAAATGCAAAAGCGCGGGGGAACGCCACCAAACGTGCCACTTTGCTGGCCACGAGAGCGCTGCGCATACTGCAACTTAACTGGAAAATAATCACTTCCGCTTTGGCGGTGGTGCTATTGGCCATCATCTGGTATTATCCGACATTCTTCTTCTTTCTGCTATTTGTTGTTTATTCGCTGTTTTTAGTGCTTGCGGGTAAGTTAAACGCCCTTTTCAACTTTTCAATGAGCATTGCCCTTTTGTCTCTGTGATTAAATATTTTTTCTTGATTATTATCTTTGTTGTTGTTTTCTTATATGATATTGTGCTCAAGTTCTTATCAAAATTATCAGCGTTTGTACGCTTTTTAATTATTTAAATATGTATTCAAAAAAAAAAAAAAATATTTATTATATTTAATTAAATTTCGTCTTAAATTGTTTATCTCAATTTAATTTATCTGTTTGGTTTTTTATTTGTTTTGCAGCTATCGCCGGTACTGTGTACATACATTACATCTTCACCAGTAATGAACCACCTAAGCCAAATCGAAAACCTTCGAATATTTTATACAATGCCACAAAGTAAGAAAACCAAAAATTGATAATGCCTATAAGTTTTCGACTTTGGACATTGCATTAGAAGTATACATGTATATATTTACCGAGAATCAAGTATTCGGCAAGTGCAATATGACTATGAGCATTTCCTAAAGCAATGACAGTTTGAATTTACCTCTACGGGAGTTTCATCGGTCAATCAATCTGCCACAAAAGGCGCTTAATTAAACAATGCTATTGGCAGGGAATATCACTAAAAGAATGCTGTCTGTCAGGAGTTAGGTCCAAAGAATTTGCTTTCAAAAACTAGCATTTCAACAAGAATGCCACTACACCGATAGAAATCGGTGTATTACTACTTTAAGTTGACGAACGTTTATTCACGAACAGAGCCGGAAGCCGAGAATAGAGTCTTGCAAGAACTTTTGATCATTTGTAAAAATATATTAACATCCCTTCATTTCACAAATCCAGACAAATGGTTTGTATTGATGGGGCTATCCCCTGCTTATAAAAAAAACCCGGCTCTAAATCTAGAAAAACTTAATGCCATAATATAGGTATATGCTTCATAAACAGACATTTCACTCGAAACTTGAGCCTCAAATATACTATACACATTGTACTAAAACTATGAGCTCAAATTACATTATTTTATGTTTATTTTTTTGCAGAAGCAGCATTTTCGATTTGCCAAACCCCATTAAAAATGCATCAAATTTACCATTGGTATTTGGAAAAACTGTTGATTTGCAACTGCAACAAATTATCGAATATGTATTACGTGATTTTATGACACCATGGCTGGGGTAATAAAATAACAGTTGTCTATTATTAATTTATTTAATATATATATTTCTATTTTTCATTATATTTAGTTATGTTGTCACCAAACCGAAATTAATTAATGATATTGTGCGAGAAGATCTGTGGAATGCAATACAAAAGATACATGATCGTGGCATAAAAATTGATGCCGCAAAAATTATCGCAGTTGATATGGTGAATCGAGTGACAGTGCATCTGGAGAAGATACGCATTGCTGAGGCGAGAGCGTAAGTGTAGTTGCTGAAATTTACTTTTTGTCAATCAATCAAATAACCAAAAAAATTTTATCTATTTCAGCGCTGAAACTTCAAGTGCGCCAGTATTTTCTACAAATTCCTATCTTGTTGATGAAGATAAAGAAATGGAATTTCTACGTAAACTTTCTGAGATAATGGTGATATTATTGCTGCCTCGTGGTTACTCATTGCCGCCGTTGAAAGTTTTGCTGAGCGAAATTTTATCATATAAAAGTAAACAAAATTTTAGGATTTTTATCGTAGTTTTCTTAGTATTCCAATTAAGATTTAAGTTGATTTAATGTTGATTTGCGATTTAATTTTTATAAATTTAATTAGATTTTTTTATTTGAATATGTATGGTGATTAGTTTCAGTTTGGTTTTTGATTCGATATTTTATTTGATTAATTTTTGATTTGACTAATTTTTTTATTTTTTTTTGTTTGATTTATCAACGTCTAATCAAATCTTTTATTTTTTTCTTAAAGTATTTTTTCCTATGATTAAAATGTTAACCTCACCGGATTATATCAATCAAAAAATAGTACAAAATATTGAAACCCGCTTAGCTGCTGCTGCCATTAGTAAACGTAGCTACGAGTACGCTGCGAGCTTTGAAGATTTCTTAAAGATAATTAATAATGCTGGAAATTTGGAAGAACTATCGTTGATACGTAAAAGCATCGTCAACGATTTGATGCATGCCACAACAATGCAGAATTTACAACGTGCCAAAGGACTTGATCCTGATACCGATGATCATTGTCTCTCGAAATCCGAAATGTCAGCTGCTGTGCGGCTGAAACGCTACGTGCAGCAATTGACATTTGCGAAGGTGCAATGCGAAAAGAATTTATCGAAATATGGCTGGAACGGGAATTACTCAAGTGATGTGGTAAGAGGAAAGGATGGCAATGTAGAATTAAAAACTGATTTGAATTTTGTGTTCTCGGCAGGACTTGACGCTAACTGAAATACTCAACACTGCAGTGGGTCGTCGTTATTTCACGCTTTTCCTGGAGCCGCTAAAAGCGAGCGCGTTAGTCGGTTTCTATTTAGCTGTCGAAGAAATGAAACACGCTCACAAATCCGCGTGGCATCAGTTGGGCACAGAGATTTTTTATACTTACATACGTGTACCGAAACCTGAAATACAAATAGATAAACATGAACGCAAGCTAATTGAAACATTTTTAATTGGCGATGCCGGCCCAGATATATTCTATGGCATTCAGAAGAATATACTGAAAATGCTCGAAGAGAAATACTATCCACCATTTGTGTTGAGCGAACAGTATCGCCTGCTGAAAGAGGCACTCAATGCTGACGACTTCAAAGACCCCACCTTACTGTTGCGTACACTCGCCGACAGTCACGAAGATGGCCACACAGCTGGCGGAGATGGTGTCGACGGGTGCTCTACTAGTACTGGCGCCATGGATGTGGCAGCGCATACGTCGTATGCGCGTAAGAAACTCGAACAAATACAAGAACGTATCGATAAGAAAAACCAAGCATTGGACGCTTTGAAATGTTCAGTGAAACCAGAATCGAAAGTACTGCAAATATTGGAAAAAGAAATGGAGTGGCTAAAGAGCGAAAAGCGACAAACCGAGGCGCATTTGAAGCGCACAGATGCATGGACCGAACATTTGGGCAAATGGAAAGCGAGCATACAAAGTGTGGAGGTATGAGGAGGAGAAGTGGTTGATTTATGTCTAAAAATTACATACTAATTGGCAAAGTTTCAGATTTCTGACGAAAAAGAGTCATTGCAATTTATGATTTTGGTGCATGTGGATGAAGATATAAATGCTCCGGTAAAGAAAGCTGGTGCCGGTGCCAGTGGAAGTGTTCATACACATGTGCGGCCTGGCACCATTTCAAGCGGTTGGGTCGTACTGCGCTCGTTGAATCAAGTGCATGTGAGCATCAGTTTAGAATCAATTATTGTGACTGTGTAAAACATAAAAGCTTTTTCCTTGCAGGATCTGCAACGTAAATTGCGTCACGTGAATGCGAATCTAAAATCTCTTGATTTGCCAACAAATTTCAAACTTTTCTTTCTGAAAAATGACAAACATGCGCTAGACAAAGCCAAAGGCCAAATACAAAAATTTCTCAATGTAAGTTGAAACTACAGAAAATTTAAAAAAATATGGGTACATTCTTCCTCGTCTTTTTTGCAGTTTATACTCGATGACGACCGCTTGAATGGCAGTGAAGCAATCTATTCATTCCTCAGTCCCAGCTCAGATCATTTGAAGCAAGCATTACCCTCGCCGAAGAAGTCGAAATTCTCACTATCGACGCTGTTTAAAAGCGACGCTACCAAAATGAACGAAGCTAACAAAGCGGCAGATCCTTTTTGGGGTTTGCATCGCGATGAAGAAGAAAATATTTCAACATATTTGGAGGGTGGTGATATGCCAGGCGATTCTAAATTACTGGTCGACTTCGATAGTAAAGATTCAATTGCTGAACCGTTGTATGCTTTGATGGGAGAGATATTCGATATGGGTGGAGTTTTTAAATGGTTGCGAAAGAGTATAATTTCATTTGTGCAAATCACTTATGGCCGGACAATAAATAGGTAAGTTGTGAGCGTTGTGCAGTTGATGCATGAATGATAACCATAGTAAACTTGATTTTATCTCAAGGCAAATACGTGAATCGGTGGCATATCTATTCGAGGAATCAATGCTGCATCATTACTTCTCAGCCATATTAAAATCATTTTGGCCCGGTGGAGTACTCGCATCAGCGTATCCAGTGCGATCGGATGATATGAAAGAGATGACAACGAATGCTGCAAAAGCATTGCTCATGGATAATATACCTGAAGTGTTGTGCAATCTGGTTGGTGCACAAGCTTCGAAGCATGGTATATTGAAAGTGTTTGATGCACTACAAAATCCCATCTATAATAAGCAATTGTTTTATGTGAGTAAACGAATTTCTTAAAATTACGTTTCACGTTTATGCATTATGCAATATGTTTAAATTTTCCAGGAATTGGTTGAAATTCTTATGGTTGAATTTTTCCCCGAAATACGGCAGCTCAAAGTGACCGCTAATGGTACTACAATTAAATTGAATGCTCCACTAGGAACTGGAGCAGGGGCAACAACAACAATCAACAGTGCAACGACGTCAGCAACAGCAACAGGTGGAGGGGGAGGTGGAGGAGGAGGAGGTGGAAGTGGAGGGCCAACAACAAATTCATCATCAACATCATCGTCTGGTTTGTCCAGCAATCAACATCACCTTAGTAGCAGTAATCATAATCATCAGCATCATTCTAATGCGTATCATACAAGTGGAAAATAAACTTATTGTCATTTTATTTGTAGTTGAATTGATTTGTTTTTAGTTGCAATTTTCGAATAATGTTATAATTTGTTTATACACAGTCATGTGGATTCGTGTATTTTTAGTGATTGACGATTTCTCACAATCAGATGGTGTTAATTTTATTGGGTCAGTATTAATTTAAATGAAATTTTATTAATAAAATATCCTTTTATTGCGTTGTAATAGAAAAACCACAAACATTCCAAAGATTTGTTACATTGTTTTATGTATGTCTAGAAAAATATGTTATATTCTCACTCTTAGTACAATAAAAATATATGTGTATGGATCTGTTATCATTCAAATGGTACATGGTGCATATATTCAAATGTGAAAACAAGCTTAATTATGTGTGCAAGTGTTTATAAATATATGTGTAAATGCATACGTATTACATATCTCCTATATGTATATATAAAGGTATGTACTTTTAAATAGCCACCTATATAGAAAGTGTTACAATAGCAAAAAATGGTTCTTGTGGTCGCAATGAAACAAAACTATATTAAACATTATATGTATGTATGTATATGTACTCGTAAAAAATTATATATAAATATATTCATTGTAAATAAAACTATTTATGTAAAATTTTAAAAAATTGTATATTTTCTATATTTTTAAAATCAATTTCCATTCATACAAAATTCACTTATACTTAGCTAGTGATATTGTTCTTTACATTATGCACTTGTATAAAAAAGAAAACATCCACTTAAAGAATCTTCAGTTTCTTTATTCCTTTCTACTTATCTGAATCGACGCCAGTATCTATAAAGTCATTAACAATACGCATTGCCTTTTTAGGTATTAGGCGGCCAATTTTATCCATATACAAATAGTGACGTGGAATGCTAGCCTCTTCCAAGCTAGTGCGTTGTGCATTAATGATTGAAGCTGCAGCTTCCTTAGGGTTAATTAATTTGAAAAGTTTCGGGAAACGGTAACGTGGTTTCTTGCAGAGTCCTGTATCAACCATGTATGGATAGATGGTAGTAAATTTGATCTAAAATATAACACGAGAAGATAAATGCTTAGCACGAGTATTCCATAAAATCGAGATTTGAATGGTTAGGCCACTTACATTATTGTGTGGATTATTGCGACGCAATTCTTCAGCCAGTGATTGCATTACACCACGTACAGCGAATTTCGTGCCGCAATATGGCACTAAATTTGGCAAACCAAAAAGACCGGCACAGGAAGAGAGCGCCACGATGTGACCTTGATTGCGTTCAATCATTTCCGGAAGGAAGGCTTGCAAGATCTGGAAAGCATGAAGGTAAGGAAAATTAATGAAAAGCAGTTATTGGAAGTATGTACACATATACAAAATAGTCAATGATTCATAAAAACATTTTTGCTTATATCGAAGAAAAAAGAACGTTAGAGTTTCTTTCTAAATCTTTTTTATCTACATATCGCTGCCTTAATTTGCTAAGACCCTAACATCAAAATTTTCAATATCGAGTTTTTGATGGATTGTAATATAGCTTGCCCACTTTTGTCTGTGCCAAAAATTTAAGAGACCTGCACCGAAAACTTACGATCTTTTCTTTTAGTTTCAATTGAAAATTCTCGAAGCAGTACTTTAAATAACAAAATGTTTTTTGCTTCTATTGTAAAATTTGAAAAATGCGTGTTAGGCAGCGATATATATACAAAAAACAAAGTTTCGTCTCAGTTGTAATTATTCAGTCAAAACCATTGAAGAAAATTACGAGAGTTCATCTTTTCAATAGGGGTTATTCTGGTTTGCATTTCAATTTACTGAATTTTCTTAGAGTAAGGGAAAAGCCCAAAGGTTGGGTAGGGTTTTGTTTTTGGACCATTAACCACGTAAAAACAGAACCAATATTCACTTGATGAATGAAATATATAGACTCAGAAACTACTGAACAGATTGAACTCAAATTTGCAGGCTATTTAGTTTTGATATCAGAATTATTTGTCATTCCCGACTACAAGTGGGCGCTGCACCTTCCATGCTTCATACTAATGGGTTATATCTTCGGAACCAATGTCAACAGGGATTTTTTTTCTTTACTCAAACTTCAGCAGTGTCAGTTCTTCAGTCCGCGAAGGGGACCAGAGCAGCTAGTATAAAATATAAATAAAAATTAAAAATAACTTTCGGGCCAACTAAATAAAAATTATATGCACATCCAGTATCTGTCAACAAAGTTTATTTTAATGTATTATACTAAGTTTTTTATAAAACTGCATACGTATCAGTATCCAAAAATTATTTTAATCAATTTTTCTTCTATCTTCTAGTGAGTAGCTGTTGCAAAATTTGTCAAATTTCGTATTTTGTAATTCTCCGACGTAAAGTCTTTTTGAAATTGCAGTTCTAGTAATAGTGGAAAACTACCATACACAAATTGAGGTAAGTAAATAGAAAAAATTAAGGACAAACGAATGGCAAAGTAATGTAACTACTTACTTTTTTGGCCATATATATTTGTGCATATCAAAACTGAAAACGTCTCTGAAAAGACTTAGTGACTTACCCAGAAATGTGCCAATACATTGATTTCAAATGTATTTCTAATCTCAGTTTCTGTATGCTGCAACAATGGGTGGCATGGCATAATGCCAGCATTATTTACAATAACACTAATGAAGCCATGCTCCTTTTTGTTCTTCTCAGCCAGTTCAATAATCTCATTGCGGTTCATAACATTGCAGCTGCATAGTAAAGAAATTTAAGTTTATTATATTAACATAAAAAAAAATGATAAAAATATGTAAATCATTTAAAATTTGTTTTAGCACTTACCTATAGGCGAATGCTTTTCCGCCCGCAGCCTTGATCTCCTTCACCGTTTGTAAGTTATTCTTCTCATTTATGTCCCAGCAGATGACTTTAGCGCCTAATGCACCATACTGCAATGCCGTCTCCTTGCCAATTCCATGCCCAGTACCGGTAATGAGCACTGATTCACCACGTACATTAATCTCCTCTTTGAAGAAAAATGTCTTCACGAGTGCTTCTAAACAGGCAAACCAGAATTTTACATGTAAAATTATGATATCAACAACCAGTACGATACAGTTGTAGATGTCATTGTTCATGTTACTTGATATCGTTGTGCTAAAGGTAAAAAAAAAATTATGCAATTAAATTAATTATAAATGATCTTTATGTAAAAACTAGTTGGCCTTTAATCTCAATTAACATTTCTAATATTTTATTAGGTCCAATACTTATTAAAATAATCAGGAATAATCTCAATCAACATTCTTCCTTTATCACAAGCGATAGCAATAGTTTTTTTTATAAATTATTTGATATTTCCTAGTACAAAGAAAATTAGTGTAAATAGTACCTAGTATATAATTTGTTGAATATTATGTAAAACAACAAAATTAAATTGCAATCGCTTTTAACATAACCTAAAAATATTTTTACGTCTACGCAAATCCAACAATCATACTCTGTTTATTTAAAAGCAGTTTAAGAAACATATATCTATTGCAGGAATTGAAATTGAAGTCTATCTTACTACTCCAAAATAATATATATTTCTTTTGTTCAAACTAAAATTAAATAAAAAAATTACTTATATATTTAAAAACAAAATGCTGAGATACGCGCTCACAAAAATTAAAGTTTTAAGAAATTTCGAAATTTCTGGCGTTCTTTGTTTCAACCCACGTGTTTTGCAAGAATCCTTTGAAGAATTTTTCCATTCCGAAGCAGAAAGAATGTGTAATACTTTTTTTTTTGATGAGACCCATACGAATATAAATGGAAAATATTTTTTTTGTTTTTAATATCTTAGCCGGATTTTTAAAATTACTGAATGCTATTTATTTATGGCAATCGGAGAAAACGTAATTACATTTTAAATGTCAAAATTTGGATCAACATTTTCGAAACAAAAAATGGCATTTAAAAAAAAATCTAGTTCGAATGGAGCAATAATTATGTGATTAGTAAAATTTTGTTGATGTGAGTGTAAAAGTGGAGATTCGTAACAATACCGAGCTGATAACACTAAATATTGACATAAATTATCACATATCATAGATCTATATACATTAAGGTGCCGCAAGTCCCATTAAAAAAAAAATGGTGCTATGTCTTCTTAAAAATTAATCTTGATTTATTTTGAGTAAAATGATTCCAAAATATTTCAGCTTAAGCTGTAAGCTGCTGTGAGCCAGAATGTTTTGAATAACTATGTTATGATAAATTTTAATAGTTATATTTTGTATAGGTAAGCCAATCACATATACTAAGTGAAAGGTCGTAAATAATATAAATATATATCAATTAGGTTTTGTATCATTATATTACGAAAAATTTGCTCAATGACTCTACATAATAAGTTTTTAAGTCTTTTTCCCCCCGATCTTCGTCCCCAAGGCATTATTAGAAAGAAGTCAACTGTTATTATTCTATTATTTGGAAATTTTCCAACAATAAACCAATTTTACTTTTTAGTAGGTGTGGCACCAACTGTTGTTTCACGAGGCACCTTAATGTACATAACCTAGCACAAACGAACCAATTCTCGGCTGTAGTAATGTGTTTCAGCTAAGCAGTATTTTCTTAATCTTTTTAGGAGGTTATAAAAATGCCCACGTAGAGGTGGAAAATTTCTTCTATTTTTTTATTCTATCCTCAACGTTTCCAGAACGTTTGTAATTTATTTAATATATTTAGAGGTTTACTACTGCAAATATTTGTCAGAGCGCAGACAAGATCATTAATTGAAACACAACGAATGTAATTAAAACTGCATTAACTTCAAAAATTAACTTCAAAGCGGTATTTTTTATACATTTATTTATTTTTAAATTTACTGACCCCATTTAAAGATGTCGGTATGTCCGACAGCTTGTCGATCTTACTTACAGTGTTTTGTTGTATGAATATGTACGTGTTTCTTTATGTACTGAACAAAAATTATAATCCCATGCATGCAAGTACATAGAACGCACTTAAATACAGATCATAGATATTTTTTATAATTTTGAACTTTGTACAGTTTTTTTTTTTTTAATGATTATGATAAATTTATTCAACATTGCACGCAACTCTAAATGATTACATTTGAGCATAGCTGAACAAATTTCAAAATATTAAAATAGAACTGAAAATTAAAATTAAAAAAAACTAAAGTTCATTCACTTTCACAAAACGCAAATGTGAAAGGTTCATACTCGCATGTGCATATTTAAAAAAATTTCCATTAAAAATTTAAATATTAAATGCTATCTGGTCAAGACCATGAAACTTCGACGTTTAAAGCATTTCATTGTATATGATTTGCCCTGCCTCCTTTTCCAATCTCACCCACTTTTTTCCTTGTAGAAAGCAACGTCTACCAACGTCGCTGCACCAAATTTAAGTACTGGGCTATGAATGGTTCCGGAGATAATCCATAATGGAAATTCAGATTTATTTTTGAAACTCTTGCTGTATTATCAACAGTTTTTTTATATTTCACAAAAATAATACTACTCAATAAATTGCGTCAAGGACCTTATATATTACATTTAAATATCTAGCGGATCCTGATATTGATGGCGCGTAAGGTTATTGAAATATTTGCAAAAGAATTTTGGACAAAATTTTAACCACTTTTTTTAATCCTGTTTTTTATACATTATAGTATTTTTGGAAAAAAATTACGCACGTTATGATTATGTTAATTAAAACGTAACGAATTCTACCTGCTTTTCATAGATGTTATGAGTTAAATTTGAAAACTTTTAGAGCTAAAAATCTGGCAACATTTTTAAATTTTTTTTTTTTAATTTGTGGAAAAATATTAAATCGGATATAATAGTAATAAAAATAATTGTTGATAATGTCTTAGTTTTCTACACTCTGGGATTATCAATTATATATTGATAGAATTTGCCAAACGTCCCGAATCTTTCGTTAATTTTTAAATACAAAGCTTGTTGTTTTTGTTTTGTGTATACTTACTTATTAGATATGTTTTGAAATTTAATTCATTAAATACACAAAAAAATGTGTGTGTGTGTCGGGGGGGGGGGGGGGGGGGGGGGAGGGGGGGGGGAAATGGAAATCTCGTTTATTTGTTTAATTATGAGAATTTGTCCAGGGATTAGATAAAAATAAAATGACAGCCCTATCTACAATGTACATGAGAATGTTATTGAATGACTGTAAAGTTTGCTTAGGAATTAAATACATAGATTCAGGAAACTCATTACTATTCAATGAATTTTAAAACCGTTTAAGATGCTTTCACTTATTTTTCCCATTCCAATAAGGTTCAAAAAAGGGTAAAAGATCATATCGAGCATTCATAAACATAAGAAAAAAGAAACGCTCTGAAAAATAGATATGTGTTCATACTTAATTCTACCAATTCTTATCAGTTGAATGAATGCTATTGCTTTTGTGAGTTTGACATATATAGAACAATATGCATACTAGAATTACTAATATACATGTTGTAATAATGCTAAAGCAGTTGTATGTATATATGTAAATGTTCATACAAAAGAAAAGTTTATATTATATTAAACAAATAGGCTTTTTAGAAATTAGTGAAATTTTACAGAATTGCTCGGCGGCCAGCCCTTTATTTGCCACGTATATCTAGTTAGATAAAAATATTCAGCAAAATTGCTGCATTTACAGTGGCGCAACAACGAAGCAGGAGGCCCTGGGTAAAAAGTTTCAAGGAGACCCTCAACTTAACCTTATATATACGAATTAAAATAATGAAACAGGAATAAACTATTGAAAAATATAATGCACATAACTTTTATTAACGATTCTGGCGGTTTAAAACAATGCTAAATGAATAAAATTTTGTCGACAATATTATCGAAATCATTCCTTGAATTGTTTGTAATTTTATACTTGATACTCAAATTACTAAAGCGTTCTTAAGTTATGCCATAGTTTCATTTTTGAAAACGAACGTTCAGCCGAAGCAATTGTAACTGGATTAGTCAGAAGAAACAAAATTAAAACTGTGCAAACTTCTGGTAAGCTAGCAGATAAAGCAGCCTTCCCGATTATCGAAAGATTCACGTTATTCACATACTAATTAATCCAGTGATATAATATGGGCATTGAACATTTGCCCAAAAAGTGTCATTAAATTTTGATAACAAATACACCTCTGCCAACTTTTAATTTGACGGTTTATAATTTTGGGGGCCTCTATGCCGCCCAGGCCCCGGATAACCTAACCCCGCAAACCGGCTATTGTTACGTAACAGCAAAAGCAGCATTTGCTATGAAATACTCGTGGAATACATGTGGATTTTATTTCAAACATCAGCATTAATTATTTTAAACTCCGTCAAATTGTTAAAATTGTATTCCGTAATCTTTTGTTGCATTTGCGAAAGTCCAAAAATTTCAGGTCTATGAAATTACTCCGAAAAGGTAATATTTTTAAAATCTAATTTTCACTAATACTCTTCCTAGTATGCCTATTATCTCAACACCATTTACTTGGACACATTGTAATTTCGAGAAATGTATTCTCGTACGGTATTTATTACTTATACAAATTGTATGAATGTTCTTTTTTCATTAGCTTTTTTATTGTTTTATATGAGCCCAGAGTCGAGGAATAATGAATGAAATTGAGGGCACACATTTTTATGAAGGCAGCTTTGTTTTTAAAAGCTACAGTGTTTGAAACTTAGCGTGAAGCCATATCAAAATATCTGTGGTCAAAAGCAGTAACCGCTTAAGTCTGAAAATCTTATTTCGAGTAAACATGGTTTGAAGTTAATGTGATTGGTTGCCGCTCTATGTAAGCGAATAAACTTCTTTTTTCATAACTTTTGTTTTAAAAAACATAGAATTTCGGGGCTTTTACATGTGCATTGGAATAAGAAGAACACGATGGCATTTATAACTGGATTCTGTATTAAGTCGACTTAAGCGTTTATTGCATTTGTCCACAGATATATGTCACACTGTATGTATGGTACATATATTTATGTTTTTATCTATCCTATTTTAATAATGCAAGAAACTTTGCTCTAGTTTCTCAAATTGATTACGAACTCTTATATCGCAACGTTAAAATTTCTTAATTCTAATATGAACCTGAACTTGTTAACTTGGTTAGGGTCAAAATTCTAGAGGTACAAAATCCATTTTACAAAATTCAAAAATCTGCTTTCAAAATTCTGCATTACAAAATTCTGTAATATTGATACCTCAATATGTTCATTTTTAATTATTTTACAGAATTTCTTGATCGAGCTTTCGAACAATTGCACATTTTTACAACAACTTTAGACTTGCGTAAGCTGATCCAGTTGAATAATAACAGCCGTTGCTGAATGCAAGTAAGTTGAATTGCAAAAAAAAAGAAAAAAACTGTAACTTAAACTTAAATATGTAATCCAATTTTTTTTCAGTGTAATAAAATTTGGAAATTTAGAGGAAGCTAATTTTACAGTATACCGCCAAATCATTAGAAACACCACAAATTGCTTCTAATTTTGTTTGTAAATGCAGTGAGTTTCAACAGTTTTAAAAATATATTGCTAAACTTTTTTTCGGGAACTGTTTTCTAGTGACAATTTGGGACTGATTCGTCACGATAATGAGAAAGTTTAACCTTAACCCTCTTAACCTTATAAATTTCTGAATTTTTTTTTGCTTGTGCCTTAAGTGCATAAATATCCCCCGAATATTCTATACCTGTCAGTTGACGTCAGTAGCTCTACAAGGGTCAGAGGACTCAAAAAATGTAGTGTCCTCTATTTTTTCTTACCATGAGCCTGTCCTTCGAGAAGATGTTATTATTTGAAAACTTTATTGGTTTTAATTCAATAAAGATAATAGACTACAATGACAAAGGTTTTTGCTCCAATAACACATTGTGGAAAGATGAAATGGTACGAATAAAATAAGGGGGAAATTACGTTTTTTGAGTCGCGTCTTTACGGCTACGTAAATCCTTGGAAGCATACATATGAATTGAGCTGAAAATGCAATTGTGTAGAAACAATTATGAAATATGAGTGCAAATAAAAGAAAAATGTTGGAAATCATAGCGAAATGGTTTTTTTCATTAAAAACTAATCCTTGGATTTTTAAAAAAATTCAAATAAATTTCCTCCATTACTTGACAAATCGGTCCCAAATTGTCACCAGAAAACAGTTCCCGCAAAAAAAGTTTAGCAAAATCTTTTTAAAACTGTTAAAACTCTCTGTATTTACGAACAAAGTTAAAGGAATTTGTGGTGTTTCTAATGGTTTGGCGGTATACTGTATGTTACGAATTTCAGCTTTTAAGTTTCTGGAATCCTTTAAAGCAAGTATACACTTGTGAAATTCAAGATGGCGGCTGTTGCGAAGGTGACGGAGGAATCACAGGTCCAGTGGGGGTCCATAGAACGAAAAAGGTTTACCTTGAATTTAACCATTTCGAGGTAAGAATCGCCACGTATATATCCAAAGACAAATACATTTCAAATTTCATCAAAATCAATTGAGGATCCAGAACCGCTGCACTAAACGATAAGCGATCAACCCATTTTCACTTAAATGTGCTCTTAACTAACAAGAATTTTGGAATACAGAATTTCGACCTGATCCCGTTTTAAATACTTATGTAAGGAGTCGACATGAATTGAGTTTAGTTTCCAATGCGGTTTGTGTGTGAATCTGACAATGAATGCGACTCAATAAAACTTGTAATTTGCAATTACAGTTGACAGCATTTTTTTATTTATCTAATTATTTTGTAATTTTTATCACCATGCGCCACGTTACTTACGGAAAAATTTGTGTGACTAGACTGCGGTAACATTGAACTTTATTCTATTACACTGTACAACAGCACAACATTGTTTATGGTTGGTAATCACGAATTTGTATAAATTTTTTTCGGGCCACGTCAGGTTTCATGTATATTCGTAGATTTTCTTTTAGATGAAAACTTTTTATTTTTTGATTTTCTACACAACTGACGCAATACGAATGAATTTTAGACGAACAACATTTTCTTGATAAAATTTTAATTACTTTTTTTGTAAGTTACAAGATTAATTTAAATTTTGAAAAAAGGAAATCAACGACATACACGAAACCGGGCGTGGGCGAATAAAATTTTTATAAATTTGTGATCAGTACTTCAGCAAAACTATGCTATATCCCAGATACTGTTTTAAAATCTTATTTTAGTGCACAGTGTTATTATGTAATTTTGTGCTCATTACTTCTGAAATTATTAACTTAATCAAAAAATTTCTAAGAAAAAATTTTTGTCATACAATGCACACAATATTAAATGAAACACGTTTACATATGACTTTTTAATAAATGCATTTTAATTAACTCATTTTTGCTTTTGTTATAATTATTATTATATTGTATGTTGTCATTAATAATAACCTCACACTTGAGTAATCCAAAGTTTACTCAAATAAATTCAATTCTTATCTGTTGCACTGATAAAATATTTTATTCCCTATAAAATATGAAATTTCAAATGCACACAATCAAAAAATGTTTAAAAATATAAATAGTTCATAGTTCTGTGATAAGCATTAACAACATTTGTTTTTGTATTTTATGCTATAACTCATGAGCCATAAATCAAACAAAAAGATAATAAATACATGGAAAAGAAAGGAAAAAACTCATATAATGTTGAAATCTAAGGAACACACCCAGAAGCATCTAGTTTGGAAGCAAGTATTACAAATTTTTAAGTAAGTATATTGATGAAAAAATAAATATATATTAAAGACTTATCTGGTGGATATCCGGTCAAGAGAATTTAATATGATATATTTTTATTTGTTCATAAATATCGTAGTTTCCTTTAAAAGTAGAAAGCTTAACGGAGACACCAAGGGCTTCTAACTAAAATTAAGATTAAGTAGCTCATATAGGGTGTTGAAATAGTAATAAAGAACGTTGACCAAAGTCACTAATGAGGAATCGTAGCAGATTCCAAAACAGCCGTATGCTTCGCCTATCACATATTCTGGTAACTGCAGTTGTTAGTACGTTAAACCTCTGTGCGAATGCTTTCAGGTTCAGTTCTGAGAACAGATGTTACTACAAAAACAAACCTCTTCGTAGTTAGAACTCAGTACAAATACACAACAATCCATGTTGTGTAAGTTATATTTGTACATGAATGGAAAGGACCTACAGTTTTATGCCGAATCTGAACGGCGAAGTGAAAATCGTTTCTTCCAAGAGGCAAGGGGTGGTGCCATGTAGAAATATATTTAGTTTCCATTTTCAGTTTTTGACTGTGCCAAGCATGGAACCCGGGCACCTTACGTAACAATCCAGCGCAGTAAACACTACGTAACGACGGCCATAAATGTAATATACACTATTTAAAAGGGTGCTAAAAGTGAAGCTTGTAACTTGCAGTCTCTATATCATGAAGTTGTTCATGGCGAAACGGCAGAGAAAAACAGACAATAACTATAAAGCACCTAATAAATTTTGTCAAACGACTCAGTTTTTTAAAGTGAGGAAATATGTAAACTGAAATATAAATATTTCCAATTTCATGTCACTATCTTTTAAAATAGAATATAGTAGAAACTGAACCTGAACCTGAACACGAACAAAGCTGATTCGAAACCTCTTATTGTGCTCTCTTTCAGTTTTAATATGCAATTGTTTTCTGTTTCTGTTTTTGTCATCATTTTTGCATTTTACCCGAGAAATGATTAGTTGAACAACATCAATTTCGGTATGAATATTTTTTCGCTAATTTCCATATAAGTTTACATCAATAAACTTGTTCAAGTAAAACTATATGATCATATTATTTGATTTTCGTAACGAGCTTCTCAAGGAAAACGTATAATTTTTAATACTGACTACGAATTATAAAAAAAAAAATCAAAATTTCTACTCATGTTTTACTACCATATGAAATCAATAAACTTGCATTGTAAAAATAAATGTGCATGCGCATTTTTCATTTAAAAGTAAAATTTTATTCGCCGCCCTTTATTTTGACTTGTTGCTGTCATAAAAACTGTTAGCTTTTAAATATCAACCACAACTACTAGAAAGGTAGGGGAAGTTAAATTAAACGAACATGACAAATTTACAGTGTGTCAAAATTTATGAAAAAGTGATAAAATTTTATTAGCTTTAAACACTTGATTATACATAATATAATCTTAAAAATCCACAAATAATAATCCAATGGTTAGTATGCTGAATCGCAATGTAGGATACAATCCATGGAAGCGAAAAAAAAGTCAGACGATAAAATAAAAGTGCAAAAATAAAATACCATAAATTGAAAAAAAATATAATTGGTCCACAATTCAATAATAATTACTTTTCGTTATTTAACTATTTTAAAAAAAAACACATATGCCGTGGGAAACAAGTCAAAGTTCAAGAAACGTTCAAGAATATGAGTTGGAAAATTCATTATTTTTTAAATAACATTTTTTTTTCTAGATTAGAAAAAACGATTCTATGTTTCAAACCTACCTAAAGAGCGAAAAACAATTTCACTTCAAAAACTTCCTCTTCCTCTACTAAGTAAACCATTTGCAATACCCTGAATAGTTATTTCTGATTTTAAATTCTATTTTAATAATAAAGACACAGTATGCGAATAATAAATTTATACAATAAATAGCATTAATAACTCACCTCTTCTTCTGTCGTGGCTCCACCATATCTATGCAGTATTTCTATATGAGTGGGAGTGATTATTTAAAGATTTTTGTAGAGCTTTAAATAGTGTATAACTTTCAAAAAGGACAACGCTCAAATTCAAACCATTACCGGCAATTTCCAAATTCAAACTGAAAATTATTATTAGAGATATACACAACACAACGCGACGTATGACGATAACGTAGACAAACGACGGACAACGGTGGCGCTGGCGGTGACGATGGGGTCGGATACGAATTTTTATTGTTGTATGTTTATTTATAATTTTTTTTTTTTCGTTAAAAATGAATGATTTCTAATCTAAGCCCTCAAATAGATTTGTTTAATTTTTGTTTATTTGTTTTATTGTGTGTTTTTAATCTCAGCCACCATACATTGGCCAACAACTGATAGCGTCTAATAGGAGTGCACGCAATCTACTCGTGAGTACGAGAAAATTAAGAATGAAATATGGAAAATATTGTGATAATGTCGAAGTGATTCTCTCACCAGATACAGATACAGATAGCTACGATACTGAAATGTTTTTGAGTATAAATAAAATAAATAAGTACATTTGAGTGTATAAAGGAAAAATTAAAATATCACGGCAACGGCTAAAACAACACCAACAAATAACGGCGCATTAGAAAATATTATTACTCGTAGAATTTATTTCTCTTCGTTGTATGGGTGCATGCAAACAGCTGGGCTTAGAGAAGTGTGCTGGTGTGTGTGTATGAGAGTGCGTTTAGCTGTGTGAGTATGCAATACGATTAGCGATCTAATCTTGCAGATGAAATATTTTGTTGCTTTTGTTTTTCTCTATTAGAATTTAGAAAATTTAACTTTGATCTCTGTTGGTTCAATAAAAAAAAACCGCGCAGATTCTATTTCTGTACATATCTTTTTGCTATGTTATGTTTTTGCAAGTTGACGACGATACTTAATAAATTAAATATTTTTGGGAGCGATTAAGGTGGTGTGATGGTGTGATTAGCTCGATGTGTTGTATCTTCATGGAATAGTATGTGGTTTATATTTTTGTTCAGTCATCTTAAGTTCGAAAAATACTTTCTAGCTCTATATAGTTTTCAATTGAAAAACACAACAATCATAGCAATAATAAAAAAATCTTTGCTTATTCAACCGTACCGTAAACTAAGTAGTTCTATTATTTATGGTTGATGCAACATTATTTTGGTGTTGAATTTACTTTTGTGTTTAAGTGATCAGGAGGAATGCTGCATTCAGCGTATGCAAGTATCTAAAGTGATTTGCGATCGTGCATTCATATCTACTTACTTACATATGCAAATATGAATAATAATAATAATAACGTGTTTGTTTCGATATCTCGTATCTAAACATTTCTTATATTAAAAATGTATTTTCTTGCTTTTCAAGACTAACAAATACCTATTTTAAAAGTATTCGCTCATGAAACACATGCATTCAAATATTTAATATGTTTTTGATGGAAGAGAGAATAAAAATACATTGTTATTTATTTATTTGCTCGTTATTAAAAGTATTACAATTAAACAATATATAAACAATGAAAAATCATAACCAAAAAATGATACAATATAAAAATAAATACTTATATATTTAACAAAAAAAAATAAAACTCAGGCTCTCTTTATACTACACTAAAATTAACCCATATCGTACCGGTACTAGATGCCATGATCCAATTTGGATAATTTTCAAAACGCAGTTTCCATATGTCTTCATTAAGAAATTTTAGTACTTAAAAAAAAAAAATGGTTTCTGAATTTTAGAGAATATAGTAGTTTTTGGCTTACACCAAGAAAATAAGGTGACCAAGTGTAAAATAAAATAAAAATATTTATACTTCATATCATGAGCAACAAGTGTTCCCTGTTTTTTATAAAAGTTTGGTCAGCTGTAGTCTCAGCAAAATATATTAGGACCTGTGAAATTATAATTTCCACATCAAGTTTATTATTTTATCTAGGCTAATTTCTCATTAGAATGCAAAATAATTAATTTTACTATTTTTTGTTGATTTTCAAAACCACCTTCCAAAAAAGTATGTCTGTTAGCTTTGAAGTCAACTGAAATACAATATTTTTTAATTATTTAAATCCAATTATAAAGTCAGTATATATAGAAATATTAAACAGTGGTTCCCTTTGGGAAAAATTTATAAATGCATTTTTGACGAATTTTCAAAGTTGCTGTTCGACTAATCGAACGTTAGGACGATATGAGTTAATAAAATAAGCTTACCTTTTCTTAATTATCACAGACTATCTTCAATACTTATATAATAGATTAAGAGAGTTTTTGGTTTTATGTAACTGAATATACATAAGAGCATGGAGCGATCATTGTTTTACATTACTCTCCATGGATCCAATATTGTCCTGTTCGTGAAGTGGTGATCGCTCCATGCTTTTCTGCTTAATGTCGTTCATGGAAAAATTAAATTTTGCTCTTTGCTAAATTAGTATTTTTTGTTAAGCTTAAAGAATATAATTTGGTAAATAAGAGAGTTTGTCGGATTATGAATTTCCTCACCAAGATAATCTAGAGGATCCGAACTGTCAGTGAATTTTATTGATGTTGAGACTTGATTGATACAAACGAGCTTGCTTATTTCTCTACGTTTTCCCTAACATGATTTTTTATACTGCTGTTTACGCACAGAAACTATGGACTTTTATCGACGGTTAAAATCAATCAGAATGAATTCATTTTGAAAACAATTACGTTTTAATCTATGTTTTCCCACTCTCCTCGAATTTTCAACGATACGGATCAACGGTAAGAGATTTATTTATTATTATTGTGATTAAATAGTAATTTCGTAATATTTACATGTAAGTGTTATTTAATAGAGACGGAAAAAAAAATTACAGTGAATAATAGTTATAAATAATACTTGCAAAAGCATTTTTTTCTCATTTTATTATTACTTATATAATTTAATTTGAGTAATTTGAGGAAACTTGATAACCTTATATAAAATGATATCATATTAAAGATTAGAAAATGTTTCACTTGAATAAATTCATCTCTTTTTTGCTTATACTTTTCCTTATGTATATTAGAAAATAAAATAACATCGAAAACAAATCGCCACCTTAGTAATGAAATGATGTATGAAATTACTATATCATTTTTTTAACGATAGCACCGTGACACTTTTTTTTTAAGAAAAAACAAAAATGTTTAACTTGACGGAAAGATCTACTTAGTATCAATGAGTGGTTAAAAGCCAATAAATTAAAAATAAATGCTTATAAAACTAAATGTAAGAGTATTAACTACGATATACTTTTAAAATTGTTCATAGACAATGAAGCAATAATGTAATTAGGAGTGGTTATTGAAACTAAGTTAAAGCTTAATTCTCACAATCAATTATATCATAAAGAAAATAGTATAGTATAGAAAAATCGATTTCTTAGAAAAGCAATTAATGCAATTAAGGCAATAAATATTTACAATGTAAGAATTAAACCACTTTTCGTACACTGTTTTAAAAAATTTTTTTTTTATCAACACAAAACGCAAGAAACTCTTTACGGAGACTTCAAAATAAAACAATGAGATGAATTATACTTTGTACACACCGATTAGTGTTATGTATGTTAAATATTTTTATGTGGCGAAAGGTTAAACATAGAATATATAAGGGAGTGTTCCCGGGTATGAGACGGGTTTTGTTTTTGAGCAATTTTTATCTGAAAAATATAGAGGTTTCATTTCCATGCAAAATATTATAACCAATTTTCGGAGGATGTGTATTTTTGCCAATAAAAAATTTGTACCCGGATATGAGACACCTACAAAAACCCACTAAAATTATAAAATATGAAGTAAAAACCCCATATTTGTAGGCCTTCAGTGGCTGAGATAAAAAGAAATGGTAGTTTTTATTCATCGTCTTCTCCATCCAATTTGCTATCGCAATGTTTGTACACCTTAAATGAACAGGCCGATTGCATGTGATTCATTTTATGGACGATTTTATTTTTTTGGGGTTGACATGGCTAAAAATAGAAAAAAATTGGATCAGAACACTAGTTAAGTGGTGTCTCATACTCGGTGATATGCTGTGCTTCATACCCGGAAAATAAACCATTTTGGAAATAACAAAAAAAAAATTGTTTTCAACCATATATTGGCATAATCCAAAAGTGGATGGATAAATGTTTAATGTTTGATGTCTTGCATTTAAATAAATCATAAATGAATTTTTCTGTGATAAAACTAAAATTTGTCTTCACTAGTTTTTAGTTTTAATGTCACATGTATATTTGCAAGTCCATATGTACACTCCCCTACATATATGAATGTACTAAAGCTTATCTATAAAATAAAAATAACTGTTTGTCAGGTTATTTATAGCACCACATGCAGTTTGTTAAAGATGTGTAACAGTATTAATTGATGCCTTCCCGGCAGAATATCGTAACCAACAAAAAAGTAATTTTACAAAAAAACGCAAAAAACGTTTTACAATCAAGTAGTTTAGATTATTTTGGATATCAAACCAGAAAAGGCTTTAACAGAGGTATAGTGTAATGGGTCATGCGTTTTATTTCATATTCGATTATTATTAACTATGGTTTGGCGGTAACTGTTTTCGATAGAATTTGTTTGAAACTATACTTAAGTTAGTAAAGAAAAATCTGTTAGAGAGTTTTTTTTAACGAAAACATGCAATTTATTTTTTATTAAAAGCAAAGAAATAAAAATATAAACGAGAATCCTCTAGGATGTAGTCTGGTGTTCGAGTTTCAAAAAATCAATTTTTTTTTATTATGTATTTCAAAAGTACAATATATTAAGAGTATACGGTAAAAATTTCAGACCAAAAATCAAAATATTAACGAAGTTTTAGCACATAGTCGTGAGCGCCTGTTGGTTAAACTGTATGTGTTGTTAAAACTTTAAAAGCATTTTTCACGAAACAACGTTTTTTGGATCGGCCCGGGCGTTTGGAGAAATTCTATGGAACCGAATAAGCTGACATTTTAATACGTTATTTTACATATCAATGGCTCTCCTCTCTTCCTATTTTTTATCCCAATTTTCAACAAAAAAAAGGAAGATTTTTGAATTTTTTTTTAGAAGTCTGCCATTTTGTTATTTTTCAATAAAAATGTTTAAATCTACTACCTGCAAGAATGACAGTTCTACAGAACAATATTCTATTTATAGTTTTTGTCTCAGGTGACTTCAAGTGCAGTAATTGCCCGGGCCAGCCACACACCTTTTTTTTAGGTATCCACTTTGGACGTAAAAAACACTAAGAAATAACGTAAAAGAAACTCCAAAAAATTTGTTTGTACAACATATAAAAAAATTGGAACGATTGTATTTTATTTTGTTGTAATAAAAAATTTCTGAATAAGCTCTTAAAAATTAGGTCAGAACACCAGATGACATCCATAAATGAAATTCAGTATTTTAAAGTAACAAAAAACCGGAACGAGTTTATCACTTAAATGCCAGAAAAACAAATTATATTAATATCCTCTTGATGTATAATTCGTAAATTCGTTATATTTAACATTTTTTTGATTATAGCACAATCATGGCTATGGAGAGCTTAGAACGAGTTTTTCGCATTCATTCATGTTGTGTGAGTTACATTTATACACTAATGAAAGGGACCTACAGTCCCTGTACGACGCCTAAACGCGCGGTTAAGCGATAATATTGCTGCTTTCGCTGAAAATGTGGCTAAAGACCCAAACTTCTCGATTCCTCGTAGTGCACAAGTAGTTCGTCTTGCTGTGGCTTTTTGTGGTCTCTATTGAATGATAAAGTTCTAGGCAGCATGCTGTTCCACCAAGATGGTGCAATGTTTTACACAGCGCTCGTTACATTGGAGTCGTTGCAAGACGATGTGGACTGGCCGTCAAGAACATGCGATTTAGCGCGCTTAGACTTTTTTCTTTGGGGCTACGTTAAGTCGCTAGTTTATGCCAACAGACCAACAACAATTGACCAACTGAAGAACAACATCATTCAAACCATTGATGAGATCCAGCTCGATTTATGCAAAAGAGTAATACAAAATTGAACCTCTCGCAGGGAGTCCTGTAAATGAAACCGCGGTTTTTTGAATTATATAATTTTAAAACATAATAGTATTGAATGTATGTACTTTAATCAGCTATAAAGGTTTCCGTCATATCTCACACATAACTCTTTTTATTCAATTTTAAAGTTCAGACACGCTTAATGAAAAATCCTTCATAAAATGGTAAGGATCAAAGCAAAAATTTTATCGTAACCAACAGTTTCAGTTCCACTTTTTTTTCCTTGAATGATAAAGTTTCAAAAATTTTCTTTTAAGGACTTGGAAATTAGTAAACGCAATTCAAAAATGCAATAAAAAAATTTTTTGGAAAATGTTGGTTACGATACTTTGCCGGGGAGGTATCGATGTACTATATATTAAGGAATAGTGAAGAACTAAGACTCGTGGGGCTTAAAAATTCCTCATTCCTAACGATATTAAAGGCGCACGTGTACTTTAATCCAGTTGTAGGTATAAGAATTCCATATTTTATTAAGTTCTCTATTACATAAATTTATTGAATCATTCTCGAAATATGACCGTTTAATTCTGCTGTTGATTTCATAAGAAATGCACGCTTTCGCTTTCGTTTGATTTTGGACATTGATCTATTGAATTTGTTGGTGTTTTACTTTTAAATCATTTATTAGTTTGTTTTGATATAAGTATGTCGTGTTGATTTGTGTATGGCATGCGGGCGTTGAAATTGTTATCAAAAATGTGAGAGAGCGATTGCCAGAGCAAGCACGTAGAGCTGTTGAATGTATAAACCAAAAACAAAATGTCACTAGTTCAATACACAGATCTAACTATGTGTACATTAATTTCGACAATTATCTAGACAATTACATATGTATTACGAATATGTTGAATCACCTTTTTATCAATTTCAAATAACAAAATTATAAGCATAAATACTTATAAATAATGTATGCATCCTGAATAGTCAGCAATCAATCGAAATTCATTTAAAATCGAAGGAAAGAATTGTAATGATAACAATCAAAAACGCTTTCTTTACAGATAAAGCAATTTAAGGAGAGTAAGCTATTTGGAATGTTTTTTTTTTGGCATTTCATTTAAGTTAGGGGTCTGGAAAATTACGTAATTTTCAAGTATTAATTAATATTAATTGTGAAATGAAATATATTATCAAAAATTATGTGTCTGCAGGCACTCACAGTAGAAGTGAAACTATATTGTTAATTAGAAAATTGTTAGAAAACATTTATAAAACATTCTGTTGAACTCAGTTGCACTCCTCTTCTTTCTATTTTTTGCTGCTTTTCCTCTATTGATACTCTCTTTACTTATCGGCACAAAGACGACTTAGTACAGGTATATAACACATGAAAGGAAAGTTCAGTTCTATGCATTCAAGCCGAGCCTTCTATATCGACTCACTCACTAAAGCACATGCGATAAATCTGCCAGAAGTCGTCCCTCTGCTTGATTGTGTGTAGCCGAATAACAACTGCATAACTTCGTTTCTTACTGGTTTTGTTAGAGTGCAACAAAAACGCGATTTTTCACGTGACTGTCGTTGTTGAAGGTTTTGCACTCTTCCTCTTTCTATTTTCTTAAGCTGTTTTTCTGTTGATACTCTCTACATTTATCGGCACAGACATGACGCAGCACACGTATATACCACATGAAAAGAATATTCAGCTATATGGAATCAAGCTCTCTCACTAAAGCAAATGAGATAAAATTGCAATAAGTCGACTCTCTGTATTTTCGATTTAAACTAGCTAAAGAAATTTCACTTCAAAAATCCAGTTTTTTCAACAAAAGCGCGCTCAGTAAATCCTTCAAAAAATACTCCTTCAAAATAAAATGCATATATTATCTCTTGAAAACTTTGATTCATCCAATACGCTTACTTATACGTGAAGCCACCATAATTTCGAGCAATTTCGCGCTAACGACGCGAATTCATGATATCAACTAGCTTTTCGGTGTATGATTGTGTGCAAACTCCACCATATTGACTGAAGCGTTGTTTCAATTGGGCAATGCTTTCAGCATTCTTTCCTCTCATCGTAAGCTTCATAATTGCACAAACATTTTCAATAGGGATTAAGAGACGTAATTCAAAGTTCGTATACCATTTTCTTAATGCCCTTTGTGGACCAGGCACGTCTTATGGTATTAGCCATCTAAAATCAAGATTTGTCTGTGAAGACCACATCCCTCTAATGTTTTATCGTCAATAAGGGTGTTTGGTTATTTGAAATTCCTTTAAGAGGATTTGAAATTCCTTAAAGAAGCCTAGACGAATTGTCGGATTGACTTTTTTCTAAATTAAAGCACTCACTTTCGTGGATATGTTTAATTTTTTTTAATAAAAATTCTTCAATATTGGCCGAGTATTCGTGTCCTCTTTCAACAACCGCAAAAAGAGAGCTTTCGCGGTTCATACTCTCATGTCATGTGTAATCATCAGAAACAAAAACAAAAAAGATTATTAAAATTGACACCATAATGTAGTCTTTGTCGTAGGTGATTTTGAAAATATCTTTATTTTTATTTGATAAAATGGCGAGCGTTTGAACTTAACGTAGCGATTTTTAGGTAAAAATCCGTTATTACCTTGCCGATAAAACAAAATTTAAGTAATAAAAAAAAAAGAATTCTTTTAGAAGAAAGCCTAGATAATTATGTATGTATATTAGGGTGGCCATTATATTTCAACTTTCTAAAACTTTAGCTCCCAGACCCATATCTTGTTTGTTGGAGTTAACAATGATTTGTGCGTTCGAGATATACCTTTCCAGACCAGTTTCAGTTATCTCATATGGGAAAAACTCTTCAAAAGAATTTGTATTTTTCTTGCTCGGTTGTATTAAATGCACCTTATCATTACTTTTTGTTCATGCGTCAATTGATAAAATATTAGGTTATTGATCGAGAAATCAGAAAGGTGCTGCAAACAAATTAGTTACCCACCTCGAGCACTTAGCTCCCCAAACTATCTCTATCAATATTTGATGAAAATGTTCCAACAGCGGCTAAGACAAATAAAGCATAAATTATATTGGAAGGAAGCTACAACAAAATCATTTTTCTTCGTTTATAAACATCGAGTTTACGTCTTTTCTTCGCGAAATTTTCTATCAGCACCGATTTCCTCAACAATGAATTTTCAACATGGAAAGATGATCCAGGTTACAAAAATGGAATTAAAAAATTTGAGAAGAAAGTTGTTGTTGATGACATTGCTGAAAAAAATGTAAAACACATTGAAACATCATGAAGCTGAGAAACAATTTATTTCAGACCGAAAAAGATACACAAGTAACTACTTCTTAATCCTTTCTTATTGTGCGGATACACGAGAGTGAATTTCGTTGAACTTTTGAATTTCTAATTTAGGTGGACACACGACAAAAAAGGGTTTTCATTGAGAATCGAATTTCGTTTTTGAGTGATTATATGTTTGGAAAAGAAGAAGAATTTTTGTGTGTGCTTTGTGAAAGTAAAAAAAGTTGAAATCTCCCTTTCAATTGAATTTGGATTGCAAGAATTTATATACCATTTAGAGTTAATTGAAAGAACAGCAATGAGTTACTTTCCGGCTACATTATTTTATTTTTTCATTCTTACTTTTGCTAATAAATCAGGGGTAAAAAGGAAAAGCTTAAGTTTATTTTCATGACAGCCGAGTTTAATAGCTTTGATTAGAAATATTAGAGAAACTATAGCATTGTTTCAAACGACTTTATCTTAAAATCAAAGATCTTTCTGAGAACGATATATAATTCTAAAAATTATTTAAAAACTCGCATCAGTTTGTTATTTATATATAGACAAAAATTTTTGATAAAATATTTTCCAACTTAAGTCGAGTTTTACTGTTTTTCATTTTTAAAACAGAAATATTGCAAGAGCAGCTTTTATGAAAACAAAATGTCAAAAAAATATATAATATTTTCCACGTTTTTTACAACCATTTCGCTGAAATTCTTGTGAAATTCACAGTTGATCCTATAGATATTATTTTTGTAATTAAAAATACATTTCTCCTATAGAAGTTGTAGGCGATTATATTTTTCATGTTGTTTCAGGAATTGTGTGAATTTACTTTTAAAAAATTTTATTCAAAAAGTTTTCACACAATTTCCTGGATCTGTCCAAATAAATTTCTCTAAGAAAAAACAACAAAATGGTTAAGATAGGGAAGACTATACCGCTTTTGAACGGTTGCGTATACTATGTTTCAACATCAAGGCGTTTGAGGGTCACCTAGAAGTTGTCCGATGGAGCTGAAGTTTTGCACAGACAGGTTTTTTCTTGATTGGAACCAGATTAGGGCAAGGGAGCAGCAACATTTTTACTTTACATTTGTTAAACCCTTTACTACACCCACTAAAACATCTTGCAAATACACTTTAGCTCCAGTTTTAACCCCTTTTTCGTAGAAATGAAGGCATGTGACACCTTTGTGAGATACTCCCCACCAAACCATTACTGATGCTGGATGATGACCCCGCTGAACCCTTGGAACAACACTTTTTGCTTCTTTTGATGTTCTAGCATTGATTTTAACATTTTGTTTGTAGGAAGCTTCCTCCACATTAAAGATTTTTTCATTTGTGAAAAGAATATTTTTGTGCTTCTTTCAAGCCTAACTTTTTCAACCGTGATGTTAACAAAAATCCAGTCGGCTGACGGAAAGCTTTCATATTCAGATCATCTCGCATAACTCTAGACATGGATATGGAGGAAATATCCAGTTCTCTGGACATTATTTTCTATTTCCGATGAGGATTTCTGCGAATTCGTTGTCGTACAGAGAACTGCACTTGTGCAGGCAACGCGCGGACGTTCACTTCTTGACCTGTCTTCTACTTCGGAACATTCAGAGAAACTATCAATAGCACGATAAACAATCATTCATGATATTCCAAGGTTTTTCAGTAATGTGAAAATTTGACCAGCACTTTTCCCGCACTTATATAAGGCAATTACCGCAATACGGTTCTCTTTGACACTCCACTCCCAATCAAACAAAAGCTGAAATCAAACTGATTTATTTTGATGCTTTATGATATACACATTTTAAAAAATAAAGCTAACGGTGCTGGTCTTTTAAAGTTTTAAATAAGGAAGGCGAAAATTGCCTATTCAACGAAATTGTAAAAACGATTGTTTTAAATGTTATCTAGCGCCATCCTCAAGGAAATGTTGAATATTGAAAATCAACCCCAAGGGCCTGAATGAAAAGTTTTATGAAATTTCAATTCTGTTTAATATTACAACAGTTTTACCGGAAAATCCGGTTTTTGAGATAGTCAAATGTTGGTTTCTTCGCAATAACAAAATAAATAAATAAATTAATGGAATTAAAAATCCTTCCTACAGGCCCTTCATGTAAAATCTCCATGTCCATTTAAGAAATTTGGGTTACCGAAACTATTTTGATATAGCCACATATAAATATGGATCTTTGGATGCTTATAACTTTAGAACGAGTGATCTGATTCTCCAGAAATTTTTAGGGCCGACTTTTCAGAATATGTGTTTTAACGTACCTAACTTGGCGTAATACCTTATCAATAAATATAAAATTGAGTAAGCTATAAGGTATTTATTTATAGTACATATTTTGTGACGCATGTATGAAATTACATGATAATAACTAAATTGTTATCATTTCATGTAATGACAGTAATTGGAACTGAACAATTGGACTATCGTGAACTCTGGGAGTTAGTTTTGAAAAATCTTTAGCGTTTCTAGTCCTTATTTTTGTTACAAACTTCAGTATCTAAATTCAAATCAGAATCGTTTATTTTATTGATGAATACTTCGACATCCTTATATTTATTTTATTTTCGAGTTGGGCTCGAAATCTCCAAAAAGAAAATTAATTTTCAGAGTTTTGTGCTTGGGACTTCTTCAATACTGATTTTTGATGATTTGATCTATGTTTCTTTTCAAATTCGACATAACCAAGACGAGTTCCTGCGAACTTGAAAGATAGCAATATTTTAGCATTAATACTAGTATTTCCAAAATTTTAGTTAGTAAAAGAAATAGCAGTAACCAATACATATTCATAAACTTAATTATTTAATTATATTTCATAATTCTATGGACAAGTAATTGATGTATTTAATTTATTAACTATATGCCAACTACAATTGCTATTACCACAACAACTACAACAATATGGTTTTACATCAAATAATTACGCTTTAAACCTGAAGCGTTGAGAAAAACGAAAGTATCGCACTATCCGTGGGTAAGCATTGACCAAATGCTTCGATTAGTAATGGCTCTGCCTTTACGGTATCCATGAAATCTTCCAATGAAACCTACAACAATTACATTATTTACACTTCGACTATTTACAGGCAAGTCTAAGTTTGTCTATCCAAACCTTTCCATCTTTATCCAAATCGAATTTCTTCAAAACAATCTCAACCAAATCTTTAACTCCTTCATCGGGATCTTCATCTTGCGGTTGCTTGATGAGGCAATTACGCAGCAATGTAAACATTTCATCTTTAGTAATGAAACCATCTCCATTTAAATCATAAACACGAAAACAAAATGCTGTACGTTCGGTAATAGTGCCGCGTAAGAATACGGAGAGTCCAGTCAGCCAACCCTCCAGCCGTAATGGCAGACCTTCGTGAGCTTTATCCCAGCTACAAAAAATACGTTCCATTAGTATTTCTTCGGTCACAATGTCGAAGGTGCTGTGCAGAAGTTCACGGAAAACAATACGATCGATACCCTGCGAAATGAAAGTAAGAATTTCAATAAGAAAGTCCATGCATATATATATGTATGAAGCTATTTGTGTACTTCAACAGCTGCATGTGGTTTTGCTATAGCTGCAGCAGAAGAGCCTGCTGCTAGCGTTTTTGCGGCGTACTGACAATTGGAGACCAATTTGCGATAAATGCGACAAAGAGCATCAAGTTCGTCCCTTGACAAATGAATAAGAATAATAATTATGGTTATGCGGGTCGTATGAGTGATATTCATTAGTAGAAATGTAAATGAAAGATATATTGCATAGAAACTGATGAGTGTGCAACAATTTCTCAAAAAAATCTCTATGTATCACGAACTTTTTTTTTTGCAAATTTTGTTGACCAATCATCAAACATGTCGTATGAGTAACCTGCAATTCAATGTCAATTGGATGTTACTCATACGCAATGTATGTTTGGATGCAATCTTGAATTTGTATTTATTATTTTATTCAAACTTACTTGCTAAATCTCGTTTTCTTACGCAAATTTTCCAATAATTTCGGACTTATTTTACCGCTCAGTTCATCCATCTTCTGCTGTCGCAAGCGTCGTTTCGCCTGCAATGAATTTTCTGTACTCTTCGACTGATTGCTTAAATTGCGCTTACTGCTTGCCAAAAATACGGAAACTGTTTTCAAAATGCATTTGTTTGCATGCAGAGTACTACAAGCTCTAGCTGTTGTTGATTTCTGCTGTGCCGCCCCAGTAGCCACAGAAGCTTGTGCCGCCCCAGCAGCAGCACCACGTTCCTTTGTTGTAAATTTTTTTTCATTGTTAACACTTGCAGCCGTTTTTGTTGCCACTGAATATACATAAACACCAAAAAAAAAAAAAATAAATAACATAAAAACGATATGAGTAAACGAAATGGAAGGTGGGGTGCAAACAAAGCCTAAATGAGTTAAAGTCATGCAAAATTACATTCATTTCATGGGAGTATAGTTAGATGTATGTTACTTGCAACCCACAAGCTTCATTTAACAACATGTTTATGGCATGTGATTGATAGTTGATGTCTGTCTGTCTGCATGACTCGTATGTCTGCACATATATGTTTATCTGTCAGTTTTAGTCTTTCAATCTAATATGAAGACATGCCAGACATAGTAATAGTTTGAATTGCTGGAGTGGATGGAGTAGAGGGGTAAAATGATTTTATTAGCGAGGCGGCGGCCTTTGCGCAACCCTCATATGCAATCACATATAAATTATTCTATTAATTTGTTGATTTCTTATACTGTGCCTGCCGCTAGGAAGGAAGGGCACTACGACTATTGGTATGTTAGCTCGTCTCTATAGCAAATACATATTGTTTCCTCTCTTCTCATTCCAACTTCAATTCGAATTATATTTCTTCAGTCCCAAAAATGTTTATAGTGTGCTGAGCTTTCCTTAAAACAACATCACCTTTTGGCACGCGCAACACTTCCATTTCAATCTTAAAGCTATTCGATAAATTTCATTCACACCTTCTGCACATTCTCCGCAAACTGCAGATTATACTCCTTGCTTAGAACCGTTTGATATTTTTTGGCACAGAAAATCTGAATACTTTCCACATAATTCACATGAAGAGGTAAGCACATAGACGTACGTATAAATTAGAAAACTTATAATTTACATGATGTTTCGTTAATTTAGAACGAACAGCTTTGTTCTTTTAAAAGATTTTGTAGAGTGTTTGGAAAATAGTCAATTGTTTCTTTTCAAAAGTCATGCTTAAATTTATAGTAATTCAAGTCCGTTTCATCTCTTTTAATCTCAATTCAAATATTACTCGTTGGAATGAAAATAATAGCTTGATGTCGTCTTAAATCTTACAAAACTAGTACGAGTACGTTTATTTTTCGGAAATTCAAAAGAACTTTAGGGACAAATTTGTTTTCTAAATTGTTTACAAAAGAAATGAAGGATAAAGTTGCACATAATTATTATAATCAAACTAACATATATTGAAGGCTGTGGACCTAGGACAAACCCTCAAACACATCCGTATACACCTAAAATTTTCTTTAAAAATCAACATTCACCTACTGCATTCAATTTGCCCTACTTGAGAAATTATTGATTTTCATGACACATTACATTTAAATAGTTTCACCAGCAGAAAATAACTATACACATTTTTCAAACGAACTGTAGTATTATTAATTACGTATACGCCACCAACATAAGTTTCTGGTCACTTTCGAATTATAGTCATTAAATAAGTTTCAATTTTATGTAAGAATTACCCATATTTTTCGCAAAAATTCGATTTTCAAAGCAACTCAACAACGAAATAGTAATAATAAAACTGCACACAAATTCAACACGAAAAAAATAATAGTTTCCATGGAATTTTTCATAAATTTGTTGACAAATTTCTTTTATTATTATTTCAATTAGGGTAGGTAAGTATGACAAACTATACACACACATAACAACAATAAAACTCTTTCGAGTCTCCTAGTACTAAGTAAATATCAATAGTATCGATAAAACTATTTTATCACCAGAGTTGCGGCTTATTTGCTGCGTTTTAATGGAATGGATCGTGCGGAGACTCAAACATTTATAAAGTACTGTCTATAATTTAGTCAGACCTTAAGTATTTCAGGTGAAAATTGCGAAAATGCTTCATCATAAAACACGGATCTGGCATTAAAAAAGAAATACACCATGATCGCATGAAGTTTTAAAGAATTTTTTTTTCTTATATATGGCCACAAACTTGTCATCTTCACCCTGCACGTTCTCCAGAAAACTTCCTAAATTTCGGTGCAACCGCAATATTTCCTTTAATTTTCTTCTCTTTATGTACTTCAGTATATATTCTTTGGTTATAGGGAATAGGTTAGGTTATAGTGGCGACAAGTCTCACGTTTGAATTGTTTTATTATTAACCGTTTGACGCCCGAATTTTAATGGGGCTTCATAGAAACCACAATCATGACACCGAATTTCTCGCTTCTACATTGATTTGTTTGTCCTTTATTAAAGGTTAAAAAACATAGCTATGAAGCTGTAGACAATCACTGGATAACTTTTTTCTCCAATTTTTTGATTTTTATATTCTCTTATCTGTTATAAACATATCTGATATAGAACATTTCCTAAGCGGAAATGTAATAACTAAATGAATTTTTTTTCAAAAAATAGTGCAAAAGATTTTACTACAAAATTTTGCACATAGGTTTCTTGCTGGACTTACATAAGCGATGGAATTACATAAGCGAGAAATTTTAAATGTTCGGCAATCAGCAAATGATGACTTAATCCCACACTATTCATCTCATTTGCTATCGTCCTTTTTGCAATATTTTTAAACGCTCCCTCGATATGTATAGATACTGAAGTGAGCTTTCAATTGCCACGCAAAACTATTTCAGATAATTGACATTTTCAATAAAATTACTGGACATTTCAAATAACCATTTAAACTCGTCTTTAGACTTATTATCGTTTTTATTTGTTTTCTTTTTTTTATATATATATATTCTTCACAAATTTTCTTGTTCATTTTTGTTTTTATTGCTAAAAATGTTAGTTAACGTCTAAATATAATTTTATATTGTTTTTTTTTTTTTTTTTTTTTTTTTTTTGGAGTTTTTTGTTTTTTTTCATATAATTTTAAATACGTCAATTAAAATGAATTGTTATGTTTTGAAATGATTCACGTCATTTGTTTTTTTTTTTTCTGTTGCACTTATATATTTACTATCAATAATAAAAATAATATTAAGTCATAGTAATATTAATTAATTAATTAATTGTAATTAATAAAAATCTAATATTAGAATATATCATATTGTATATGCTTAAAATGTAAAAAGATAAAATATTATGTATATACGTGTATATTTGTATATATATATATGTATATTAGAGATTTTGCATCATTGCTGTCATCGTTGATTGCAAAATGGGAAAAACGAAACGAAATGGCTAAATTATGTATTAATAAAACAAAATATAAAATGTGTTCAATTTTTGCTAAATTATAAACCGAACTAATCAAATTAACAGTATGCACGAAAGTTCTTTATAATTGTGGCTATTTTTTAAGAGTTTGTTAAGAGTTTCGGAGAAAAGACTTTTGCTATTTTTTTAAATCGATTTTTTTTTTTTTAGTTGTGGTTAAAATTAAGCAGCTGAGTTTAAGCGCGATTTATTTTTATTTTGAATGAATTTTTTTTTTAAATTTCGTATCGATATTTTTTTGTTTTATAATATTTTTACTCTTGTAAACTACATTTGCGAACATTATTTATTTTTTACTGCTTCTCAGTTTTTGTTTTTTAATTGGCGGCAATTGATTTTTTTTTATTTCGTTTCAAATTTGACAACATTTTAAATTGTCGTTTCTTTTGTTGGTATTTGGGAACTTTTAAAATTTATTTTGGTACAATATTTTATTTCTTTGTTGTTTGTATTTTTTTTATTTTTATTTATTTGTTTTGATTTGTTGTTTTTTTTTCTTTGAAAAATATTGTTTTGTTAATTAATTTATATCGTAGTTTTTTGTTGTTTGTTGTTTAATATATAAAATATTTCTATTTATTTATTATTTGTGTGTGAACATTCTTTGTTTTTAGTGTTTGGAAAAAATTTGTATTCCTCATTTGAAATGTTGTAGATTTAAAGAATTTAAAAGGATATGACAACGAAATAAAAAACTTATTGTAAAAATACGCTTGAAGAATAACAACACGAGAATGCTAATGTAATTAACTGAAGTCTAAATAAGTTAACTTTTTTCCTAAACATGTGAAATTAAACCATTTTCGAATTTAAAAATGTTTTTTCTATTCAAAAATTTAAAAAAAGAGAACAAAATTTTTTTCTTGTGAAATTTCATCATTAAGGAAATTTTACAAAGTGTTATAGAAAAGATTGAATAATTACTTAAAAATTACATTGAAAAAAGCAGAGCTTAAAATTATAAAAATTTGAGAAAAATTATTCCAAATGCGCTTAAATTTACAACAAATTGAATTGAATTTAAAATTTGTTTACATTTATCTTTTCATTTTTCAAATAAGTTCATCGAGGTTTGTGTGTATGTGTTTAATTTCTGTATTTGTGTGTGTGGGTGTAGATCAGGAAATTAGGTAGGTGGTCGTAGGAGATCATGATGTATGTTTGTTTTATTTTTTGCTTTTTGTATTTATTTCTTGTTTAGTTTTCTCAATCAAATCAATAAGAATGTAATGATGGTGTGATGGGAAATGTCTCTTCGCTTTCTCGCCTGGTAAATATGCAATATGTTTGTAAATGTGTAAGTGTTTAGATGTAATTCAAAAATTCATATAATTAACTTAATTATAAACCGATATTATAATTCCATATCTCTAGCTTCATCTTCACTATAGTCCGACATGCTCGATTCGCTGTCGCTGCTTTCGCGCTCCTGTTGCGCAGCACGCAGCGCCTCCTCTGTGGCATAACGTTGCACATAGTCGGCGACCTTGCGATGATACTCCTCGGGTTCGTGTAGATACAGCGCGGCTGCATCACGATTGAGTGGATCTACAGGATTTGGATATGTCAATAGCTGCGGCAAAAACGACTCGAATATATTCGAGAGATCATAGAGCGCTGTCCAGGCTTGATTGATTACATCCAGACATACTGTGCCCGACGATTCATCGATATTTGGATGATAAATTTTATTTACGAATCCTATACTCGGCGACTTGAAGGGATAGTTGTCGGGCAGATATACACGCACCTTCCAGACGCCACCCTCGTACGGTGTCCCATGCGGTCCAAAGAATTTCACATGGAATTCATTAAGTCCGCCAAGTATGGTGACTTCATGCTTCGATTCAATCAATTTGATGACATCGTTGTCCATGCGACGTTTGCCAGCGCTAGGTGAAGACATTTTACGTCGCCTTGATGATACGGCGCGCGCTCGCTTTAGCGATAGAGTGATGTGAATGTGTGTGCGTCGATTAGGGAAGAAGATAATGAGAAGGCGGCGACAATTAAGCTGCGGCAACTCTCTCAAAGGTGACGACGACTGCGACGACGACAACAACAACCAACAACCAACGAACCGTTACCGTAATCGTATGTGTAGGTATGTCCGTGTGTATCTGCAAAAAGAAGAAGTAAATTTTTTATTACAATAGAAAGAATTGTTGTCAATGAAAAATTTCGAAAATATTTCAAATAATCAATTAAAAACAGGAATTATATTGGAAGAAATAAGTACACTCAACTCTCTTTTTTTATCAAAACGAACGAACGAGTAGCCAGGGAAGGAACAACTGCATTCATCTATATTCGTATTTTTTTTTTAATGCTGCACATCATAAATGTCAGTAAAATCTCAATCTCAATTTTCTATTCAGCAGAATCAACAGTGTTTTTATGTGTTAGATGTATACATAAATATGCATATACATACCTACATACACATATGTATGTATGCATTTCGTGCCAGATGCAAAATCAACCTATGGATGTAAGTTGTTTTTTTCTCAGTTGCTTTTGCAGCAGCAGTGCATATTTCAAAACCTAAATAAAGAAATTGGGTCAGCAGCAAAAGCAATCACAAAAAGCATATAGCTCTATGCAAACATACATACATACACACATACATATATATAGGTACATATGTATGTATATGCTCTGATTTCCATGTGCTGATGATGCCGTTGTTGTTAGAGCATAAATGCAGTCCAGGGGTGTTACATTTAAAATTTCAAATTACTGTTTTAAAAAAATAAATAACCGTTTTTTTTTTTTGGTAAAATTACTGTACATCGAGCCCATCGAATGTACGTACTTACATACGACAATCTTTTATCAAGCTGAGGATATGTTATTTATTTACCCTTTGAATTTGATCGATAATTTAGGTTTTTAGGTGTTGCCAAATTTCGTATATTGATTCAATTTAAAGGTGTTCAAAACTCTTCCAAACCCATTTTGTTTGAAAGTTAAGTTAGATGACAAAGAAAAAAAATGGTTTTTTATATTCCGACTTATAACTCCTAAATGAAACAAAATGGTTATTTTAGCCTTCAGTGTGGAAAAGGGTTTTCGATTTTGGGACTATTTCATATAAATTTGAAATTTCTTAATTTTAATTTGTGCGTTTTGCTCGTGTCTTCCAAAAGTGGTGGTCAAGTTTTTACGAGGCGTCAACATATGACCTTGATCTTTAACCCTTTGACGAGCGAATTTTAATAGCTACCACAATCATCACACCAAATTTCTTGCTTCTACATTGATTTGTTTGTCCTTTATTAAAGGTAATAAAAATCATAGCTATGAAGCTGTATACAAACACTGGATAACTCTTTTTCTCCAATTTTTTGATTTTCATATTCTCTATCTTTTATAAACATATCTGATAAAGGAAATTTCCACTTAATAATAATTAAACACATTTTTTTCAAAAAAATAGTGCAAAAGATTTTACTACAAAATTTTGCACTTAGGTTTTTTGCTGGACTTCAAAGACAAAACATTAAAAAAAATTACATAAGCAAGAAATTTCAAATGTTTGGCAATCAACAAACGTGTAGATTACCTAACAGAACTGAATGCATATATTATTATTAGTGAAATTGGTTAAACACCTATTTTATGCCAAATTAAAGTGAATGTTGCATATACGCAACATTGGGTATGAAAGAGTTAAAGCAGCCGTGCAAAAAGCACATTTTCATTGTCTACAAAAAACATAATAAATTGATTAAATGGGGCCTGATTCAGAAAAATGACACCTAGAATCATTTTTTTACAAACACACACACTCATGTACTAGACTTTCAATAACGAACGGTTATGCTAACTAGTTACAATGAGAAAACACAACAACAAATAAGTATACAGAACGGTAGTGGTAGTTTTCTTTAAATTGAACAAAAAACAAAAAGAAAAAAAGAAAATTTTTTTTTTTTGATTTTGAAATTTATTTAAAAAAAAAGTGTAAAAAGAAATTCGTGGGATTTGAACCTTAGCCACATGTGGCTGCGTGCTTGCTTGCGCACTAGACAACTAGGCTATAGCGTGGCAGTTACTACTTTGTAGTTTTGTTTTTCATAGCAACAATACATTGTCTGTTAATATAACAGAGTTCACTTTTGGATGGGATTTAACAGCAAAATCTGTTGGTTTTATATCCTTTCCGTTTGATATAACAGCATTTTTTCCCTCAGTTTATATACTATAAGAGCTACATGGAACTCTGTGACCTTTTATTCCATTGCCAGCCATTATTAGTATTGTGACAATCTGTCCGATTGAACGACTTATTAGGGAAATTTTTTATACAGCCTAGCAGAGGCATCTTTTGGCAAAAAAAAATTCATATCCGATTTATACGTTGAGGCCAAAATATCTCAGCCTAATCTGATCCACTGGAAAGTTAAAATGCATTGCAAATAAATATTGATAAAAATGACCTTGTTAATGTGAACAATTTGAAAACTGTGAACATTCCTTGTAAACAACAGTTCACGTCACCCAGAGTCTATTGAAATGGTAATGTTTTCCGTTATGTTTTAAAATTTTGGTAATAATAACTTTAAACAGTTACTACGGTAGTAAATTTTTTTTCCCAAAAAAAAGTCTATTCTTTAGTTTGAAGAATTTCCTATTAGATTACATAAAAAAAAACGCAAGAACAACTTTGTAAATTATAGTTGAGAAAATTTCTGTGAGCTCAATTGTTTCCCCAATTTAAAAAATCCTTATACATCCACAAAAAAAGATTACAAGTGCGGATGGTGAATGCGGATGTCAGAAATATACGAATGTAAATGCAGACACTTCTTATCAGAATGAAATTTTCGAATCTATTAAATCCTAAACTTAAGAAAAATATTTGTTAAAAGTAATGTTTTTTCACATTTGTTTAAACGACAAATATCACAACTAATAAAGAATGAACCCTTAAACTAAGTGTTAAATTCATCTATTTCAGACACAAAAGAATATAAGAACAGAAGTGATGATGACAAATACTGGTGTTAGATGTGCGTTTGTATGTTTCAAGAGAGAAAAATCAAATACGTTTATATACATATGTATGAGTGTGTCCGTGCGTTCGTCAGTGTTTCTCAATACATTTAAAAAAATACAAAGCAAAAACTTGTTTTTTACACTTTTTTGTAGTCGTTGTTGTTGTACTCGTAAAATGTGCACGCGCCAAACACTCAAAGAACAAAGAAGTTACAGGAAACTTTGTTGTTGTCGTTGCGTTTTCTTTGCTTTGTTTTTCTGGTTTTCATTTCTGGTTTTTATTTTCTTAGTAGATACTTTATAAGAGCGAAATTATTACTAACGCAATAATATCAATGTGTAGTATTGGGGTAAGCTGCGGTGGCGTAGCTGACTGAAATGGATGAGTTTGTTTGTGGGTGGGTGTACGGACGAATGCTTCAGTTGTAATTTTGTAGTAATTTGGTATATGAATAATTAATCTACAATAGTGTAGTGTATTGCTAAGCACTTTATTGTTCGTTTCTGCAATTGCTGAAACGTAATTTGTATGATTTCGAAATAAAAATAATAATCAACAGGGGCTGCAGCCATAATTAAATTTTATTGCATTTTAATATGACGAATATCGCTTATGTTTCAGTAATTTTTTTAATTGCTTCACCTTTTAAGCAAGCAAGAAAATTTTAAAATGTATATTTTGTTAAAAGTTTTTATTGTAGCTTCCAAAATGCACTATAGAAAATCATTCAGCAACACTGGCCATTGCCGAAAATGTAGCGAAGATGAGAATGACAAATACTAATAACGTCGACTGTCACAGCAGCAGTAGATAAGGAAACCATTAAATATCTCTTGCCAAATAAGAAGCCATCCTAGTAGAAATATTCACGGTCAAGGCGAAGAAATTGATATGTTTAGTGTATCTGAAACAACCCGATATGCAACCGTTCCCCAAAGGATTCATCTATGAAAAGCACGATTACTAATTTATATTTCTGCTATGTTCTTTATATCATAGTTTAAATTTATTTAATTTTTTCATTATCTCAGGATACGCTATTGACTTTCGACTGTCTGTCTACCTCTATTTCAAGAATAACAAACTAAACTCTAAAGTGATTAAACAAGAGAACTGCTAGTGGGTGTTAAGGCCTAATTATGCAAACCTAACGTCGCCTCGGTGGTCTAGTGGCAGCATGCTAGACTATCATATCAAGGGTCCCGAGTTTGATTCCCGACAGGGGCATGGCCGTACGCTTTTCTTAAAAAAACATTTTCCATATTATTTAAAATTTTTCAGACACAAGACCCAGAAGGTTGCGGGTTCGATTCCCGTTTTAGTCTGATGGTTAATTCTCATAAACTTTTTATATTCACTATTGATATGAAATGAATGAGAATTATAAGTACACACCTTGGTTTGGTAATGGCAAAAACACTAATAGAGAAACACCCGCGTAATTTTTTATCGATTTTACTTTTTCTTTTACTTCTGAAGTGAAAAACTTCGATTAAAGGGAAAATAGCAGCACTGGTAAGCTGACATCAATTTTACGTTTCAATCAAATATGAGAAAAAACAAAAACATAGCCGGGCAAAATTTTAGAAATGAAGTTTTTAAAATTTTGTTTGACATGAATTATCATTACCATTGTCTGGACACCTACGTCACATTCACAATTTTTCAACAGATGATACATACCCTAAATTGGCATCCCAGAGCATTGGTTGGCGTAAACGCAAGTTTAAAACACATAGCATAGAAATGAAATTTCAAAACTGTGAAAGTTGAATTTAAATGCTACGTTAAATTTCTTTAGGTTGCTAGAAGAGGCCAACAAAATTGCAGGGCGCTGGATTTTAAACAATACCCACAAAGCTAAAGTTTAACTTTAAGTAACTTTTGTCTTTTACTTTTTTACTTAGGACAATGCAAAAGAAGAATTTATCAACAGCAAATTAAAATAATACGATGTGTGTACCAATATTATGTGCGATAGTATCACTAACTTTTAAGTTGTTGTTGTTAATTGGTTTGTTTTGTTTTTGCTTTTTTTTACTAAGCATGCACAAAGTAAAAACACAGCTCAGCTGTTTATTGTTTGCTTTTGATTTTGATTCGAGTCGCGGGAGAAGCGCTATGAGAGAGCGAACACGACGAATCAACCGTGCCAACAGCAGCTGTCTCTTCGCCATCGCCTTCTACCCCCCACAATCATCAGCGACAGCGTCATCTTTCCCAATGTGATATGTATGTATGTATATATGCGAATATCTATCTATGTAGTATTGTGCACGTACGTTTGGTGTTTTTCTGTCGATGTTGTCAGTCATTTGCCTTTGTTTGGATGTTTTGTTTTTTTTTTTTTTCATTACTCTCGCTCGTCCCCAAATTCCCCCACAGAAATACACATGTACATAGAAATACTTTTTAAGCAGCTGCAGCAGAGGTTTCAGTCAATGTCTTCGCTGCTTTGCTTTTTTATTTGAATGTTGTTGTGGTTGCTTATGACAAGACAATTAAACAATATACATATACATATATATTTTTTGTTTTGTTAAATTTAATGATGACAATGGCCCAAAATACACAAATTTAGCTGAATAAAAAAATTGAAAAAAATAAAGAAAAAGGAAAACGAAGAGAAAAATATATATTTTAATTTTGAGAAATATATATATAAATAGCTACTTACGAAACAGCAGCTGTATAGAATTTAAATTGATTTTAATTTACTTTTAGTCTTTTTCAATCAATTTATTGTTTTTACCAATTAGAATTATGTTTGATTAGTCTTATTAAAATTAAGTTCGTAATTTTAATGACAATCAGAACATTAAAAAAAAGAATAAAACACTTGAGATTTTCATGAAAAAACTCACACAGAAATTGAAAACTTTTTACTTGAGACTTTTAAATTAGACTGCAAAACTGAACTAAACACAAAAATTGTGAGAAGAGAATAGTAAAACAGAAATACACGAACTGACAACTCAGACTGAGAGAGAGAGATGCGAAAAAGAGAATAAACATAACAACACCAAACAAGAACGACGACTACGACGAATCCCAACACAAAAATAAGCAAAAGCAGAGGAAAAGCAATAATCAAGGACAGCTGTGAAAAGCAAAATCTCAAAAACAAAACAACAATATTTAATAATAAAAAAAAACAACAATAAACATACTATGCCATGCATCTAAAAGATGAGAAGATGGGTTGGTGGAATGGCAAATGAATAGTAACGTCAACGACGACGCCAACGTCATCGATGGACATCATGAGCACTGATATAATAGTGACAGAGAAAACAAAAGCAAATGCAAATGAAAAATGCAGCAGCTGGCTGCTTTTGTGGCATTTTCACTTGAGCAGGAACGCTTCTTTCCACCCTAGGATATGTCGGAAATTACTTATTTAACGCTAGATATTCGCCATATTTAACGATTGCTTGCATATTATTTCATACATATATACACTGCAGAATGGAGCCGAATGCATTTCTAACTGGACAAAATTATAAAATTTGGTCTTAAGGCCAATGGTAATCACTGCGTCAAAAATTTTCGCTTTGGCAAAGTGTTTTAAGGTCTGTCATGTTAACTGCTGCTTTTCATGCATATGTAACGCTCGTATATAAAGTTTTTCGCAGTAATATACTGTTTTTAGACTCTAAAACCGCATACCGCTTTTTTAACTAAAATACTCCGAGAAAATATAAAATTTAACGTATACTTTTGATGGAAGTGGAAACATTAAAGGTGATTCTGATCGTCAAATGCAACTTCATGACAACTCATGATAAAGCCGGAATTGCTTGGTTAAATTTCTTCAAAAGACAAATACAATGTAACAGAAGGAGATATTAAAATCGAGAACGAAGACGATTCAAATGATGGATAATTTGCTTTCCTTGTTAATTTTCTTTGAATAAATTTGAATTAATAGCACGAAAGATAGCTTTTTTCAAATCGATTTACTGTTTTAAAAATTTTTGGTAGAAATATACTGTTTTTGGTCCGAAAAAGATGCGAGCGTTATGCATATGTGATATTCTCTCTGTCTTAACTCTTTCAGGGAATCTGCATATCCTTGTTTGTTCTTTATTAAAGGTTGAGCAATTATATTCTGAAGCTATAGACAAAACTCAGTCAACGATGTTTCTTCAATTTTTGGATTTTAATATTATTTTATCTTTTACAAGCATACTTGGAGAGTAATGGATTATTGATTTTTTTATTAAAATAATGCAACCAGCTTTGATGATCAATTTTTGCACATATATTTTTGAGTTGACTCAAAAGGCAAAAACTTTAAAAAAAAAAACATAAATACAAAATTTCAAACGTTCCGTAATCCACAAACATAAATATACATATCAGAACTGGATGTATATAATGTTACTAGTAGGGTATGAAATTTAAATCATATATAAATATTAGCTGTCAAAGTTTGTCTTCTATAAAAGACGTCATCAGTGAAAGAGTTAAGTACTCACGGTGTAATAACTGAAATACAGAAATGAATCCAAATTTAAAAGTAAATAAAACCTTTAACTAATGTTTATTACAAAGTATGCTAGCTTTTATTTCTTCTTTTTCTTCATTTGCTTTGATTCCTAGACGATCAAAGGACATCAAATATACCAAAATGCCAAGGCAACCGTTTGCATTCCACGCAGTTGCATTTAGCTTCTTCCAGTTTTTGCCAAGTTGAATAGTTTCGCTCTCTACGTGGTTGGTAAGGTAGCTTGACTGTTGCATCGAGGAGGTTCCACTCCATAGAGTATGGTCCATCCACTTCTACTTCTTGCTAGTTATCCGGACATCTAGGGGCTTCATGTTTGTTTTGCGGAGCAACTGCTCGTCGAATATTTCGAAGACAGCAGTTGACAAATAACTGATAATGGCAAAAATCAAATGCCCAAAAAAAATTTTTGTTTAGCATTACATTTTAATGTATAAGAGAATGGTTCTTTAAAAAATATGAGTAAAAATGAAATGTTTGCCGATAGTATTTACTAATCAACAAATATTAATAGGGAATGTCGTCTAGGTTGGAGCATCTTTTGACTTGTACCCACAATTTCCGTTATAGGCCGAATTTTCGCAAATGTTTTTGATTAACATTGGAAAATGATTGGATCTGTAGTTTAGGAGTTATGGGCACATTAAAATGTGTTCGTTCTCAGTGTTAATTTTTCCCCATTAAGTGGGGTTCGATTTCAAGCATAACCAATGCATAGATAAAGCAATGACGGACGGTTGCGTATACACTGGGCATTTGATACTTCAGCTCAACATATTGCTGAGCAGAGGTAGTCTTCTGAACGCAACCATTGAGTTCGTTGCAGAGTTGCTTTTGGAATAAATGCAGTTTTTTTAATACGCAATAGAAACACTAAATGGTACGCACACAAACTTTAAGCAATTTTACCAAAATGGAGAGTAAAATTAATAATAAAATTGAATGTGCGATCATGTATAAATATTTTTTATTCTTACTTCAATAGTTTTATAAATAAAATAATATCCACTTTTTAACATAACATAACAGCAAGATTGCAACTGTTTCACTTTGGCAACAACAACAACATATCTTTGTTGTTGCGCCAGATGACATAAAATGTCAAAATCAGCCGTTAAAAAAAACAATAACACATCTTTTTTATTGCGGCCATAATAGCGATATGCAGAGAATGTCAAAATGGAGAAAAAACATATACAAATAATCAAAAGTAAACAATGATTTTGACAGCCTATAGTATTGACCACGAATTTCACCTTGGCAAAACATATTCGTAGCCGTTTGCAGAAATAAATGAAACATACAATTTTATCTTTTTTCCCCCTTTTTTGTAAAAAAAAAAACCTACTGTCACCTTGAATGCTTGGCGTGTTCAGTGTTCATTTCACTCAGTATATCGTGTTCGTTGAGAGAGTAGAGATTCTCACTTTGTGTTCGGTGAAACAACAATTTTATGGCGTTCGACGAGCAAAATCTGAACATAATCACAGCCTAACACACGGTCAATGTTTTGCTGTCAATGTTTTCTGTTTTTACTCTCTTCATCGTTTTGTTTGATGCCCTGTTACACTATCAGTTTTTTGCTGAATGTAATTTTTTAATACTTTTATGTGCAACTATGATTTTCCAACTAAAAATACCTGTCTCTCATGATATGCCTGTCTCTTACGCTGCTGCTGTCTCTGCTAATGCTGTTTCCGCTAATGCTTCTGAAGCGGTCTCTCATGCTTTGCCTGTCTCTTATGCTGCTGCTGCCGCTACAAATGTCTCTGAATTTGCTGCTAGGGGCTCTCATTCAAATTCACAATGGGAAACTGCTCGTACCGGAAACACTCATCTAAAACATAGAAGACAAGATGTCGTTGTGGGTCTGAATCAAAACTCTGATTTGGACGTTATCGTTACAAAAAAGTGGATACATCTATTCTCCTTTAAACCAACTGTGTCTGAAGAAAATATTATCTCTTATGTAGTCAATAATTCGAACATAAAAAGCCAACACCTTGAGTGCCGCAAACTTGTTAAGAAGGATGTCGATTTACAGAATCTAAGAAGAATAACATTTAAGTTGGGTGTTACTGATGCATTCCTGGATGAACTCATGAAACCATCGCTTTGGCCAGCTAATGTAAAAGTGATGCCTTTTCGTTTTTTTCCACGAAGGGATCAACGCGCCACGATCACATAAGTGCCAAAATGAATATACATAAGTCTATCACTCAGGCTGTTTCATCGATATCACATCCTGATTCTCCGCTTAGAATTTACTTCCAAAATATGTCAGGTATAAGGACAAAATTAACCCTAGTCTCTCTCTTTGCTTCCCATTGTGATTATGATGTCATTGTTCTCGTTGAAACATGGTTGAATGCCGATATTTTCGACTCTGAAATCTGTGATTTGAGCATTTACAATGTTTACAGAAAGGACAGGGATGCCGTCAAGACTGGTTGTTCCAGAGGTGGGGGTGTTCTTATCGCGGTTAACCGTACTGTACGCTCAGAGCTTTTTGCCCTTAATAACTCTGATATGCTGTTGGATCAATTGTGTGTGTCCATACATGGAAGCTCAGGTCTACTATTCGTATGTGTGTCATACATTCCGCCTCTTAGCGCTGATGGTCTATATTACGCGCATGTGGACAATATAACTCACCTCTCTTTGAACTCTGTTGGGGACAATCATCTTTGCGTATTGGGCGACTTTAACCTTTGCAAAATTGCTTGGTCCGTTGTGTACATGAGAGCGAAGTATACAACTGACAACTAAGATAAAATGTATGAAATCGTATGTGGTGTGGCCCATACACAACACATACGTTGAAGTAACGCAAGAAGTTGAGCAACTCTCAACTTTTGCCGTACTTGAGGGTGTGATAGCTGCAGCTGATTAGTTTTGTGTATGACGTATATGATTGTATATACGTTGGCAATGTATTCTTTGTGTCGCCTCTAACGATGCCAACTTGCGGGGAATTTTACTCTGTTCGGAGAATCGGGGAATGAACTGTTTTTTGCGGGAAATTTTAAGTCGCTCAGCTTTTAGTAATTAAAATCTGTAGAATATTTTTTGTCAAATTTTATGTAATGTAAAACGTTTAACTTATGAAATATTTCATATTTATTGGTTTGGAGAAATCGATTTTTAAAAAAGTGTGCTATTTGAAAGTCTTATATTTCGAAAGTATTTTGTAAAAATTTCAGAGAACGCAGATATAGACGATTATAGCGCCGAGTGCCAGTCAGGCCAAAACAGTCGCGCGGCGATTCGACTTCTTTTTCGGCCGTTCAGAAAGGATTAGCCATGCCTTCGTCGAGCACCTCTCGATTAATAACTCTTAGTCATTGCTGACTAATCTGTAAACTTACAAATTACGGTCAGCCATCATAAAGAAGATGAAGTATATTTTATATGTCAAAAACCGATAGTCAAAACTTTGAATTCGTTTTTCTCAAAACAAAGTTTTTGCCTTTTTTTATTTGAGTCAAAAGAAATCCCATGTCTTCGCCTTTGAAAATTTTAATTTCCAAAAGTGGGCTGAAGCTTATATGTTAAGAATTTCGGAGTCAGAAAGTATGTTTGTATTAATCTACCAGTCCCATGAAAATTGGTTGAGTTTTGGGCAGGGTCGCCTCAAAATAACACTCACTGAGGTCAATTTCGTTTTTGTAAAATGTTTATATGCGTGTAGCGCTGTTATAATATGAAATTATACTAATGCGGGGAATTCGATCGAAAATCGGGGAATTTCTCGAGTGTTATCGGGGAGAGAGAAAAAATAAGTTGGCATCCCTAGTCGCCTCTCTCCTTCGCTTACTTCGTGTCAATTGTATACTGCGCTCTCACGTAAGCACTGGACTTTAACCCTCGGTTAGCAGTATTAGTTAATTCTGATTAGTGCTTAACCGTGTATTGAGAAAACGGCCCTTAGTGTTCTAGGGTTAAACTGACATTTAAAATATTTTATACTATGTTCCCCCTGAGCCTAAATTGCGTAGTTTCGGCAAATGCTTTCGAACGAAACTGTAATCGTTCACATTGTTAAGTAGGTTTAGATTTTGGTTTCGTTTGGGAGTTCATTGTTTATTTCTTGTTGTAAAATGCCGGCGGCTAATATAATTATTGCTGAACATTTCGGTCTTAACTATTGAATACGAAGAGAATCCAAATGATAAACGAAATATTTAGCAACGAAGTAAAAGTGCATAGGAGAAAGCGTAAATTGTTTTATATCTTGTTTCACTTTAACCGCAGCCAATATGCAGCCCTGCTGGTCGCTTTTTGCCCTACATAGCTCCCCTACCTTTTCTGCCCAAACCTTGGCTCTGAGCTCCTCTTCCCGCGCACTCCACAAATTTCTTTTTGCAAGAATTTGCAGGATATTTAATGATCGGCCGCATACAATCTCAATATTCCGTCCAATTATTTTATAATCCATTTCATTTTTTAATTTCACTTACGAAATAAAATCGCATTTTTTTAAAATAAAATGACAAATTCAGTTTGTTCGATTTCGCAAGTTGGTTTTAAGGTATGCACGCAAAGACGCGACTTTGTCGCAACAACAGAAGTTGGGAAAATCAACGTTATTTTATATGAAAAGCCACGCACAGGCGCGTCATTGTCGCAGAGGTTTTTACGAACATAACCATTTTTTGTTTTGTCGCGCTGAAGACGCAGCTCACCGCGTTATTACTGCGATTTTTTCTTCTTCAACTTTTTCTTTTATTTCTTTTGTGATAGAAAAGTTTTTCAACAAAAAAAAAATATTAGGAAATGTTCGATAGGGAAAAATTAATAAAAAATGTGCTGAAACATCGCGTTTTATGTTATAGCAATATGTAAATCTTTTTTAATTTTTTGCGCAGAAAAAATAAGCACAAAGTAAAACAGCTATTGCGACTTCAACCAACAAAATCGCAACAGTGCGAGGTAACGTGCGATTTCGAAGTATGAGATTTTGAAGCGCCGAAAACGCTGCGTCAAAGTAGCGTCTATACGTGCATACCTTTAGATCAAAAAAGTCCTCTTCAGTCGATCTCTAGCAAACAGCACACAGTTCGAAAAATTAATTTTTTTGGCCTAACTACTTGAATCGCTCCTGCACACAGTTATGTGGAGGAAGTGAGAGAGCAAGTATTTTGAGCAAGTGAATATGAGAGAATTGAATAAGTCAGTCAAACAAAAGACAAAAAGCGAAAAACGCTGATAAAAAGCAATGATGATGATAAAAACTACCAGCACAGCAAAGAAACAAATGTAAAAAAACATAAAATGCTTTTGTTGTTTTTGTTTCCAGGTTAAATTGCTAAACATTTTTAACAATAAAATAGAGAGAACTCAGCGATACACGATAAACGAAATATATTGAAAATTATTCAAAAACCTTTGAGAACTAAAAAAAAAAACTTGTAACTGCGTAATTTGGGTTGAGGCGAAGAAGATAAGCGAAATGTGTAGAGCTGTCAAACGACGAACCCAAAAATATTAGGAAAGTGCGTAATAAAGTGATGTAGGGGGCAGCGATCAAGCGAACTTCACAATGAACTGAGCAGGGGGTATCTTTGAAGAAATGTATTAAATTATTGCAAAAGGAAATTAATTTCAATCGAATAAAAACGGCAAAAAAAAGTTAAAAAATGAGAACAAATGTTAAGTAAATCAATAAACGGGTAAAAAAAAGATGGAAAGGGTTTGTGGATAAAATGCAATTATTGAGTACACAAAGTGGAAGGGGTAGAGAACTGAACAAGTAAAGAAAATTTTACATACTTGCGCTGTGCTGCGCGTAGGTCGTCGTCGATGTCGATACGAATGCTTTTCAGTGTGTTTCCAAGGGCTTTTCTTTCGCACGAGCACTCAAGCACACACACAAAACAACACAGTTGAAGTATTCCAAATTAAATTTTACAAAGAAAATCCTTGAATTAATCCAGAGAATCTACACTAATAGTAGTTTGGCCATAGGAAACGTTTTCCACTTCTTTTCGATCTTTCTAAACACAGTTTTTCTTCATTTTTCGTCTTTGCAATTTTACTTTTTACGATACTTTTTTTCTTACATAAATTAGTTCTTGCGTAGTTTGTCCTTTTTTATTTTCAAAATTTCACACTTCAAGATTTTTCAACTCTACAAAAATTTTCAATTTATTTTCTGCACGAATTCTCTATCAGTTTTCCTTCCTCACCATCCAATTACTTCCACCAGCTGACGCGAACTGCAAAACCAATTCTTCATGTTTCTTTCCATTTCGTATTTTGTTTTCTTTTCATTTTCACGTTTCGTATCATATGCAGGATTGCATTTCAGAAGTCACAAAATATTACCATTACAAATTGGATCACACTGAATCATGAATAACAAAAACTAAACTTTTTTGCTTCGTGTAACGCTGCATTTAGACCACCTGAACGAATGCAAATTTTTTAAGTAAAAATTGTAACTAATAAATTTTCATTCGCACAAACATTTTTTACAACCGCACAACATTAGCTCCAAACAAACATCAGAAGCCATCTTGCTCGCTTGTCCAGTGTAGTGACACAACAACAGCAACACTGCATTCGCACTAAAAATTGAACCCAGTCCGATCAGCCCAAACGAAGATTTTTTCATTCAGTCGGCTTAGGCTTCCATTTACACCGCCTGAGCAATGTTCGTGAACATTTTGTAGCGAACCAATGTTCAACATTGGTTCAACGCTGCACTATTTTCATTGGGCGAACGAATGAAGATTCTTTCGTTTGTTCGGGCGGTCTAAATGCTCAATCTGCTCTTAGACAAGGAGCCTAGTCTCTTAAAACTATCAAATTGTTTTGGAAAGAGGGAGTGTGATGAAAAGGGTATTTTACTGGCAGGCACATTTGGATGGCAATATGAAATACGTGACATTTTGTTAGAAATTAATTGGCATAACAATTGTCTGGACGCCTACGTCACATTACAAATTTTTCAGTTTTGAACGATTATTACGTATTCTCAATTGGCATGCCACCATTAGGAGAGGTAAACGCAGGATACGCATTTACAACGAAGCCTGCAGTTTTGCTTTATGTACTTAAAAAACAAGCAACACGAAAAACGCAACACATTAGTGTTGCGTGCAGTATTGTAATAAGAAATGGCGAATATGGTAAATTTTTGCTACTATTTTTCCCCTTTCAAGTCACTAGCCATACTGTTCTCTATTTCCTTTTATTTCTACTTTATTTTCTATATTGTTTGTCAGTTAAAACAATTGACGAAAGGACAGAGACTCTGTGACAACTGTTGCAAATGTGATATCGCTCTTAAGAGTGGGTGCTAATCGATAGAAAATTACTTTTTCATCTGGAGAGAACGCAGTACTATCTCAATTCTCTTCTGATCATGGTACCCAATCTTAAGTCCTAACTAGAATATGCATATGCCAGCTTAATAAAAATGCTTCAACTATATGTGACAATTAGTTGTTTGTAATTGCCAAATTGTGTTGGAAAGAGGTGGTGAAATGAAAGGGGTAATTCCCCCCTCCAATCATCTCATTTGACGTGTTTTGCGAGTCTTGACAATTATAGTTGAGTGTTTTGGGGTTTGAACTTTAATTTGGTTTAGAAAAAGAAACTAGTTGCTTGCAACTTCACATAACATAAAAATATTTGCTGTAACAAGGTCCTAATGAAGGTATTGCAGCATTGATTTCCAACGCGTGGTTGCATAATTGTGTACTCAACTTTTGTTTGAACAAATCTCTAAGGCTGTGGTTATATTGCGAGTATGCTCGGCGAACACCATGAACTTTGCGCCTGGTTATATTGATGCTCGGTGTTCGACGAACACAAACCATTTTCTCCCGTGCTCGGTCAAGGTGGTTACATTCAGCTCGTTGCAGAGTTGTTTTTTGTCAAAATATACTCGTTGTTTAATACTGTTTTATATGTAATGATACTGTTTCGTAAAATAACTCATTGCCAACCTGAATACTCGGCGTGCTCGGTGTACAATACACCGAGCATATCGTGTTCGGTGTGAGAGTGAGTAAAGACTCTCTCTTTGTGTTCGGTGCAACAACAATTTCATAGTGTTCGCCTGGCATAATTTCAATGTGTACGCTCACAAAATACAGAAAATTTTAAACTGTTGCTTGTAAATTGCCAACAGTGCTTTTAAACTGTTGTGTTTTCTGAACGGTATGTCCAATTTTTGGGAAACAACATGTTGGCATGAAAGAGCGGAAAAATAATATGATCACAGAAATGGCGTCCAAACGCCAACAGTTGAGCTGAGCAAAAGCACACAACTACGCGTTCAGAAGACACGCTCTCCTCCTTTGGGAAACAGTTGCGCCTTCTGAACGTAACCAATATAACCACAGCCTAAGTGGCTGTTCACACAGGCGCAAGCATGAACGCCTGTCTGAAAGAGGGAGGTAGAAAAAATAAGTAGTGAGAGAAATAGAGAAACTTGCCTGTCTATTTTTAACTATCTATTTTTGCTATACCTCTCTTCCAAACAGGCGTTTATTCTTGCGTCCGTGTGACAGCCAATAAGTGCGCAGTAGTAGTAGTATTGAACATTTTCTCTTGCGCTCAGACAGGTGGTTACATTCACAGTATACAGTATGCCAGATAGCAGAAAGTAATCTGAAATATTCTCAGGTCTTCTGAGATTTGACAATTATGACAAGTATTCGCTCAATAAATTTTGACAAATAATTTTGTTTATGAGAGAAACTCTCTTAACCCATTTTCGTTAGCTGTACACAAATAAATAAATGAAATAAAAATATCAAAAACCAATAAACCGTTTGTTTATTTCTGAAATAAAAGCTCTCAAAATATTTTGTAGAGTGTGGTTCTATAGTATTTAAATAAACAAAATACAATACTTTTAAAATGATCTTCTTCAAAAATGTCCGCTTTATATTCTAAATAGTTTTACCGATTTTAAAAGAATTTTATTTAAATTTCAGAGAAGCAGATTTCTTACTTGAATGGCATACATAACAAAAAAAACTTTAAGTTTTGGGATAAATCCTTGGTGCACATTATGCACATGGTTGTTATAAACGCCTTCGAAGATCTCGTTTATCAACGTCTAACAATTTTTCTGGCTTTTCAAATTTTTCTATTTTATTTATATATTGTGCTGGTACCAATGGGTTAATACTTTTTTATATTTACTTCTGAAATTCAAATGTTTTGGGAGAAGTAAGAGAATAATTTTCAAATTTGGCAGACGTCAGTAAACAGAAAAGAGGGCGTCACTTCTATTTATTTCACTTTATTAATTTCACTATGGTTACATTAGGCCCTTTACACTGTTGCTTTTTGTCAAATGCGATTTTGCACCTATGTAATGATACTGTTTTGTAAAATAGCTCATTGCTACTCTATGAACTCGCCGTGCTCAGCGTACAATACACCGAACATATTGTGTTCGATGTGAGAGTGAGTAAAGACTCCCTCTTTGTGTTCGGTGCAATAACAACCTAACTTTATTTGAGTATGGTAGGTAGCCTCCTTTTCCACACGGCATGTTTTCTTGTCGCAAAGCTGAGCTTGTAGGAAGAGAGGAAAGACAAGAGGGGACGTGTACTGATTTGGTCTGATCTTAAGGCAGAAACAGAATCACTTGCTTTAGAAACAATAGCTGTATAAAAAGCAACACGGAACCACTGCACAACACAGTACTGCAGAAGGTTAGCCAAAATGCTAAAATACTGCATTACGCACCAGCTGTTTTTCTGCTAAAGTAATATAGACTCAGATGAGAAATTAATTGAACTTGTGCGGGAAAATTAATTTTTATAAAATGAAGCAAACACAAATTATAAAGTTTTTTTGATGAAAGATTTTATAATTTATCTTTTAAAACATTTTTTTTACACGCCAAACAAGAGTACACTCTAATGTTAAAAAACGCAGCATTGCATTCTGTTTACCACAAAATCAACGGCACTGCATTAGTGGCTGTTCAGACCGGAACAAGCATGAAAAGCCTGGGCAGGCGTGTCGTGTTCACATGGTTCTTTTGTTCGCAAAAAATGCAAAAGAAATATCAATTATGTGCCTTAAATATGTACTTAAAATTAAATATAATAAAAATAAAATTAAAATAAGTTTATAAAAAAAATAGCAAGAAAATGAAGACTGTGTGTGCCGAAGATGCGCATTGTTTGTTTGCGTTCATGTTGCCTATTCAACTTCAAAAAAATTATGATGGAAAGTGGGAAAATCGGAACAATATGAACATGCGCCGATTTTTATTTAATTTTTGGATTTTCGGTGCAACTCTGCTATCTCTTTCTCTCTACCTATTTCTTCTACCTTTCTCTTTCAGATAAAGATAAAGGGAAGTGGGGAGATAGACACAATCTCTCAGGCAGCATTTTGATGAAGCACTGATACACCAATTTTTCCTCGATTTTCCTCACCAATTTTTTCATATTTTCTTTTGTTTTGCTGTTCCATCAAGAGCTTTTATACACAACGATTTTGACCGCCCGATTTTAATATAATAAGGTTAATAATAATAATAAAGTTATAGCAGCGCTACAAAAACAAAATCGACCGTATATTTTGTTTTTGTATTCAGGGTTGGAAATCTTTTTCTTCTGTCAAATTCATAACGAAACAGCTGATTTATTTTGTTCTCAAATTTTTTTTGCTTGAATTATTTTTTGCTTGATCGGGAAGAAGAAGAGAGCTATGCTGGTGACATAACCTTATTATTGAGTTTTTCACAACACGTACTATTTTTACCATAATTTTCAGCAACATTTCATAATTTCTACTCCTCTGCACCATAATTTGATTCATGTGGGCTGGCTGCACTGCTTTCAAACCATTTCAAATAATTGTTAGTAAAGGTTTTTGTTTCACTTTTTTTTGTTAAAATTTTGAAGGTATCCTTTTTTTTTGAGCAAAATGCAACACTGCGGGAGAAATTTTCGAAATTGTTTGAAACTTTCACTTGAAAATATTCTTCTTTCGGAAAAAGAGAAAAGCACAGGGGCTGCGTAATTGCTGTCAAAAAGCAGTGAAATTTTTGAGAACAGAAAAAAAACAAAAGTAATATACAGAGTAGTAAATGTCGTAAAATTTTTAATTTAGTTGAGAAAAAATTCAAAATTTTGGTAAGTATCACAAAGGTTATAAACTAAATTGGATTTTTGTTTAGAATTTACATCTTTCGCGAAATGATGAATGAGAAGTCGGAAAATAAACGGGTGGACATGAAAGTATGCGTGTACTGATGCCGAGTTTGTTATTGTTTTCTTTCAGTTTCGTTTGTTTTTCATTGTAATTTGCGAAATTCTAATAGAAACATTGTTGTTGTTAAATCGTAACAATAACAAATCGGCAGCGTCATTGAGACAGCGCTCTATCTCTCAGACGCCAATTGCTTGTTTATTTCGACCGAGCGTGACGAATAGTTTTCTATTTTGTGATAATAATAAATAAATGAGTGAAAAAATCGTATGATTTTTCCGAAACCCATTCGTGAATAATCGATGCATGCGGAGTTGGACAATTTTATTCGGTATTGTCCGAAAGTATGAAACAGTTGAAGCAATCAGTGAAAAGATAAAAGTGTAAATTTTCGTACTGTAGTATATATATGGTATATGAAATTCGCAAATCATATTGCGTAGCGCTACTACCATGGCAGAATTATAAGAGATGGTGGCACTACAAGTACGTTACAAAAAAAAAAAAAAAAAAAAAAAATGTATTACAAAAAAACACGGTGCAAAGAATGTTAAATGTCAAAATCAATTGACGTAAATCAGTGTTTTTCTTTTATCTATACGGGGGCATTTTGCTGCCACATGTTAGGCTGATGTTACACGGTCAATGTTTTGCTGTCAATGTTTTCTGTTTTTACTCTGTCTTCATCGTTTTGTTTGATGCCCTGTTTTTTGCTGTATGTTTTTTTTTTTTACTAATTTTATCTGCAACTATGTTTTTCCACCTAAAAAGTATTTATGATAGTTTTTAGGAGACTATGAAAATTAAATCTAGATGCTAATGTTTCAAAGTCATGACTTAAGTTCATGTCAATTTCGTTATTTGAAGTTATATATAAACAGGTTAATGAACAAATCACAACAACAACGTATATAGAGACGGGCAAATCAAACAACTTCAAATAACGAAATTGACATGAACTTAAGTCATGACTTTGAAATATTAGCATCTAGATTTAATTTTCATAGTCTCCTAAAAACTATCATGACTGATCGAATGGGGCCCGTTCGGAAAAAATGACACCTAGGATCTTTTTCTCACAAACACACTAGACTTTCAAATAACGAACTGTTATGCAGACTAGCTACAATGGGGAAAAAACAACAACATAAATATATAGAACGGTAGTTTCTATCAATATCTCTATTCAGTGAAGATATTTGGAATAAAAAACGCAGGAAAATAATCTTTAAAATTTGCGAACTATTAAAATAAGCTCTGCCCCTTTGTTACTTGGCCGTTGAAATACCATGTTTTTATAACAGTTATTAAATAATTTTTTAAACATTTTCGCAACCAAACAAAAGCCAAACAGCGCAAAGGGTGGCAAAGAAAAAAATGTATTTATAAGCTAGTAAAAAGCATGGTAGAAGTATTTAGAGGTAGACGCATTTTTTAAAAAGTAGCCATTCTGAATTTTTGACAAGTAAGAGGAACTTTTTAGAGATACATTTTTTGAAATGGGTACAAAAAAGAGAGTTAATAGTAGATTATTAATACTACTTTTATTACTTTATACTAAATTATAAATTTTATTTAGAATAAAAAAATATAAATAATGTTATTTAATTTGTTTTCTACATGTTAAGAGTTAATAAATAATATAAAAAGAAGAAACTAATTCTCCCTTAAAAATTGAACCATGAAAATACCACGCCGTTGTAAAAAGAAAAATAGTAGCAAAACAAATGATTTTTCAATTGTCAAAGTTCCTCTTACTTGTCAAAATGCATTTACATTCTTAATTCTTCTGCCATGGTAAAAAGTGTAATATTTTCCATATTATATAATAGTTTATTTAAGCTTATAATTTATTCTTTCCTAATTGAAATTGTAAAATAATATCAACATTAGGCGATGCAGGCGTGCGAAAAGCCAAAAAAGTGTATTGAAAAGAGAAAATGAAAAATTTAAAAACCTATGGTTGTTTTGGAACAACTTTTATAATGAAGTAGACAGCAATGCGTAACACTGCGTCTACACCTGCCAATTCTGGCATGCCAATTGAGAATACGTATTATCTGTCAGAAAACAGAAAAATAGTCTTTGTAAGGTGGGCGTCCTGCCAATTATGCCAATTCATTTCCAACAAAATGTCAGGCACTTCATTTCTAACAATTTGTTCGCTCTGCTCTACTTTGTTTTTGTTTTCTCACAAATTTGCAGAAACGTCAAATATTGTCTGCTTATTTCAAATCATTGGCAGAATTCATTGGCATCGAAATATGCTTGCCATATTTATTTTATTTAAAAGATAATATTATATTTCTTATATTTTATTAAAACGAGTGTATATTCTTACTACATTCATAAACAAAATTTCAGTCTCCAAGCATGTTTTACAATATTGCTGAGCAAACTGCAAACAAAAAAGAATACCTGCTTTAGTTTTGTCCGACACTGTATGTCAAGTTGCACTTTCCGAATAACTACGGATGTGCGTACGCATGTGGCTAAAATCTGGTAGCGTATATCGGTCAAACAAACTTGTTGCATTAATTTTTATATGCGTACATACATACATACGTACATATATACGTATGTATATAATAAAACTAAAATTTTAAATTTCCTCGTTTTTATTTAGGTAATATTCAAGTCCGCTAGATGTTCTTTTAAAACATGTAAACAATTTTGAATTCAATTTTGAACCAAAAAAATTTAATTCGCAAAATGAACGAATCAAAACGAATGGTTCTCCGTACCCTGATATTTTACAATTAATTTCCTACTTCTGATAAATTCTGCAGACGGATATTTTTTGGCTGCTGTGTTGTTATTATAATCAAGCTATGTCTTTCCGACATAGCTTGTCCGTCGCAATCAACTAGTTACCTTGTCTAAAAGCAGAGTTATATACCATACACCTTGGCTACGGAAGCCACTTGACTACTTCTGTATATGAAAACACGCCCTTATGAAGACGATTATTTTAGCTACGGCACGACCACATGACTACTGACCACAACTGTAGCTGTCGTCAATTTAAATCTATTTCTGATTTAACCCTTTCGGTATTTTAATGCCATGTGGCATCATTCACTTTAATCTGGCATAAAATAGGTGTGATACAAATTTTACTATTAGCATTATATATATTCGATTCTGTTAAGTATTTTTCATGGTTTTGGATTCCCGAATATTTTAAATTTCTGCTTATACTATTTTTTTAAAATGGTTTTTATCTTTGAAGTCAAGTCTAAAATCTATGCGCAAAAATTGATTATTAAAGCTGGTTGCATTATTTTGGTAAAAAAGTTAATAATTTATTTCTAAGTGGAACTATTACTTTCCAAGTATGTTCGCAAAAGATAAAAGGATATAAAAATCCAAAAATTTAAGAAAAAATATTAACCCGTTTTTGGCTATAGCTTCAGAAGTGTAATTTTTAAAATTTTAATAAAGGACAAACAAGGATACGCAGAGGTGTGAAACTATTTTATATCTGATGTAGAAGTCCTAAGTAATCATGAATTTCATACAAAAGTTATCTGTCGACCCCAATTAAAAAGATGTACTGAAAGCAACTAGCAACAGAGAAAATGTAGGGAATATGCACACCATCGGACCTCCTCTCTTTAAGCAGATAAAGAAATATTAAAATGGAATTTAGTTAGATATTTGCATATTTTTAATAATATGACAAATAAAATATGGCAACTGAATTCGTTGGGTCGAACGCCATAATTTTGTTTAGTCGAGCGGATTACACAGCGTTTTTATTGTGACAGAAATCTTACGCCGCATTAAATCGTCGATACGCCGCAATTCTGTTTAAAGCTTTAGAAGAAATATATTTTATTTTTTGCATCTTAATTTTGTTTGTAGGTTAATATTTCACCATTGAACTTATTTGGTTTGCAGTTCGATTTGTTGTTTGTTTCTTTGTCGGGTTATTTGCTTATTTTTCCATATACAAAAGAGTTGAATCAATTACCCGAGATTTTCACTGCACTCAGTACTTTGTAAAGTAATTTTATGGAAAAAGCATTTTTCAACTTGTATAAGTCCAAGTGCATATAACACGAAAAATGAATATGTAGTGAAAATCGTTTACCCTGAAAAATCAATTGAATATTTTTTGAATAGGTACATTAACTTCCTTCTTTGCTCTTTTCGTTATACATATTGCTATTGTTTATATTGAGCGTCAATTGTACATCTCTCATTTTAGACGCTATCAGCAAAGAGGCGGGAAGCGAACACCAACCACCAGCCTGCACCAGCACAGCTGTTTGGAGAGTAAATAAGAGAGTGGTAGAAAAACAATTTTCAACAACGACACCGAGCGGCGTAGTAGATCACAACGATCCAACGACCAGCAATAGCCAGCAGGCAGCACCAGTCGATTGTTGAGTGTTAATTGCATAGCTCAGAAGTAAACATCGGAGCTTCGCATCAGTTGCTCGTCGCAGTGAAACGTGCTGCATGTGATTTACCTTTATCGTAATAAAAAGATATTCATTCCAATTGTCGTGCATATATAATAATAATAGAGGAAAGGGAGAAGAAATTTTGAGTAGAAAACTATAGAAAAACTATTCAAATGTACAAAACTGCAAGAAGAATAAAAAAGTACATGCGGAAAAAGTAACCAAACGTGTAAATTAAAGAAGATAACGAGTAAACGAAGAAAGGCTAAAGTAAAAACCACTTTTTTCTGTTTCGTTGGCATTTATTTCACCTATAAAATATTAGCTGGAGACGAATTCGCGAATACTGCTAAATTCTGAAATATAATCATATTCCTTTCATTCATCCATTCAAATGGCATATTAACTATACATACACAAGTATATACTTGTAATCGTACTTGTACTAGAACGTGTTAAAAAAACCGCTTGAAGAGCCACCAAAACACAAACAATAGCAAAAACTTTCATTCAAACACATTAACATAAAAGAAAATATTGATAAAATTTAACACGCAAATTTGCATACCACGACGATGACAACATCATCGATTAAAAGTCAACGCGCACGAAGAGCACCATCAGCCGATGCGCCGCCAAGTGATATCGATGGTGATGGGGGTGGCGGCGGCGGCAGAAGGACAGTGTCCAAGTCAGATTCTGAAGAGGATACATGGGCATCGAGTGGTTATAGTTACATAAATCCATTTGTGCATCGCTTGCAAATTGATAATCGCATTGATATGGCAAAGGTAAGTGAGTGTGCAGAGTTAATGATTAGCAACTTAGTTAGATATTTTATTGCACTTAGTCATACTGTATTTCAAATCGTCTCTCTCTCTCTCTCTCTTACGCTTATAATGCAACTTTTCTGTTTATATTAATGTTGTTGTTTTTAATTGGCCTACATTTATTATGTAGTGTGTATCTCTCTGCATGATTACTGAAAGCAATGGATTTGCAGCAGCTGTACCACCAACAACAACCAACTAACCGTGCACTTGACATGATTTTTTTTTATTTGAGTACGTTTGTTTTTTATTTGCGATTTAGTTCCTGTTTTTATCTGTGTATATATATTTAATTTTCGTTTTTATTTGTTTATTGTATATATATTTGTGTACGAGTATCTTAATTAGATAAAATCGTATGATTTCTTGCTATTTTACTACTATTAAGTGTTTTGAACTTTGTATCACTTTTAGGGTGGAGGAAATATCATTTCATTGAATTTGTGTTTTTATATTTTATATAAACAGTTGATCGTTTCCGAAAAGGAATTTTTCAAATATTTCCAAATAAAACAGATGAATCATTATAATCGGATTTTTGTATTTTGAATGTTAGGCAAAACAAGTATCCAATTGCGTACCGTTGTTAGTTTTATCGCATCAATGAGTAATAATCAAGAGGAGAATACTAATATTGCACACTTTTATATCACACAAAGAACTCAGAGCAATATTTGCTACACAAATTAAAATTCAAAATAATCCCCTGACCGAAAAGTAGAAGTTGAAAAATTCTGTACTAATAGAGTTAAGCTATAAAGTAAATCTATAAAACAATTGCTGATTCCCGCTAGTAGATTATTATTCTTTGCATCAAACAATCTTGACAGTCTTGTGTGAAACTTTGGCTACAGCGTCTTGAACCTTTCCCTTGTATGACTGGCCTACGTAGAAGTGGTTACTACTTACTTAATAACGTACTCATTTTGTTGAGAGAAACACATTGTAAAATTACGACCCTTTTGCGAAATTACATTGTTAAAACTGTTGTAGTTTCCAAAATGTTCATCTTACATTGATCAGATTTCAATGGATTTTGAACGGTGGTGGTTTATATTGGACGTTCATTAGAACTTGATGCGTTTAATATTTTAACGAGTGCAGGAAAATTGAAAAAAAAAGTTTTCAAGTCGGGAAATGTTAACCGATTCCGAAGTCCTCAGCCCTGCTTATAGTAGATGCTATAAATATTTCACCCAAGCTGTCAGATAATATATTTATGAATTAAAAAAAAAAAACCTCTGCATTTATTTTGCCGTTTCTGCTGTCTTAAGGTTTCTCTTTAATTTTTTGCAAATTAATTTCAATGTCGACATTGTTAAGGCCATGACCATGGCCCCTCGAACCGTCCAACTGATAGATATCTGGCAGATATTTGTAAATCTACAAATTTTTTGCTGTTTTTCTTTTGATTTGTTTTTATTTAATTTTATGCATTTATTGAAAGAAACAACATACGTTGAATTTATTAAAACAGAAACAAATAAAAATACCTCTTTGTTTTTTTGAGAGAGCAAGAGAGTAATTCTGCCTTGAGTGCATTTTTTTTTTTATCTTTTTGACAGTCGACGTTAATGTTTCGCTTGAGCATTTCCCCCACTAGCACACACACATTTCGTTGTGAAGCCGGTAAAGTATCAATAATCTTTGTAGTTTTTTGTTAAATGTATTTTGTTTGAAGTATTTTATTATATTTTTTTAAAAAATGTGCTTGCGTTATTCTTAGAATATTTGAACGCAAAAAACTCAGCACGAATCAACTGCGTGTGTTTTTTTTCTTTCCTTTGCATTTTTGCAAACTTTGCACCTCTTTCCTAGTTTTTCCGACGCCCACATTTTGCTTTTGTGCTTAAAATAATATCAAAATTTTAGTTTTTATTGTCTTAAAATATTTTTTTTCTGTGTTTTAATTACTTTTGTATAGAAATTCGCATGTAGTTATTTAGATTTATTTTGAAAAGTAAAATTACCTATATAATGCAATTGTTTTGTGTATAAACTTTTGTATACAATAAATTACTAAAATATTTCATAACAATCGAGCTTACATTCTTTTATTTGGTGTAAATAAATATTCGAAGTAATCTGTAAGTTACTAAGGCGATAATCGCGGTGTACGTGATCATGTTTGGAAAAATTAGAACGGGTATGATTTGATTTTAGTTCTTGGTAATTATTACCATCGATCTTTTCTCACAACACAGATTTCATAATGGGCACGTCGTTGCTATGAAGTTTTAAAGGTTTAATAGTTTTCAATTATTGAATAATAAATTAAAAATTAAATCGCTAAATCTCAGCGTAGAATATTAAGTCTAAATTGAATAATAGAAAGCTTGCCTAAGGAAAGTATGAGTCTGGGTAAATTAGAACTGGTGCGTGCATTAAAAAAAATCAGACTTTCATTTCGTGAGTCTTTCATAGAATGCCAGGTACCTGTGAATTATATTAGATTCAACTAGAAATACAATATTGGGCGTAGGGTTGCAGGTAAAGGGCCTGGATATTTGCTTGTGGAGTTGAATCAGAGTTGCAAATCAGGTGGCTGGAGGCTTCGACGTGAAAATTGGAAATTCACTCCGAAGGCTTTAAATTTACCTACGCCTACCTGATTTAACAAGTATATTTCAACCAAATTACGTTACGGGAAGTATGTAAGGTGATATACAGTGTTCTTAAAGTTTGAACATTGGTGGGTCAATTTGGGAAAATATTTGACAGCTTGTCTCTCCAAATCTCAGGCTGGGCATTATTTTTATATTGGATTGCTGCCACATGCAATTAGTTCCAATTGTCCTTTGGAAGATTTGATGAATATATTTCTAGCTACTTCGAATTTGCTAATAGAAAATAGCACAGTCGCATCACTTGGCCAAAATATAGCTTTACCAGAAAAACTCAGAGTTTATATACGAATGTTTATTCGTACATCACAGTCTAAAAGTGAATCAACATGTTTAACAAATTATATCATTGCTGCTATATAGTTTTATCTCAGTTTACCTAAGTATGAAAACCTTTATGTTGAGGGACTATAGAAACGTGTTTGATTTTATTTGCCTGGATATTTTGGTATGTATAATTTTTTTTGGGCTTGTCTGGCATTTTTATCAGTCATTCACATAGTCATCGTCTATGATTTATGACATTTTACAATAATATGTAATCTTTATTTTAAAAAGACGTAAAATCGCGAAACTGGGTTTGTTTTTTGTTTTTTTTTTTTTTTTTTTTTTTGTGTCTGCTGAATATTAGTTAATACTTATACAACATTGTTATTAGCTAAAAATGTTACTATCTTATCAGAAGAAATTCACTAGTGCGATTTTGATTTTGATTAAATTAAGAAAAAAGAAAAACCAAAAACGAACAGTTTACACTTTAAATACTACCACTCGAAACTCATTTGTATTCATATTTGTTTATTTATCTTTTATTTGTCGCCTCTTTTACAGATTTATGTGCTCACGGTTTTATTGCTTCCGATACGTGTCGTTGGTTGTATGCTGTCGTTGATTTCCGCTTGGATGTTTGCGTGCATTGGTCTCTATGGGTTAACGTTGGACGATTTGAAACAGAAACCACTGTCCGGGTGGCGAAAGTATGTTTCAAGCTATACATATCTGCAATTCAATATTTCAAATTTTTTATTTCTTTTCTGTTATATTTTATTTACAGACAAATCCAACGTTTGGCTGCCAACGCAATGCGTTGTTTGTTTGCTTCCGGTTCATTTCATCATGTTACATTCAAAGGTGAAGCAGCTTCACCAAAGGAGGCTCCCATACTTGTTGTTGCACCGCATTCTTCATATGCTGATTCCATTATTGTTGTAGCCGCTGGGCCACCATCAATTGTTGCCAAACGGGAGACTTCAGACATACCGCTTTTGGGCAGTAAGTCTCTTATAGAATTGAAATATTCAGCATTACAATATTATGCAATTTGCTTTCGATTGAAATCGGAATGCTTTGTAAAAATGTAGAATTTAAATTGATAGATTAAAATTGTATTTCAAAATAATTTTTTCTCTCGTTTATTTTAGAAATTATAAATTTCGCTCAACCAATTTATGTGCAACGTGAAGATCCCAATTCTCGACAGAATACAATACGTGAAATTGTAGAACGTGCACGTTCCGTCGAAGAATGGCCACAGGTTGTTATCTTTGCAGAGGGTACGTGCACCAATCGTACGGCATTGATTAAATTTAAAGCAGGCGCATTTTATCCAGGCGTACCAGTGCAGCCAGTATTGCTCAAATACCCAAATAAATATGATACATTCACATGGACATGGGACGGTCCGGGTGTGTAAGTCTCAATTCGTAACAGTAACAAATATTTCCATACAAACTAAATTTATATTATTTGAACTTCTTTTGTTTTCTTACAGTTGGCGCTTACTTTGGCTCACCATGTCCCAGTTCTATAATCACTGTGAAATTGAGTATTTGCCTGTGTATAAACCGTCGGAAGAGGAAAAAGCCGATGCCAATTTGTATGCGAAAAACGTACGCGAAGTAATGGCCAAGTATGTTTCTCATAAGTTGCCACCATTGAAACTTAATCTTTGCTATTAAAGATGCAGTTAATACTAATAACACCGAATAACATTGTCCTTCCTCTTTACATCACACACAGAGCGCTTGGAGTGCCTACCTCGGAGTTTTCTTTTGAGGATGTTATTATGATGAGTCGTGCCAAAGATATGAAAATACCCTTTCCTGGTGATATTGTTGAAATTGAACGAACGCTTTATAAATTGGGGTACATAAATTATTATTATTATTTATTTTTTTCTTTTCAATTTTGCCAATAAGTTTAACACGTATTCATTCCCCTTTGTCTATTTTATTTTTACAGCTTGCTTGATAATAATCGTGATACTGAATTAGCTACAGACTTCCTAAGCATGTCCAATACTGATAAACTTGATATAATTACCTTTTCTGAATTGTTGCAAGTTGATCTCAAGAATTCGCAATTACATCAGCTTTTCTCGCTTTTAGATCATGTAAGAACAAAAGAAACGAAACGTCACGATGCCTTTTTAATATTGTGTCCTGTACAAATTTTAAATCATATTTTTATTCTATTTTGATTATAGCGTTGCATTGGTACTGCGAGCCTAAAGAGTTTTCTACTTTGTTCACTCTTTTGTAAACGAAAAAACGATGATGTTATTAGTTTCTTACGCTCTATTACAAATGTAAGTCAGAAATGCATTCCCAATCCAAACTAATTCTATGTTCCCACTGAGGCGAAATTGCATGGTTTCGATTATTTCCGTGGTTTCGGCTGAAACTGCGTTGAAATTTTCAATTTCGACATATTAAAATTTGTCAAACGAAACCACGGAAATGTGGTTTCAACGAAATCGCATTCGAGCCGTAGCAAAAATTTAATGCAATCCTGAATGTGCTCACTGAAATGAATATTGAAATGAATTTGCTCTGACATTTCTATACAGACATTTATATTTTGCTTTGCTACAACTTGATTAATATGGAGAAGCGAAAATATAAAAAAAGAAAAGGTGGACGAGCTGCGTAAGGCAAAAAAAAAAAAAAAAAAAAACGGCCTAACATATGAACAAATGTTCGAAACAATTTGCCGAAACTACACAATTTCAGCTCAGTGGGAACATGGTATAAGGCGATTTGAGGTGATTCAATATCGATCGAATTAGCTAGCCATAATTTTGATTAATTGATTAATCTTATTTGGCGGTTAAACACAATTCCGATTAATCAGTTATTTCATCATTGATTTAATTGTAAAGACTCGATTTCGAGCAATTCGATTCATAAGACTTTTGGGTAATCGATTAATAACTGTGCATTAATTTGATACCTTACAAAATCAGTAAAAATGTAACAATAGCGTCTCAGATTGCCGGTATCGAGGTCAAAATCTTACAGTTTTGGTATTTGATCATGTTCAACCGGCATTTGATGTTGTAAGATGTTAAATTGTTGCGCAGCATTAATCTAAATTTTTTGATAGATACTCATTCTACATTTGAATTATAGATCTTTTCTGAATCTAGTCGAAGTATTTCTCGTCAAAGTTTTGGTAAAATTTTACGTCATTCTGGCAAATTGACACAAACAAAATGCGATGCGCTTTATTTCGCCATCGATCAATCGAATAAAGGCTTCATTTCATTTGGTAGGTTTGATGCATTCATACACATACAAAACACACACATACTCTAACAATTGTGTATGAAAATCTTTTCAGATGATTTCGAACATTATACTAAAGAACTTCCACAGTACAAATTCCTCTACAAGAAACAAGAGCACATACGGAGACAATTTAAATAGACACAGACAGACAGGCAGCAAAAGAAGGATTTTTTCCACCTCTGCATCCACTATAACAACAACATCTTTAAAATTACCATAAATGTATTTGTGTATTTCGCTTTTTCTTTTAGTTGTATTGGTATTTTTTGTAAAATTATGCACACATTTGATTGCGTCCATCATCATAAGAAATGAAATTGAATCAAGCGTTGAGGGAGGAGTACAAATTATGCATAGAATACAAAAAGCAAACAAAAAATCGAAAAATAGAAACAAAACGGCAAATAAAATGTGACTATTGTGTAAAGATAAGAAAAACAGCAATGTGCAACTAATTGAAATGAAAGAAACGAAGGGAAAACGAAGGATGTTATCGTGGGCGTTCATGCAGAATTCATTAAGTCCATTTTTTTCATTTCTGTGATGAAGTTAGTTTATACAATGTATGGTGCACTGATACAATATAAAAGGTCAGTTCGTCATTTGAATTTTAAAATCTAAGGTATATGGACTCAATCAAAAAAATGAATTTTGACTTGGTGATTTTTTCTGGAACCCCAACGATATCATATGTAAAAACTATATTATGAAGGAAAAAGAAAAACTCATTAGCAAGTAGTGCTTTATGTATACACGTACACTTTTTAGATTTAAAACTTAGTTCTGATTGAATGTGCTAAAATATAATAATTAGAAAAAAGAAAAACAAAAATAGTATTAATGCATTTTAGCAAAAAACAAACCAGAAATCTTTATTAATTTACACATTTTAAAAAGAGCAAATACTTTTAGAATAAACTTATAAATAAAATAATTGTATTGTATTGTTAAAAATTTATGTTGATTTGTGGTACTATAAGCTCGCACTCAACTCACCGTTCAGCGTAATTTGGGTTCGCTGAGCTCGAATCTGATAATGGTACATGAAATCAGAAAAACGACCTTAGGTTTATCGCTTTGGTGTCTCTGAAAAAGTTGTTCGATTTAAAGAGAAGAACATTTTTTCCATCAACATTCCATACCCCTCATTTTGGGATTTTTTTAAGTATAGCTTAGAAGAATATTACCAACAAATGATAATAGTATTATAGTGTGTTTGGGAAAAATGTTTTTTATCAAAAAGTAGAGGGGCAGAACATCAAAATTCACATCAAATTTCATACTTTTCGTGTAGCGTTATCTCGAATACCTGACATGATGGAGAAACTATACTAGAATACATGTAAAATCGCCAGTTCAATTTTTTCTGTTACACAGTGTAATAGTGAATTCTGCAATTATTTTCAGTTTTTTCACCTAGAATAAAAATAATGTATATTATATAATTGAAAATGGAGAACTGTACACTTTCATGTCTATAATATAATTATGTAAATCAAAAATCTAGCAACTCGTCTCAATTGTTATGCAGTGCGGTACATACCACCAAATAGAAAATTATAAAGTACAAAACCATTCTTCTTTTTAATAGCACTTTTTTCTTAGATCTTTCTTTCTCTAATAGAATTGAATTTTAATTTTAAAATATTGGATTTAAGTTGTACTTAACTGTCATTGTGTAGACTTGTATTTTTTTATTTTTTCTGAGATATTAACATCTTATATGCTAATACGTAACTTTAACTGATATTTTAGATTATAAATAACGGAATGTAAACAAACGCTGGACAATTATGTAAAAAAAAATACAGAAATAAATGAAGAAATAAAGATTTATTTTCTCTCAATTATAAATACATGTGTATGAGTTTGGATTAAGAGATATTTAAAAAAAAAACAAATATTAAAGAAACTCACAATCACAATCAGCGTAGCAATAAATAAATATGCTCAGGGAAAATTTGATAAATAATAACATGAAAAAGGAAAAATGTTTTTAGTCAACAGCCCATCAATGTCGTATTGAAATAACAGAGTATTGAAATAAATAAGTATGTAAAGAAGAATACCAATCAGAGAATGAAATGTAAAAACTGCAGAACATACGCTTGGAAAGGGGCGTTCAAATGCCAGAATGTTAAGTTAAAGAGACAAAACTAGCTTACAAATACGCCCCAGAATTAACTTGTTAAGTAATGAAACTTTTGAACGTTCAGTTTAATTTGAAGCTGTGAAGCAGTGAAAGCAACTAATTGTAGTGAACTTAAACTGAAAAAATGTGCTAAAATAAAAAATAAATCAAAATGTACAAGAACGGGATAAAAATGTCCTGGCAGAAGAAATCGCTACTGTGTTTATTTTACATTGTAAATCTGGCAGATGGATTTGTGAATTCGTACGTTTTATTGTGGAATTAAAAAAAGAATACACCAATAAAAGTTATCTCTTTAACTGCCGATCGATTTTTTCTTCCATTTCCCCAACTTTAGACCAAAAATCATTACAAAAGATGGCAATCTAATCTTCGAATCAGGGCTAAATCGCAATATCAGCTTTCGTCTGAATGGCCAATCGCGTATAAAAATCAATGATGAATTTGATTTATTGGATTTGTTATCACTTAGTAAAAAGGGGCGTAATAGAACAACAAATAATGGCGCATGGAATGAAGTGGATGATTTAAGTTTGCAAATGTTGAAATCCGATTTGACTGTATTAAATTTACATGTTTTCGGGCCGCAAGGACTTGACAAACGTTTGCGTGATTTATCGAATAGGTAAGTCGATAAATTGATTGATTATAACTCCATGTGATATTAAGTCGATGGTTTTTCTGCTTCGTGAAGGACACGTACTGCTAATCAACTTATACGTCGCTATCAGACGCGCCTGCAAACTGTGGAAACAAGAACGCAAACGCTTTACGATCGTCTAGAGTTGGATAACTGTAAGAGTAATCCATGTGAGAATGGTGGCACTTGCTTTAATATTTTTAACGGCTTCATATGCAAATGTACTAAGTATTTTGAGGTGAGTAAAATGATGTTATTGGGGGCGTATATTTTTCCCGTTGACGATCGATATGCTCACTATAGTAGATAGTAGATATGAAACAGAACTGTCCCAAATTTTGCTCTTCAGGGTTCCACTTGCGAGAAGGATGTCAACGAATGTGCCATTTTCGCTGGAACTGATCTCGGATGTCGCACTGATGCCGGCCAATGTATCAACACATTTGGTGGCTACAGTTGTATATGTAATCCCGGTTGGTTTGGCGTGCATTGTACCGAACGAAAGGGCGACTGTATGCAATCGTCCGCCTGGGAGCTTTGTGGACACGGTGCTTGTGTCAACAGTAATGATAATTTCGGCTATAAATGCATTTGCGATCAAGGTTGGAAATCGAATGGCTTAACTCCCGCTTGCTCAGTAGATGTAGATGAATGCAGTGAGACGCATACGCCTTGCACTACGAAATGCATTAACTTGCCAGGCTCCTTTACTTGTGCACCCTGTGCTGCCGGATTGACTGGCAATGGGGTCAGTTGTCGCGATATCGATGAATGTGCTGTACAAAATGGTGGTTGTAGTCTGAATCCACGTGTACCGTGTATAAATACTTATGTAAGTATTTTTAAGAAACGCTATTGGTGGAAGATATGTGATTTGTGGATTTTAGGGTTCTTATCACTGTGGTGAATGTCCCTTAGGATGGACAGGTGATGGTAGAGCATGCGTTCGGTCAAGTACTAATGAAAACGGGATCAGCTCTGGATGTGCAGGAAATAATATTTGCCATTCGGCTGCCACATGTACAGAGATTTCGAATACAGCAGTTTGCACCTGTGCTGATGGGTGGATTGGAAGCGGCGTTGGTACACATGGTTGCATACGTGGTACGGCAAACAATTGCAAAAATTTTCCATGTTTGGTGAGTTTGTGTATGTGTGTGTGTGTGTGTGAATATTTTGTAGGATTTATCTTTGTTAACTTCTGCAATTTTGGCGCTTAGAATGGTGGCACGTGCGTTGACTTTTTCTCTAGTTATATGTGCGTATGCCCAACGGGCTTCAAAGCACCAAACTGTGCTCCCATAGACAACCCGTGTACGCCAAATCCATGCATCAATAGCGGTCGTTGCCGTGCAACTGCTGATGCACAAATTTCATGCCAATGCCCACCCGGATACACGGGACGTCGTTGTGAGAATCGTTTCAGTCGTTGTGGGGGCATGTTGATCGGCAGTGTTGGACATCTGAAATATCCGGAGGGTTCACTGTACGAGCATAATGCTCAGTGTGCTTGGGTTATACGCACCAATGCAACTCAAGTCTTGAATGTTACTTTTAATGCCTTTGAATTGGAAGACTCAAGTGAATGTCGGTTTGATTGGCTGCAAATAAACGATGGGCGCTCGGCAGCTTCACAAATTGTTGGAAGGTTTTGTGGTACGGAGAAACCAAATGGTGGTAATATTATATCGACAACAAACGAGTTATATTTGTGGTTCAGATCAGATAACTCAACAACCAAAGAAGGTTTCGAAATGGAGTGGAATTCAGTAGCTCCCCAATGTGGGGGCATAATTGAAATAGATTCGTTTGGCACAATTTCGTCACCGGGTTCGCCTGGAAATTATCCGAAAAATCGAGATTGCCGTTGGCAGCTTCGTGCTCAAAATAATAAACGCATTAAATTGACTTTCTTTAGTTTACAAATCGAGAAACATGACAGCTGCAATTTTGACTATCTTGAGGTTTGTACTGTTGGTTTTTGATTAGCCTTTTGAATTCGGGTCTTAAGTTAAAAATTTGTAAATTATGTAGATTACAGACTCCATTTCGGATGTACTAATGCAAAAATATTGTAACACTACAAATCCTGCACCGCTTTTGCTGCCCACAAACGAGGTGTCCATACATTTTCATTCGGATAATGAAGGTGGTGATACCGGCTTCCAAATCCACTATTCAACTGAGGAGCGCATACCTGATTGTGGAGGAACTTTCACCGCAAAGGAGGATACCATTAAGTCACCAGCTTTTATAGATGACTCCATATCCTGTGAATATGATATAAAAATGTCGATGAGTGAGTCCATAACCATAGAATTCGTTAAATTCGAGATGGGTCAGGAGGATTGTATTGAGGTAGCGTAGACTGGCAATTGTATAATAGTTTAAGTATTATTAAACTAATGAAAACCTAATTTTAGCTCTACGATGTAAACGCAGAGAAGCACATCAGTAATTTACAGAGCAAATATTGTGGTGGATATGGAGCTGCACCTGTGATTCTACATTCGTTGTATAATGCGGTTCAAATAAAATTCCATTCAAAGGGTGGGAAATTTGAGTTGAAATACAAAGCAGGTACTTGTAAATCACGTTCAGATTAGTTTAGTATACTTGATGCGTATTTGCTTGGTTGTTTTTAGATTGTTCTTATACTTTTGAAAGTGAAAGTGATGTGATTTTATCACCGAACTATCCCAAATTAAATAATATCGATCGCTGGTGCTCATATAAGATTTCAACTGAACCGAATACAGTAATTTCGTTAAACGTGGTTGATTTTGAGCTAAAAGACAGCAGCTTGGAGAGCAGTGATTGTGCTTACACCTTCCTTATCGTAAGTACATACATATACATATGTATAAATGGCATGTGAGTAAGACTAGGTAAAACCGCTAACATGCCAGTACCTAATTATGACCAGAGCACGGGAAATTTATAATTCGAAAACTTAAATTCCCTTTGAAACAGATAAATGATGGTCTTGATCAAAATAAATTGGGACCATTCTGTGGTAATGTTACGCCACCACATGACTTCATCTCAAAAACGAACCTGGTCATGCTACATTTCCAAAGTAGTCTCACAAGTTTGGGCCGAGGCTTTAAGATTGAATACAAAGCTATCCCCATGGGAAAGACAGATTGTGGCGGTGTCTTTACAAAACCCGGTTCCACTATTCGTCTGCCAACGGCTGATAATGGCGAATACTTGCATGATTTGCAATGCTATTGGATTATTATGGCACCTGTCGACAAAGGTATCATGATAAATTGGAAATCTTTCAAATTGGAGGAATCGCTAGATTGCAGTTACGATTTCGTGGAGATTTATGATAATTTGGCCAACAGCTTAGATGATAGTCCATTGGGGAGGTAAGCAGAAGCCAGCTACTTTTTGAATTTTGATAATTCATAATTTACAGCAACTTAAATACAACTTTTTAGGTTCTGTGAAATGCCACCTACAATTATAAGCCACTCTAGAATTGTGACTATTAAATTCGTATCGGATATGTCTGATGCGGCGGGCGGTTTCGAGGCCTCATACGAATTTATCGATACAACGAAAAGCTGTGGTGGAGAAATCCTTTCGTCGACCGGTCGTATTAATTCTCCCGATTGGCCTTTAAATTATACTAACAACATGGATTGCGTTTGGGTTATAACAACACCATTAGGTACACAATTGGAGCTGCAGATTGATATGTTTGAACTGGAAGATACCGAAAATTGTACTGGTGATTGGTTAAGCGTAAGGTAACAAAACTAACTAAAGTTGAGCATTTTATTTATTCCATGATATCAAATACTTTTAATGACAGAAATGGTGGATCGAATCATGCCACACTTGTGGGATTCTTTTGCGGCGTGTCTATCCCACATCTTATACCTTCATTCACAAATCAATTGCGTATACATTTTCATTCGGATGGCTTTGTGAATGCGCGTGGCTTTCTAATTAAATGGCGTGTTTTTGCCAATGGTTGTGGTGGCCACCTTAAGGGTGAGGAGGGTGCTATTACATCGCCATTTTATCCAAGTTCATATCCACACAATGCACAATGCGAATGGCATGTCCAAGTGCACAAAGGCTCAGCTATACACTTTACAATCGAAGATTTAGCAATGGAGGAATTAATGAACTGCAACTTTGACTATTTGGAGATACTTGATGGGCGCAGTGAAAGTGATTTAGTGTTAAGCAAATTATGCAAACTGGAAGAGGGAAAACTACAAAAAATTGTTACATCGGGCAATGAAGCTCTGGTACGTTTCCAGACGGATAGTTCGAGTAACGAGCGTGGTTTCTTAATATCCTACTACGCAAATTGTACGCGCACCATAACGGAAATGTTTGGTGTCATTGAGAGCCCAAACTATGACAACGGCTTCTTTAAGAATGATGTGAATTGTACTTGGACCATAAAGGCGCCAAAAGGCAACCGCATTCTTTTGGAATTTACATTTTTCGACACCGTTGACCATAATGCTGCGGTGTATCTTAGGGAAGGGCCGAATGCTACGCATGTCATAAGAGAAATCAGAAGTTTCAATTCCACAGGGGACACTTTGGTCATAATGCAGAATAGTAGTCTTGTCAATTTCCGTTTGGAATATTCAACGATCGGTTGTACACAAGTATTCCATCGTGATACTGGCGACTTCAATTCACCAAATTATCCCAAATCATATCCAAATGATGTGGAATGCCTGTGGGAAATTCGTACTGCTCTTGGCCAAGGTATCGAATTAACAGTGAATAATTTAGATATTGAAGAATCGGTCAACTGCACAAATGATGCATTAGAAGTAAGCAAAATTGATAAATTCTAGTTGAGAAGCTGAAAATTCGAGGCTTTCATGCTAATATTATGTCATATTGCAGATCTCAAATCATATGCACAGCCACAATCCGAAGGAAAGACACTGTGGGAAACAAGACAAGCTTATTATCACAAGCTCCACTCATCGTATGTTTGTGCGATTCTTCAGCAATGGCTTGAATAATGGCAAAGGCTTTTCGGCTTCATATCGCACCTTAAAATCAAGTAAGTAGTTTTGACTCGATCTGATCCCTTACATGGCAGCACATAGAGAATTATTGTATGAAGATATCCAAAGGACTGTGAGCATTATTCAGACTCATTGCTTCTCATTGCAACAGTGCCGAGTTCTTAAAATCTCAGTAAAGTTGTTTTACTTTTTTTCCGCTATTACATTTCATTAGGATTTCATTAGTGAGAATAGTAATAAGAAATTTGAATCGGAATCTTATTTATTATTGGTCAAATATTACGAGAAGCGTTGAATTTGAAAGGCAAAGTTAGTTTAATTAATTTCGAAAGAAGGTTTCGCTGATAAAATTTGCTGCATTAAATAAAATCTTATTTAACTCTTCAATTTTATTTGCAAATACAGAATGTGGAGGTATATTAAACGCCAAAAATGGCGTTATACAATCACCAAATTATCCACAAAATTATCCCCCGAATTCGGACTGTGAGTGGACTATCGAAGTAGCACCACATCATTCCATAACGATAACCCTCGAAGAGATGGATATGGAAGACTATTATGATTATTGTGAAATGGATTACTTGGAAGTATTCGAGCATTCGGCGAATTTAGACGAAGAAGATCGGCAGTTGTTTAAGAAATGTGGTCAGGTAAATGCCGAAGAGTCTGTGTGGACAACAAAGACAAATATTGCAATTGTGAATTTCAAAACTGACGAGAGCATCGAGAGTAAGGGTTTCAAATTGAGTTTCAAAGAGGTAACACAAAAAAGGTGAGATTGCCGTAATGAAAGTATTAAAATGGATTTGAGTTTGATATTTTAGAATTGTGGAGAACGGATTATTGTCGATGAATACAGTGTTGGCTTACTGACAGTCTCGAGAAACGGTCAAACCAATGAGATATGTGAATGGCAGCTGATAGCCAATGATACTACAAAGCATGTCGTACTAACGATAACACATGCCCAACTGAGTCCACTAGTGGCGCTGGAATATCAAGGCGAAAGCGATTGCATTAAACATGGTGTTAAGGTGAGTTACATTTCTGAAAGATGTAGAGGTGTAAAAGTTACAAAAATCATTGGTCATTGGTTTTTAAGGTTTATGATGGCACTGATGATAAAGGACCATTACGCTCGCAATTCTGCAAGACGCATCCACCTGCCATCATATCAAATGGTCATGCTTTAACAATTAGAGTTCAGCTGAATGTCACTTCAGAAATTGAGGCCGATTACATGACAATGGATACTTATTGTGGCGGCACTTATAATTCAATAATGGGTAAATTTTCCTCTCCATATTATCCGTCAAGTTATCCAGTAAATATGAATTGCGAATGGTACATTGTTGCTAGTCAGGGCAACTCAATTGTATTGACAATTGAATCGTTGAACTTGGAAGATTCGGATGAATGTAATAATGATTACTTGGAGATACGCGAAAACGATGAACGTGGACGCTTGCTGGGATTGTTTTGTGGTTCAAAAGTTCCTGAGCCCATCCTTGGTGCAAACACTTTGTGGATTAAATTTAGAAGCGACGATGATAATGTTGGTGGTGGCTTTTTGGCATCATATAACTATGGTAAGTTGAGTTGGAGTAGAAGAACAAACGGCGATAGTGATTTAAAAAACTGTTAACTTAAAAGCAATGCACAATGAAGTCAATGGAACACACGGTGAGATCAAGTCACCTAAATACCCCACGGCCTTCCGTTCAGCCGAGCCATACACTTGGAGAATAACAGTTGACAAGGATTATGTTGTATTGCTTTCAATAAAGCACATTGTGGATGTGGACATTCCATATATTAAGGTATGAGTATTCAAAGATTCCAAGAATTTTAGACTAACTTTATTTATTTATCTCATCTGCATACAGTTCTATGATGGTTATTCCGATATCGGTGAACAAATCTATTATGCAAACACACATATAGTGCGAACCTATATAAATATATTGTATTTGACGGCAACGCGTGGACCTTTCCATTTCGAATGGGAACAAGTGTCCAAAGAAGCTGTGCGTTTTAATGAAACAGCCAAGGAAATGTCTGAAACGTGTGGCAAAGCGTTGATCACAATTGCAGCACCAACAATTTTCAGCTCACCTGGCTATCCAAATGGATATGGTCCTAATTTAAATTGTAGTTGGATTGTGCAAGCCGCCAATCCAGTTGCTCATGCTATTGTCTCATTCACCAAAGTCGATTTGGAAGACTTCTCCGATTGCTTTGCTGATTATCTAACTGTATCGGCGAGCAATGACTTGCAGAATTGGAAGCAATTGGATAAATTATGTAAAAAAGATGAAAGCATTGTTAAACAATACGAAGGAACACCATATTTGAAACTGAGCTTTATCAGTGATTCAAGCATTAACAAGACTGGGTTTTCATCATATTTAAAGACGGCATGTGGCTCGGAATTGACGAGTCGTAGGGCGTTAGTGAACATTACTGAACTTGCTACCGGAGCGAATATATTCCAAATGGAATGTATCTGGACAATACGTGCGCGTAATAGTCGTCGCATACGTATTAGTTTCCCGGAATCCTATCTGCAAAATCCCAATGATACAACTACTTGCCGTACCTACTTCATGGTTAGGAATGGCGTCGCAGAGGACTCACCTTTTCTGGGCAAGGGGAAATATTGCCAAAACGAGATAACAGATGTACTTGAAACTTCTTCGAATAGAGCTTATATTAAATTTGTGCGTGTTGGATTCCCGAAGTTTAGAGCTGCCTTCCATTATGAAGAAATGAGCCATCAGTGTTCCGATGATATTATTTTGAGTGAAGAGAGTCCGATGGATAGGATGCATATAATTACTACACCAAATTACCCGAACATACCGAACCCGCATTCTGAATGTATTTGGAAAGTGCAAGCACCTTCGCATCATGTGATCGCTATTGATTTTGTAGGTACATTTGATTTGGTTGCCGGTAGCGCTCCAGTAATAGCGGCGTGTGATCGGGAATTTGTACAGTTGAACGATGGTTCTACCGAGCTAATGCCTCTGATTGGCAGATATTGTGGGACTACGAAACCAGACACACAGTATACCACTAGCAACATATTGCGCATTAAGTATTTCACTGATGAAGGTGAACCTCATGTTGGCTTCATGGCCAATGTTTCAATTGGGCGCTGTGGTGGCACATACTACGCAAGTGAAGGTGTTGTCAGCTCACCCGAAAAACTGACGTTACGCTTGAATGAACGTGACTTTGAATGTCGGTACACCATTGAGGTGGAAAGGGGAAGCACTATTAAGTTAGATATAGAGAAGTTGGAATTTCCATTTTCTGAAAATTGCTCGGATGTAACACACTTGGAATTACATGAGATCTATACTTATGATGATGCTGAAAATATTACAGACATTTTAAGTATTTGTGGCAATGAAGGCAAAAAGTATATTGTAGAAACAAACAAGGTCATTATATATTACAAAATCAAAGGTACTTCAGCGGAGGGCAGGTCCTTTAAAATTAATTATCAAGCAATTGGTGCAAGATGCGGAGAAACAATAGTGGCAAGTCGGGGTGTACTGACAACACCGGGCTATCCAGGTGGCGTATTGCGGCCAATTCATTGCTTTTGGCGTATACAAGTGCCTAAGGGTCGACGCGTTAAAGTTGAATTTCTCGACTTTGATACCGGTTCACCATTAAATGCAACCACATATGGGCGAGTGCATACATTCCGAGGTCGCCTAAGTTTTGGTAATGATTTTCAAATGCAATCGATAATAGCACGAGTCACAGAAAATCCTCCCGCACAAATCTTCTCCACTGACAATACCATGGGCATCGATGCCTTTTTGCTAGCCTTTAGTAGACATCGCGGATTCAAGTTGCGTTTCTCTTCCGATGAGGATTCCGAAGTATGTCGCAACAATTTTGATCTTAGAGAGGGTGGTAAGATTGAGTTCCAACGTCCAAATGATACTGACATCTATTGCAGCTACTATTTGGAAATTCCCGAAAATGAAACGTTGGCGCTGCATGTTGATAAATATAAGAAAAATATTTCAGATGATGTTTACAACGCATTTTGTGGCTTCATGTCACCATTAAAGTTCGATTTGGGTGGACAGCCATTTTTACCGAATTTATTATGTAGCAACAGAACACAGCCATCGATACGTTTACCATTCCCGATAACATTGAAATTATCAGGTAATAAACGGAACAAGCTTACGCAACTTGATTTGCAATACAAAACTTACAAGTGTGGTGGCATTTGGGCTACCTACGACAACCTAACAATCACAGAACCACGCATGAACGATGACTTTAGCGGTGTGCTGGAGTGCGCTTGGGCTATTTGGCCGATTGATAGCATAGAAGATCTCGAATTATATATGGAAGGCGTACAATTTGAAATTACGCTTGCAGTGGACTTTAAGGGTGAATGTGAAGATCAGTACTTGCAGTTGTATAATGGGCCCAATCAAAATTCACCGCAATTAGGGCGCTATTGCAAGCAAGCTTCAGCGTCGAGCTTAGTTGTGGAACGTGGTCTGTTTTTCGAGTACTACAGCAATAGTTATGAAAAACAGTCCGCTTTTAATTTAACGGTGAAGCAAGGCAGCGGTTGTGGGGGCAAGCTCCACTATCCATATCGTGATATTATGTTCTTCGACCAATATAAAAATAATGTCGAGTGCATTTGGGAACTGGATACGGATGTAGGTTTCCATTTGGGTTTATCATTTGAAGGGCGCTTCTTCATAGAGTCGAGTAAAGATTGCAAGAAGGATTATTTAAAAGTTCAGGAAAAGAACCTTAGTGGTGAATGGGTTGACTTGCAAACGATTTGTGGGCGTGACCCGCCTAAGTCAATCAATTCAACTACCACCGAAATGCGGTTGATATTCCGCTCAGATGCTGATACTTTGGGTGATGGTTTCACGGCACACTTCGAGCGCAATTGTGGCGGCATACTACATGCAACAAGTACAATTCAACGTCTCGCCAGTCCCGGCTATCCGAATCTGTATGAAAATAACCTCTTCTGCAACTATACAGTATTGCCGATACGTGGCAGCAATCCAGGCATATTCGTACGCTTCATCGATTTCGAAGTGGAACAGCCACCGATTAGTAAATGCTTATTCGATAACGTAACCATCAGCACACGAAGCCATTCGGGAAGCGATGAAGAGACTGTTCTCTGTGGTATCAGTAGGGGTCGTGAATTTCGCGGCGATGCTATCTCAATAGTTATGCGTACAGATCAATCGTTTGGATCAAAAGGTTTCCTGCTTGAATACAGCAGCAATGTGTGCGGCAGTCTCATTACCAATTCAACAGTTATAGAATCACCTCATCAGCATAGCGATAACAATTTCCCGCATAGTATTGATTGCTATTGGAATTTAACTGCCCCAGAAGGTTATAAGATTCTAATCAAATTCGAAGAGCTCGACTTCGAAAGCCAATCTGAATGTTCTTACGATAGTGTTAACGTGTATAGAGGTCTTGTGCCGGTCGTAGATCAACGTGTAGCCCAATTCTGTGGTAATCTCACGGGCAGTATACCCATATTAAGTATACCCACAAATACAGCACTGCTGCGTAGTTTCTCGGATAGCAGCACACCGTCCAAAGGTTTCAAGGCGATAGTCAGTTTTGTGCCCAACTGTGATAAGCAAATATTTTTGGGCGTGGATAATTCTACTTACGCTTTCGATACATATGCCAATGGTTATGCGAATAATTTAGATTGTGCATATGTATTTACTACTACCAAAGGGCGTCAATTGCAAGTTGAGTTCACCAAATTCCATGTAGAAGTAAGTGAGAATTGTCAGAACGATTATTTGGAAATACGCGATGGCTCGGGTCCATTTGCAGATGGAATTGGGCAGTTTTGTGGGCACGAGATGCCAGCGAAACTTATGTCATCTCGCAATTCAATATTTTTGCGTTTCGTAAGCGATGCTCTGAATAATGATACCGGTTTTGGTGCAACCGTTTCAACTACGTCACTTATTTGTGGTGATCACAATTTGGTACTCAAAGAAAATGAGGTTTGTATTGAAAGCTTCAAACTTTTTCATATTAAAAATTTTTCTTTTTACAGAAAATTGAAGTTAAATCACCAGATGATGGTGGAGGAAAGTATTTAAGGAATATTAATTGCTTCTGGCAGATCAGCAGCACCAAGACAATGCATTTGAAATTCGAGAAATTAGACATTGAAGGACCGAACTCTAATGGGACATGCGACGGTGACTATGTGAAAATATACAATAGTGAGGTATGACTACGAAACATTTATCATCTAAATTTAAATGTGATCAATCAATTCAATTAAAAACATGTGCAGGATGCAGATTTGGTGGAGAAAGGCTATGGCAATCAAGTAGTTTTCAATGGGCAATTGGCTGCAACTGACATGAGTAACTTTGCTACAGAACACATTTACTGTGGAAGTGGTTTGCCTGACGATTACTTTTCCACAAGCAACAAAGTCTATATTAAATTTAAAACAGATGATGCAATTAGCAAAAGTGGATTTAGTCTTACAGCGACAGCTATAAATGGTGATATTAAAGACCGAACAGAACGACTTTAAATTGAAAAATTCTTATTTTCTTATTTACTATTTGTAGGTTGCTTCCGCAATTTTACAGGCACTCAAGGACGCATTCTTCTCTCCGATACAACAGATCATTGTGACATCTACATTAAAGCACCACAAAACTATTCCCTCAGTCTTTACTATGCTGACGTTGCATTCGCCGAATACGATTGTGAATTGGAGTACCTTGAAGTATTCGATGCTCACACGAATAGTTCGCTGCAGAAAATTTGCACCTACATGGAACCGGGCAAGAATTTGTTCAGCAATACAAATGAGTTGCGCCTGCGCATCAAAATGAACAGTCACTATACCACCTACGATATGACGTTTTTAGCAAGTCAGACAGGTCCTGGCTGTGGTGGGGATTTGTACAATACAGCGGGAATTATAACGAATCCTTACTATCCTAATAATGTTCGCAATAATTCTGATTGTCGTTGGAATATTCGTGTACCGAATAATGTTCATGTGCTGTTGACATTCGAGGGTAAGTGCCTTGAATATGGGAAGATGAAATTGGTTTCAATACTATTATATATTTATCTACTTTCCTTACTAGTTTTCAATCTTGGAGCAAAAAGTACATGCCATTCAGATTATTTGCAAATCATTGAACATGATAATGGCGGAGATAATGCCGAGTCAGTTGTGCGTCAGTTTTGTGGAGAGGTGAATTTAAAAATGTCTTCTTTTTTTTACAATAAAACGATAATTTTATTTGCTTTACAGGATCGTCCGCGAATTTACAAGAGTGAACATAGCTTTGTTAGTATACGTTTCCATAAAACTGTGAATTACGATGGCACTGGTTGGGTTATACGTTTCCGTGGAGTTTATGCTAACTATAAGATACCCGATTATTACTCTGAGCCCGATTATTATAGTGGACGTTAATCTTTATGAATGTAAAACATAATGATGCATAAATATATATCCTTTACTATGTATAATTTAAATCAGTAAATCAGTTTTCTTTATAATTTTATGTATTTTGGTATATACTTTTCTCTCAACTTTGTTTCTCATCCTCATTAATTTCAGTTTAAAATCTAAAATTTCTACTAAAGAATTTTATTTAGTTTAGGCTAGATTAAACAAAACAGCTGAATGTATTCTCTTTTATTCAGTTCATACAAATTAATATTTGAATGATTTCCCTTTTGGCTTTATAAAAAACAGCAAGGAAAAGTAAGTAATATTGGATTTTCGCCAACTCATATTCCATTGACAAGAGTCATGAATATCAATTGAAAATGATCCAATGTTTTAATTTTACAATTTATTATTTTTTAATGGCATATTCGTTTTTATTACTTGGCAATCTAAAATAAAAACAATTTAGAATTATAAATTCAAGTATTTCCCGAAATTTCCACAATTGTGGTCAAATTCAATTATTAATATCTTAAATGCCCAAATTGGGGTAATTTTCATTAATCAAGGTTAAGAAGTTACCAACATTACCTCCCATAAGTATTTAAATAGTTTGAGGGGCTCGGGCTTATTGACGGTAATCATTTTATGACATGCAAAATTTATAACGCGGCAAATTGAATTTGCGCGTACATAAAGCTAGTGTTTTCTATTCAATAATACGACAATTTAAATATTAAATTTTGCGACTACAATGAAAATAATTTTTGCAAATTAAATAATAAGAACGCATCCCATAAGAACTAAATACAATAAATAAGCTTAAAACAAAGCAATGCCAGCACCCATCACTCAGCAACACCAAATAAATCATTTATTTAGTTACTTACTATGGGGACATGGGGTTTAAAATCAAAAGTCATAACAGCCATCAGAAAGTATCACTACAATAATTTGTCTATCCCTCTATCCATTCCCACATGCTCACTACATATATCTCGTTTATTTGCTGTAACTAAGCGAAATCGTAACACATTGTACATAATAAAATTTTTAAAAATATAATAAACAATAATAGATAAAAAAAAAAACAAAATGCTGGTATCATTGGGCACTACACGCAATCCAATTACAACGAATTTACTCACCACTTTAAATTGATGCTATGGTTTTATTTAAGTTTAAGGTTTATTATGCAACTAGATAGTTACTAAGTAAATAAATTGCACACATTTTGTGTATTTATGTTGTTGATGTTGTCTTTCATATACACATAGATTTCACTGCAATTTGTTTGATAGAACATCGAGGATTTTATCATACGATTATCAATTGTGAAATTTGCTATTCCACTATAAATCAACAGTCACTGTTTCTGAAAATAAATGCTTTTTCAGCATGTTTAAAATGCTAGAAACTTTTACTCTTCAGTTGACCTTCAGCGGGACCATAAGAAATTTTAAACAGTGGATTAGATTCAGCAGGGAGAAAGAAGGGGAGAGAAGAAGGTGGGATGAGTTGTAGCTGTTCAAAAGAAGATATAAATACTTAGACCATAACTCTCCTTTCTTTGATTACTCAATTATAGATTATTATATAAGTTAAAAACAAGTCAATACTTTAAGTTTGGAAATGCGGAGACTAAATTTATCCTTATGTCCTGAAGTGGTCAACAGGTAAACGATAAATCCATCACTAAACGAATTCTGATGAGCATTCCCGACGTGTGGCGGTAATGGGTTAATACGTATTCAGCCCAAGTTAATTTAATGAGCTGCAAAGTATTGCAAAGGGATTAGCTTTATAGGTAAATTGTGACTCAACTTATTTATTTAGTGTTCTGGCAAAATAAATATAAAGTTGAAAATTTTACATTTTTTAAGATAAATTGCTGTAATTTAAAAGATAAAGTCTTACAGATATTCAACAACAAAAGCATTAACATATTTTTTAAAATTTATTGAACTTTAACAAAGTCATTTGATCAAATAGACGATATATTATGATGATGATGTATCCCATTTTTGGACTTTAACTTTTTTCAGATTTTACAAACCTTTTAGGATCAATTCAATGTTTATACAGTTTATAGCTAAGCCCAAACATGTTTAGCCGGTACAAGCATATTGCTTTAGTGATATGCTCCGGTATCTTGTTCAATGAAAATTAAAGTCAATGAATGATTACGATTTCTAAAAGTGGCATAAATCTAACCATTTTAAAATTTTTATATAGTTTTTTAAATAATAAAAGTCAAATCAGGTATCTACTAAAAAGATTAAAAAAACTGAATTTTGCCTTTTTACAAAAAGTATTGACGTAATTTCACTTGGGCACCCGATCTGATCGATTAAGGTCATGGTATTGTTTTAAAAATTTCTCATAATAGCATTGCAAATTAGTAGTGTCATCGAATTAGTAATGCACAAAGAACAAAAAGTAATTGTGACCGCCCGGGAAAATGTATCAAATCAAAGAAACATCATCAACCCACAAAATTAGATCCACAAAGCAATTAAAAAAAAGATATAAAACTTAAGACACCATAATTTATCGGAAAATATTTTTCGGAAATCTCTCGAAATATGGTTTGGTCTGAATAGAATTTTATTTAATGGCTGCAGCAATAACTCTGGCAAAGAATACATTAGCTTGTCAAAACACACAAAAAATGGAGTTCCTCGGTGTTTATGAACATTCCGAAAAGTCGGTGGCCCTACTTACACTCAGGTCCAATATAAACGCACTTCCTCTAAAAATCAGCTAAATTAAGCCGAATATTGAATACAATATTAAATTAAAATTTTCAAACCGAATATTGTTGGATTTTTAGCATTCTACCCTACTTTGCATAAATTTCTTTTAATTTTGAATTAGGGGCATATCCAGAAATTTACTGAGTGAACTTACCTTCACAATGAACAATTAAGTCTCCGAGTGGAAGTGCGGGTTTATACATATATATACATACATGTATATATATATATATGTATATACATTCGCGCACGCCTTCCAAACCTAACCTAACCTAACCTACCTTCACAGAAAGTTGGTCAAACGTGCTATGTTGAAAAAAGATATGTTTTCTACTAATTATACTTTTTAAGAAATCATTAAAAAGAATGTGCGGTTTTAAGCGGCACTAACTCAAAAATATTTCAAGACTTTCAAATGCCAGTTGAGTAGTTTATAAGTATGGCAGTATTGTCCTCATATGCAGACAAGTAGAATTAAAAGCGTTGAAAAAGATGAGAGTAAGACATAAATCGGTGAAAAACTAACTTTAAATTACTTTTTTAAGGCTAGTAGAGTTTTACAACTTTGCTGCGGGAAACTATCGAAAAAATTGAATGAACTATTCTCAAGAGCTTAATTTATGTTTAAACTTATACCCATGAATTATACATATGAAGATTGTAATATACTTGATAACATATTTTAAAAGGACATGGGGGAGTATAGCGACTCGGAAAATGGAAACATAATTATAGAGAAGGTTAAAATCACGGTATGAAAGCCGAAATGGTTCATTGTCAGAGTAGCTAGTCTTACAAATAGATCATTTGATAATGTCGGGTAATACGAGCTGGGATTTTAATTGACATGCATTAAAAAAATTTATTTTTATTTCAGGGGAAAACTAAAAGAAAACCGGAAGTATTCAAAATCATTTTCATTTTCTTTTCTTAACAAAAATAGCTATAGATTTGTTTTACAGTGCTGTAGAAATGTAAATGACAAACATTTTCTTTTTGTCTTTAAAAATATTCAAATAAAAAAAACAAAAGCGAAATAAATTTTGAAAATCTTAATTTAATTAATGTGCGTGTGTTAGTATGCGTGCGACTAATTTCCGAATTAAAAAATTAAATAAAATAAAAATTAAATGTTTGCAAATGGTTGTCTTTTTTGTGAAAACGCTACTGAAACATAGAATATGAATACATACAGACTACTTGCTTTTACTAAGCGTTGCTGCTGCTGTAATACATTGAGCTGCGACAACAACAACAACATTCTAACATTTCATACTATATTTTAATAATATTTTCATACTTAGCGTTGTTGTTATTGTTGCTTTTTGTTTTCACTTGGGTGTAAGTAATAATAATAAAAAAAGAATTTTTTGTTATAAATTGAACTGAAATACCGAGTTTCATTTCAGTTGCGTTCCAGTAACGTTTGCGCCAATTTCAAACAAAAAATATAAAAAATATTTATAAACGAACAAGAGCACGAGTTCTTCCTTAAAAAAAATATATATATATTTATTTACTTTGTTTCATTTCACTTCATTCCATAGTTTAAAAATAATAATTTTTAAGGTTAGTGTTTAAACCGAATTTTTGTGAAAGTTTTAAAATTGAAAAATAAAAATATTTAAAACTGTGTAAAACTGTGAATATAGAATTTGTGTTAATTTTTTGTTATGGAATTCGAAAAAAAAAAATTATTTTATGATATATAAACTCGGGTTACAATTTAAATTGGAATAAATATTTTTGAATTTTTTTATTTCCTTTTTTTAATTATCCTAAATTTCCAGAATGTCGGGGTCAAGAATTTTGGAAGATTCTCCTAATGCTCATATAAATAAAACGATTTTGGATCGTTATTTAAGTTTGCCCGTAGAGGAGAATATAGTTCAGGCGACTTATATTTGGATTGATGGAACTGGCCAGGATTTACGCTGCAAGGATAGAACCTTAGATTTTATACCAAAGAGTCCAAGTGGTGAGTTATTAAAAAAAATTAACTAAAATTTACTATTGTATGGAAGGACTGTTGATGATATTTTATTTTACTTAATATCTAGTAAGAGTGCACAAAAAGTAATAAAATACAGATACTTTGATTTTATTTTTTTAATAGTTAGTTTGTAAATGAAATATGTGAGTGCCTGGACCTGATTGTTTTTGTTTACACTTTTTTTACTGCATTCTGTTAACTACTTGTTTGTCAAAATCTAAAATAATAATACAATAACATCAGTTAACTATTTAACTAATTATAAATATATAATTATAAATATTATTTAACTTAACTACAAAAAAATTAAAAAAAAGTAAAAACAGTGTAGCATATTTGATGTAGTCGGATATGTTTAAAAAATTTTATTTATTACTTACAACTTTTAGTAACCAGAAATTAAAACGATAAACATTTACAGTGTTAGTGAAAATAGCTAAAATTTTATCAATCTGTCTATTGTACAGCGAGTAGTTATTAGCCAATTGAATGTGCATCACTTCTTAACTAATTGTAATAATTAGAAAGAAACCGTTCAGAGCAAATCCTAAAAATCCCATTTTCAAATTTAATTACTTTGTAATAGAGGGATTCACTACAAAAATAATTTGAATCTTATTTCCATTAACCCTTTCGGTCATAATGTGTTTCACTTTTATACAAAACATACAAAACGTGGCCAAGAATAGTAAAAGTGGTCGGTTTCGGTTGAGATTTTGCACATCAGTAGAAGCATTTTGTAAAAATTTTAACTTTAGTCGCGCGAAGTTTGTATAGAAGACTTAAATGTAAGTAATAGAAATACTATAAAGTCAGAAGTGTCAGTTTCTCTCAAAACTTTTTGTATATGCCTAAGGCTCTGGTTCTTATATCATAAAGGTCGCATTCTCGGACACCTTCTGAAAGTAAATCAATTGGCAAGGTGTAATTTTTTCCCTTCGCAGGCGAACCACACACTTCGAAAAAATCGCTTATTGGTATGGGAGATGTGATTGAAAAATTGAAAAAAAAAATAATATATCTGAGGCAAGTTGGGACAAAAAAACTCTTTGGCTCATAATTATACACATTTTATGTGTTATTTAAAGAAATATCAGCTTTTTCTTCGAAAATTTCTGGTTTTGTCAAGAATTATTGTATTTCTAAAGGCTCAGTTATGCATAAGTAACGGAACGGAACTTAACGTTGCCGACTGTCACTTAAATACTATATATATGACATGGGCAGAGCGTGTAAAGCCGAGTTGTCGCAAAGAATAGAAACAGAAATTCAGTACATTTACAACAGAAATAGAAAGATAAACAGTATTCTGCGATTCTAGCGCCAATAGGAAGAGAACCAGAATTCAGTTCCTTGCGACAACCCGGCTTGAGTAATTACCAAAATCGTAATGCAACGAAGATTTCTATCTTTGATAGATTATAACATTTTCCTGATTATAACATTATTTTTACCATTTTTGACCAAAAGTGAAACACTGCATGCAAGGCATCACCACTAAACGACGATATGTTAAACTCTATAGTTTATGAAACTTTTACGCGGCTAATTAATGAATCTCCCTAAAATTTATTTATTTATTTGTATATTTGAGATATTTACAAGGTGTCTTATTCGGTGTTGTATACTCCCATTTGTCATAAATTCTCTCATTTTTCATACAAAATTATACGACATTATAATTATAACAGCATGTGAATACCCTAATTGAATTATAAATGCACAAAATTAATTAAAACATATGCAAAAAATATTGAAATTTTACTTCGTACTATTAATTTATCAGAAAGATTCTTCCCTTAGAAAGATGTACTAAATATAAAAACAATCATTTTTCATGTAATTAATAATGCCAGTCAATACGAAATTTACAATTACAGATAATCAAATTCAGTCATTTTTTAATTTCATACATGTACAAATTAGCAACAATTCAAACTACAAACCAAGATTATTTTATTCATAATAAACACACATTAAAACAAATTTTTTTACCTATTACTTAAAAAAAACAATGAAAATCAAAAAGTTTTTTAAATAGAAAAGTACTGAACATTTCGCTTGTTGTATTTCTTCAACCTAACAAGTTTTTGGCATTGAGTACATTAAAGGCGCACATTTGGGTGTTTTATATTTAGGTGTGATTAGGGTAGCCAGACGTACTGATTTGGTCAGTACATGCTCATTTAGTACATTTATACACAAAATACACAAAATCGGAGATAAACTTTCAGGACGTTTATATCAGTATATTACATTGAAACTACTAGGTAATGGTTTTTACTGATTTTCACTGATTTTTAACGTCTAATGTGCTGATTTCGCGGTTCAAAAATCTGGCTACCCTAGGAGTGATACACTCTTAAAAAAATAAAGAAGCATACTGAACGCCTTTTTAAAAATAAGAAATTATTGAAATTTCTCACTTTTTCAAGGTAAATGATTGTCATTATTTTTTTCTTAGAAAATAGTTAATGCTAACTTTATATCTAAAAGTATTTAAAACAGAAAAAAGTCACATATACGTGTTTTTGCAACTATAGCTACGAAATACATTTGACTCTTCTGCCTATGTATTACTTCAATACTAAGTACTACTTCAATACTAAGTACTCCCCCTACTTACCATACTTATTTACTTTACTATTAGTACACTCAGTTGTTTTCAGTAGTTTCACATTCAGTGAATTTGGAAAAACTAAAGTTTGCCTATTTTTAGACCTTAACCCGCATATATGCCCTATGTCAGCGTTTTTTATTTCCTATCTGGGGACTAAAAAAACGAGCAATTAACCTACGGATTTCGAATTGTAATTTTTTAGCCCGTAGCTAATCAGGAAAGGAATTCCATACTAATTTTGTTTTCACTTTTGCAGTTATAACAGGCATAATGAACGTTAGTAGTCAAAACGAAAACAGTTGGGTAATTCACAAAGTGTCTTTTCGGTGTCGTATACTCTCATCTGTCGCAAATTCACTCATTTTTCATGCAAAATTATACGACTTTACAACTTATACGACAGCTTATGAGAAACTCAAGTGTATGCAGTGATCGTATAGTTCTTATAGATCGTTCAACATCCTATATAAGTTACTAATATTTGAAATCGTAACCCAGAATTACGAGGTTTTGATTTCAAATGTCTTCACTGAATATAGATATTTAAATAAACTACCACTACCATTCTATATACTTTCATTTCATTTATCCTTTTTATATTCAGCATAAAATCTAACTCTAGAACCCATACGGGGTCCGTAGTAACCCCACTACAAACTAAACGTCCGCTGTTTTCAGTTGTTGCTATGATTTTTATTTTATTAATCGTGTCTTTATGGAACACAACAGTTTAGTACATTTTTTATCTCCAAAGTGAAGTGAATAACTTGATCAGTGGGGTTTACTGGCATCCCGCATGTGTTTGCGTGAGTTTTTTTTAAGTGAAAATCTTTTGCAAAAAATATTTTGGAGGTAAAATAAAATTGTTTCAGGGTTTGTTTCTTTTTGAAATTGATGATTTACTACTTTGAAAATATTGTTTTTTTATGAAAATATATCGTCGTCGTTCTGGCAGAATTCTCTAAGTCCATTTCTTTAATTTCTGAGATGAAGTTTGTTTATGAAGTGCATGGTGCTCTACGAACACTGGCAAAACTTAAATAGTTAACAGATTGATACACACATTAGTATACGTTTTAACTGGATCATTAAAAATCGAATTTATTATGTTATTCGAGTTATAGAAGGTAATTAATACGGATCCAATAAAAATAAAATTAATTTGGACTTAGTGATTTCTGCTTGAACGACGACGATATAAGTATTATAGGTAAGTCTATTTTCAGAATAAAAAATAATTTTGCTGAGTATCGTGTCTTAAAGTTTATCAAAATATCACTTTGAAGTTAGTGAAGTGTAGAACCTAAATAGATATACGTAACAAAAACTAGGTATGGGCTCTAGGGTTAAGTTTAAATCAAGTATTTACACATGATAAAAAGATTTAGTATCGCAGTTTATTGTTCGACCCAAAGTGCAATTGACGGTTTGGTGTTTCGATTGCTATTGCTTTTCCTATTAGATTTAAAGTAGTATCTATGGCTTCCTCTAATGTCAGGCTTAACTTTTTCAAGTTTGATGCGATTTTTATCCATAACAGTCATTCCATGTGATCTACACTTTTTATATTGTGATTCGATGACCATATTGAATCATTTCACCTCATTCCATAATTTTTTAATTTTAGAATACCAGTAACTAATTCACTACTTTGTATGACTAATTTGATTTATTTGGTGTTAAACCCCCTGCCCCCTCCAACACTTTTCTTATTTTGATCTTATTTTATTTTCCATCTTCTATTGCAATTGGTTTTCGTTTTGGTAATGCAATGAAAACGTAATATAAATCTTGTTCTCTTTTGCTTGATATTCTGAAAGTCTACATAATTACAAATATAACAAATATATTTCCTAAAGGGTAAGAGACGACCAAAAAGCTCAAAAATATTTTTTCCAAATTAGTGACCATATTTCATTGTCCCTAATTGTATGCCAGAATAACATTGAAGTTCATATGTTATTTTTAAGTGACTCGCAGGTTCTTATCCCAATGGGAGTAAATGATCAGCATCATCGACACATTCAATAAGAGAATAATATGAAATGTGCTTAAAATAAAACAATGCTAATTATTTGTTTGTTTCAGAAACGTCAATCAGTTATTTTACACCAAACAAAATTTTTAAAACATTTTTATTAATTAATTTATACTTGAATGAACCCATCCGGCAAGCAAACACAATTTTGGGATTTTCAAACATGTTCTCTTTCTAAATTAGTTCATGGAATAATGAACTCAATTTATTGTCTCAAATTTTACAAATCAATCAACAAAAATTATCACATGAAATTTAATCTCACACTTAATTTAAATGAATATATGAAAATATTAATTATAAAAAGTTTATGAACCTTATCTGGATCTGTTTGTTTTGTGGAGATGGATATTATGACCGCCCGTAATAAAATTTTCATAGTAGTATATGTACAGGGCCGTATAGAGAAAATTTGAGCCTGGGTGAATGACATACGAGCTTCAGCCCCTGACCTATAAAATCTATGTATTAGTAAATAATAATAATACAAAAGAAATTGTTGCAGTTTATTGAATTATTCACAAATTCAAATCATTTTTCAATTTACTACAAGATTAATATGGGTGGTGGGAGTATTAAGATAAATTTGACTAGAATTATGTGAAATAAAGAAATAAAGAAAATGCAATTATTCTTTTTGATGTATTTTGAGACAGAGAAAAAAGTGCTCTTGAAGCATTGCAAGCGTGTCACTTGAAAACTCTACTTAACATTGTAATAATAAAATGTTAGAATAAATGAAAAATAAAAAAAGAGCCACTCTCCCCCTGTCGGCTTTTCTGGTAGTATATGTTTTTGTTTATTAACAAAGACAATAAACAATATGAAAATATTATACCAAGTAGACCTCGTACATTGTGACTATTTAAAATTCATTTGAACAATAATATTTTAAATATTGCAGCATGCTCTTTAAAACGTATTAATAATGAATAAATAAATTCTAAACAAAAAAAGTAACTGCAATCACTTAATTGTCTTTTTAATGTCATGCAAAAAATATTTCCAATAAAATACAAACTGCTTGCATGTTTAAATTGTTGCAATTTACTTAAATAGAAAGAAATCATAACATTATTTGCTAACAAACTACAAGCCATTTAACATGACCATGGTTAAGGTCGCCAAAATCATCTCGAAAACAAAAAGCACAAAATTTTGCATGACAATTTTGATTAGCTTACATAATAAAATAGGGGTTAGCAGCTTATTTCTAAGTTGATAGGTAGGCAGCAAGAGGAAATGTAACGAAAACAATAACAAAAATGCCACATTTAAAATGTCGTTTATTTATTTAAATTGCTAATTAAATACTATGCACGAGTACTTACTTACTATAGGTACTCATGTTCATTCGCTGACGTTCCAGCATATTGGCATGTGGCATGGCTTTGCTGTAAGTAAGCGAATCAACTGGCTACTAGTGTTATACTGTTGCTTCTACCGCTGCCTTCTGTCAGTCATTTTGATTGAAGGGGATATATTTTCTAAAGAGACACACAACATATACGAGAACTGCATTTGTTATAGATTTCAAAAATAACCACATTTTATTTAAATTAATGTTTTTTGTATTATATTTTTCAATTAGAAAAGTAACCATAGTAACTAAGTCCATCTCGATAGCCGAGTGAGTACCACACTCGTATTTCATCCGTGAAGTTTGATATTTGGTTTTCGTATTGAGCACAACCAATTATACATGAGCTAAAATGGAATCGCATTTGCATAATGTTCGTTTTTTGAACTTGTTCTCATATAAAGAAATTATTTCTTCAATGAAATTTTCAAATCGGAACTCGAAAGTTTATGGGACTGTTGGAAATAGTAGCTAATTACTAATATTTTAAATGTAACATTCTGGGGAAGTCTATTGAAATTAAATAAAGAATATAACGTAACTATTTAATATAAAACTCAGGACTCTTATCACTACAATTTCTGTGAATTATTTCCATTTTATTTTACAACATAATTAAGCAATAATGCGGAACAATAAAACCACTAAATAAATACAAATATATAACTCAAAATGATTGGTTATTTGCATCTATTTATTACGTTTTATTTATTACTTTTGTTTCCCTTTTCTCATCAATCAATTTGCAATGATTCGCTTAGGAAATTGTTTACAATTAGTAAAAAATCTAATGCAATTTACACCTAAGCTGTAGATAATAGATACACCCGCATTAGGTATGTTTGCATTGAAACAATGACACCGATTTGTCAATATTAAATTACACACAGTTTTGTTGTTGTTGCTGGTTACTGTTGGAATACGATAAAAAAAAATTGTTATACCTATACACATTTGAACACACGGCATAAACGTGCATTTTTATGCGATCTCATATCAATTGCAATGCTGAGTTGCCGGTGCATTTGTTGGTTTTGTTGTGCTAACATTTTTAACAAATAGAATAAAAATGGTGATAAGTTGGTCACGCTTGTCGTTTGCAACGGTCCAGGGATCCGGACTTACTTTGCGCTCTATACCTCATATAGAAATCTTTCTAATATAATCAATTGAATGCAACACGTTTGTTTGTTGTCGATTTTAACCAAATTAGTTAAAATCGGAGAATACTTCACACAATTAGATATGAAGTGGGAGTGGGCAAGTGGGAGTGGCACCTTCCATACAACTTTAGTGATTTTTTGGGTATATCTTCGAAACCATTTACACTACAGTACTGAGATTTGGTACAAAGATGTTGGTTGACAATGCTATGCCACAGAAAAAATGTGGGCGAGATTGAAAAAGGGGGTAATGGGTTATCTAAAGAAGTATTTGTTATACGGTACTAAAATTTGGTGTGTAGTAGGCTTGGATTAGTGGGCGTAGAACCTATGAATGAACCTATACAACTAAAACCGACGTGAGGGCGATGTGCTGGTAGTAGTTATTGGACGGAATGCACTCATTTTTGGATAAGTGGCAGCTTCCACGCGTTTTACTTAGCTAAATTCATAACCATTTGTGATCCCCAGACATTTTTGCTATCATTTTTTAAATTTTAAAGGGGAAGCAAAGTATATTCTGATATTTGGAGTACAGTTTCCAGAATATGTAATTGAAACTCACAGATCGTAAGTTAATGGTGTGTGTCTCTAAAAAATTAAGTGCAGGCGAAAGGGGCCACGCCTTATCATAATCCTTCAAAATAGCAAATAAAAAAACTCTAACAAACCTTAGACTTGGGTACAGTTTACATAGGCCTCAAATTATTTTACTCGAGTTTGTTGCTTGTAGATATTTCCAATTTTCTTCGTATTGAAGAATAAGATATCTAAACAAAGCTATTACAAGCTATTGATTTTTATAAAAGAAAATATGCTTGGTATGGCTTCTTCTGTTTTCATAAACAAGAAACAATCCGAAATGCGGAAATGTTAGGTTCTGACCAGTATTTGCATTTTTACATAGTACAATTTTTCATTTATCCATTAATTTTTTTATCATTTTGGGGCTGTGCACTATGATCCAAAAGCCGATTTATTTGGCATAAAGTCAAATTTTTTATGGTTTTATATTTTAAAACTGAATCGATTTTCTGAAACTGGATACCCAAGATAGACAAAAAATATATTGGATTGAATTTTATGGACTACATTTTATTTTTTGCGCACGATCAAAGTCAGCTTATTGAATATCAAGTTGATTTGAGAAAAACATTGACTGCCTTTAAGTATAAATATTTCTTTAAAATTTAAAACGGAGATAAAGTGTAAATATGAAAAACATTAGTTAAGGTGTGTTAAATAAGTGTTGTTGTCCAATTGTGCATTATTTTGTCCACGTGCAATTTTATATAAAACCTAAGAATTGTGTTTTATGGAATATTACTTTTTTAGTGCAAGCTCTTGCAAAAAGTTGCAAATGCCAAGTTATTAACAAAAGTATTCAGAATAATGAGTTATTAAAAACTACTTTCTTCCGAACAAAGCAAGTAAGATCCGCTTCCAATATGTTAATATGGAATGAGGTTACTTAGTAAAGAAATTGTGATATATATCCGAACTATAACGAAATAATTAAATTCAAGCAATAACAAATATAGACTAAGTATATGAATTATGGATGATATATCAATGATTTTATATGAAGAATCAAAATATTTCTAATTTGTGACGGGGAATAGGGGAGGGGTAGGGGATTGTGACTCATAAAATCTCCCCCCTAGAACCTGCTGTGAGGTTAGGTATTCAATTTCAGATTTATATCTGCGAAACTACATAGATACATATAACCTATATACATACATATATTCAAATTAGCTATATATGAAGAGTAGGCGTGGAAGTTGACCTATTTTCTCTGTTTTTGGTACAGTTGAATTTCTTGAGTAAATATATCTACTCATCAAATTTTAGCTTTCTATCTATGATACTTTACAAGTTATATGCATTTCGAGATTAGCAGTATATAGGTAATGGGCGTGGCGCTTATCCAAATTTGGCCCATTTTTGTATTTTATTATGAATATGGTACCAGAAGTACATATGTAAAGTTTCAGATAAATATCTCTTTTCTATGACTTAATGCCAAATGCTATGGACCATAGTGCTGTGATAAATTGCAATAATTGTGTCCTTATTCCATTATGAAAATATGTCCCAATTTCGGGGTTATTTTTCATTTTCAGTTTGGTGCTATTTTTCATTGGCGCTAAATTTCACGGACTCGTAGGCTTCGTGACAGCTTCTTACCTCACTTTCTTGCGCAAGCATTCAAAATCTTTTTGAGTTATCCTGGAGCGAACCTGGAAATTGACGTCGATCAAAGAATGTTTCCAATTATGGTGTATGGATTTTCATCCCTCCTATTTTGGCTGTAGGGTATAGAAAGAAATTAAAATTAGCTTAAAAATCCATAAACTTCAAATTCTCGTTCGTGTATGCAAAATAGAGCAACAAAAAAAAATCGGCAGTAGCGGAACATCACAAGCATGTAAGGAATTACAAAACAGTAGTGCCAGAGATTCACACAAACTCAATGACCTTCAGCTAGTCAGCTAGCTACTAGATGCACGCTTATTTGTTTTTGTAGTTTTTGCAAATAATTATACATACATACATATAAGTAATAAAAAAAAAACTTTCTTCCATTGAAAGATTTCCGTTCACATAGAGAATATCTTTGTAAAATGTACGCGGCAGACAGACAACTATGTAGTCAGATAAATAGTCCGACAAACACTTGCAGTATGTCTGTGTTATTGTTGTTGTTGTGATTTGCTCGGAAATATGCATGATTTTGTACGAGCTTATTGAATAAATATAAGGTTAATACACTTGCGCTCTGTTTTCTTAATTACATATTTAATTATCGTTGCAATCGACGTCACAAATTCATCGTGCAGTTTAAGTACATACATACGTATGTACAATGTACATATCGTCGCCTGAGAATTGATTTGGCGTATGTGTATATGGTATGTATTCGTGTGCCTATACGCCAAATCAATTCTCAGGCGCTCCAAAATAAGAAAAACTACCGATTCTACTTTGCTTCGATATAATTTTTATTGTTTTACTTATAGTTGCTGAAACAAAGAATCTTTATTTCCAATTACAAACTACTCTAAACCTCTGATATCAGCAGATTCGAGATCAGGATTGTTGAAGAATAGTTGATATGAAGATGCCAGCTTACGTTTGGCAAGAGCTGGGCAATTACAGAGGAGGTAAAAAGCCATTTCCCCATCCTCTTCATCAAGGCAGCTCTTATAAAAGTCGTTTGTGGGCACTCCTTCATGCCCAGTAATTATTGCCACTACGTTAATAGGGTTGTGTGAGGAATAGGCATGTTGTGTCTAGCCTTTGCTAGCACACTGGCTTTACAATTACCCGGAATGTCCTTGAGCCCTGGTACCCAATCCCGGTGTACCTTGGACCGTTGCGATATCTTATTAAGAGATAGTCGTTAGAGGTTGTAAATACACAATCAAGTGATTTTATGGCTGCTTGACTATCTATTGACTAGTAGTGAAGATGGCGCGCTAGCCATCATAAAAAATCTCCATAATATTATCAATTACACTGCAAAATGTAGTCTTGAAAAGCATTTCCTTTCGATTTGAAATTTAGTTTTAAAAATAGAAATGGAAAATTAATGAACCCTGTCTAATGCGTCGCACCATCTGGTACTGAAAAATTCCAAATAGAATTACTTTTTTAGTAATTTTTATTAGCAATTTTTTCTAAATTTAGCAAAGATTCTATTACTTTCTCTATTTCATATTAATTTTTTAACTTTTTATGCCTAGTGGAACTAGGATAAACATTTCACAAAATTGGCACTTTTTGCCAGATAAATAGGAATTAGCATTCACCTCGAATTCCGAAAATTAATGGCACCCTAATGTATGTATATGCATTAGGGTAGCCCTTAGCTAGGTCTTTTTCAAAAATAAAAATATATATATATAGTCTTCCCTATAATAACCTTTTTTTTGTTTCTTTATTTGGACACTTCCAGGAAATTGTGTGAAAACCTTCTGAATCAAAATTTGTAAAAGTAAATTCTTACAATTCCTGAAACAATATGAAAAATATAATCGCTCATAACTTCTATAGGAGAAGCGTATATTTATTTGCAAGAACAATATATTTAGAATCAATTGTGAATTTCACAAGAATTTCAACGAAATTCACTTGAAATGCCGAAAGTAACTCAGCAACCCTCAAACACATGGTTGTAAGAAACAGGGAAAATATGATATATTTTTCTGACATTTTGCATTTTGTCTTTATAATATTTCTGTGGTAAAAATAAAAAACAGCATACCTAGAGTTAATTAGTAATTTTTAGAATTATATATCATTTTAAGAATGATCTTTAATTTGACGATAAAGTCATTTGAAACAATAGCTGCATTTTATTCGCCACTTGCTTCTAGTTATGTATAACTAGCAGCGATAATTGTATATGAAAACAACAACATCAAAGCAGAGATAACACGTATAATTATAGCGTACAAAAATTCTTCTTTTTTGTCTTATATCTAGTAGACACTGTCCACCTTGATTTGAAATTCAAAATTTTAATGAAATTCACACTCGTGTATCCGCACAGTAAGAGAGAATTTAGTCGGCAACGATTTGTGTAACAAACTGTTTCTCAGCTTAATTTTTTGTGACAATGTTATTGTATTCCTGAATGAGTTTCACATTTTTTCTACAACGTCATCGACAACAACTTTCTTCTCAAGTTTTTCAATTCCATTTCTGTAACCTGGATCATCTTTCCACGTTAAAAGTTCTTTGTTCAAGAAATTGGTTCTGATAAAAAATTTCGCAAAGAAAATTTTTGTACCAGGAGTGATAAAAGGCGTAAACTCGAAAAACGAAAAAAAGTGATTTTTTTGTTGCCTGCTTCCAATAAAATTTAAGCTTTATTTGACTTAACCGCTGTTGGAACATTTTCATCAAATAATGATAGAGCCACTGTCTGGGGAGCTTTACTCGAGGTGGGTGACAAATTCTGTGGTCAAAAGCAGTAACCGCTTAAGTCTGAAAATCTCATTTGGAGTAAACATGGTTTGAAGTTAATGTGATTGGTTGCCACTCTATGTAAGCGAATACCTTTCTTTCTTTATAACTTTTGTTTTAAAAAACATTGATTTTTGGGGATTTCACGAACATGTGCATTGGAATAAGAAGAACACGATAGCATTTATAACTCAATTCTGTCTTAAGTCGACTTAAGCGTTTATTGCTTTTAACCACAGAATTTGTCCCCAGCTCCTTTCTGATTTCTCGATCAATACCCTGATAATTCATCAACTGACGCATTAACAAAAAGTAATGATAAGGTGTTTTAATTCCTTCTGGTGAATTTTAGGAGTTCTTCCCCTTATAAGATAACTGAAACTGGTCTTGAGAAAGGTATATCTTGAATGCATAAATTATTGTTAACTCAAACAATTCTGGCTAATCATGTCGGTGTTGTTTCTTCATGGAAAGGTGTTGTTCAAGAAATCCAAGAACAAAAAATTGATTTATCTGGAAAAACTAGTTTTCGGTCGGCAATGTACAACATCATGGTCGATGAGGGCCACCTCGCAGTTGTCCGATTGAACTCAAATTTTGCACAGATTGTTTCTTTATTGATTAAAACAAGATAGGAGTCTGGGAGTTAAGCTTTTAGAAAGTTGAAATATTAGGGCCACCCTAATGTATGTATGTGCATATATCGAAACAGTGACATTAAGCTAAGAATAAAAATAACATAAATGCTGCATGCTAGAATAAAGAGTAGGTGTCGACAATTGGTGTTTTATGTTTTATTTGAGTGATTCAACTTGTTTTAGTACATGTGATAACTAAAAGATTTTGCTCTATTTATATAAACAAAATATTGCATGTGATATTTACGATTTTTTCTTTTTTCAACAGATCTTCCCGTTTGGAATTATGATGGCAGCTCTTGTTATCAAGCCAAGGGATCAAATTCGGACACTTATCTCTATCCAGTTGCCATTTATAAAGATCCTTTCCGTCGTGGTAATAATATATTGGTTATGTGCGATACATATCGATTTGATGGTACACCCACCGAAACCAATCATCGTAAAAGCTGCTTGGAAGTTGTAAACAAATGCCAGGATGAAGAGCCCTGGTTTGGTATTGAGCAAGAATATACATTCCTTGATTTTGATGGGCATCCATTAGGTTGGCCAAAAAATGGTTTCCCCGGACCACAGGGACCATACTATTGTGGTGTGGGGGCTAATAAAGTGTATGCCCGAGATGTTGTTGATGCACATTATAGAGCATGTCTCTATGCTGGCATTAAAGTATCCGGAACTAATGCTGAGGTAATGCCCGCACAATGGGAATACCAAGTGGGTCCATGTTTGGGCATATCGATTGGTGATGAATTGTGGATGTCAAGATTTTTATTGCATCGCATTGCTGAAGAATTTGGGGTGGGTTAGTGTAATATTAATATTATTACAATATTAAATGTTCTTCCTTTATTTTTTGAATAAAAGATTATAGCAACTCTTGACCCTAAACCAATGCCAGGGGATTGGAATGGTGCTGGTGCGCATACTAACGTTTCCACGAAGGTGATGCGTGAAGATGGTGGTATTCGGGAAATTGAAAAAGCTGTAGCCAAATTAGCAAAATGCCATCAGCGTCATATTCGCGCTTATGATCCCAAACAGGGTCAAGATAATGCTAGACGTTTGACGGGTTTGCATGAGACTAGCTCCATCAATGATTTTAGCGCAGGCGTTGCCAATCGTGGCGCTTCTATACGTATACCACGTGGTGTCAACGATGATGGCAAAGGTTATTTTGAGGATCGTCGTCCTAGCTCGAATTGTGATCCATATTCAGTTTGTGAGGCTATCTTACGTACAATATGTTTAGATGAATAATAATGGAGTTATTGTGCAAGCAACTCAAGGAGGAAACCACCACCAAAATGATGACGATGATGATGATAATAGAGTGAGATATATCGAACAGGTTTACTAATACATAATAAGTAAAAGACAATAAAAAAGACGTTTTTGAATGGAAGAAGCGAAGGAGAAGCAAAAAATTGAATTGAGTGAAGAAAGCATTTCAAATTAAAAGTTTATAGTTAAAAATTGTTAAAGTTTTTGTTATCATACATGAAGTATTTACTATTTACAATTGTTAACAGAATAAAAGAAATATTTATGCTCATGTTAGAATAAATATATATTTGTTAAGCTTACATACATACATAGTTATTTAAATATGAAGCAAGATCAAAACCAAACAAAGATTGAAGACATTTTTGTTATATTTACGAAGATATTAAATAATATACGCAATAAGAAAATTTCAAAAATTATGTGTTTTCATTAAAAAAACAAAACAGAAAAACGTTTCTCACTTTCAAAACGCATTTTTTTTTTATAAACGAAACTGTCTACAATGAGTAATTTTAGAAATATTATAAGTTTTTAAATTTTTGTTGGTTTTTATTTACGAACGAACGTAACCTATTTCACAAAATATGCTGTTGACATTGAAACTATTGGGCAACTAAGGCTTCCAACTCTACATCGGGAAAACTAAGGACACCACTCTGACTCGGAAATGATGGGGAATTGTACAAATTCTGTAATAAAGCTGCTTATTTTTAAATTATTGAGGAAAATGGTTTATATTCATTGTGATTCGTTGAGCCTGGTTGTCGCAAAGAACAGAAACAGAATTCAGTACATTTTCGGCAGAAATAGAAACAGAATTGTGGGATTCTGGCATCAATAGCAACAAAACGAGAATTCAGTACATTTGCATTAGAAAAAGAAGCAAGTCCTTTTGAATAGTTTCTGTTCTTTGAGACAACCCGAGTAAAGCGGAGCAAACAAATCAAACATAAATATTTAAAGATCGTCGGCCTCATCGTCTACAGTCACATTGCTTTCAATTAACATTGCCTTTTGCTTGTTTCGCTTTACACTCGATTACTCAAATCGATGTTTGGCAAAATTCAAATTATCAATAAAAATTATGTCCGGTTGGTGACCTTAGGTATGACTAACATCAATTAGTTTTTAATAATAAATTTGGTACATATTAATGTTCTAATCTATATAAAATTACAAACTTATACAAATACAGTGCACTCGCGATAACGTGAACTAATTAAAACCAAGAGAGTTCACATTTGTGAAAATGCTAACACGGGCGCAACACATCAAATTCAGTTTGAAGCATAACCAATACATAGATAAAACAATGACGGACGGTTACGTATACACTCGTCAAGCATGCACCGTGAAAATTCATTTCTCCGTAATTTTAAGCGTGTGAACATCTTTTGCCGTCACCAAAATAAATTGCGATGTTTACTCCCCGAATTGAACAGATTGACAGATTGAGTACACACACATCAAATACATTGAGATCGTTGACGGACCGTCAAGCGATATCAAACAGGCTTTGATTTTCATCAAACAAGCCGTCCGTACAAGATTTCTCACTAATATACTTAAAATGCTGTATACGATGCTTGATCGTGTATAGTATCTATAAGAAAGAGTCGAAAATTTAAAAGAAAATTCGATGCATTGTTGAATGTTCCACATTCATTTTGTTCCAATTTTGACAATTTCCCTCATAATTAATATTTATTTTGTATTTTTTGCGAAGAAAAGATCCTGTTTTCTGAGTGTTAGAAAAAATGATGAAGAAATGTCAAAATTTTGGTTCCTCTGTTTCATTTTGATTACAATCACATCACTTTCAACTTACAACAACTATTATATCATCAAAAAGCGGAAAGTCTTGTAAAGTTCGTAATTTTACGAGACTCAAAAACAAACTGTCAAGATTTGTATGAAGAAAAGTTTACACGCACTTCGTAATATTCCGAGGCAATTTAGATGCGTATACTGCTGCGAAATAAAACATTTTATTTGGCCAAAAGAATTTCCTTTTTCAATAGGCGATTTTTAAAGGTTTTTTCAAAGCGATCTAGCTCAAAAGCGGTAATCGTTAGAGCAGAAATGTTTTGAGAATCATCATGAAATAAACCGTGGTTCATTTTTAGAGGAGTAAACTTTTTTTGCCATGCATTTTAACGCAAGTATCTGCGCAGCTGACAATGTTGTTGATTTCTAGTTCGGTTCAGAAAGTTATTAGCGCAATACCGTTTGAAAAAATTTCTGTGTTGTAGTTTTGACTAGTCGGTAGATCATACAATCCAGCATGGTCCGGCTTTTATTGAATTTAGTCCTGAGTACGTATCACCTTTTGGTTCAAAAACACCGTTCAGAGAGGTATGAGTTTTTTCTCTCAAGTGTTAGATTTAACCTTTAAATTGGCAGTTTTCAATCAAAACAATCTGGATACTAACGATATCCTTCTAAATTATCTTATGACTGCGCTTACCAGAACCATTATTATTTCGGACATTTACCAGGAAACAGGATGGTGTTTCAACTTACAAGTAATATTTACTATATAATTTGTTTTAAAACTTTAGTTGGGATATTTTTTGGATTTCCTGTTTTGAGTTTCTGGACTTAGTTCGACTTCATTCACATCTGAACTATCCAATTCACAGAAATCAAAATTAATTTTGAGATTAACGGGATTAACTTGTTTCTGTGCTGTATGAGGTCGATAATTGAAAGTTGGTTTTGGTTCATGTATTATCAGTTAATTTTATTGGAGGTAACTGGTTGTTTCAAAAGCTTAGAGTTGTGGGTGGGCTGGACTTAACCAAAGCACTCAGTCAACGAGGACCATCGTGCTTAAGTTTTTGATGTCTTTTGCTATATGGGTATGGTGCTCGCTTGTTGTCAACGTCGTCGAAGTTTGCGTGTTTTAGTTTACGTTGGGCCGATAAAGTGCCGATTTCGAGCTAATCAGTGTGGTAATTTTGTAACTTCTTCACCAAGATCATTTTTAGTCGATATTTCAACAGGTCATTTTATTACCAATGTGTATGCTTATTGATCAGAGAAAGCTGCAGTTCCTCTCGCATTATATTGTATTACTGCATGCTAACAAACTTTGTGCTTTTATAACAATTTTATAAAATAAAACAAATTTGTTTTGATTTTGAAGACTTTTATTTAATCTAATAATTTTTCATTTAGGTTTACAATCATTTTTCAGAAAACTTCTTGTTTTCATTATTTTTTCAGAAAATTTTTATTTGTTACATTGTTACATAAATTTACTTATGTTAATATCGTTTTTTTAAAATCGTTGCTAAAAACTTTTTTTAATTGTGGATAAAAATGTTTTAGCTTTAAGTTCATTTCTCACATATTTTTATTTTATTTCACTGTTTGGAAATGTTTCGTGGGTATTTTCATAGATGGATTTAAAACAAAAACAAAAATAATATAAAATATAAATAATCACATAACATGCAAATAAAGTAAAACGTAAAAATTTTAATTATACAAAATATTAAAACAAAAAATACGAAAAATAAAGATTTAACACATAAATTTCAAGTTTTTAACAAAAGGTACTTTACTTTGTTTAAATATAGAACATTTGTTTTTTTCCACAATTTTTTACTTTTAATTTACACATGTATTGTGTAATCAATTGTATTCATACTAGATTTTGAAATAAATACTGCTTCAAAAGCTAAAGTTATCTTAAGACAATTATGTTGATTATGTAAAATATATAAACTTTATTGCATGCGATAGATTGGCATGTTTGCATAGTTCGACAATTTTTATACACAATTACACACAAAGTTTATTACTTGTTGATTTAAAATATGAAATTTTGAAATATTATCGCATGAGATATTTTTTTACAAAGTATGCAATTTTATAGCATTCAAGATATAAAACACAATTTGATAATAAATAACACTTAAAACACAAGGAATGTCATGATTTTTTTGTTTTAACAATATCAACTACAATCAGTTGAAGTTTTATGTTTCGTCTAATTATTTATAAATATTAAAGTTAAGCTTGGTTGTTTAGATTTTGTGCTTGCTTTTGAGATATGTAACTACGTATGTATGTTTATTGTGTAAAATTTTGGGACCAATGCATTAAAAATGGAAATGATTGCAAAAAGATAAGTACCTAGCTATAAATTATACAATAATAAAATTATTTATAATAAAAACAGTAAATTAAAGAAATGGACGTTTTTTGAAATAAAAATTTATATATATATTTTGATGATATATTATAATATATTTGTGCGTTTGTATAAAATTATGTATAATTTTTTTTGTGTACAATTGAGTTTAGGAAATAATAATTTTTTTTTTTTGGCAGTTTTGAATAAAAAATAAGCTAATAATATATAAAGTATGTTTTTTAAGACTTTCAGAAAGTCATAGCTTTTTCGCAGTATTAAGTAGAACAAACGTTTAACATTAAGTAAGGTAGAAAGAGATTGACATAAATATTGCACTTGCAGTTATGTATAATTAAATTCAGAATAGAGCTGCCAATTAAAAATAAAATATAACTATATACTATTCATAAATATACGAATATGTCTGTGACTTATTTTTTTGTTATTGTTATTTCATAAAACTTTATATTAATATTGAAAATTACATATCATATCGTAATATTTTCACTACTGTGGCTAATATCGCAACTTTTATAATAATATCGTATAAATACATGAACAAGCTTAGTTAAACAAACGAACCAACAGAAAGCAAACTAAGCTTGAAAATTATTGTAATTTTTTCTTTTTCAATATTTCAGTATTTTATTCTATTTAATGTAGTTTTCTCCAACTCGTGTATTCGATTCAAGCTTAAGTTTTTTGTTTCTTTTAAATTTAAATTTATAAGATTAATAATAGTGTATGTTTATTATTTTGTTTTGTATGCATGAATGTTTAAGTTTTTTGCTTTTGCAAAACCATTTGGCAACGATTGTTTCATCAAAACTTGTAAATGTAAGTTAAGTTTTTTCTACTTTACAAAACAATATCGTATTTTAAAACTGTTTTCTACTGATGTCTCCGAAAATTGATATAAATCTAATCCATAAAATTTCTATAAAAACAGGGGTTTCTTTAGCTTTAGAATTTCTTTTTTAAACAACTTTATGCTCTGGTTTGTTTTTGCTTTAGAGAAACTTAAAATTTAAATTTTACACATTTATAATACAATAAATTCTATAATAAATTATAAATAAAAAGACAATTGTGATTAAAAATTTATAAAAATAATAATAGGAATAAGATTTACTTATAAATAATGGTAAAATTTTAAAGAACATATTAAATAATTGCATTAATTAATAGTACATAATATTATCAATAAAATATCTTCATTCAGATTATCATTATTACTATTTGTATGATTACGATAATGCAATAAATATTATGATGATAATTCTGTGCTTTCTCTTCGCATATTCAAATCGTTGAAATCAATTTCAGTCGATTCGATCGATTGGATCGAGGTGCTTCGTATTTTGGTCGCTGGAAATTTGCCTCGACTTTTAATCGCTGTTAACTGCAAGATATTCAAATATAATATTACATTTCATTTCTACTGAAAGCGAACTGTTGTACCTACATATACATACATACCATACATATGTATAATACAAAATATATGTCATGCAATAAGTTTTTTAAACTGTTGCATTGATTGCAATTTCGGTTAATTGTGTGAGAGAAGGCGAGCCAGCGTTATGAGTGTATGTGCATGTTAAATGTCGTTAATAATATTTATTGTAGGAGCATTATAAAAATAATATTACCGCCCAGTAAGCAACATTCAAATATACATATATAATAATTATATAAATTTATAAGTTTTGAAGTTTTTCAAGCAAAAAACAAATCTTGAAAATTCCAAAAATCACAAATATCAATTAAAAATTAAATCGCATGCAAATGAAAATTACTGTGATTTTTACATACAAACTTATTGCTTTAGAAAATACTTATAAGTTCTAGGGCTGATTAAAAATGTTGTTTATTTAAGCTTCAATATTCTTTTACATAATGTTCTTACTACAGCATAATTCGGCAAAAAACTGTAGACCTATTGAAACAAAGCATAAAATTGCAATGCATGTTTCTCACTAGTCCTCAAAGTATTACAAAGGGGTCTAAGCTACATTACTTTTAAATCACTAGTAACAAATAACGCATTTAAATAATGATTGGAAATCACTTTTTGTGCAATTCGCAATCTTTGTGAATTAATTGAAAGAATACCATAATTTGTATGTGGTAGTATTTTTTCAATTTCCAGTCGCTCTGATTTGAAGCAATATTTTTTTGTTATAAATTATTGTGTAAAAAAAAATTTTAATTGAAAAATACAATATTTTTCTTACAAATGATTGAGAATGGAATTGTCTAATGAGAAAATGTCTCTTATTCTTTTACATAATGACTGGTCGGTAAAGCCCCAGTAACCGGGACTTTTTTTTTTTTTTTTTTTTTTGCGGAAGAAATCTCTATATGAAAAAATCAAACACACAAAAAAAATCAGAATTAAGTACAACAAAATAATAACAACACATTTTTGTTGTGGCGGCCGTAATGGAGAACAAACGTAAACAAACAATTAAAAGTTTACAATGATTTTGACAGCCTATGATATTGACCACGAAAAAAGAAGAATGAGTTGCTGGTAACTTCACCTGGTATAAATTCACCTTGTGTTTGTTATTTGTGTACGCAGATAATTCATTGGATAATGCTGAGACATGCTGTTATTTATGTTTGATAATTTATTTATTATATTTATATTATTATTATATTTGATAATTTTTGGCTAACCTACTGATCAAGCTCTTTAAATTGATATATCTCTGGAATAAGGATATAGTTAAACTAATAAATATATAGATATTTGTTGTTGCTTTAAGAAAAAAAAAACTTAAAAATTTGTTTTTTTTTATATTATTGAGATTTTTACCTGCTGGAGTTCAAAACGACCGTTTTAATATACCAAAAACAATGGCAGCTCTATGGTTAGAAATCGTATTTGAGGTATAATATTTATAAACTTAATGATATCTCCCTTGACTCATAATTTCAAATTCTTATAAATGTGCCCCGTTTATAGCTCCTACCCTCTTTGTGAGAGCTATTCGTTGTATAGTGTGGTATTCCATAAGTACCGAAATCTGGCCATCAAAAGATCTTAACAGTGATCAAAATATATTCTGTTGTTTTTTTTTGTTACATATTCGACACATATCGGTCTGTTCTATATCCAGAGAATATAAATATTAATGTGTAAACAATTTCGATCACGTTAGGGGCTGCCATTTATCATTTATTTTCGTTTTGTATGACGTTATATGGGAAATTATAAGTTTCCAACTAATTTTTTTTTAGAATTGCTACCAAAGTACATGAAAAATTTTGTGGCAACATGCTTCTGGTGCTAAAGTTAACTTGTCATATTCTGCTGCGAAATTCAATTATAACTTTTCTGTGCGCGCTCGTAGTATTTTCTGACAAACTTACACGTTTACACATTAATTTTCCTAGGTCTTTGGATGTGGTGGTTGTTTTATTTTACATTGACAGATGTTTGGCATGAATATTTTAGCTTGCATTCTGCTAATTGTTACGAGCTAGTTTAATTATATCTCGTTTGTAAGCCTCAGAATGGTTGTGGTTGAATGAAAATACTAGACGAAGCTGAATCTGAAGTAGCCCGAAACCAGTTTAGAGTTAATTTGATAAGTGGTATGCGCAAAAAGAACCGCTCTGCTATCAGTGTAAGTAGATTTTTTGTTTGACGCAGATCTGTGTTTCTTATTTTATGTGTTTTATTTAGTCACCAGTTCAGTTATATTCTCTATACGTTTGTGTTGGATAGAAGTTTTGATTAGGGAGTATTCGGTATTTTCTCTAGTGAAGAGCGTGTCCTACTTATTTCCTGCCACTTGTGGTTATATATTTTACTACAACCTCCTTCTAAATAATAGAAATATATCGCCACCCAAAACTATTCCTAAATACAATGAAATTTAGTATCTAGGAAAATAAAAATATACATGAAATTCAAAACCCTAAATTGTTTTATGATACAATTTGAAGATTTTTACGTTATGCAATTCTAACTAATACTATGTATATGTAAATAACTACATAAAACAAAATGTAGGTAGGTAGGCATGCATACAATAATGAAAAAGAATGACCTTTTTTAAAATATGAACGAACTCACTAACAAACAAAAGGAGAATACAAAAATGCAAATTTATTATTATGATAGAAGTTGATGATGAAAAACATTGATTGTTGCATTGTTTGTTAGTAATGACCTGATTTGTATATTTAGCTTATCCACTTCCATGGTTCAGTATCGGGGCTTGTTATTGGCGTGGGGTACTAAAAAAGTAGCATAGTTTTGTATATATGTAAAGTATTTATAAATATTTCTTAATAAAGAGAAGACAGTATAATTTAAAAATAAACCAAAACAAAAGAAGGAAGTGAGAAAAAGATCCAAAGAAAGAGAAAAAGTAAATAGTTGAAGTAACAAAAAATTAGGTAGATTAACAACCAAAAATTAAAAATTGAGACAAATGTCTGAGTGGGTAGTAAATTATTAAGAAACAAAGTTAGTAATTTTTGTAGTGTAATGTTAGAAAAGTGTTGGTGTTTTTCGTGTTGGCGAAACGAGGCGTGATAGTCAGTGTATAGATTCAAAAAGAAATTCAAATGTTATATAACTGCGTTGACATTGACATTGGATTGCCAATCGGAGGAAACAAACAAAAAATGGTTATGAGTATTTATCAATTCGGATATAAAACAGCAGTTTTGAAAAATTTGTGAATTCTTTTTTGTGTATGAATTTTTTGTCTATTTGTGAAAAGCATTTATAATGAAACAAAAAATAAAAAATTAATTATGTGAAATTATGTCAGTGAATATTTACACAAGGACGTTTTGAAATGTAGGGGGTGGGGTGGTGATTAATGATTGGTTTCTGTAAATGTTTATTGAGGCGACATCTACTAACCTCTGCTTTCAAATCAGCTACCCTGTCCTGCAGGTCACGCACTTTATCCGAGTCATCTAAATTGGAACGTAATTCACCCTCAGCGAGCATTTCAGAGTTCTAAAAACAAAGGTGAAACATTTATAAAATAAAATAAATAGTTAAAGGTAGAATTGGACAGGCTTCAAGCCAATACCTTTGTCTCCAGACGTGATATTTCTTGTTTCAATTCAGCAACAGTTTGACTTTGCTCAGTAAACTTTATTTTCACATTCATAAGTTCATCTTTCATGCGAGATTCTAAATCAGAGTATCTGTGTATAAAAAATATAAGATAATGAGATAGAATGGAATTATTGCTTATTTTCAGTTAGATATTTCGAAAATCAGCGAACCTGTGTTGCTGTTCACGGGCCTTATTTGACATTTCTTTTTCTCGATACACTGCCATTTCTAACTCTTCCTTAAGCTTCTTAGTTTCATCATCTTGGCGACGCAATTGATTTGTAGAAACTTGCACTTGAGTTTCGAGCTCCATAACCTAAGAATAAATTAAGAAAATTATGATGTTCGAAAGTTTTTTTGGTTTCCTACTACAAACTCACCTTCAAACGCAACTCTTTAAGCTCTGTCAGCGTTTCCATTTCACGTATGCGCGTCGTCATCAGCTCTTCTTCCAGCTTCTGTGTGTGCTCGTTAGATTTGGATGTATCAAAGAAATTTGTTAGCAATTTTTTCGGTGTCGAATCGACAGCTGCACTATTGTGATCGTTTCTATTTTCCTGTAGTTGACGTTGCCATTGTGTGCTCAATTCTTGTACACGTTGTTTGAGATCTTTAAGTGAGAGACTTGCTTCAGCCTCACGTAATTTGCTAGCAATGAGTTCATCTTGTAGATGAGCTACTGAATTATCGGGTGTAGTTTCACGTAGCGTTTTCTTATCTTCTTCTAGCTCTTCAATTTTCGATTTTAAATTGCGTATTTGATCTTCACTTTCGGCGAGACTTTGACGAACTTTGACAAGTTCCTCAAGCAAACATGAGACCATTTCATCACGTTGTTTAAGCGCTTCCTCTTTCATGCATAGCTCATCAATGGAAGATTGGCGTGAATTGTTCTATGGAAATGGGGAAGAGAAAAAAATTAATAAAAAAAATAAACTTACTTGGATTTAAATATACATGCAATAATATACAAATAAAACATTTTATAGAGTTTGTATAACGTGAACCAAAGGAAGATATGTTCTGTTATTCTGATCTGTTCGCGTATCCAAGCACAGCATTTTTTTACAAACACGTGGTTGAGTGCAAAGGTTGAGAAACTAATCCATTGTTTTTGGAATTAAAAAAAATTATTCCGTTATTGATATAGAAAATATATTGGCTCTGTACTTTTGTTAGCTTAGAAAACAAAGAGTCGACTAATTAAATAATAATATCGAACTTCTACCTTTCTTAATATTTAACAACTACTTCATATAATTATAAACTAAATATCTACACCCTTTTGTTACTACCTCTCCTTTGGTTCCATGGTATATATGAAAATTATGAACAAAATGTATCAGTATCAAAGAATCTTTGTTAATTGTTAAGCATGCAAACGCAAAATTAATATGAATATTTAATTAAATAATTATTCTTTAATTAAAATTACTAGATCAGCTATTTGCTTATTATTTTACAGTAACTTGTTATTTAGCTCAAGTTCAAAAAAATTAAACTTTAATAACAACTAATTTGATTAAAAGGTAGCATGCATTTAAGTAATACATAGATATATCGATATTTGAATTATTATCCTTTTTTATTTATTACTTACGCTATCAATCGATACATTCTGTTTAGAAGAATATTTGTGTATGTATGTATTTTTATATATATTTTTGTTTAGCACCAACAACCAATAAAAAAAGATTGAACAGAGAAGAATATTAGCATCAAGATATATTAGATACAAGATGTTTCACATAAGTGCCAAAAATTTCTCATACATTTCTTGTACAGTGGCGGCCATAGACATAGGGAATTTTCACGTTTAAAATTAATCGCATAAATTAATATTCGAATAACTACCTATAATTTTTACTTGTAGCACATTTTAAAGCCTATCGCTCACAAAGAAAAAACCATCAAGGTATTGGATATTTAAAACCGAGAATGCTTCAAAACGTACTTCGTATATAGAAAAAAAGTGATTCCTGGAAGCACATAATAAATATGTTGAATTTTAACTTTCTTAACTTTCAAAATATAAAACAATTTGGGTAATTTTTATAATTTGATAAAGGAAAAAGTTCAAATTGATCCCAGCATCTCTTTAATTAACTCTTTGTTGCAAAATTGATAGATGGTTTCGAATTCGAAAGACAAGTCGAGTGACTAAATATTGAATACTTAAACGGTTTAATTTTAATCGTGAAAATTGTCTATTTCTATGCTCGCCACTGTATCTCGAAAGTTACAACTTACATTTTCCTGTAGACGTAAACTCAAACCACGCACTTCTTCGTTTGCATTTTCCAGCTGATGCGAAACTTCAAGATAGGAACGACGCAATTGCATCAATTCGGTTTGTATAGCATAACTATTTGACATTAGTAAATAAAAGTATGAATTAATACAGGGATCACAATATATTGACAGCTTCCTACCTAGTTTCCTCCTCTTCAGCGCGTGATACCTGACCGCGCACTAAACGGTCGGCAAGCTCTGCGCTTTCAGCCTCTAACAAATCATTACGTTGCTTGAGTAAACGATTTTCCCGACGCAAACGGCGCAGCTCAACCATTTCCTCTTGCTCTTTCTTTTTTAAGTCTTGATACTCTTTTTCCATTTTCTTCATGCGTTTCGTATTGATTTTAATGGAATATGCCATATTGAAGAAGCCTTCAGGGTCGGCTTCAACACGTCCGGGAAGCTCTTTTTGAAAAAACTGCATGCGAGAAAGAAGAGATGAATTGTTGTTACAAACGGATAATAAATCAATGAGGAGAAATCGAAATTTACTTTAAGCATTGCTTCCATATCCAAGCACAGCAACGTTTCTTTGCCTAATAGCAGCAATGCCAAAGCTACTTTGAATATGAACTCCATGCCCTCGCTAAGAAACACATCCATAATGCGAGAGCTAAGATTTAAATTAAGCGTAGTTGTGTAAAGTGTAAGAAACCAGCTGGAAGCATACATAGTTGTTTGGAATCCCTTTAAAGAAAGAAAGATACGTGAATGTGTTGTAAGAGGTTTCCAATTTTCAAACTTCAAACACTCACTTGCTGCTGAAAGTGAATGTGCATTTCGGGAATTTGCTCCTGCACCAGACTCTCCAGCTGATACATGCATAAACCCAATTCAGACATTGATGGTTTGAACATATCACGCATACGGTGCTGCTGCATTATTTGCACGAGCACAGCGAACGTTTCTTCTTCAGGCATTTGCATTAACAGCAGACCAACAATAAATCCAGAGCCTTGGCAATAACCCACTTCACGATCATGCAACGAATAAGCCTTAATCACATTGAAGAGTGCCTCCTGTCCAGGCCCATCTTTCTCTTTGAAAAAGTCAACCTCAGGGTACGTACGTGCAATATCACGACGAATAACTTTCTCACATGCTGAAGTCGCTTTCAGATATTCCGCATATTGTTTTTTATCAATATCAGAGGCGCCACACAATTGCTGCCAGACAATTGCTCTGTGGAAAAAGATAGCAATAATTAGTTATGCTTTTTATTTCTTATTAGTTATTCACATTTGACACTCACCTAAAGTGGTGCGGTATGCCTCGCCGGACCAATTCACGCACACAAGGATTTTTACGTTTGAGCGCACCTTCCCAATCATTCAGTATAGTTGCCCACTGCGTCCAAACATCCTCTTCGGCAACAGAGTTACCATCTATTAGGCGAAAAGCGGTAACAAATTAAATTACAATTACTATTTGGAAAACACTTACTTTGTGAATTGAGACTTATTTGACTGGTATCAGAATTTTTGCGACTATGTGTCGAATGGAGCGAATTGAGACTTTTGGCATCGCTTTCGATCAACTTATTCGCAGCCTCTAGTTTAGCAAGCAAATCCATTTCAGAAGTTGGTAAATTCTCTTCTGTTGTGGAACACTTAACTTCCATTTTTTTGCTACTCTCTTGTTGTGTAGCAGTGGTTAGGGTCATTGCCACTTTTATCAACAATTTCAAAATGATAGCGTTGTTTTGTCTACTATTGCTGATGATTGTGGTGTTGTTGTTGTGGTGGTGGTGACGTCTGTTGCCTCAGCAGCGCAAGACTTTTCCTTTTGCTATTACTTGTTCGTTGCTTGCTCAACTTGCTCGATGAGGCTGCTTTGACACAAAATGAAAATTTCAAATTGTGCAAAACAAGGGGACGTCGTATACTTCCGTTTTTGTTGTTTTATTTCCCCTTCACAATATGAAAAATTAATTAATTTATAGGCATGCTCCACGTCTTCTGTCGATTGAAGTTTTCTGCAATGTAGAAATCAATGTATTCTTATTAATGATTGAAAAAAAGAATAAAGGAAATAAACAAGCCGCACATCATGAGGATGCATTTTCTGACTGGAACCTAGAGATGGTTATATTTGCGCAGAGCATTTATATGAACGAAAAAGGCAAGTCATCTAAATTAGATTTGAGAACCGAAATAAACTTTGGTTTATTACATACAGGTTATTATTTGCCAAAGAGAATAACAAAAAAGTATACAGAGCAAATAGATTCGAATTCCATTGACAATAAAATTCATAACACGTTTGTACTAATTTCTTTATTCGGCAACGCCGAACAACTGTTTGCAATATCGGATACAATAAACAAAAAATTTTTTATTTAGATTTTTTCAGTACTTAAAGTAAACAAAATTTTTAATTTCTTTGTGTTACAAGATATAACTAAAAAAAAGAATAATAAAAACTTCTTGACGATTTGAAAATTCTGCTGTCTGTTTATTTAAATTATGTTCACTTTGAGAAATATGTTTTTTCATGTTGGCCTATTTATTTATAGAGTTTTGATGTAACCTAGGAGCTGAAATCACTAATTCTTGTTCTGTTTCTGATTGACATATATCTAAAACGTGCTCCTAATTTCATCAATACTTTAATTTATAAGTTAAACTAATAAATAACAACATTGACCTAAATCCAATTTCACTTTCAATAATTCGTTTGTTTGTTAATAAAATAAATTTCACCATAGATAAAGTAAATAAATGTTATTCTTTAATTTTTACATGCAACCTTGACCAAGAAAGATAAACATTTTGAATTCCATTCCGTAAACATACATAAATTGCATTTTTGTTTTATGTCTATTAAACTCGTAAAGCAATTGTAGAAAAAAAAGGATATTTTGTAGGTCAGGCACATGACTGAAAGAAATCGTAGTTATATTTTTGTTAATTGATTCAATTGATCGATATGCAATCAAATGTTGCTGATACTTTTTAATGAAATCGATTGCTTTAAACAATATCGGCTTTCACACTTTGCTTAAATATAATTTGTTCAATTAAAAAATATTAGTGATTAAAATTAAAACACATATCGCACGTTTTCTCCAAGATTGTCATAATCCAAAAAAAAATTTGACTTATTGCTGTATCTTGGGTAAAAAGTGACATACAACCCAAATTCAAACAACAAAACAAACGCATTTCTTTCTCTTCTCACGCAGTGTCGTTGTATGTTTGAATTTTTTATTGTGTTTGCAAATAAGATGAATACACTCCATTACTGCTCCAAATAGGAGAAAAAATAAAATCTGATGATTTTTTAACCTTTTTTTTTTATTGTTTTAATGCAACATGCTTCTTCCTTATATGTTTTCAGAATCTTCATCAGACCTTAACCAAATCGCATACGCATCACAGTTGGTCTTCGGAAGATTTCACACTGTGGATGTGAAGAGTTTTGGATAAGTGAACGTGGCACCACACAACTTTAATATTTTTTTGGATATATCTTTGGAACCAGTTACAGTGCAGTGATATATGGTACAAGGATATTGGTTGACAATTCCGTGCCACATAACTTGCGTTTTATTATTATTAGGGATATCAGGATACATTTGTGGTACGTTATTAACATTTGGTAACCGTAACTAGGAGCCATAGTATGACAATGAAAAATTATGTGTGAAAGCGGGATGTTAGTGGTTGTCATTAGGAAGTGTATGGAAGTTTTTGGACAAGTCAACGTGACACCTTCCATACAAACAAAATGCTTGAAACGGCATATAAGGGGTTGATAAAGGTTTGTATGTCAAGACAGTGTTGGCACTTTTGAATGAGTGGGAGTAGAACTACTCAACGATATAAATGATAAATGCAATAACTCGATTTAGATCGGAGGACGCTCATACGGTCATTTCTTTTGCAAACGTTTTTTGTTGTTGTAATTCTCGTATTACTTAAATTTAGCCAGGGTAACTATGTACAACTAATTTATTTGAACCGTTACAGCAAATCTACCCTTTGATTTTCATGACACTGCAGCATCGTTGGCCTAATTATATGGTAGTAGTGTCTGAAACGACTTAGCCACATAACAACTAACAATTTTTTTGGCATTTTCTTGTATTATCTTTCAATTTTCTTTCTGGAAACATTTTTTTTCTATTTTATTTAAAAGTAAAATATATATGAAAGTCATGAAAAGAAAATTCAACTCGGTTGAAAGTAATTTACCATAATTATGTAAAACATCACTTATCATTTCTGATTGTTATCTCTAGATACTTTCATCAGTTAACGTCACTAAACAATTTTTGATTGCATTTTATTAACGCTCGGTCCGTTTACATTGGACTCTTAATCACTTTTAAAATAAAATTACTGTAATTAAATTGTGTACGGTCGAGAGTAACAAAAAACGTTTTATTATAGAAATACTAAATAAAAAGCACAATAGTAAAATAGATAATTCAAGAAAAATGTAAAGAAAAGTTAAATTTGTATTGAATTCAATTTGTGAACCTGAGAACTTAATAAACTTATGAGAAATGTTTAAATCCGAAACGATTTCATCAACGGTGATGTGCCACCGAGGCATTTATATATACATACAAAAAAATATATCAATAATAATACATAAGGAAAAAAAGTTGTCGTTTTGTTATCATTTTGCATGTACGTACAATGGGAAAAAACTTAACAAAAACAACCACAACAACATTTTCTGTGTTAGTAATAATAGAAACAACAATAGCGATTATGGCCCTGGATTTCGAACACAATTTTTGTTTTTGTTTTTGCCAACCAACCAACTAACTATTTAAGGTTGTACGTAGCTTACTAGTTATACGCGATTCCTATGACGCTACTGTTCAAATATACAACTGCAATATTAGGCATAGAATCGAAAAGTTTTCGATCATGTCGACTTCATAGTTAGCCCTACATTTAATTCATAATTCAAATAACTTACAGACTATGACAGTTTCTAGCTTAAATTATCATAACAATTAAGCTGGAAAGCAAATAATTTACATAAACGAATAATTCTTGCAATGAGTTCATTGAATGAATACGAGGTCCTATGATAAGCATTTGACAAGCATTCCACAATCTCTCAAGTTTTTTGACGGCTCATAAGCGTTAAAAAAATTAAGATCTCAGAATAATTAATAATTGACAGATAAGACTTTCCATCTTTTAAAGACTACAAACCGAGAGGTTTCCTTCTGGATACAGATGATGCAGTGACATGTGGCCTGCATTTCTTACTCAAAGTTAATTTAGTAGCGTAATTTTAGCTGTGTTTTATTCGTTAGCTAGTTCAACATGTGCTAATAAGACTACCAAGTTGTTAAGTCTCTTATATTGTTTTTCACAATGAAATTGCTCAGCAGCTAGAAGTGAAACATTTTAATGGATCCCAGTCATTGCGGTTAATCGTGGGCACTGTCTTTAGTTTTTATCCTTTATAAGAGTATTTAACGATGATTTTAACTTATTTTTACAGACAGCCATTTCGAATCTTTTCCTTTTTTGTTTTTTGTTTTTTGTTTTTTGCAAACTATGATGCTTCTTCTTTCACTATTGGCTATTCACAATAGAATTTGATGTATATTGCCTTTGAAGTAGAGCTGGGCAATCGTAATTAAAGAAAATCATGATTGTGATTGGGAGTAATCGTATTCTTCAAATTTTTGATTAACAGAAATAAATACAAAATTTATGACAATAATTACTAGTAATCAAAAAATTGATAATGATTACAAGTAGTCAAAAAATATTTGATCACAACAAAATATACGAGTATGATTACTCAAAATAATCATAATTATATTTGAAATGATTTTGATTACCATTATAAGTAGTAGGTAAAGGTTTTGGTTGAGCTTGTGAAAAGCTAGGTTGTGGGTATGATTCTCAGGGCAGGTGGTACATAAAAAATAGCAAATACAAATTTTTTACAAATGGCAAACTCCCTAAAGTAAAATATGCCATTAAAAGTTCGGACTTATAGCATTTGTTTACAAATAAATATGCACACATGATGAGCGTAATGAAAATAAATAAATAAATGAATAAATCACTGTGCTGTTTTTGCTCTGAAAGAATTGTTATACCATTTTTGCTCTTACTTTTAAGACGTTTTATTTTACCTCTAAACCGTATTACTTGTATGGTTCTAGCACTGAGATATTAAATTATTTCACTTTTACTCTTATATAAATGTTAACCCGCTTTTCCTCTCGGCCTGTCATATAATTATAAAATTTATTTTATTTTCACAAAATTTATTCAGAGAACAAATGACATGAATTTTTAAGAGTACTGTATTCATAACATTAATTTTTTGATTACTTGCAATCATAACCGAACAATTTTTGATTTCGAATGCAAATAATCATAATCAAAACTGTTTTGACTAAGATTTCTCGTAATCATAATCATATACTTTTCGGTTATGATTGCACGTAATCATAATTCTTAGTTTTACGAAAGAAATCAAGCACAGCTCTGCCTTTAACCCACCAAATGCAGGTGCAAGTGCACAATCACACATTTGCCACTGCAAGTAATTTTCGAATATAATACGTATTCTCTACTTGCACGTGTTAGGCTATACTCGTAATAATAATGCGTTAAATAAATGAATAAAAAAAAATAATGAATTCCAACATAGGATACGCTTAAGAGCTAATTGAGCTTTCACAGTCAGAATGGAATGATTCGGCCTACGGTTCGGTTCAAAATACTGGCTATAATTAACTATTTGAAGTGTTCAACTTTAGTTGATGCAGGTCTTTAAGAGGGTCTCGTTTCTTATATTTCATTAAATGTAAAACAAATCCATTACAAGAGTGTGGCAATAAATAAAATAAATAAACGATAAAAATTGAAATTACTATGAAAGGTTTCAAAGAAAATTAGATGTGATCAGCAGCGGCCACCGTTTCGAGTTACAAAAAATATGTATGACGCGGTTGAGTGTAAATGTTGTACATAAATGCATGTATATACACCCATCGCTCGATTTACACTGTATATACGGTCCACAATAAATAGCGTAATAAGCAAGACTCAGGATGCTTATAGAAATGAGGATAGATTCAACTAAAAGAAAATTCGTAAAGGGGGTGTAAATTTTTCATCAAGAGATGGTATTAAAAATAAAAGTACCAGAGTGGCATTCTATGGATTCTAAAAACAAAACTGACATAGAATCGAGTGCATGTCTAGAAGATGCTAAAGCTCTGCTTTTTTCGGAGATGATGTGCAGATGAAGGAAAGAGGACCTTGGCAATTTTAATCTATCTAGGCTATCCAAGGCCAAAATATGTAAAAAAAAAAGTGTAATGCTTTCGTGCCTAAGACATCTTCGCTTTTTCCGAACTCTGACACTATACGACACAAATAAAGTACAGTCTAAATCGAGGTTTGGCTGTATGTATATGGGGATTTTGAGTGAAATTAAACAGCTACAGTGAGCTTCACTTTATCGAATATCGATATGACTCTCTCCTGCCAAGATATAAATCGTAAGTACTTATTCTTAAAAAATATCGTTTTTCAAAACTCACTTGGAACACGTTTTAAGCAAAAGGAAAACCTTTACCAATATTTTTTAAGTTTTTAAAGAATTGCATGAATAACTTTTGACAATTTTTTAAGGTTTCTGGCTCACTGTTGGCAAAAAAACCCCGCAAAATTTTCCATTATTATGATAGAAAATTTCAGTGTCCGATAAACTCGACCAATTACTAGAAATATGCAAGAATTAAAATGAGAATACTTCGTGCCTACATTACTCAAAGAAACCGCAGCCGATGACAAAGTGATTAATAAAAAAATAACATGAAATTAATTTGAATTAAACTGAATGGCAATTATTTCGCTCCCTCTAATTTATAAACATGTAATTCTTCATGCCATGCAATGGGAGTAGATACTTGGGAAATACAGTGATAAATGGCACGCTGATTCACAAATGGCGCAAGACGAGCCAATTGCATGTAGCTTCAATATATGAGAGAAATAAAAAACACTCACACAAAACAGATGTGATAAACAACACAAAATGAAAAAAGCTCAAAATGCAAACAAAAAACAATAACAAAAATTTACTCAGAAAACGTACCTAAATACAACAAAAACAACAAATGACAAAACTGAACTGTACAGTGAAGCGTAGCAGTAGGAAAAAAACAAAAGTTATTAACAAATGATTGAAGTTTGTAACAACGTTAGCTGCCGTAGCGTGGACAGGAACAGCACAGCAGTTCAGTGGTAAGCACGTTCGCTCGGATCACCCTATATCGCCTAATAACAATAACCATACCAACAACAAGTGAATGCATTTTAAAATCACCTACACTTGTGATTTCAAAAATAGGTGGTCGGTTGATCAAGAAAGGGAAAAAGACAAGTAATCTCACAGTTAATACAAAAAATAAAAAAATAAATAAAAAAAGTTACCAAAATAATAAATAAACGTTACGAAAAAAATATAAAACAAAAATAAAAGCAAAACGCTTATCTCTGATGTGCGTGAGAAGCGTCGCAGAGAATCGCCATCACCAAAGTCACAATCACCGTTACTGTCGTCGTCGTCGTCTAGCAGGGTGAGTAACGAAAAAGGCAAAATAAAAAAAAAACAAACAGATAAAACCAAATAAAATTTGTATACGATTAGATTTGGAAATTTATACCCACTATCGAAAAGAAACTAAGCTATAATTTTTGATATTGTTGCATACTTGTATTTCCAGTTGAAGAAATGCTTCAGTACGAAAGGTAAACTTGATGACAAAGGAGCTTACACACAAAGTCAATCAGGCAATCAGTCATCCGGTCAATTGGCAATCATTCAGTTCAACAATTTGTAAGCAGCGTATAAGCATTAAGCAAGAGGATTAATACTAAAGTTGAATTACAGGTTGCGCCAGTGAAGGCAACAACAACAACAACAAAGACAACAGCAGCAACAAAAAATTTACATCAACCATTGACGACATTTGAATTTTATTAACTGTAAGTGCGCGCGCGTGTCTAAGAAAATGACCGCAGTGGTTCCTGTGATCATCGACACCAACTCCTCTCCCCGAATAACAAGTAATGCCGCTGTTGCGATTGCTGCTGCTGCTGATGCTGATGCCACAGTCAACAGTAACAATACAGCAAAAACAATTGAATTGAGTGAGAATTTCTATATAACGAATAAACGAAAGAGTAATGTTAAAATACAAGTGAAATTGAGCGGCGAAGGGATTTATCTGCGACGTGAGACGGAAGAAAACGATCAGATAAATGAACAGCTGATTCGTATTGAAGATATAATCGGTAGCCGTTCTGGGCAGCGCATTAAGAGAACACGCGGCGGCTTGATCTCATGCAAACGCGCCAGTCCTAGTACGGAAGCTGATGGTGATGGCGAATGCAAAGATACTGCAAAGGATACCTGTGCCTATTTGTATATTTATGCATATGTGAAACGGGAGAAACCTTCGGTACGTCGAGATCGTATAGTGAGAATATTACGTTTTCGTATATCTGAACGTTATGAAGAGAATCTAAAATCAGCAGAACGCTGGCATCGTGCCATTCAAGTAAACAAAGGTCAATTCGGAATTGACGAAATGGCGGGGGACCGAGAAAAGAAGGAACTATTGATTTTGCTGAATCCAAAGTCGGGCTCGGGAAAGGGACGGGAAATGTTTCAAAAACAGGTAGCCCCTGTGCTCAAGGAAGCAGAGGTCCAGTATGATTTGCAAGTGACAACGCATGCCAATTTCGCTCGTGAATTCATAAGCATGCGTAAGGATTTGCTGCAACGTTATAACGGTATTGTTGTTGCATCAGGGGATGGACTCTTTTATGAGGTGCTAAATGGTTTGATGGAACGTGCCGATTGGCGTGCGATATCTCGTCAGCTGCCGCTTGGCATAATACCTTGTGGATCAGGAAATGGTTTGGCCAAGAGCATAGCGTATCTATATAATGAGCCTTACGAGCCAAAACCTATACTCAATTCGACGCTGACTTGTGTCTCAGGCAAGAAAGCACCGATGGATATTGTACGCATTGAGTTGGCATCGAAAGGCGACAACAAACAAACCGAAATGTATTCATTTCTGTCGGTCGGTTGGGGCCTAATCGCCGATGTCGATATTCAAAGCGAACGTTTGCGTTCGATTGGTGCACCACGTTTCACACTTTGGACTATACATCGATTGATCCATTTGCGTACATACAAAGGTAAAATATCGTATTTGCCATGGAAGAAGGAATATGCTGTGGAACCGCCATCATCGCAGCAGCAAGACCAACAATCAGCAACTCCGACTGCTAGCAATTTAGAAAACTCGAATGACCAAGAATTTTTTGACATTCCCATAAATAATGAAAATGCTGTCACAGATGACGATGATGAGTTTGCTGATGCCATCTCTTTGGACCGCACCAGTTTCCGTCCACACATCAACAGTTGGCATTCAGCCACATCAAGAGGCACCGCGTACTACTCCATAGCTGGTGGTCAGAGTATACGTTCACGCCGCAGCATTTTAAGCAAAATCGAAGCGGCCAATGCTGAATTTGAAAACGAACGTAAACCCCCCTCTACCATACCTCCGCTTTCTATTCCATTACCTATTGATGGCAGCGAATGGCACTGCGAAGAAGGTGAATATATTATGGCCCATGCTGCCTACACCACACACTTAGCCACTGATTGCCTATTTGCGCCCGACTCACTACTCAATGATGGCATTATTTATTTAGTCATTATACGCGGTGGATGCAGTCGCTCACAACTGCTACAGTTTTTAATGGGCATGAGCACGGGCACACACCTACCCGAGGAACCCAACGAATATATACAAGTGGTGCCGGTACGCGCTTTTAGAATCGAACCAAGCGGTGACGATGGCATAATTACGGTGGATGGTGAGCTTGTCAACTATGGACCGATACAAGGTGAAATATTTCCGGGTATGATTAATGTTATGGTGCCAAATAGAAAATAGTATCGCATTTTTAAGTAGGTGTATTTTTTCCTGCTCTTCCATTTAGTTATGTATATTTTATACCATGAATGTTAACACGCTGGATATCTATATAAATAAAATATGTATATATAGCTTTTTCTGTCAATATTACTTATAAAATAACTTTTATACATTTTTAAAAATTGATTTTGATCGTCTATTGCCAATTTCTGATTAGATTAATCAACGCGATTTCGTTTAAAGATTTGACCTTTAAAATGAAATTTTATTTTATTTTTTTTTTTTGTGTGAGTCGCAATCTCTTCAGATATCGTATTATAAATTGTTCACAACACTTTTAAACCCCGTGATGTTAATCTAATCTTCATGGCTGCTAAATGTGGAGGTATAACTAATGTTAGTATGTTAATTTGCTGTTTTCAAGATATGCAAAAATCTGTTGATTAGACATCTATGGATTAAGGTCTATTTTTCGACCTGCATCTGCATACATATATAATTGCCAAGTTAAAAGTCGCATCAAAAAGAAACAAATATAGTAAATAATCTATTCCAGTAAGAAGCTTCTTTATTGCTCTTCATTAAAACGAAAACAAAAAAAGGGAAATTTCTTTGGCAGCAATTCGGAAATAAAAAATGTTATTTACACATCTCGATATGATATCACAAATGGAACTTTTAATTTTTGTTTGTAAACAAAATTTATGGTCACTATAAACCTCAACTTATCAAAAAGCTAAAATGTAGCTGCCTTCAATGGTATTTTTATAATAATTAAAAATATTCCATAATTCATTTTGCCTAAGTGATGTCACCACTTTCTCATCATTTGCCTAGTATCTTATCGGAAATTGTCTAATTGACCAATAAATCTAATGTACTTATGTATTTGAGTTAATTTTCACTAAAATCTACTTTTATATCTCACTTTGGGCATGCTCAGCTTTTAGAACTCACTGTCATTGAAGATTACAGCTTATAGTTCAGTCACGCATTACTGGGTTTGATAGATCAAAATGTATCATCATTCTAGCTATGTATAGCCATGGAATAGTAAACATTTTGAATAGCAGTAGTCGAACAATAACCTATTCCGACTTTTTGCATTCCAAGTGAAATATTTAGTAAAATCAGTTTTTAATATATCTAATAATTCTGTTCATCTTATAAAATTGAAATTTAACGATGAGGTTGTTGCAACACGAAATGAAAGAACGATATTTTCTATAAATCTAATGCATAGAATGATTTTTGCAGACTTTGAATTACTGCAAATCAGATCTTTTTCATCACAACTTGGTCAACTTTCCACATGAAAATTGCAGCGTGCTAGACATAAATAGAATAATGAGTTAATTGAAAAAAACACACACATTTTTCTTTAATAAAAATATATAGCACTTTGTAATAAATTAAAAATATAGCCAAACAAAAAAAAAAATGAATAAATAAATACACGAAGCCTCGTTAAAAAGAAACTCATAGATGATTTAATGAATAATGGTGAAACTGCAAAAAAAAAAATGAAGAATTAAACTGAACAAAAATTAAAATTATTTACTTTAACTAACAAAAACTAAAAACTAAGAAAACTAGAAGCTAATGCTGGCGGCTGTTGTGCCTGACTGATGTGTTGCTGCTCGTCGTTGATGCATATTTCCAGTCTGATTCATTCATAAACACACATATTGGTTGATCGTTTTTCTTTATCTACATAAATATATAAATATAAGCGTCATCTTGTGAGCACATGTGTGAATGTGTGTGTGTGCATCTGGGTATATACAAGAAGATACTGGTCGTCTCAGTTTTTATATCTTTAGTAGTTTAAAGAATTTTTATGTTCAATGTAATTTTTTGCAATTTTATTATTTACATTTTATGTGTTTCATGTTTTATAGTCGCACACAACAAATGAACATGTACACACACATACAAACACATTTTGCTTATATACACAAATAACCAATTAACATTTTGGAATCGATTAGTCAGAAACCTGCTACGAATGAATTTCTGAATTTCATGCATTTTACCAATTTCAACCTGAAGCTCAACACATGCCAAGCTAAAAAAAAACCAAACCAAACCAAAAATTAAACCAACTCAGTAAACGGCTTACCCTCTCTACTCACCATCTTCTACTGGTTCCCTTCCCTTTGCCACCTATACGCTTTTAAATAAAACGACGCACAATGGTTCTAAGCTCTCGATTTGTTGGCCAAAAGTCGAAGTAGATTCCATTGTAGAAAATTGTAAGAAAATTAAGGCAAAATAGTTCCACCACAAAGTTTCAAATTGAATAAAAAAAAAAGATTAGTGATTTATTACAAAAGATGTCATTAATATTAAAAAAATGAAAATGAATCGTGAACCAGTAGGTATGTAGTTTATTAAAATACATACTAAAGTTAATTTAAATACAGTAGAATCCCGATAATTCGCAATCGCAAGGGACTAGGAATTTTTTACAAATTACAGAGGTTTTTGATTTAACGAGATTTCGATTCAACCCTTTCACCCCGGAGTTTTTTCCCAAAATCTTGAGTTGAGTTTCATTAACATTTTATGCAAATATTGAAATTAATTCATAATCCTTACAGTTATCCTTAAGTTTTCCAATGGGGCATAATGTCTGCAGTAACCAGGAATTATAGCAAAGGCAACTTAGGGCGATAACGCTGCATGTTTACAATCCACTCATTGACAGCCAGCATCATATCTCCCACTTTACTTGAGTTTTCTAACATTGTTGGGACATACATTCGCAGGATTAACGAGGTTAAGAAAAAAGAACAAAAACAATTATTCATTTAACTGAAATATGTATATACAAATATTGAACACCATTAAAAACTGTGTTTAAAAAAGGCTGTAATTTTTTGTTGTTTAAGGCTCTTCTCGCGTATCTTGTCAACCACGAAAGACACAAAAAATTCCATTAAAAAAAATTGATTTTTTTCGAATCATAGTTCCATAGAATTTTGCTTTGCATTATGGATTATAAGAAGTTGTCAACAACCAATTTTTATTTATAAGAGGTTAAACAGACTTTATATTAAAAAAAATACAAATTAGCGAGGGGACCAAAATGTATGGAATTTTTGCGTATTAAAGCGATTTTTTCAAGGAACCAACAGTTCGTTACGAATTTTTGAGATTTTCGAATTAACGGGGTACGAATTATAACGATTCTACTGTATTTATGAACCCATTAATTGACGATGGTGCAAAAACCACTGGTGCGCGAAAACGCGCCACTAAAAGTGTGATTTATAGATTAAAAATCACACTTTTAGTGGTGCGTTTTTGCACCATTGTCAATTAATGGGTTAGTAGTTTGAACATTTTTTAAACTAAGAGTATAACTTTGTCACAAGCTTAGTGTAATTTATTCTAAACATATTTTAAAAAACTAATTGCTACTCCGTTTTTTATTTAAGTTTTTGTTAAAATACCCAAACTAAAGAACGAACATTTATTTGAAAATGAACAAGGGTTTCTATTTTTGCCAAGGCCAATAGTGATGACAATATCAGAATATGAAATTTCATGTTTGGAAGGTAGGTGTGATGGTTCTAATTCTTGGAATGATATTTAACGGTAACAACCTATATGTGCGTATAAAATTCAGCTGTAATGGGTTCTAGATTGTAGCATTTTTAAAATATCACAGATATGTATTTTTTTTGGTATGAGTCATAACGAGTATATGTGTGTAGAATTTCATGATCATATTTGTTATATGTATCTATCTACCATACCTACCCTTTTTGCGGTCTTATTTGTATGGCAGATAGGCGTGGCAATATTTCGATCGACAACAGTTTGACATAATGAGAGTTTTGAGCACCTAAAAATGGATTTTGTCCCATAGTGCAACGGCATGAAAGTCGGTCTATGATTGCTGTTAGTAGCTACTATATTTAGTTGCCTATATTCGTGACGATAGTAAAACTTTGTATTGTAAATTTATTTATATGTACATACAACATATACAATAAATAGTAGTTTTGTTGTTGTTTTTGTACGTTCCTATTTTGTTGCGCATTCTTTGTAAACATTTATTTGTATTCTTTTTTCATACAATATTCTTTTATTTACATATAATAGATAAAAAAAATTACTGTTATTTTCACATATATTTCGTGTTTAAATTAATTGTATTTTAAAAATTATTATGAGGTTTGGCATTAAGCTGCTTAACTACCAATACTACGACTGGTTTCTACTACCACATGGTAAATAATTATTAATTTCTGCTACTTTCTGGTCGAAAGTTTCAGCTAATTCAAATACAAACAAACACGCTCTTGACATATTAACAAATGAAAAAACAAGTGAGAATTAGTTGGGCCATATCCGAACTTAGGATACTTTACAGCTGTTTCCTTTGTAGTGGAAGGAAGCATTAAGCAAATGATAGCATATTACAAAGGAAGCTGAATCGAAAAATGGATGGAGATATATTTTCGATCAACTGTCCCAAAGCACTCAGGCGTCCTTTCTCAACATTCTTGCGAATGGACTCATAATTCATGTCTGTTGAGATTTCAAGAGCGTGGTTGTCAGACCAATAAAACGAATGTCTTCTTGGAGCAGCTAGATGAATGGAAGCAAGATTAATTATATAGGTTGCAAAAAAAAAAAAATAAAAGTTAATACAGTTGGCGACGAATGCAGGGTAACGAATGTAGGGTATACTAAATATGGCAGTAAAAGCAAAACACTACACTGTCTGACATTATATTACAAAAATAAAGTCAAGGATGATGTCAAAAGGCAAATCTTTAGAGTGCCTTTTTAAAAAGTAGTTAGAAACTATATACATAAGTATGCACGTACTTTAGTTTACTTTCGTATCATTTAATTTGAACTAATGCTCATTAACCTAGTTTTCTTTTTATTTTCGAGCCCTTTGCTGTTCATATTTCCTCAATCTTCCTTTCATTCCAATACAGGAGCTGTTTAGACATGGAAATATTTAAGTATCCTCAATAGAGACGACGAGGTTGAGTGTAATTAGGCGTAATTGCATTGTGGCATTTTGCGACTTCATGTCGCTCACGTTGATATTCATTCACTTTAATGTCTGTCGGTTTGTCTGTCTGTTCAGTTGTTCATTTGTGTGTGTTAATTTTTACTGCATACATGTTGTTGTCGTTGTCGTTGCCGCTTTGTTAAGTAATTTTACTGTTAATTGCGATTAGTAATTATTAGTTGCTTTTTTTTTTTTTTGCTGTTCTCATTATTCTCATTATTATTTTAAAATTGATGCCTGAGACTTCGTCATGTTACTCATACTCAAAAACTGTTTGTAAAAATTAGCCCAAAATCAGTATTTATGTAAATGTTTCAAAATCATTCTAACCAACTACTATCGTACCAAGCAAAAAGGCATTAAAATATAAATAGCACATAGACAGTCAAAGTGGTTTTCTGCCTTAGCTAGGAAATCGTTTCACAAATTGTTTATTTAGGTTAGGTTGGAGTGGCTGTCGAGAGACACACTTAGGCCTGAACGACCCATTGTGATACCACATAGTTGGACCTACAGTTTAACGCCGATTCCGAACGGCGGTGTGACAATTTTTTATTGGTTTGGTGGTTTTGCCATTACCAACCAATGTGTGTACTTGTACACTATCTTATAATTCTCATACACTTCATATTGATAGTGAATATAAGAAAGTAATGAAAATTAACCACCAGACGAAGACGGGAATCGAACCCGAACCTCCCAGATGAAAGTCTAGTGCACTATCCACTAGGCTATCGAGGTCGTCTAATTGTTTATTTAACATATAACATATTTTCTAAAAATTTGTTCATACTATAAGTAATAATAAAAAGGCTGAACTATCTCCATTTTAAAATTTCAGAATCCGGTTAGAACATTTCTTTTATACTAAAATCTCAAAAAAGAAAATATGTACATTACATTATTTCAGTAATGTTTAAATTTGGCATAAGTCTGGGATACAGCAATTTTTATTTGGCTCCAAGTTTAAATTTTGAAGTTCAGTTGCTTCTAGACGAGACGAGACGAAAAAGTCACGACAAATTCCATGCCGTATCATGTGGAACCTCTAAAACAGAGTCTTTTGACAATGTCTTCTTTTTTTAAGATCGTTTCTATTTTCTATAGACATTTTACGTGACACAGGGTCGTTTTTGCAAGGAATAACAGCTTAAGTTAATTTGCTTGTTAGCCGAGTTTGATTCGAAGCTATCAAATCAAAAAATATTTTAAAAACTGTAGCACTGTTTTAAAAGACTTTATTTTTAAATCTAAGACCATGCTTGAAATAATATACCTATAGTATTAAAAAATATTTAAAAATTCGCACCAGATAAATATTTATCTTAAGTCGAGCTAGGCAAATTTTTTTTTTGAAATTGTGAATTGAGGTTACGATCCATATTTTTCTTTGTTGTTGTCTCTTTCCCTTTGTAATTGCATTTATAATTACAATTATGATCGAAAGTACTACCGCAATCGCAGCTTTATGAATTTATAGTTGTAATTGGATCAGCTGTTTTGTCACAAAAAAATTTATTTTGCTGTATGACAAAAATTGTTAGAACCGAAAAACACTGCAATTTGTCTTAAGACAATGTCGTCTCCTCAAATTTATTTCAGAATTTTCATTTAAACTTCATTCTGATCTCGTGGGAGAAAGAGTCACCACTTTGTCGTTTAATAGTATTTTTTCGAGTTTTTATAGTTCATTTTACACTTTAAATTATTATGTTAATACATTGGCGTTGATGTAATTGATTTCAGTTTGGTTTAAATGAAGTTAAAATAAATAAAATTTTCTATTTACAATGAATGAAACTAAATTTCCTTATCGCACCAAAACATTTTGCCGCAAGATGCACTCAACTAAATTAATAAACGCAAGCACTTTCATCTTGAAGTATAAAGCAAAAATTAAAGAAAGCAAGAATAAATTTAAACAATTAAAAAAGAAAACAAATAAAAAATATTAAAAGCACGAGATAAAGTGGAGTGCAGTGGAGTGCTTTGGAAATACATAGGCACAAATAAATAGAATAAATTAGAACGGAACCGATAGAACGACCGACCTTATCTGAAATGTTGCGGAATGCAACAACCCAACATGTTCAAAGGGTGGCACCGAAGGCTGCTCTCTATAAAATAAATTTTACAAAATAAATACAATAACAACAATGAATATTGGGGGCGTTTAGATTAGAGTCAAAGCTATTATAGTTGTAAATATACATAGATAACAAATTGTTTTTTTACTAGAATTTTGATTAAGAAAATGCCCATTTGCAAATTTCATTACATTTCTTAGTGTTTGACTATATTTAACTCTTTCATACCCAGTGTTGCGTATACGCAACATTCCCTTTTATGTGTCATAAATAAGGTGCTTAACGAATTTTATTATTAACGTTTTTTGTATTCGGTTATGATAGATATTCTTCACGTTTGCTGTTTGCCGAACATGTGAAATTTCTTGCTTAAGTCATTTTTTTTTATGTTTTGTCTTTGAAGTCCAGCAAAAAACCTAAGTGCTAAAATTTTAGTAAAATCTTTTGCACTATTTTTAGAAAAATAATTTGATTAATTATTACTAAGCGGAAATTTTCTTTATCAGATATGCTTATAACAGTTAAGAGAGTATGTAAATCAGAAAACTTGAAGGAAACGGATCATCCAGTGGTTGTCTACAGCTCCATAGCTATTTTTTTAACCTTTACTAAAGCATAAAATTTGGTGTCATGATTGTGGAAGACCGAAGTAGCGGTAATTTTTATACAAAAGGTTTCTATCAAGCCCCCTTAAAATTTGGGCACCAAAGGGTTAAAAGATTAATAGGCAGGAATGGGATGAGGGTAATGAGTTGAAGCGAAATTGTGATCGCATGCTTTTTGTAAGCTAAAAAAAAAATTAATCGTGGCATAAAAAACACTTTAAAACGCAATGGAATTAATGTGTGAATGCGAAGCATGAAAAGTAAATGAAGAAACATATCAACAACAACAACAACGATAGCAGCCGCGTACCAACAGATACAATTACGAAATGGCACAGATACACTTTATAGCACTTCAGCCAGAGAGATGCCACTTCACATACACACACACACACATACATATATATATATATATATGTGTATATATAAGAAAAAGTATACGGACGGCCGGACAGGCAGACAGACAAAGTGACAGACAAACAAGTGAACAGATAGATTTACGAGTATGTACATATGTATGTATGCATGTAAGCTTCACTCCAATTTCGATCGATTTAATGCTGAGGTGGAACAAAAAATAAACAACAACGAAATGAATACTGAATACAACGTGAAACACCGTGAAGCATCGTTAAAATACATACATACACATATAGAGATGCGAATATGGCGGCAAAGTATCTGACAGATACACAAGTGTTCAGTGCAAAACATGTGTACAAATATCGAGAAATAGGCAAATATAGAGTGATACAGAGAAAGAAGTGGAAAGATGCAGATGCCAAAGGCTAAAAACCGCAACATATTCATAGTTGGCCAATACATAGCCTACAACAAAGTGGCTCAAAGATGAATAATGTACATCTGTATGTCGTAAAGTTATACATAGAGAGGAGGGAGAGGGCCAAAGAGGAAGATGACTTAATTGTTGGGCACAGATACTAAATTCAAAAACTGCCGGCAGCAAATCATTTGTAACAATGATGAGATTTTGAACAAAAAAAACAGCAAAAAATAACTTAGTAAACTTAAGTTTGTTGTTGTAGATGTTGACGTCGTTAAGAAATATTTCCAATTTTTTTTTGGCATAGTAACTTACTTTAGCTATTTAGCTCAGAGTGAGAACAAAAAAAAAAAAAAAATATATTTTTTTTGTTGAAGAAAATCAAGAAAAGAACAAATAACAAAACTCTTTATAACCAACAATTGTTAATAATTGCAGTTAATTTATATATATGTATACAACAACAACAACAATAGTAAATGTGATTGCTGTAAATTGATTGTTAGTACATCTAGTAAATGGAGCTGATAGATACAAGATACTCATATAAGATATCTATGCATATACATACATTCAGAGAGATATATTCAATTGAATATTGGATGTATGCATTTCGTTGTGTGCTGTATGCAGCAGATACTGCAAACTTGGAAAATAACATTAGCAACGAATATTATATAAGAACAGCAACAGCAGAAAGGACTTGCAACAACAAGAGAAACAACTGCAAATAACAGTTTTATATAAATGGGAATGAAATATTTATTGTGAGGGAAAAGTTTCGAATTGCATTAAAAATTTAAATTTGAAAATCTATTTTTCTCGAACTGTTGTTCAAAAACTTTATAAATATTAAGAAACATCAAAAAAAAAAATAAATTTTTTTAAAATTATACACTCTTCTTCAATACGAACTTCTGTTCATACTTTAGCGTCGCAACGCTAAATAATACTATGAATAAACGCTATGCAACTTAGTAGTCACACAATAAAATCTTCGTTATGGTCGGAAGCTAAAAGAAATTCAAAGTTTAAAACACTGAGTCAAAGCTATTATAGTTGTAAATATACATAGATAACAAATTGTTTTTTTACTAGAATTTTGATTAAGAAAATGCCCATTTGCAAATTTCATTACATTTCTTAGTGTTTGACTATATTTAACTCTTTCATACCCAGTGTTGCGTATACGCAACATTCCCTTTTATGTGTCATAAATAAGGTGCTTAACGAATTTTATTATTAACGTTTTTTGTATTCGGTTATGATAGATATTCTTCACGTTTGCTGTTTGCCGAACATGTGAAATTTCTTGCTTAAGTCATTTTTTTTTATGTTTTGTCTTTGAAGTCCAGCAAAAAACCTAAGTGCTAAAATTTTAGTAAAATCTTTTGCACTATTTTTAGAAAAATAATTTGATTAATTATTACTAAGCGGAAATTTTCTTTATCAGATATGCTTATAACAGTTAAGAGAGTATGTAAATCAGAAAACTTGAAGGAAACGGATCATCCAGTGGTTGTCTACAGCTCCATAGCTATTTTTTTAACCTTTACTAAAGCATAAAATTTGGTGTCATGATTGTGGAAGACCGAAGTAGCGGTAATTTTTATACAAAAGGTTTCTATCAAGCCCCCTTAAAATTTGGGCACCAAAGGGTTAAAAGATTAATAGGCAGGAATGGGATGAGGGTAATGAGTTGAAGCGAAATTGTGATCGCATGCTTTTTGTAAGCTAAAAAAAAAATTAATCGTGGCATAAAAAACACTTTAAAACGCAATGGAATTAATGTGTGAATGCGAAGCATGAAAAGTAAATGAAGAAACATATCAACAACAACAACAACGATAGCAGCCGCGTACCAACAGATACAATTACGAAATGGCACAGATACACTTTATAGCACTTCAGCCAGAGAGATGCCACTTCACATACACACACACACACATACATATATATATATATATATGTGTATATATAAGAAAAAGTATACGGACGGCCGGACAGGCAGACAGACAAAGTGACAGACAAACAAGTGAACAGATAGATTTACGAGTATGTACATATGTATGTATGCATGTAAGCTTCACTCCAATTTCGATCGATTTAATGCTGAGGTGGAACAAAAAATAAACAACAACGAAATGAATACTGAATACAACGTGAAACACCGTGAAGCATCGTTAAAATACATACATACACATATAGAGATGCGAATATGGCGGCAAAGTATCTGACAGATACACAAGTGTTCAGTGCAAAACATGTGTACAAATATCGAGAAATAGGCAAATATAGAGTGATACAGAGAAAGAAGTGGAAAGATGCAGATGCCAAAGGCTAAAAACCGCAACATATTCATAGTTGGCCAATACATAGCCTACAACAAAGTGGCTCAAAGATGAATAATGTACATCTGTATGTCGTAAAGTTATACATAGAGAGGAGGGAGAGGGCCAAAGAGGAAGATGACTTAATTGTTGGGCACAGATACTAAATTCAAAAACTGCCGGCAGCAAATCATTTGTAACAATGATGAGATTTTGAACAAAAAAAACAGCAAAAAATAACTTAGTAAACTTAAGTTTGTTGTTGTAGATGTTGACGTCGTTAAGAAATATTTCCAATTTTTTTTTGGCATAGTAACTTACTTTAGCTATTTAGCTCAGAGTGAGAACAAAAAAAAAAAAAAAATATATTTTTTTTGTTGAAGAAAATCAAGAAAAGAACAAATAACAAAACTCTTTATAACCAACAATTGTTAATAATTGCAGTTAATTTATATATATGTATACAACAACAACAACAATAGTAAATGTGATTGCTGTAAATTGATTGTTAGTACATCTAGTAAATGGAGCTGATAGATACAAGATACTCATATAAGATATCTATGCATATACATACATTCAGAGAGATATATTCAATTGAATATTGGATGTATGCATTTCGTTGTGTGCTGTATGCAGCAGATACTGCAAACTTGGAAAATAACATTAGCAACGAATATTATATAAGAACAGCAACAGCAGAAAGGACTTGCAACAACAAGAGAAACAACTGCAAATAACAGTTTTATATAAATGGGAATGAAATATTTATTGTGAGGGAAAAGTTTCGAATTGCATTAAAAATTTAAATTTGAAAATCTATTTTTCTCGAACTGTTGTTCAAAAACTTTATAAATATTAAGAAACATCAAAAAAAAAAATAAATTTTTTTAAAATTATACACTCTTCTTCAATACGAACTTCTGTTCATACTTTAGCGTCGCAACGCTAAATAATACTATGAATAAACGCTATGCAACTTAGTAGTCACACAATAAAATCTTCGTTATGGTCGGAAGCTAAAAGAAATTCAAAGTTTAAAACACTGACTATAAAACGAGCAGATTAGTAAATAAGGTTAATCCAAATTCGATACCCACGGTTAAAATATCTTTTATAATAACTGTTATGAAAATTATCAATAGCAATAGCCACGCCTACCTTCCATTTAAGCGGTGTCATCATCGAATAATAAAAAAAAAGAAATATTGGTACAAATTAACAAATTTTTCATGCAAATACCACCAAAATCGCATAATAACCAAGTCCATTTACTGTGAAATGCAAACAGGTGTTTTTTCAGAGGGTATGTAAGGCATATAAAGTTTGGCCGCTCAAAACTTTACATATCCTCGACGGACACCGTAGCTTGATGAAGCCCAGCCAGTTTGATTATGGTCTGGCCGAATCAAAAAAAAAGTGGCATGTCTTAAATATTTAGTATTAAAAAAACTAAAAAAATATCTCTGCTTTCTTTACTTTCCTTCATATACATTTTTATCTCATGTTTTACACTTTTAAAAAGATTTATATTTGTTTCTGTCTCCTGGTGGCTTTTGCTATTTATCGGTATCCACATATCCTTTGCCATTTGCTTTCTTCGTTCTACTGCCTCGCCTTTACGCATCCTACCTACATCTCTGATTACATATTCTCCGGTTTGAATTATAGATATATACGGAACAAATCAATTTGTTTGTATTTCTAGGAATGGGACTATTTACGGGCAATGCCCATGAAAGAAACAAAGTACACAAGACTTCGCCTCCAACTCATAATATTCAAACAGACATTTAGGCCGACAACAACGAGAAACTCTGTAATAATTTGAAGTGTAAATACAAGTGCGAATAATTTTGACATAATTTCATATTTTTTGAAGGTTTTTAAAGTAATTGCTAAGTTGAAAAAATTAGGTGAGTAAACAATTTAAAATAACCATTTAATAAAATTGTAATTATTAAATAAAAAGCCGCAACATAAATTGGGTAAAGGACAAATTTAACAACACGGCGATCTTACAAAGAGGTGCAACAATAACAAAGAGGTGCTTCTTCAAATTGTTGGCAATTAACAGGGTAGGCAAATAAATAAGAAATAATAAAATAATGGTAGTGGTAAAATAATAAATATGTGGTTAACATATACATTTTATTTGTATAAAATAAAACATGGTAATCAAGTGAACTTAAAGCAAGAAGTTTAGAAGAGAGAGCTCAAGGATGGCAGGCTGTAAATCTGTACAATAAGTAGAAATACATATTGGACAATGATGAATTGATAACTGAGAAGAATAACAAGTTTTGCTAGTCATTTAATGGAATTTTGATATTGGATATGGTGAAACAAAATACAAATATGAGAACGATCGATAAATTTTAACGTTTGCAGTATTTAGAATGTGGAGAGGGGGCTGACCGCCGTGGTGAGATAGTTAGTGCCAGACTACTACCCCGAAGGCACAGTCAAAAATCTAATATAGGATAAAAAAATTTTTCTACCAACACTACCTCTTGCATGTAAGGGCAAGCTTCCAAGAACATAAACTGTCAAAAAAACCTTTTCACTTTCCCGTTCGGAACTGACATAAAAAGATGAATGTGGGAAATTTCATGTACCACATTCGTGGTGCTTTTTTTTTCAAGTGTCACCCCAGGATGATGCCAACGTCAGTTTACTTTATAAAATACAGGTGGAGATTATTTAAATTAATTTTGTTTTAGCAAAAATTAAATTTTATTAACAATTCTGCTTAGACACACGCAATTCATAGGTGTGTACTACAGCAGTAACAGCAGCAGAACGGCAGAGGCAGCAACAGCGAAAGAGAGACAGCTATGGTAGGATGGTGTGGGTGGAAACAAGGTTGAAACTTAAATATTAAAAAAGCGGAAGCGAAAAAATAGCATTAAAAAAATATGACGAGAGACCAACAACCAAACCGGAGAATATGTAATCGGAGATGGAGGAGAAGTGGCAGGATGCGTACAGGCGGGCCAGTAGAACGAAGAACCAAATGGCAAAGGATATGTGGATACCGATAAATATCAAAAGCCAATAGGAGAGAGAAACAAATATAAATCTTTTTAAAAGTGTAAAATATGAGATAAAAATGTATATGAAGGAAAGTAAAGAAAGCAGAGTGGATGGGTGCATGGCTAGTGATGGCGTACATTTATAGCGGTGCGATGACAAAGAATAAGTAGAAGCAGAAACAGCTTTTATTAATCTATCTAAAGAAGCAGGCTGGTAAACCAGTAGATAGCTGGATACATGAAAGGTGTCAGAGAATGAGAATGAGGGTTATGTCAGCGGAAAAAGATGACACAGAGACAGAGACGGAAGCTGCGACTGTAACAATTTAGTGACTACTCGCAGATAGTGATGATGTTCTTGTGTGATGGCCATGAAACTAGGCACAGCCCGTAATTTGATTGATTAAATGGCCACACAAACAATGGAAAAAAATCATGAAATTTAATTGAGTCTGTTTGTTGTTTTTTTTTATAAAGGGCACACTCATAAATGAAAGTTTTTGCTAGATTCATTTGTTGTTATTGCTATTTTTGTGTTGTTACTTACGAAGCTCTCTCTAGCGTTGCTGCTACTGCTTTGCTCTGCAGTTGCGGCAATTTATTAACTTTTAATTTTTGGGTTTGCTTTAAATTGAATACATAATTTGCAAGTTTTTTACTGCATAGCGAATTTTGCTAAAAAATTTATTTTTATTTTTTTATTTTTAAAATCTTCCAAATTATATTTTTAATGAATTTTCTTTTCTTCAAAACTTGTTTTTTAAGATTTATGCACACAGACACACACTTTTTCTTTTGTTTTCAATAGTTTTTCTATATGCTTTTTTCATGTTTTTTACACAATTTTTTAATTTGAATAACTTTTTTTGGTAATCTCTATTCTAAATAACACGATAATAGACTTATTTTTCAATATAACCTTCTTTTCTCAACTTGAAGTTCAGATTTTTCCCAATCGGTTTGAGATTTTTCTTTTAGCCCCACTTGTTTTTAGTGCTGCATGCACAAAATTCATCCACTTTCTGTTGACCAAACTTTTTCAACTGTATTCGATATTTTTGTCGTCTTTTTCGTGTACTTTTCTTCGGTGGCAAAAATTGACAAGTGAATCAAAGAACTATAACTTGGCCGCACTGTTTTGTCTCGTCGTTTTCATATATTGTAGCAATGCCATATTTCTACACATTCTGTACTTTGTGTGTATACTTTGTCAAATTTTATTGTATATATTTAATCGCTTCGTAGAGCAAAAAAATGTAAATCTTATGGTATAATAAAAATAGACTCAAAATATCTGCGGTGAAAATTAAAATAGCCTAAACATTTTTTGTTTCTATATTTTTCTTTATCATAAGTGACATTGTCAAAAATACGAAAATCTGAAATTCAAAAATTTCTAAAGCAATGCAAACTATGAACATATTATAATTGGCACACCTAGTCTAGTTTCTAAGTAAGAAAAAAATTCAATAAATCAATGAAAGCATAAAAAAAAACTATGGATAGAAATTTTTATTTTTTATATTACTATTATTGGATTAGGGAATAGTAAGAGTTTTTCTTATAGTTTCATATAAATATATAAATTTAAAAAAAAAAGTTAATTCTCTACTAGAGAATCGAACCCGTTGAACTGGTTATCCAGTCACGCATTTTGAAGTCACTGAAGTGACTCATTTTATTAAAACAATTCGGACGGACATTTTTAAAGCATTTACTACTCATCTTGGAATAGAGCCTAAGGCAGCAAGATCTCTAGTCTAGCACTCACTCACCAGGCCACCGAGGTGAAAGAAAAAACTTGTGTCAGGAAACTGCTAAAATGTGGGGGAAAGAGAGTGTAAGAAGAAAGGGGTATTCCCTCTCTTGTCATCACTTCTTACAGTTTCCAAAAACAAGTTTCCTTTTTTTAAAACCAAATATAATGTCAAATTTTATATACATTTTGAGAAGTTTACCCACTTTATGTGGTTTACGAGGCTTACAAGGCTGTTACACGTTTAGATGATACCCTTAATGAGAATTTACTAGTATCGATGTTACATTAATGTTGCAGTGCTCCGTTTAAGAAAAGTGACAATTGTCAGAGTTTAATTGAATAGACCGGCAGAAAATTAATGTTTGCCAAATTTAAGCCAATTTATAAGGATTTCGCCACTCAATTTCAATTTGAAATCATTCCATTGCCATTTAGAAAACATTTTTAAAAACACATTTGTTCACTGAGTATCAGAGGTGAATTTCATGAGCAATATGTGTATTTCTAAAACTTATTAACCCTCTGTCAACCGTCGTAATGGCTCAAAAAGCTGATTTTGTTCTAAAAGCAAAAATACCCACAAGAAAGGGAGCTAATGGGTTAATATTTTAGCAGTAAAAAATTCTACTATAAATTACTTATGACATAAGCAATCTCAGATGCAAAATTAACAAGTTGTCTTATGGTTTATTATACTTAATCTGTTAGTAATGGGCCTTTCTTAAAACAAAAATTAAAGTTTACTTTTCAAGACTCCTTGGTGCAATCGCTTCTTTAATAGACCTTAATTGAGTTGTGAGAAGGTAAAAATATAGGTTCACACAATGTTTTTTGGTACTTCCGTTGTGGCTGTTCACATTGGCGCAAGCTTGAACGCCTGTCTGAAAGAGAGAGGTAGAAAAAATAGGTAGTTGGAAAAAGACGGGCAAGTTTCTATCTCTTCATTACTATCTATTTTTTCTACCTCTCTCTTTCAGACAGGCGTTCATGCTTGCGCTAATGTAAACAGCCACTTTCGCCATTTAAAGCCGGGTTGTAGCAAAAAACAGAAACAAGTCAAAAGTAAGTGTTTCTGTTTTTGACGCAAATATACTGAATTCTGGATCTATTGCTCTTGGTACCAAAGTCCCAGAATTCTGTTTCTATTTTCGTCGCATATGTACTAAATTCTGTTTCTGAACGTATTTCTGTTCTGTAAGACACCCTGCTTAAAATAAATAAAATTCCTTATATTTGACAGTTGTTTTTTTTGATAGTGATGTATTTTTCATCGAGATTTCTTCTAATTATTATCGATTAAAAGAGCTGTACTTGAATTTTGCACAACTTCAACAAAATTGAGCAAGCAACTCAATTTCGTTAGGCATTTATTTCTACAGCGAATTGAGCATTTTCAATTCAATTTCAGCTAAAATTGAGAAAAAGTGAAATTGTTCAATTTCGGCTCCGTGTAAATAGAATATTAAGCACAATTTCACCCTTTTATAATACTATTTTTTCGTTCAACAAAATATTTTGTATAGTAATAAGAAAATGAAATAAAACAAAAACAAATTTGAATTATGAATGAACAGAGACAAAACAATGAAAATGTCAGACGTTTTTCTTAATACCTATGTCACAGTGTTAAACAAACTTTGGTGGCCAATAAATACAAGCCTGATAATTTTTCAATTCTGAATATGGCATCACTTGGTGGCATTCCTGCAAAGGAACTCAAACGTCAAAGTTTTGCGAATTTTTGACCGACAAGCATTATTCTGCGGCTTTTTTTTTTCTGGTGATTAAATATATCAAATATTTATAGTTGAGATTAAAATAAAAAGTACGTAAAATGTCTGATACTGAGAAAACTATCCCTGAAGGTTGGGAAGAAAGAACGAGTCGTTCTACTGGTAAGTAAAATAAAGGAAAGAGTGAAGCATGTGCAAGAAATGCGCTGTTATTGATTTTTCTGACAAAAAGAAAACCAACGTTTGCAGCAACCTTCCTCTTATTATAAATTTAATTTGCCTTTCAGGTCTCACTTACTATCTGAACATCTACACAAAAGAATCACAGTGGGATGCTCCCACTGAGCCCGCTAAAAAAGAAGCTTCTAGCGGTCCGAGTGAGGTGCGTTGTTCTCATTTGCTGGTCAAACACAAGGGAAGTCGTCGCCCTAGTTCATGGCGCGAGGAGAACATAACACGTAGCAAAGAAGAAGCACGTGCAACACTTGAAGACTATCGTAAACAAATCGAAACTGGAGATGCTACGTTAGAAGATCTGGCACAAAAATATTCAGATTGCAGTTCAGCTAAACGTGGTGGTGATTTGGGCATGTTTGGAAGAGGTATTACATACAAAATTACGATAATATAAATTTCGCTTACAAATATGTTATTTATCTACTAGGCCAAATGCAAAAGCCGTTCGAGGAAGCTGCATTTAGCCTTAAAGTTGGGAAACTATCGAAAATTGTAGATACAGACTCTGGATTGCACATCATATTGAGAACCGAATAAAAACAAAACGTTGAGAGCGTCAGCCAAAACTAAGCAGAAACGCTTTTGCCGCATTTAAGTTATTCTATATTCTTTTTTCTATTATGGACAAGTTTATTTGCTTTTTTTCAAATTTATTATTGTATTACTTGCTAACAACTAAATATAATACAAAAAAAGGGCTTAAAAACCTAGTTTTCAAATCAAATACAGAATTTATTTCGTATATCAAAGCGATAACTTTTTGGTTAGTAATTTAGCGCCGCTAGATGTTTGTTGCTTCAGCAGTGTTTGTTGGGACTTTAAGAGTTTCTTAAAAGTTTGCGCTGTATTATCATTGTTGTTTTCAACTATATTTAAGAGAACAAAGCAGGCGCGGTTCACAGTCAACCAGTATTTGAGCTATAAGGACAAGATAATTTAATAAGTTTGAATTAAAGTTAGTATTTGCACTTCTTACTGTCTCCTCCGTTAGCTGTTGACTCAAAATAGAACCAAATGTCTCGGCATCTGCACTTTGAGCCAAACGTTCTTTGTCGTTTTTAACGATTTTCTTAAGCACAATGTGGAATCCGGCTTCTTCGATGCCTGACACAGTAACGCTGGCATTTATCTATGTGATTTAAAAATTGTAAATATAGATGCTTGAGCTACTTTTATCTTTTAAATCACCTTCTTTTCTTCCTTTTCCTGCTCGTCATCATCGTCATTATCTTCTCCTTCTTCGGACACCTGCTGTTTCACTTTCTTGGCTGCTTTTTGTTTTTTTTTCTTTAAATCTATAGCATCTGTTATAATTTTCTCAAAATCTCTTGATTTTTTTTCCTTTGTTTCTTGTTCAACGACTACAGTCCATTGCGGATCAGCAATGATGGCGGCCAAAGCAGTAGCAGCCTTTACAAAATTTGTTGCGCTTACTGAAAACAAATAAAATTTTTTGTTTCGAATAGGGCGGATTAGCTGATTTCCTGACAACTTACTTTTTTTAAGTATTTCTGCTGTCACCAAACCTATATGTCTATTGGAAATCCAGAATTCTGGCTTCTCAGCAATCGCATTCGCAATAGGTTCTTCGATTTGCTCAAAAATTTCTTTGCGCCGTACATTCTTATCCTTTTTGCCATACTGTAGCCCCTCATCGATACTAGTAATGAAAGTGGGATGAAAACAATTGGTGTCACCAGGCGATACCAACCATTCGATAACACGACGGCCCCACTGATTTGCCATTAGAGTTTCCAGTTCAGGGTGAATATTGTCATAAATTGCCTTCTTCGTCGCTTTAGTGTCATCGAGCGAATTGAGTAAAGCTAGTATGAAAATGTGACCGTGCTCATGTGTGCAAATTTTAACAAGATGTTCTTTAATGGTTTTAATAATAGCCTGAAATTGAAAACATCCAATTAGAATGTGCATTAATACTGCAAACTAAGCATACGTACTCTCCGATTTTTTGGTGTCGATTTATAAAAGCAAATTATAGCTGCTAGACAACCATCTTTCGTGGTCAACATGAGCGGTATCAATGTGGCGAACATGCTCACGGTCTCCTCTAGTTTATCCTCGTCACATTCACGCAAAAACTCCAACATTACAGCATGCACTAGTGAGTTATCAACTAGTTCCTTATTGGCAACATGTTCCAAATTTGCTTTAACTGCACTCAACATGGATGCTTTCATATTTGCCGTATCTTTATAAGTGTCGCTTAATTGTTTGACCTTTTCATCTTTCGAGTTTCTATACAATTCACCATAGAATTCTTGACGCATATAGATTTTCTGCTTTGGATTCGCTACACTCAAATAGACATGATCCAGAATTTTGCTAGATATACTATGACATGCCAAACGTACTATATTGCCCATGAAAGTATCAACCAGTTTAGATTTGATGCTAGGTGAACCGTATTTGAACATACGCAATACACAAAAATGTGAGTACTTCGAGACTGACATGCCTACAGCTAGTGGTAACAGTTTCTGAAAAAGTAACATTGCGAACCTGTGAATTTAGTTTTAAAGAAGTTTTTGACAGCATACCTCTGAGATTTGATCGCGCAATGAAGGTGATGCGAACTTCAGCATGCATTGTATGATACGAGCGGTATCGTGTGCCATTACAAGTTTTTTTATGGTGTCTCCGTCACTCAATAGATTAAAAAGTTTTTCAACCAATTCATTCTTCTTTTCGGTACGGCGACTATAAAACAAACAACAAAAATTAACTTTTAATTGTGTGGAATATACTTTGATTCAATTGCTTACCACTTCAACTTCTCGTAGATTTGTTTTGCTTCAATGGAAATGTCATACGAGTCTTTGGACTTCTTACGCTTGAGTTTTAAATCCTTTTTCTCTTGTTTAAATTTGCGCCAATCTGTTTTTTCAGCTGCTTCAGCTGGTGGCCCATGGTCGCCAGGTTTCCCTGCGAATTTGTTCACAAATTTACCCGCTGCATCAAGCTTTCCACCAGCCCCCTTCTCGACTGGTTTACTTCCGAATTTCTTAACAAATTTACCGGCTGCACCAGGCTTCGATGTGAATTTCCCCTTCGCTGCCACTCCAGTTGTAGGCCTTATACTTTTGTTGAATTTCTTAGTTTTGTCTGCAATTGGTGCATTCCCACCTTCAACTTTCTTTTTTAGTTTTGTTTCTATTCTTGGCGATTTTTTCTTCGTTGGCTCATCATTATTCTTTTCAGCTGAGCGTTTTTTAGTTTTAATCATTTCTTTTATATATGTTTGTTCCGTAAAACAAAATCCTTTCAAAACCGTAAAATTTTTTAGCTACACGTGCAAATGGCGACAGTGAGTGTTTCTTCCTTGTTGTTTTTGTTGGCCTTTTGACAAGTGTGATCATACTGAGTTGCAATATTTCGGCACATGGTAACGGCGTGTCTCTTTTGGTACCATTACTACAGCCGTTACGCAAGGTTTGTTCGTTTTGATGAGGAGAATACCTGAATTTCTCTACTCCTTTTTTACTTCATTCTTTCGGTTTTAGGTTTTGCCACCATTTTTCACGGCGGCGTCTTTAAAAAGGAAGCTGAAAGCCCGATTTTTTCCAATTTGATTAAGTTTTGTGAAATTAAATACTTCAGTGTTGTAGAATATAATACTTTCCGAATAAACTGAATTTTAATATAATCGTGAAGAAAAAAATTGCAAATAAATTTGCCAACTCGTGAAAAAGTCCGAAACTTGAACGATAATTTAGTGAAAAAGAAAAAAGCACGGGTGTAAAAATAATATAAAAATATGGGTAGAGTACACAAGAAGAAATTAGCCGAATACGCTGAAGAAAATGATGAGTTAAATAAGAGCAAGGAAAAAGAGGGAGAAGTACAAAAGAACGCCATTGATTTGGACGTTAGTGGTTCAGAAGATGGAAATGATAGTAATAATGCGCGAAGTACTACCAAAAAAGTAAATGCCACTCACGATGACGATGGAGATTATGAAGGGAACGATGATGAAGATGAATTCAAATCGGTGCAAGGCGATGAGGAATCACAGCAGGATGCTGACGATGCCGCCGGTAAAAAATCACATAAACGTAAAGCCGTAGAGAAGGCGGGAAAAAAGGACTCCGCCGCAGACAAGAATGATGGCGGTTCCAGCGATGAAGATGAGCCTCTTGGTAGTGGCCCAACTCCGTCGAAGAAGTCACACAAAGCTGCTGGCGGGAAAAAGGCTAAATCTGCCGCAACAAAGAATGGTAAAGCTGCTAAAGGTGGTGGTAAGGATAAGAAAGCCACCAAGAAGCCCCAGGAGGATGACGAAGACGAAGAAGAGGAGGAAGAGTATGAGGTTAGTTGTTTTGCAATCTGCCTTAAATTCAGTCCATATGGAAGCTCAATTTAAATTTTATTCCAATTGTGATTAAATTCTTATTTTACTTCTAGGTTAAGGAAATTGTTGATCATAAAGTAGAGCGTGGCGTTTCCTACTTTTTAATCCGATGGAAGGGCTATACTAAGGATGATGATACCTGGGAACCAGAGGACACTCTTTCTTGTCCTGATATCATTGAAAAATATAAGAAAAAGGTAGGTACGAAAGGGCTTTAAAGAGTAAACAAAAAATGAAACGTTTAAGTCAGGTACAGTCAGCACATGAAAACAAAAAGTCCAAAACAAAAATTCGATTTTGAATTTTAGTGCTTGAAATTAAATAATTAATGGCAGTAGCGGATTTACCATTAACCCATTAATTGACAATGGTGCGAAAACGCACCACTAAAAGTGTAATTTTTTATAGATTGAAAATCACACTTTTAGTCTATAAAAATCACACTTATAGTGGTGCGTTGTCTCACCATTATCAATTAATGGGTTAAGGTAACATTGGGAGTTTCCGAGGGTGACAGATTATTGGGGAATGCAGATTTTGGAAATTCTTGCATGGAAATCCCTTCAACTTAGTTTGTCCAATGACACTGAGTGGCGGATTTGTAAAAAATTACATGTGAAAATCAATGGTGAAAAGATAAAAGAAAAAATTTCGTAATGTTGCTTCATATACATACATATATTTACTTTCTGTCCATGACATGTTCGTCCATTCTTCCATTTGTTAGCTACGAGAATGAATATCATTTGGAAGGATTATTCGTTTCCGAAATAATCTGTCATCCGATTATTCTTAGATCACTGATCAAGGCACAGTCAATTCGTGTAAACTTCCCTTCCTTTATCCCTTTCCTCTTCGCATCTTCCCAATACAATGCGTTGCATTATTAGGGGTATCCCCTGAGTGTTGACGGAAAATAATAAAACCCCTAATGAGCAGACAACGAGGAATGGTTTAAAGGCGTAAAGAGGTGTACGCACAATTAATTTTTTGATTTTCAACCGATTTTGCCTTTTTGACGCTAAATAAAACTAACATTTGAAAATTTTACTAAGTATGCGGCAAAAGCTTCTCTCACTGATCTGAAGTTCCGATGCGGACCGATTTTCGTTACGAAAGCTGACCCATTTTTTTACATTTGCACGGACTACCACCGTAACGTTTTTCAAAGCCGTGGTTAAAAAACAGGGCAGAACTGTCTTAAAGTCATAAGAGTAGAGTAAGGACGACCAGCAAACAAAGCTATTTTTGTTGGTTGTAGCTGGAACTTAAAAATATGGACACATCGATTAAGAACGTGTTAAATTTTCAAATGAGTCCAAATTAAACGTTTTTATGCCGGTCAGACCATCGACATTTAGATGAAAGCGTATTACCGCCTGTAATGTGTGATTCATACACCTTCAGTAATAACAATATTAGTTGTTGGAGAGATTTTAATACTAGAGAGTGAATGCTGAGTAATTGAAACATGCTGCTGACAAAGCTGTGGAGCCGACTTTATAGCGAATCCCTGAGCACAAAATGAATTGAGTGTTTGGAGAGGATATTGTACCATAGGGTGAAATCAACGGAACCATTTTAGTCTAACCAATTTTTTAATTAATCTGCACATTTTTTAATTGATCTGCCTCTTCTTATTCAGATAAAAAAAGTTAAAAATACATACGAAATTGCATTGCTTTCATGGCTAGGAAATGTTCCAATCCAGATCTTAATAAAAAAAGCTGGCACTATATAGTATGTAAATAATTCCATTATGGCGTTCACGAAAATTTGAAACTACAATTAGTAAAACCTTAAAATGATGTCAGAAAGGCACAAGAAAAAAATATTTTTCCTTACAAATTACCTTTTAACTAAAACTTTATTTAAGTTATTTTGATTGTTTTAAAAAATTCAAAAGTAATAGGAGTTTAAGTTGTTAAAAATGTAAATCATGTACTTCAAGATCTGAGACCAGTAGAGTTTTGGCGCAATCCGATTCGAATTGGGATGGATGAACCCTGGGCTGACAACTGTGGGATTCGATTACCTTAGTAAGCGAAATGGGATGTAGCTGGGACGGTTTTTCGGTTGATGACCTAGTCGAATTCAAAAGAATCAACTTATGTTGTGCGTGTTATATTTGTGCACGAGTGCACATTTTTGGGCGAATCTGAACGACGAAGTGAAAAGTGTTTTCTTAATTAATTTTTTATATTGAAGGCTTGTCATTATCGGCCTATTTTGTGATTTTAATTCTTGGGCAGAATTTAGAATTAAACTATCTATATGTATGTAGTGATGAAACTGCCCGTTACGAGTAGAATTAGGTTACATAGTTGAATATTGCTTTTCTAAGATTAAGTAATCAATAACTTAATTAATATCGATCTCACTTGAAAGCTCATATGAGAACGTATAATTAAATATGCATATTTATTACGTTTTTCTCTCTTGTAGCAATCAGCTAATGAAGGTAAATCAGCGAAGAAGTCGGTTTCGCCTGCCAAGAAAGGGCGCACCGAGAAGGGTGGAAAAGAGGATCCCAATAAGGAGTGGGAAGTTGATAAAATTATTGACTATGCCGAAGAGAAAACTGGCCGCGTATTTCGCATACGTTGGAAGGGGTTCGGCCCAAAGCATGACACCTGGGAACCAGAAGAGAATTTATATTGCGATGAAATTATCGATAAATTTATGAAACGCATGAAAACACAAGAAAATGTCTCATTCAAGGAGCTGAGACAAGAGCCGAAAAAAACTAAGCGGCTCGTGAATGAAACAGTTCCACGTACACATTTTAACAATCCGGTTGGACGCATATCAAAACGTTCTGTATCGAAAAAACGGTGAGCAATGATTGCAATAACATGATGTGAATGGGATGGATGGTTACTTATTTTATGCGTTTCTATTCACAGTGTTTACTATGGCGACATTGACGATTAATTTTCCAATGGGTCTCTGCATACGAACCCACAAAACCACACACACATATACACACAAAACAAAGCAAAACAAAAAAAAAATGCAACAGTTTTGTTTTTTAATTAAGATACATGAAATCGTCAAATTGTTCTTTTTCGTTACTTTAATAATTTCTTTGATTTTTATGTACCTCAGTAGTAGGTATTCATAGGCATATGTATGTATGGTTTGTATGTATATTTTATGCATTGGCATGCAGTTTTCCTTTTAGTCTTTTTAGTTTTTTGTTTTAACTTATCAATCTATCATTGTGTATTGCTGTATGGTATGGTCGCTGGATTGGTTTGAAAAACAAAGGTAAAAAATGCCACCAATTCATAATTTTATTAGTTTATCGTTTAATAATACACACCCGGACACGTATTTTTCAATTCAATACTAGCAGATACAATGAAGCATAAGTATGTATTTTAATATAAGAAAAATAAAGAAATTATTAATTCTCAAAAGGTTTAATTTCTATGAATTGACGAAGTACAGTGCCACAGTGTGCTGCTGCTAATTTATCAATCTGAAAACATAATCTTTCCCATTAATTATGTACGAAAAATTAATAATAACAATAATATATATTTAAAATTTTGAAGTCTAAAATACAAAATGCATGAATAAAAAGAATATTTTTAGTGACTAAAAGTGCGTGAATGTATTTTTATTATTATACAGTAGGTGTGGGTGTGGGTGTGGGTGTTATGGGACCGAAAGCAGAAATACCATTTTGATACGGAATTTTTGATCGGTAAATTGAAGACACGTTTACTGGCTAGACCATGTTGAGCGAATGGAAAAGAAAACGCTTCGGCTAAGAATGTATTTCATTTGAATAATGGGGGTGGAAGCCACAAGAGGGGTAAGAGGTCGGACGACATCGCGTGCCTAATAAAGAAGGTAATCGACGCGTCATAAAGGCGGCTAAGATCGATCGAAATTGGCAGTAGTGCCAAAGCAACAAAAGTGTCTGTAACAGTCTCATGGTTTACAAAAGATAACTGTAAAATGTGGTTTCCATTTTTAATAATGAATCTCAATTAAACTCGAATTTCTTTGTATTGCATTGAAATATAAAATACATGAATAGGCAATAATGTTGTCAAATAAAAAAAAAAACAGATTAAGTTTCTACTTAGGTTCAGCAAGGGAGCCGAAAGCCGGATTATGATCATATATGCGATAATTTTAAATTTTTCAGCCAAATTTGTTTCAAATTCCACAATAAAAAGAATTTTTCAAACCAAATAATGTTTATTGGTCCAACATGACGTTCAAGGCTTAGAGATTTGTAGAAATTCAGCAGAATAATAGATATGTTCACTAAATAGAGTTGTTCTCATGATCGAGAGAAAAGTCAGTAGTTGATGGATTCATAATTTGATGACAGCTTTTGACCGGATAATTTTAAAAATCTTATACCAAATCATTGGCACAAAATTTATTTCCTTTAAGTTTTTCTTTTAGAATCTGCTGTAGTCTAGATAAGTGCACTTGTTAAAGAAAGATTTTTAAGTCCTTGTTTGCAAAACCATTCATATAGCTTTACCTTCACTTCAGGCGTTTCTCTAGATTTCAGCGTTTTTCTTTTTATTGCTCATAATTTGACTACTGTATTTATTAAAAATTTTTCGTTTCATAGGAAATTACATGCATATGCACTGCTCAATGAACGTGAATAAACTAAGTTATTTCCTTTTACACTCCGCAAACTGTTTTGCAAATTCCGGGGAAGAAAAAATTTCGAAAACAAGGAGCTTAAAAATTCATGAAAATCAAACTGTTCATATATTTGAGATAGGCATGTGTCTACTCTTTGGAACCTCATGTGTTAGAAATTTTCTGTTCACTTTACTGTTTTGCTAATTAGTGCATAAGAATTAACGAATAATATCCAACACCTAATTTTTTTCTCGTGTACGTTTTGCACAAAATTGAAATCAACAAGTTGTGTTTGAAGTTTGTGCATTCGCTTCCGTAGTTTTGTGATTTTTACAGAAAAGGAGCTCGAAAGTTGTTTTTCACGAGTCGTTGCAGCGGTGAGTTTTTGTGGGTGAACTTTGCTGTTTAACCTACATTCTGGTTTTACAATGGGTCGTCACTCCAACCTAACCTGATTTATATACTGGGTATATATTCTGCTTTATGAAACAAGTGGTCTTTACATCTAACCTTTCAATCGTGGATGATAAATTATTTATTGACTTGAGGATAGTAGTCAAAAATTTAATTTTTAGTACTTGCTTTATTTACTTCGTTTCGTTTTACAATTTTAAACAAAAAATAAATTTATATAATTCTACTATAAGATTTTCTTATTGATCATTTAGAGACCAGGTTGAAGGCCAAAGCCAGGCCCCTTTGGTTCCTCATTCAACGTGCTTGGTGTCCCTGCTGGTTCACTAGCAAAGCGACCGCTACGTGGTCCAGGCACTGCTGGACGGTCTGCTTTACAATCGGATAAAATTTCCTGCATATCTTTGACAGTTAGATCTTCCTGCATAATATAACATTTTTTCATTGTACTTTCTCTTAATTTGCATAAATTCTTACATAGTAATCATCATTGATGGCCACCATTGGCGCATTAACACATGCGCCCAGGCATTCAACTTCAGAAATTGTAAATTTACCATCCTTGGTGGTTTCACCAGCATTAATTCCAAGAGTTTTCTACAAAGCACAAACATTAGTTTTCATGGATAAATTGAAAACAATCATTCAGATCAATAACAGTACCTTGCATGCATCCATAATTTCACTAGAGCCGCGCAGCCAGCACGGGGTTGTAGTGCACACTTGAATGTGATATTTGCCAGTAGGCTTGCGCATAAACATCGTGTAGAATGTGGCCACTTCGTAGACGCGCATATTAGATACTTCTAAAATTTCGGCTACCTTATGCATAGCAGAAATGGGCAGCCAACCGTACTGACGTTGAGCCAAATCTAATAGTGGAATCATTGCGGCACGCTTATAACCCTCTGGATAGATGCTGATAATAGCTTCAATACGCTGTTGCAAATATTGCAAGTTTTTAATAGGGAAATATTAATAACAATCAATCCTCCTGGTATGAATTACCTTCTTATTTTCCGGTGTAAATTCAAATGGTATCTGGGGATTGTCTTCAGGGGAATCGCGATGCACGAAAAGATTATCACTGCGCTGCATGCTTGTAGTGGCAATGGTGCGTATGCCACCGCGCTGCGTGAGAAAACATAGAATCCAATTAGTATTGCACATGAAATTTGTTTAAAATACATTAAATTTGCGCTTTAAATTACATAATCCTTTGTTTCAGTTTGTAACTGATTCCTGATTTATTTGCAATGCGCAGATTTTACATACAACTTACCATGAAATTAATCGTTTTTGTTGCACAATTCGAAAGCATTTTCACAGTTTTTACTATCAAAGTGAAAATTTATTCCAAAATAACTTTTTGTGTGTTTTTTTTCGCAGCGCCACTAAATAATTTTTCCCTTTAAAAATTTGACAGTTCCAATGCTCAGCTGTTTTTTTTGTATGACATTTCTGTTGTGTTGTTATTGGCTGCGTTTCTAAGACACAGAAAACAAAAAACTGCTGCGAGAAAATTTTTTAGAAACGCGTCTCAGTGCTTCTGATTAGCAAAACTGTTTGCATTTGAACGCCACTTTTGTCTGTCCCCATACTTTTTGACTAAAGTAAACTAATAGAATCTTCCAGTTCATCACTTTGATAATTCAGAAATAGCAGAAGCTCCTACAATATCAGAAGTTGAACGGACTCTTGCATCATCAATCTCTGGAAAATGTAGTTAAAAAATTAATATATATACTATATCTATCTTATATCTAATCTAATATCTTTTGAACATTTTCCATTTTAAATAACAATTTTTTTTTTTTAAATTCTTTATTTATTTATTAATTTCAAATTTTCAAAATTTTTTCACAAAAGAAACAGGTTATAAACACAAACATATGATTGACACTTTTACCATTTTTACACAAAGAAAAAGTGCGGGCTATTTCGTACAAGAACAAGACAATTATTCTCTCATCTCCGCTCTCATTTGCAACTTTTCTGAGTACGGGAACGATTTTCGGCTGTTTTGGATAAATTCGTGGTCCCGCGGTAAAGTACAAAAACAAACCAATTATTTTTCTGATTTTTCAGGTCAATATGATTTCACAAAAGTTTTGACAGTTGAAAAACTCGACATAAATCCGAAATCGTCCATAATTTTATTTTTAGAAGGAAATTAACACCAACTAGAATTTAATGATTTTCAAAAATTTTACAACTAATGCATTATGCTGTTTCTGAGACGCCGAGCTAATCATAAAACTAGTTACTAAATTTTGAATAACTGCTCTCTCAGCAGCTTTTTGCGTCTTAGAAACACAGCCATATTTTTATTTATGTGTTCTACGTTCAGGAATGAAAAATTTAATTTTAAGAGATTCTTGTTTGATGTAACATGTTCGCGGCACGGTTGCCACTTACTCATTTTATTTTGTACCAATATTTACAAAAAAATGTACCAAATGGGGGAAAATGTACCAATATAATAAATAACATTAAATGTTATTTATTAAGGATGTAGTCTGGTGTTCGAGTTTCAAATAATCAATTATTTTTTTTTAAATGTATTTCGAAAATACAATATATTGAAAGTATACTGTAAATTTTAGACCAAAACTCAAAATATAGTCGAGAGCGCCTGGAATGACAAACCTACAACACACTAATCTATTTAAATTTTTGTTTAAGAAGACTTAAAGTACTGTAATCACCCGGGCCACTTTAAGAGTCCACTTTGAACATAAAAGACACTACAAAAATATCGTAAAATAAACTCCAAAAAAAAAATGTGTCAAGTAAATGAGTTACCATATTCACTCATTTAATATGTGCAGATTTTTGAAACACAGTGTTATTAGACCTTTTCACTCAATTATTACGCAACGAAAATGTTCTTCTCAAAAATTCGAAATGGCTCCTTTTTTAAAAAATGCATCTACCTCTAAATACGTCTACCATGGTTTTAACATTAAATCAGTGCGTGCTCGGTGTGCTCGTGCTCTACTCTACTTCGTGCTCTGAGTTAAAAAACAAAAACGCCTATTGACTCATCCTAGCATAATCAGTGCGTAAATAACAAATGGCAAGCAAACAATCATGGCGCAAACATCTAGCTGGCACATCAAAATTAACTATGTTCACTTTACTGGGTTTGTTCCAAAGTAACGAATCACATCTTTTTATTGTAGGCAAGTCCCTGATCTGTTTTAGCTGTAGGGTCAAATTTATCTTGTCTTTCAAACCACTTAAATGCAGCGTATAGGACTAGGTTTATGAGTCCGGATAATCGAGATTCTACTGTATTATAATGAAGCAAAACGATGATCATACCATGGCAGAAGAATTAAGAAAGTAGAGAGCAAACATCAGCATAAATATGGCTCTTACAAAAATGCAAGCATGCAAAAATGTCATTAATGTATGCAATAAATAGAAAAGGCGCCGAAATCGAACCTTGAGGGACGCAGATGAAAACATTTGGCGAGCAAGTTGTATTTGGCACTAAACTATTGTTTTCGTTCGACAAAGAACTAAAGCTAGGAGAGCAATTTCTCTTTCATGTCGACTTTTAAGCCTCAAATCATTCTTTTTGACATATTAATCGGCTATGTGCGTCCAAACCAGGCAAACCATATCAATTTTTAAGATTATAAAACTGCATTCATTAAAATGTGGATTGATTAACTTATTAGACATGAGCCAAGAGACTTTGATCTAAATCGATCTATTGTTATAGTAACCCAATAACATACATCAATTTGTATGTTAATGCATACATAATTATGAACGTAAGCATAAATAACAAATTAAAAGAAAAGTAGAATTCCTATGCAAGTTTCTGTATGTACGCATGTATGAAATGAATTGAGATATTTTTGTGCTAAAATCTAGTATTGAATTCATAGCAATTGAAGTATATAAAGATGAATTATATGTACTTTTTTATTATATAACTTTTTGCAATTCAAGGCTTGTAGTAAGTAGTACAACAAAGAAATGTATGCAAAACAAATAAATTAACGTAGTGTCTGCAATAAGTTCCAAGTTATTGACAGGCGGGCGTCATTATGATTATTGACAACAACAAAGAAGAGGATCTTTATTTTTATTATACGAAGCTGCATATATGAGTTTTAAATCATGATTCATCACAGTAAAGACAAAGAAACTTACTTAATGCCGATATCTTTGTTGAAGACTAAGTAAACTGCAATGTTTTTCCTATTTGTAAATATGTGTTTGTGATCATCAACATTAATTACTTACTGTAGCATGCATTTACATATATATATACATATATGCATTTGCATATTTTTAGTAAATAATGTATTCAGTGATTTTGCATATTTACTTTAACCAGGATATTTGCAGAAACAGATGCCAAACTCCATTAAAAATTGGATTTCTAAGATAAAGTATCGTACTGATTTTGGTGCCCTTTCCCGATCTAGCTCATAAGATTCTCGAAAAACTATCTTAAAGTCTCACAGTATGCTTGGATACGTCTGCAAAGTTATATAGTTCTTTCAACTGCTGAGCGTGCGGCCATAGGTTCATGTCTCGATCTTGGTTTTGAAGAGGGGGGAAAGCTTTATACCACATTCGAAGTTAATGATTTCATTTGGACGTCTTCAAACCATAAATAAAATATGTAACTTTATGCTCTATAAAAATGTGGTAAAGTGGCACAAATTATTTCATTTTTTATATCCGTTTGTGTGGTGTGTCTGCAGCCTTCTTTCATTTAATCATTTTATAGCATTTCGCCTCTTTAGCAATTCTTCATTAGAGATTCGCACAATTCTCACAACAAACGAAACGAACGTGTTGGCTTTAGGTAGGTCATTCTAAGGCGGCAAGCAATCGCAGTCACATTCACAGCCACAACAGCAGTTGCAGGCTCAAGTCTCAATTCTATCTGTATACAGAAATATCAAAATGAAGACTAAGAAGAGTAAGAAAATGAATTAAAGAAGAAAAAGCTAAATTATGTCTACGTTTTGTACGTGTCTACAAAGCTACACCGTTATCACTTGAAACAATCTCGTTTGGGGCTTTAAGTTGGTCAGCCTTCTGCTTCTTCTTCTTTTTTATCTTATTTATCTTCTTTTCTGTTGCCAACATGTATGATGCCATTATTAAGTTTGACTCTGTTGCTTGACCAAAGACAGCAATCGTGTGTTGATGATAGTTTCAAGTCAAGCTTTACAAACAACCAAAAAAATGGAATTGCAAAGAAATTCTTTCACATCGACGACAACAGCAACAATGAACAACAATAGTCCATCCAACAAAGAAGAAGTAAAAGAAGACAATTGAAATGTTTGAGGTGTTGTTGATTTCGATTTGCCTCTTAACCACGGCTTGATTGCATATTTTGAATTTAGTTGTAATTCTCATATACAAGCGTTGCGTTGTGATTATCATCGGTGCGGCGATCAACATTGGTGTGTCGTTGTAAAAAACAATAAAAGTCTCGAAAAAATTCGGAAAGTGAAATTTTTTGGTATACCAAAAAACAACAACGTATTAATAAAAAATTTTGTTTTTTTTTCTGGAAAATTGAATATATGAGCTGAAGCGCATTTAATTCCGAACGCTCGTTTGAATTTTTAAGGAATAAATACGTAAATAACGCGCATTAACTTGCAACAGCTTTTGGCTAACAAATTTACGTGTTTTTGGTTAGCATCGCTGTTCCGGCAGTGATATAACTCCCATTCAATTAACGCACGCTTGTCGTTGCATTTTGGTATGTACACGGGTAATCTTATTTAATTTAAGCTGCAAACAATTTTGTCATACATACATAAATATTAAATACCGTAGTAGATATTTGAAGTATTAATTTCGTTTCCATTATTTTAATGCTTTCGTTTTCTTGTTTTTTTTTTTTGTGGGTCGCACATGTTGTTAATTCTCTTGGCTTTTGCTGCTGATGCTGTTGTTACCACTTCGAGCACTTTCAGCTCAAGTGAAAATATTTTCTTTCGAAAGGTGCTGCTGCCGCCACTTCATTGTAAAATGATGTCAACCAGTTCGATTCGACTTTACATGACTTCTTTTTTATTTTATATCTTAGTATACATATAAATGTACCAATGCATACCTTTCTTTCTTCATTTTTCTTCTTTGTTGGTGATAAATTAATTTTTATGTTTTGGTTTTTTTTTAATATAAGATAAGAGATATAAAGGACTTGGTTTTTTTTTATACAGGAAACTTTTTTTTATAAAATTATATACTTTTGAAATTACTATATAGGGTTTTTTATAATTTAATAATTCATCTTCTCTTTGGGCTCTTTTTCCAATCTTATTCTTCTCATTTCTGAAGTACAATGTTTCATAGGCTTCTTTGGGCCAATCATAACTCCTCTGAGTATTCACTTCCAGAATCAAAATATTTGCATAATATTCTAAAATATGTCATAAAAGTCTGAAGCTAACTTTTCTTAAACTACCTTAACCCAGCATTAATAATATTTTGTCAAAATGAAAAATCTTTACTTATGGAATCATTCTTATTTCCTACTAGACAGATAGATGTAGTAAGTATGCACCCATTTAGGTCTAATTTATCCCCAGTTGGCGCTTAAGCTTAAGCCAAGCTCACCGTAGAATCTCAGTTAGGACTGCGGTTCTAAGGATATGATGGCCCAACTCTATGGACCGCTCACTCCTCATCAGAGTGAGCGGTCTCACTTTTTTTAACCAAAAGCGACACGTGCTGCTTTATTTAATGCCAAATTTGTTCATGTTTCACCCAGTTTGGATTGTCTTGAAAGGAATCTCGAAATTCTTACCAATTTGTTTTCACCTAGAATTTCAGATATAAAGGAGCTTGTTTTGGCTAGAATGCCCAATTAATAGTTTTGATGGTCTAAGCTTATTGATGACCTTTTGTCCCTTTCCTCTATTCTTATAATAACTTATCTTTTGTGGTTCTGCGAGTTCTGTGAGTTTTACAAAGACTTCGCTCATATACACATGCACCCGTTCCCTTTTCTATTGTCTAGCTGTCTGTATAGCTTTAGATAATTTTTTTGTCCCAATCTTTCTGGTTAATAAGTATAATTTTTGAGTATTTTTTCTTGTTCATCCCATTTCTGGGAAGGCTGGTTAGGGTTATGGCATACACCTATCTGTAACTAATATTATATCCCGGCCGACACTCTCCTTACTAGATGTAGAAGTAGATCTAACATCTAATTGGACGCAGATTAGTCTTTATACTTTTGTTAGGGAGTTACAGCCAAGCTGATCTTTTGTGACCAGACAACGGCGTAATAAGTGAGAATGGGGTTTACCACCATTGCATGCATCCACTTTAGATAGTACCGAGGAGCATCTCAACTCTTTTCCTATTGAGCCTTTGCATACCATGAGTGATTTGGAGGCCTTGTTTATTAATCCCTGCCTGCCAAAAACATTAAAACTCCTGTTTAAAAACTAAACATAAGTTAATAGGTCGAAAACTCGTAAGGTTAAATTTTCATATTTAAAAAACAATTGATTCAAAATTTATTGAAATTTAAATCTAATTAGGTATGAGAAGTTTAGATTAAATGTTAACCCCTTCAGACATTTGTCGTGATTCACAAAGTAACGATATCCCATGTATTGGGCATGACCAGATGGTCATATGAGTCACTATACCTGAGATTTTATCGCCGATTCATGTTTACTGATATTAAAATAGTATACGTGCAATTTTCAGATTTTTAGTTTAAGCACCTGATTTTCGTGTCTGAGGGGTTGAAAAATTCACAAAATGTTTCGAGGAAGATATAAAAAGTTAATTAAAAGCAAGCAACATAAAACTAGACGTATTTTGTTTATGTTTGAAATAAAAATGCAAGTGAGTGGGTATTGGTAATTTATGAATTATTTTATGTAGCAAGATTTGTAGCTATTTCAAAAACAAACAAGATAATGTCAAAATTATAAAATATTCTGAAAATATAACTTTGAATCTCGACTATTTATGTGAAAGCTATGCCCTTTCGACACACTGACAATGTTTATCTGAGGTTTCATAGGTGGTCAGGTATAAGTTTGTCAATTGTTTGCAGTAATTCGGAAAACTAGCTCCATTAATCATCATTCCGTACTGCAATATGTAACTTCGACTTAATGTTGTTAATGATGATAATCGTGTATAATTAGTTATGGAATTATACTTTCTCATGAATTTATAATGACGAGAAATTAAAATAGTATAGTATAATATTTTCGTTGCTTTTTTATTAGATAACCTTGATTAAGCTATCACTATTCGAAAAAAATTGTATTATTCATGAATTAACTTTCTTAGATAAAATTTATTGATTTTTGTAAAAAGAAAAACAAAAAAAAAAAAGAAGAAAAATATTTAAATCATTTGCATTTAAAAGTATTTTCTTTGGCCTTGTTACAACATAACTAAACAAATACAGGCTCACACATTGAAACACACACATACATGCCTACATTAACATATCAAATATTACTTAAATCATTATCAACGCCTATTTTGCCGTTCAGTTGAGAAATTTTCATTTGAATAAATAATTTTATGCATTAATATGGCGGAAATTAAAGTGTGTAGAAATCGTGGAGAGGGAGAGACGGATATGAAAAAAAAGAAATTATTCCAGCATCACCAAAACAATCAAAAAGAAGATAAGCAAAAAAACAAATACAAAACAAACAAAAAAAAAAAAAAAAAAACAAATGACTCATTAAAAATTCACTTTCAAGGATGTATGTTGTGTATGAAAGTGTGTGTGTATTTGTGATGTTACATCACAGCTACATCATTTTCAGTGTTATTATTTTTGTCATCATCATTTGCATTGGTATTAACTTCAACAACTATCGTCAACTATCACCACATTGGCAGGAGCAGCGCTGTCGAATATTGCGGTGGCAGCAGCGGCAACAAAATGCATTGCCATCAACACAAGCACACACTCACTCACATATCACATCATATTACGTCTCATTATCGCATCGCTTCATATCGCATTAGAGATCAGCAGTGATAGTGTGTAGCGAAGAAGAAGAGGAGGAAGAAGAAATCTCTAATCTTTAAACACTTTCGCTTAAATGTGGTGTGTGTGTGTAATTAATGCAAAATGTGTGTATGTATGTATGTGTCTGTTTGTGTTTAAATACTTTGCATAATGTTGACATAAGCAATTTATTATTGTTGTTGTCGGTGGTTGTCGTCAGTGGTTGCTGTTATCAAGCATTAAACCAAGCGTTAAGAAGAAATTAAGCAAAGATTAACTTAATTTTCATTGAGAGCCTTTAATTTCAACTTCATTTATAATGATACACCAGAAGAATGCCAAAAAAAGGAAGAAGAGGAACCTCAAAAAGGGAAGGGAGACTATTTTCAAATACCTTTAGTAATATGCATTGTCTTCTCGCATAACAAAAACGTTGCTGGGGAGATGTTCAGCGGGAGTTAACCATTTAACTATATGAAATAACTTAAAAAAATAATAATAATGAAACACTTTCTATTTTCCTTAACGAATAATAATTAATTAATGCTAATTTTTGTGAAATCGTTATCGACAATTTTTCTTCTGCTTCTTGTCGCTCTCTCAAGACGATTTTTTTCTTACATTTCTTTTCTTATTTGAATTTATTTATTCACATTTTTTTATTTTGGCATTTGGAGAAATTATAAATACCTTAGTTATTTTTAACAAATTTTATTTAAATTTAAATATTGTGAGTTTATGTGAATTTCTATGAATTTAAAATAAAATAAAATATTTAATAAATATGAATAAAATACTGATATAGTAGGTGAAACTAGATTGATGAGTGAAAAAGTTGTAATCCCTAGTTACTTACATAAAATAGGAAAAAGGTTGTGTATTTGAGCTCTTGGCTCCAGGCTTTTGACAACTTACTTTTACACCATTGTATTGTTACTTAGTAATAATAAACTTAAAAAAAAAAAATCAGAACTAAATTCTAAATTCTTCAATTTATTATTGCTATTTCAACAACATTTCAGGTAGTATATACTATAATGATATAAAAATAAATTTAAATCTATTGTTGAAAAGATATTTAATGTTAAAGTTTTGATTTCGTTTTGACAACTTAATTACTATAGTGGAGTTCATGTTCTGGCGCATATAAACTTGCATCATTGCAAAGGAAAAATATTTCTGTTATAACAACAATAAATAAATGTAACAAAAATTTGCATTTGCAATGATGCAAAATCATTTGCACGAGATCGTGAACTCCATTTATTAGCTTTCTCTTCATCATACCTATTTTTAGATAATTTTTTGGTATCATACAAGGTGGCGCATACAAGGTCACGCTATGGAAAGATGCACTAATTTTTGCAAATGGCATCTTGCATCATCGCAACTTTGACATTTAGGAAGTAAACAGTAGCAATTTCGCAGCTCTGAAAAGCAAAATTAGGCATTTTCAGTACTTAATGGAACATAACTTAAGATCCAACTAAAAATAATAAAAAATAAAATCGTTTTTGGATTTAGGAAAAAAAGTTATTGTTAAATCAAATCGCATTAATTTTATGCGTCTTTGTACAAAAAATCGAAAGGTGTTCTTTAATCCAGTAGTGCTCGGTTAATCTGCCCAGCATCTTGTGCCAACCCGTACTTTTTTCTTAATTAGTTTCAGCATTTTTCGACGAGGTTTTCTCGGCATAAAAGTCTTTAATTTTCTGTTACTGGCTATTAATTTCACAAATAATTTCGATTATCTTTATTAGGTTTATTTTGTTGAACTCTATTTATTATTATGTTTAGGGATGTGCAAAGCGTTCTACAGAACTATTGTGCCCCTGTTGAACTCTAATGCCTAATGCTTTAATTTACTTAAAGTCGCTGGCAGACCTTTTACGTTTTTTAAATTTTTCTCTTCAAGGTGACATGTCTATTGCTCGAGTCCGAAATTGTGTAAGCTTCGAAATTATATAAATATATGTATAAAAATACAACAGATATAGGCTTGAAATTTTTTCTATTTTATAATACATTTAATTATGTTTCTTTTTTTTTCAATTTGGTTCAATACTTTTCCTATAGATGGTGTCAAAAAACAAAAAAAAGTCGTCGAGTGTTATAGAAGTCCTCCGGGTGCTCCAAAACAAAAAAGTCGATAAAAATCTAAAGATATAAATAATTTTCTGTAAGAAAGACTATTATGAAGCTATAATAATAAAAAATTACACTTTTGAAAAACTTTAATTAAAAAAAAAAAAAAACGAATTTTGCAACCTGCGATCGTAAAAATAGTCTATCTTAAAAAATAAAAATTTCTGAACAAAATGAGCGTAGGTAGAACAAAATCTATCAAGTGTTTCAAAAGTTAGAGTACCCGCCAATTTGAAAAAGTATATTTCGTGAAAAACGCGATTAAAGAATCGTGCAGCTACTATGAAATTCTCTTAGCTCATAATATTGTATACTCACTTATATAAATGCGTATATTTCAAAAACCATATTTTTTTTTATAAAATTTTAGATACGTATTCTGGACACTACAACCTTTTTCTGCAAAAAAAAAAAAAAAACAACAATTTTTTGAACCCGAGCAATGGACATGTCCCCTTAAGAAATTAACCCCTAATGGTATTCTGATCTTGATCGATATTAAGTGTTGTCCTGAGTTATAAGTTAAAAGAATGATGGGATAATAGGAAGAAGGAAGGAAAATTAATTATAAACATTTGTTCTCCACAATGTTATGTGAGATTGTGGATTTAATTTCTGAGATGTTTGTTTTGTTTCAAAAATGGGAAGTACCCTCGTCTTTAGCATAGTTTAGCTACGGTTATATTCTTTTCGTAAAAAGTAAAATGTTTGACATTTTCAGTGTCAACAATTATTAGAAAAAAATATGTATTCACTTTTGTTTTGTCAAATAATGTACACCCTTTTGCAAATTAATGTGGACAAGGCAAATCTTTTTTGAAAATGCTTTTAATTCATTCAAAAATATAATCTGTAACAAATCGGAAGAATTAATATTTAGTGTGTCCACCCTTGGCTTCCAGCTTAATTTTAAGGCTTTTGGCATAGATTCTAGGAACAATTTGCAAATGTTAAAGACTTTCTCATCTCGGTACCACACTTTATTCACTTTTCGAGTAACTTAATATCGTTTGCGCAATCCATCTTTTTAAGTTTTGCCTGGCAGATGAACCACGAACCCTCGATTGGATTGAAGTCCAGAAAATTGGCAGGTAAATCGAAAAGGGTTTCCCAGCTGTCTATGTGCAAGGCATGAGTCACCACTTTGTTCGCTAGTCCGATGATGAACAACTTTCAACAGCTCACATACAGCAGTCATATAAATACCCCAAGAAACAACTGTTTCGGGGCAAGATCATTCGTACCTGTAGCAGGGATGATAAACAGCGAAATGACATAAAAGTTTTGCAAGTTCGAATGGTCCCTCAACTCTCAAAGATAAATTTGGAAAACCAGATTTTTTAAAATGATCTGGCACCCTGTCATCCATCCAAGATTGTGGAAATATTGTTCCCTGACAGCGTGGTAACCATTTTAGATTGGCCTAGCAATTCTCTAATTCTCAACCCAATCGAGAATTTGTGGTAAATTTACAATGCGAGACTCAGAAAGATTGTATCGCACAAACACAAAATCAATCTAATTGAACAAATTGTTATTAGAATCTCTGCCAAAACGTATTAAGATGATGCTTGAAGCCAAGGGTGGACACAATAAATAATAATTATTCCGAAATCCCACTGATTTTATTTTTTGCATGAATCGAACACATTTTGAAAGAAAAATTGTCCTACCCACATTAATTTGCATATGGGTGTAATAGTAACTTTAGTTTATTACAAGACGTTGGTTTTGTGATACTCATCTAGAATTTATCTCTCAAGAGTATAGAGATAGTAAGGTTTATTCTTTGCTCTTTTTTGTGCCAATGTATTCACAAATTAAACTTGATCATTATTATGCCTTTACTCTTAATAACTTACAGCGCTTACTCCACTGCTTTTACCAGACACTAAGGAAATAAACTTTTTTTTTATCCTATTTCACTTTAAAAGTTTTTATTTTTTTTTTTAAATAGTCCCTTTAATAACAATATGTATAAATGTCTCATCAGTGCGAGCCCCAGTTTTAATAAATAAACTTAACATTCATGGCATACAAATACATAATTTTGGTTAATAGAATTGGGGCATATGTATTATTTATGTAAATCCTCACTCTCTTTGCATCTCATTAACACTTCCCCGTATTGCTGTGTAAGCAACTATTATTTTTTTAGTAGCATTGATTTTGGCAGCAATGACTAAAACGACGCTTAAGTCAACACATACTTACATTGAAATAATGCGATTAAATTTCACCACTCTATAAACTAAAAAGTAAGAAAACCTGAAGAATAATTTAAGCAAATATTGACACACGCAAAAATAAAAATGAAACCGTAAAAACTCGATGAAGAAAACGTAGGCAGAGGTACCTAAGTATTTATTTAATAATTAAATACCAGAAAACAAGAAAAAGAAGTAAACTTTTACACATTAAACAAAAAAAAAAAAAAAAAAAAAAACGAGAGTGAAATTGAAAGACAAAAAAGGCATAAAGACACATACATATGTACAGTACATGTGCTTACTGACATATACAAATAAATATTTATGACCATGTTATTTAATGGATTTGAGCCCGAAAATCGAAAAAAAGACCAACCAACCACAAATTCCCCTATGAGTTATAAAGAAAAAGTCCAACGAAAATATATTCATATAAGAATTAAGCCAAGTAGGAGAGAAGAAGAGGAAGAAAAAAGACAACGAAAAAGCAGCAGAGAAGCAAACAATATAAACCAAAGAAGAAGAAGTTATTGTAGCGGAGAAATTTTTTTCTTGCTATTTTTTTTTTATTAATATTGTTGTTTTTGTTGTTATTATTATTAACAGATAGAAAGTGTGTGACCAAATTCAACATACAACGGCAACAAAAACATTTCAATAACAATATTGAAACTTGCCACTCTTGGCCTTAAAGTCTTCAACATGGATATGCACACATACATACATAAAAAAGTACTTAAAATGCCGCATTTGGTAATGAGTAAAAAAAGCAAGAACAATTTGATAAAAAAAACAACAACAACAACGGCAACGACAGAAGAGCACTTGCTATTGCCTCTGCTGCTTGCATGCATGCCATAGATGAAAAATGCTAATGTTTTTGTTGTAGTTTCTTGTGTGGTAAGTGCTATTACCATTTCTTTCTTATTTTTGTGTGGTTGTTGTTGTTTTTCTAAGTAAGTGCAAAATGTATACAATAAATTGGGAGTTATTTCCTACTCAATTTCTTTTTGCTCTTTTTACTCTTTGTCTTCTTTATAATTGCAATTTGAAGAGTGCGCAAACACACAGAGCTACAAACACCGACATACACTCATGCAAACATTTCAAGCACACATGAACTTATTTGCTTTGTCTATTAGCCCACATAATACTTAAATTGTTGTTGTTGTTTTGTTGTTATTGCTGTAGTTAGTTGAGTTAGTTGAAGACATACTATAATAATAATAATTGCTGTTGACTTGACTTAATTTTTTTCAATGTATTTTTTTTCTTTCATTTGTTGCTTTTCTGTAAATCAAGAAACTTTCTAACTCGGGCAGCTCAACATTTCACTCATACACTCACTTATACATATGCACAAAACAAATTAACGCAGCGTCTTTATTTTTTGTCCAAGTGTAAATTAAAATGATTTCATGCAATCAAATATTTTAAAAATTAACACACAAATTTATTATTTACTGTTTTCATTGGAATTTGGCAGCACCTTGTTTTCGTTGTTGTATACAAAGAAAGAAGAAAGAGCGCTAAAAGAAGCAAACAAATAAATAGGTCAAGATTTGCATGTGGTCAGAATTTCTTGAATGAAAGTAGAAGTTTAGTTTACGTTTTTGGGTATGCGACATCGATATTGATTTTGGACTTCCGTTTGCAATAGCATAATAAAATGGAATGCAAAAACTTGCCATTTACAAATCTAATATGTAGATATTGAATCTAAAGTTTGGAAACTGAACCATGAAGGCGGTTCAATTCCAAATATACAATCTTTGCTTAGATCGTCTTTAATTGATCTCTTCAAATCTACTATTATTAATTTATGGCTTAATCATTTTGTCTTTAATTGATCTCTTCAAATCTACTATTATTAATTTATGGCTTAATCATTTTGTTTCTCCTTACAGTCCTCAAGCTTCTCTACGCCCAACCAACAAAAAAAAAAAAACAAAACATGCGATCTCATTATTTGCTTCTCTGTATCGCCCTTTGCATTACCGCCAATACTTTCGTCATTGAGGCTAAAACTGTTTTCCGACGTACAGATAAAATATCGGAGAATTTCAAGAAACTTGATTTACCCGCCGAAGAAGTCGATCCAAATGTAGCACCACCCGAGCCACAGAAAGTCGAAACAATTGATCCAGATGATGCTAGTGATGTGAGCGTTGGCACCGTGGCAACGGCATTGGCTGATGAAGTTATCGACGAAGCTGATGAAACAGCATCTGCTGTAGCTGCCGTAGCAAACGATGTAGTCGATGAAGCTGCAAATGAAATTGAGAGTGCTGTACAGCCGGCAGTAGCGCCTGCTGCATCAGCCGCATCAGCGGCATCAGCGTCATCAGCTTCGTCGGCAGCTGTCACTAGTGCACCAGCAGCAGCTGAAACTACACCCATAAAGAATCAAGATGACCTTAGTCCCATTAATAGATACTGCAAGTGCGCGGATAATCATTGTGATTGTTGTCGCAATTTTGGGTTGCCATTGATTCCGGTGCGCGGTCCCGGTTGTGCTAAGATCACCTACTTGGGCAATGAGAGGATGTCGGTGTCGATTAAATACGGTGACGTTACGCTGGCGACCAGAACAATTTCAAGTAAGAATTTAGTACAGAATAAAACGAAAAATTTGAAATAAATGTGAATGTTTCGTGTGTGTTTGATTTTCTAGGTAAACGTGCTAGACCTATTTGTGTAGGACTTCCTGGAGGCTACTCCAAATTCTGTGGGCGCGTTTATGGTCTATCAAAGGCGAAAGATGATTTTAAGGCGTGTTTAGGTTTTGAATTACGCGCTGAAGATGAAGTGGAAGCAGCTTTGCGTGTATCTTGCTTTAAATTTGGACCTGAGGGCTTACGTGTGGCTGATCCAGAACCACTGCCAAGTGAAGTAATTAAGGATGAAGAAGATGATGATGATATCTTTGGGTTTGCAGGTAATTTAAATCGCGACTCTTGAAGAAGAAAAATCAAAACTAATAATTCACTTTTAATCAGCCGGAGGCGATGATGAAGACGATGACTACGATGATGAAGAAGATGACGAAGCCGAGGAGGCAGACGAAGCAGATGAAGTTGACGAAGAAGGTAAAATATTGGATGCTGTCTGCTGGTCACTTAAAAATCCGTTCTAATACAAAATCCAACATTTTATATTTCAGATGAGCCTGAGGAAAATGATGATGATGAAGCTGAAGCCGAAGCCCCCGGGGACGCGGATTATGGTGGTTTTAGTTTGGGCGGTCTCCTAGACGAATTAGATGACGATGATGATGAAACTGCCAAACCATCAGCAGCTGCTACTCCAGTTGCTGCTGCAGTCGTACCTGCTGCAGGCTCAACACGTACAGCAGTGCAAAGTAAAGACGACAAAGGTACCGAAGCTGCTGCTATTGCCGCCGCTGCCGCAGAAGAAGCAAGCGGCATAGTGGAGGCAGCTATCACGCCAGCTCCTGCTGCCGCAGCAGCTACGGCAGATGGTGCAACCACCATCAAATCAAAGAAATCGAAAAAAGCTAAGAAAAACAAAAAGAAGAAGACTGCAACGACAGAAGATGGTTTCGCCTACCAACTCTTGAATGGCATTTTGGATTTTTTCAACTGAGCTTGCAAAGTGAATTTGCAAGCATGTTTGGGAATAGTGTAAATACTTTATATTGATTCAATGAACAATTTTCACCCAGCCATCTAGTTGGCGAATTTGCGTGCTCTTGTATACTTAAGTTAAGCGAAATTTTTTAAAGGAAAATTAAAAACTAATTATTTATTATATTATTTATTTAGCGAAGGAAACGAACATTTGTAAATTATTTAAAAATTCAACGAAAGAAAAAGGAGATTAAAGTATAATTTAATTTTAATTTAAATGAAATTTTCAATAAAATTAAAAAATAAATTTAAAAAAATTGGTTTTGTTCTTTTTTGTAACTTATTTAAATATTTTTTCATTCTTTCATTTTATTTCAACCACGTACCTTCTCGTACTAGCTGTGCCTTGAATGTGCGAACGTGTGTTTTTATGGGTACTCACAAATATATGAATGATTTTGTGTGAATTAGCATATAATAATTGATAAAGTTTTGTGTTTTCATAGCCAGGCATTGATGAGGAACACTTCATACAAATCAGTTCTGTTGGTTTGTACTTGCCTAGGTAAAGCTGAGCATTAGTTTTTAGAGTTTTTCAGCAATACAAGAATAAGAAAATTGCACTACAAACCATTTTCCAGTGTCTGTGATTGCAACAATGGGCACATTTAAGTTTTCATTCAGATTTCTATCACGCGCTATAATAGGGTGACGAGATTTTTAATAGTGAATTCGGGAGCACCTTATATTGCGGTCCATATAAATATTCCGTATGCGGATAGTGTACACACTGGGCTTGAAACAAATTATTATGAGAAAAAAATACTGACAAAATCTGTGATTGTGGGGGGTTGTTCTGGATGGCTTCGTGGTCATTTTCCAATATTTTTGGATCCCTCCTTCGAGAAAACTCATTTTTAGTCAATTCCACGATTATGTTATAGATTCCCGCATTAATATATAGAAGAAATTTAATCTAAAAATACAAGGATTTATTCCTTAATGATATTATATTTATGAAATATATTTACAATAATTATGAAATACTAAATATGTCGTAAAGAGAATTTAGTAACACATTTTTTCAATCGGTCTACATAAGATGGATCTTCGATCATATTTATTTTATTAAATTTTAAAAACTTTCCGTAAATAGGTTCTTCCGCTTGCTTAGATATTATTTCCAAATCCTCCCCCCCTTTCCCCAGAAATTTTAAAACGTTTTTTTTTTATTAAATTTTTAAAGCCGTTTGCAAAGCTGCAACCTTGAAATGTAGAATATTTTACTTGGTTTTTGTATTTTTCAATGCATAAATTTTAAGCAGCTTCCAAAAAAATTAACACATTTACCACTTTAGCATCATGAATGACAGGCACATATATGTATGTAAATATATACACAGGTTGTTTGAATGTATATGTGTACATATGTGTCTATATTCTCATAAACATACGATGTACCAAAGTTAGGCCACGAAATTGTTTTCATATATTTAGTTAGTCATGAAAATGTAAAGTAGATACTTTTGTTTTTTTTTTAGCATAACGTACAATTTAAGCCGATTTGAATCTAAACGTTTTGAAAGTCGACTTTTAGGCGTAACTAAAATTAATTAAACAACACAACAAAATGAAAAAAGATGAAAATTAAATTGAAAAATATATGGTTGTTTAAATAAACTACCAATTGAGAAGATGCAGTTTCATAGTCTAATGAATGTTGATAGTAAAAAAAAGTAGAAACAAAAATCACAGCTCGATATATTTACATTGATGATAGAACCACTTTACAAAATTCTCACTCAAATGATAAAAATCTCCACCCGAAAAAAACTTAAAAGAAATTGCTCAATGGAAACGGCACTGAAGTTGTTTCTACATGAATAATTTTTTATATGCAAATAATTAAAGGACTTTGTAAATTGCTTCAAATTACAGAAAAGAAGAAGAATAAAATCAATATTGAAAAGTATATGTCTTTTGCGAATAAATGAGGTTGAACTTTGAACGATAAAGTAAAGTATCAAATTTGCTTTCTTCTTGTTCTTCTATTACTTTTTGTTGTAATCTATTTAATATTAAATTTTCAAGAAGAAGAAATAAAACACAAGAAACAAAAAGTCAAGAAGGAAAAGGTAAACATGTAATAGATTAAAACTTACGTATTACTTATATTTTTTGTTTGTATGTAACTCTGTTAGTTTTTCTTTTATTATGTCCATAAATCAAGTGAGAGAAGAATGTTGCAGGAAGAAAGAAAAATTCCTAAAATTCTTTCAAACACGCATAAACAAAACAAACTTCATGTCAAGATAGCACAATGTGAAAAAGGGTGATTGTGACCTGCTGCTGCAGCAACATTTCTTGTGGCAATCAAATGTATAGTGACCCATATTGTGGCAAATGACATACATAAATAAATTCTAGGGTAGTGTAGAGGAAAGCAATTCCATTGAAGTCGGTGAGTTCCATTGAATTTATTAAATTGTTTGTCGCCTTAAAAGGAGTATCAAAAATTTGTGTCTCAATTTTTGTGGAATTCTAATTCCACCCGTGAAAAAAAGTATCTTCTGGGCTGCAGGGCAGAAAACAATGTCAATACTTGACCATCATACCCTATATAAATTCATGCCTTTTCTTACCTACGTAATGCTTCCATTTCTTATTTTTGTTAGACAGGATAAGCCTCGAATAAGGTGACAAAAATACATGAAATTGAATTGAGTAGAGTTTCTTGTGCTGTCTTCTTTTGTTTCAGGTGTCTGGTGTAATAATAAAGTAAGTTGCAACAACGTTACTGATTTATTGACTTATTTCTGAAGCAAGTTTTAAGAATGTAAAATGAAAAAAAAATAGGCCTAAAATGAAAATTGTGTTGGCATCAGTGCAAAAAACAAAAAAATCATTAAGCAAACACTTAGTTGTGATTGCTTTGAATTGGTTAAAACTGGAAGTGTGAGCGCATGGAAGAGGTGCACTATTCGTAAAATAGTAATAATATTTTTCAAAGTTAGGTTTAATATCTCAGTTTATTTCGAAAATATATTTTCAGATGCCCCTTAATATTGGTCTTGGCTACAGCTATGGATGAAGAGGATTGCTTCATTATCGTTGAATATCTCAGCAGGCTTATCTAGTTACTACCATTACCAAAACATTTTTAGCATCTGTAAAAGCTCGTGAATGATATACAAACAGTTTAAATGAATAACAATAAAAACTGCATACGGAATCTGGGAATGTGTTCACATAAATGAAATAGTCAATGTATTTATGTTTTTTGGCCAGTGTATGAGGATATAACATACAAGTATAAGCTGAAGTACTTTCACATTGGCCACATCCATTTATGAGTACAGTGGACAAAGTGGTACTTCTTTGAAGTTGGTAAGTGATTCAGCATTACAAGGATAGTACTTAAATGTTTTTTTCCTTACCACGAAAAACTTGTTATCATTTAAGCAAAAAAATTGCTTAAAGTTTGTAAGAAGAAAACCAAATTAGGTTAGTAACGTTATTATTGCAGATGACAAGCATTTAAGGCAATGTATTGTGATACTTTTTTGTGAATAGCTCGAAAGCACACACATTTATTCACATGGATGTGGCATTGCTTTTTTTTTTGTTATTTTCAAATGTTTTTTTTCTGGACATACAAAGATGAGCAAATGAATTTGTGGCTTGTGGTAACTATTTTTTTTGTGTTCGTTTGAAACAAAAACCATTTGTGAAACATGAGAAAAGGAAATGCGTCGTTGTGAGAGTGAAAATAGTAGAGGAGGCCGGGGAACTGCTGGTCACTAGCGACGTTTCATTAATACAAAATTGCGTCACATTTTTTTAATATATTTTTTAAGGTGCCACGAAAAGTTGTTTCTCATCAGTTTTTTTAAATTTTTATGTACCTACTAATATATAAATTAATATTCTTTGTGCTTTAATGTGTGCTTCGTTTCGTTGGAATTAAACACTTTCTTAGATTGAATACATTTTTCTCAAAATTTGTTTGAAAATATAAACCGGGGTAAAGTCGGTCAAAAAAATGTGCATCCTTTACAAGCGCAAAGCTCATGACAATTGTGTTCTTTCAAATGATATCAATTTTACAAGCTTGAATTGCGTTTCTGAACTTAAATGGAGCGATAACTATAAATAATTGCATTTTCATTACCTATAGTTTTCAAACTTATATTTCACTTTTTGTATTCTATGTTTGTATGTTTAGCTCCGAAAATTTGTTTGGTTGTCATTCCTGCTTTAACCTATTAAGGACGAACGGAAATCAAAGTAGATAGAACAAGAAGAAATTGTTTTTGAACCTTGGTCAAAAACGGTAAGGTGCCATATGGCACCGCTAGGCTTTACTGGGTTAAAATTTGGAGAAAATCAAATAAACAGCTTCACTCAAGATAAATTTCGAATTACAAATTTTGTATGTCTGAATTCAAAGTTTTCTAGAACAAATACTTATTAAGATTAGTAAAAACCTCTTAACTAATTCGATAATACAAATGTTTTGCTTTTGAATGTATTCATTTGCTTTGCGCCTCTAAAAATAACCGACTTTGCCTCGGTCTCCCCTACATACATTTGCAGATGTATTGCTGAAAGTAAATAGTGAATAATTATAATAATGATAGAAATCAAAGCTGCTGCAAAAACATTTAATTTAATGCGATACTTATTATAGTGAATATAAATGGCCTTAGGTTAGACATGGCGGGTCAGTCAATTGCGAGTACGACAACTGTATCTTTGTATAAAAAGTAGCAAGTAATCAGAGGCTATACTTATACTTTCCGTCTTCTTTCTTTCACAACGAGTGATTTTTACGTCATTACTTATGTGACGAATCTGCCACCTTTCTCCTCATACCATATAAAAATCGATAAGGTCCCAAGGAGTAATCGAGGGCCACAACGTGCCATCTTCTAGTCTAGTGTAGAATCATAGAACGAGCTTCGGTTTCAAAAAGTTATCTCCACGTATTCGCTAGTCGCTCTACTTCAACTTCATTGAAAAATCCAGTCAATAGCAGTCGTTTAAATGTCAAAAAAGATTCGCAATTTCGCTCGATCTTCCTGTTAACTATATGATATTACCAGATAATACAAAGACTCCATTTCTTCCAGCTTGATGCTAGTTTTGTCAGCTATTTCCTGCACCAACTGCAGTTTTAGGAGAGTGTTGAGCAGCGTGCATTACGCAGAGCAAGCAAATATCGTATACTGAGCCAAAAGCTTATAAATCTTGTAACTTTTCTTCATGACATTGTCCAAGACGATGATGTTCTGTCATTACCTTGATCTTTTTACCGAGGGGTTATTTGTATACTAATCAACAACCTGCTGCGGAGTAAAGAGCGTTAATGAATACGTTGGATACCTTTATGATTGGGTAATGTTTCTTAAACTTTTGAAAGTCGATAAAGACTCAACAAATTGCATTATTTTTTAAAGTTTTTACCGATGATGTCTTCCTTCAATGTATTAGGCTCATAAAATTCAAAATTATTAAATTATAGTGTGTATTAAGTTTACGCTCGTTTTAAGATTTACAGTAGCGGACAATGAAATCCGGACAGGTAGTAAAAAAGCATTCAAACAGTTAAAATGTCACTTATGCATAAAATGTTATAACTGGGGCACATGTTTGTCCTTTCACGGTGTTGGACAGCTGGCATTAATAAATGGAACTGTAAACGCCGTTCAGTGAAGCAGTTATTAAAAGAAAATTTAGTCCCTTCAATTGAGGAGCATTTTTCGCAGGTGGACGACTCTGCGCCTTGTCATGGTGCGAAATTGGTAAGTATAAATATTTTCTTTATTGTCATAAATTGGCCAAATTATTTCAAAAATTTTTTTGTCCTATACCTCTGGATTTTCTTGCAGATTAAAAATTATTTTTTTTCGAAATTGGTATTTTGGCAATGAATTGGCCTGGAAATAGGCCTTATTTTAATCCCATCGAGAACCTTTGGCACATCATGAAGGTGCAGGCAACAAAGCAAAAACTCCGAGCATTGGTAATGGTATTTCAACAGAAGCACTACAAAATCTAGTTGATTCAATGCCCAATCGTATAAAAACCGTTCTACAAAAAAAAGGAGGCTCGACCAAATATTAGTTATACGTTTTTTAGAATCTCTAACTTAAATATTATTTATTTAATATTATTATGTAAGCTTGTTTTTCTAGTGTCAGTGTTAATAATGTTAAGCAAAGATGAATTGACAGTTATTGGAAATGAAATAAAACAAAAATTTTACCGATTTCGATCCCTAAACAACACTGTACAATATATATCCTTATGTCTATTTATTTCAGGTTGATAATGTATATATATATTCGGTTTCGGAGTCCGATTCCCAATACATACATACATATAAAAACAAAACAGTTAAATTCGTGATTTTAAAGGTGTCCGGATTTCAGTGTCCGCTACTGTATAGGAGTAACTCAGGTCTGATATTGTCTTGGCCGGTTGCTCCATTGGTTGAAGGAACTTAACAGCTGCTACTAAGGCGAGGGTATGTTTACTCACTATCATTAAAATGAAAACTATGATAAATCGATATGGAAGGAAATAAATAATAATGTTGAAATTGAATGCAGCATGCAAGGTTTGCATATGATGACCTTACTGTATAACGCAGAACATGCGCATAAAGCTGAGCGCATGGCAAAACTCAGAAACATGGAGCCAGATATCGTCAACCGACGATACAACTGGACAGAATTGGACAGAAACCAATACAAACGATTAAGCACTAAGCTCATTACGGCCTACCGACGTAATAGCTAAAAGTGGTTCCGGGAGGAATATTCATACGGACGAGAGGTGGTTTTAGGGTGAGAATGTCTCGCACTGACTAGGCTTTTTATGCTTTCTTCCTCGCTTTAAAAAAAAAAAGTTCAGGATACCACATAAAATCCTTGATGGTCTTCAGAATTCTAGATTTGTGTGTGAGTAGTTCATTTGAGCCGAAAGTGTTGTTTGGACGAACTTACTAAGGGCTTGGTAATTCAACTTCGTCAGGAATAACTAATTCAGTTCATTCTTTCAGGTGTAATTACATATTAAGTAAATCACTTACGAGCATTTTAACGCACCTTACCTTTTTATTTATAAGTTAAACTCAGTTACTATACTAGTATTGTATTCAGTTTTATTTTATTATATGCTTATTTTACATGTTTAATAGTAATTAAAATATATGGTATGTTACATAGTGTGTAGTAAATAGTTGTTTGTTTTGGTTTCTTTATCATTTTTTTCTTTCAAATAGTAATTTTAACTTATTTTAAAGAAGCAAGTAAAAAATTTCAATTTATTTTATTTTACTTAGTTTGTAATTACAATGCAATTTCTTAAAATTTTACTTAATTGTATTTAATTTTGTAATTGGTTTTTTCAGTTTTAAAAAACTATTCAACACACATAAATATAAATTGGAAAATTTGATTTTTGTTCATTGTTAACAATTTTAATAAAATTTTAATTATAAGAATATAATCGCATACACATATGCATATATGTATTATATTTACATATATGCATGTATATTGAAATATATACCCGTATATATGAGTAGAATAAAGCTTAAGTTTAAGTTTTGATTTGATAAAATATAATAGAATGAGAAGAATATACAAAGGAAATCAACTTTGCTATCACATTTAGAATAAAAAAATTTAATTTGATCTAATTTAATTTGTAAGAGAAAACAATTCTTAAGCTGTTTTTCATTACAAAAAATTAAATTTTGATTTACTTTTCACTACATTTTAAATGTTATCTGTACAGCAAGTTTGTTTTTTGTATTGAGAGTAGGAAACGACAAAAACATTTGTTGATCTTTGAATGTCATTTACATTTGTGTTTATTTTATGATTTTTGTTTTCAGTTTTATTTATTTATCTTGCTGAATGAATCTAATGAATGTATGAATTTTAAATGAATCTTAAATGCAATTTAATTTAATTTATTTTATTTTTGATATATTTTTGAGCAAATAAGTAACAACAATTTAATGGAGCAAATAATAATATTCAAAATTCAATTGAACTCAAACTTAAGTATAAAAATTATTTACGCTTTTCAGTCTCCTATTTTTAAATACTTGTATTTCTATTTTTTCTTTTATTTATTTAATGTTTTTAAATCTCGTTACTTGCTACCCACAGCTATAAACTCACTGAGTTCGCTATGACTGCCTGTCGCCTATGAATGGAAAATCATTTCTCAAGCTGCAAAAGCTAAAGCGGAAGAATTGACCATTTTCTATACAAGTAGTCACAATACTTCATTACATCTCTTCTATCATACTTTTGAATTGTGCCACTTTTAAAGGTATATTTTCTCTACTAGTTTCTAGATGCACATCACATATTACCTTCCATTTTTTCCCCACGCCCTTTCTGCCGCCTTCTCAATACAATATGCATTCTAATTTCTATAGTAAGTAGATTCGCTTTCTAGTGTATTGCATATATACTTACTTTCCATTGCATGCAGATTTCTATATATAAATTGTGCATAGGTCCTTTATATTGTTATGTATATGTGTGTATGAGATTATACTCGTATTTTATTTTAATCATAAGTATTTGTATTGTAATTTTCATATTCTCTTACTGCTATGCTAGTATTAACATAGTTAGATAGGTAGATTCTATGTAGGTAGTTAGATACAAATTTCATTCATAAATTTTCATTTCTCGTTGCCTTTGTCAATGCACTCTCATTGTATTTTTGCAAAAATTAAAAATTTATAGGAATGTACAATTTCAATTAGTTTAATAAAAAGAGAATAATTGAAAATTTATATGTATGTACGTTGGGTTCATTATTATATTTATTATTATGATTGTGGTGCTGTTATTTGTTTTTTTTTGGTACTTGATCCATGTAGTTCATTTGTACTTCATAAAATATAATTATATAAGAATGTGACTCATTACTAAGATTTTATTTCCGGCTTTTGGAGCTGTGAAGTATATTTAAAGTCGTAATCATAGAAATTGCATCACGAATGTGGTTACAATTTTTGCTTTTACTTTCCGACCGAATTTAAAATCGATAATAGCTGCGTTTTATTCACCACTTGCTTCTAGTTATGTATAACTAGCAGCGATAATTGTTTGGAAAGCAACAGCAAAGAGGCAGAGATAACATGTATAATTATAACTGTTATGTATACTTAACAAGTAGTTTAGCTACAACAAATTCTATTGTAAACTGCCAGTGAGGAAAGAAGAAGCGTGACAGTATGCAAAAAAATAAAAAGGAAAAGATGCGAAATGGCTGCCGGTGAAAATAAGTTAAAATCACCATTAAATGTTCTTGTAAAGGATAAAAACTAAAAACAATGCCCACGATTAACCGCAATGACTGGGATCCATTAAAATGATTCACCTCTAGCAGCTGAGCAGTTCCATTTTGAATAACAAAATAACGAAGAATAGACTTAACAACTTGGTCGTTTTATTGGCACATGTTAAATTAGCTGGCTACACAGCTATTGTAGCATTCGTTTAAACTGCCAATCCTGTGGTTTCTAAGTCATTTCGTTTTGTAAAGCCGGCCAAATAAAGAAATGGAAAACAGACAAATTTTGGCATTAATTGAAATGAAATCAATTAGCTATTCCAAAATTGTCAAGAAATAAAAAGAAAAAGGGGTCGTCGCACAACGGAATATCGCTGGGAAAGCTTGGCCAAGAATCGATTTTTTCTTCGCTAAGATTTTGAAAATTCTCAAGGTGACTAAACCGTTGGAATATTTAAAAAAAATTTTAAAGGAAACCAAATGGTGTAAATTTCAAGTTGATTTGACTGCTTTTTTTTTTTTTAATTCCCGGATATTTTTGTAGGATCACCATCAAACTTGATTCTATAGTTCAAAAATTGTAAATTTTTAATTATGGCGACATAGTTGCAAATGAGAGATAATTTTATTATTTTGAGATACTTATGCTTGTCAATATACACATGTCTGTCAATCTAATTTGGTAAATATTTACCATGAAATCCGTGTTCAGTTAAAAACAAAATTATATTTTGATAGCACAACAAAATCTCAAAAAAATATCCAAGCTTTTTAAAGATATATCTCCGCATAGTCACATATTTTGTTTTTCATAAGGAAATCAAATCCCCCAATCTAAAAAATTTTACGGGTTTTTGGCCGCATCCATCTTAAAAGTAATCAAATTCTCGCACTGTGCATCGTTTGTGAAAATATAAAAAAGTTTCCCGGGAATCTGCAAAAAATTTTAATGTCTGCAAAATGTTAGAAAGTATTTTTGAATGGGTGAAAATGAGAGGTGATTATAATACATAATAATTGTTTAAGATGTCTATTTGAAATTTCTTTTTATTGTAACTTAATTTTGCAACTCTGCTATTTTGTTCGTTTTCTTTTACTTTTATGTACCATGTACGCATCAAGCGACCATATTTATATATGATATATACCTTTTGTTTTGTTTCCGTTTTTTTTTTAGTTTTTTGTAAAAAGTCATTTTGAGTTTTTTATTTAAGCAACAAATTGAATTTGTGAATTTTGCGTTCATCCTAACTATAATATTAAATACAGTCTTCTTTTTGTAAAAATATTTGTATTTTTTCATTCGTGCTATTTACAATAATTGTTAGCTAAAGTTTTTCTTTTCATGACGTTGAAAAATTGATAAGTATTGATGAGTCTTTAGAAGTTCATAGGAATTTGAACCAACTTGGAGAATTTCCATATGTCTTCAGTATAACATTTCAATACTCAAAAAAAAAAAAAAAAATGCATATCTCAACTATTGATTTAATATTTAATTAAAACTGAGTGCATTTTTCAGGATAGAAAATTAGAGCTCCAAAATTTTCTTGGCTTTATGGCCTTCCACTCCATTGAAAATCTTTCGAGGATATTAGAGCAATAAATAACTAAAATAAGTCCCAAATCACAGGCTGAGTTAAATGTATTAAATGAGTTAAATGTATTAAAAGTTAAATGTATTGAAAAATATGAAATTGCAACGCTTCTTTTTAGTCTGGAAACAGCGGTGTAAAAACGAAGCAGGGACCAAAGGTTTCATGGGGGCCCTCAAATGAACTCAATATACTTATTGAATCAATCAAACAGAAATAAAGAAATTATTGAAAAACATAATGATTAAAAATTTTATTTACGGTTCTAGCAGTTGAAAACAAATTTAAATGAATTAATTTTTTGATAATCTCACTTTTAGAATTGTGTCTTGCACACTTTTGTTTCGGCAAAAGTGTTGATAATATTATCGAAATCATTACTTAAATTGTTTGCAATATGTTACTCGGTAAAGAGAATATGGTAGTTCCGGAAGAGATGGAACCTCTAGTATCAAATCATGACAAATTCAAAGGGAATTTCATATAATGCACCAAACTTTAGTTCTAACCGTTGTTTATAACTACGCGGAGCGGTTTCAGTGTTTTATTATTTTATCATATATTTCCGAATTAAAAAAAAAATTGACGATTCAGAGAGAAATTGATATATAAGAACTAAATACTGAAAATCAGATCCCTTATTTTAACCCTTTGTTGACCGTCGGTATCGACCAACTTAAAAGTACCATTACTATTATCGGCTCATAAAATCTTTAAGTAAAATCGTTATATGATGTTAGGCCGTAGTTACGTTAGAGTATGCTATAATATTTTAATAAATATAAATTTATCCTTTAGATCCTTGAAAAATTTTCAGCTTCGTATTTTTCTATAAGAAGCTATAATAATAATATCGAAAAAACAAAATTTTTCATCATCGGGTTAAGTTAATCAAAAATATTTTTAAGAATAATTAAAAAAATTTTTAAGAACAATTGAAACAATTTTTAGAAGTATTACGAATAATTGAAAAATAATTTTAAAAACATTTTGGATGGTTTTTCGAAGAGTTTCTCCCGCTTTCAATGCAACTGAGCAAATTGCAGAAAACAATTAATTTGTACGACCGTGACTATTCTATTTCACCCCGAAAAAATCGGTTCCATCTGTCTCATTTGTAAGGGAAAAATAAAAAATTCAACAAACTTCAAAAATTGGGCATGTGCTTATCTTTCAAAAGGTACTCAGTCATCAAGTTAACCACTCAAGCTGTATCCCAAAGCGATTAAATGATGACAAAAAGGTTACAAATTTAGTGCGAAAAAAGTTTTGGCTCTCACAGCGCTAATCAAATTTATGTTCAAGTTTGCTTCTGTATGAATCGATACTCGCACACCAACATTCGTAATAGTTAATAGTCTATTTTATAAAAAATTGAGAGTAAAATAATTTAAACGGTGCAAATTTCTGGAAAGCTGGCAGATAAAGAAGCGTTTTCGTTTATCCCGTTTATTCGCCTGATACAATATGGGCACAACATTCGCCCAAAAGAGCGTCATAAAATTTTGATAACAAATACACCTCTGTCAACTTTTAATTTGACGGTTTATAATTTTAGGTGCCCCTATGCCGCGGGGTCCTGATAACCTAACCATCCGAACGGGCTATTGCGACGCCACTGTCTGGAAACACAGCAACTGATTCGGATAAAAAATCCTCATCCCCCAAACAGAAGTAAAGTACTTAAAACAAAAATATTTAACACTGACTAGTAAATTTTTGCTGATGCAATTTCCATGTTTACGACTCTCTCTTTCTCATCATCTCTTTTAGTCTCAGCTCACTTTAAAAAAGATGTCTAATTCTTTTTGATCATTCAAATCAAGGTGGATTTAACATGGTGGTAGCAGCATAACAACAAGTACAACGTAATAATAACAACACGCTACTTTGTTGTTGCTAAAAATCGTAATTGTCAAAAGCACAAGAACAAATGCATGGAAAACAAAAAAAAAAAAACAAAGATTTTGACAGTTAAGATTATCTTCATATAAAAAAATTAGAGATGAAGAAGACAGAGCTGACGCTGCTATCACCTATTATAATTTCGCCATGATTCAAATGTTTTTGGTAAACTAGAGACAATTGAGACAATGTCGTTGAATATCCTCTCTCTTCCTAGCCTTTTTTATATTATTATATTATTATTTTTTCACATTCAAATCTTCCATAGGTAATTTTTAATATTTTGTTTTATACTTTTAGGTTCATTACATGTTTTTGCTTTATACTAGTAATTTATTTATTTTTTCCAAATTAAAATCAAAAGTAAATGATATGCTTCAGAAGAATATGGTTTCATGAGGATATGTTATTTTTATTTATTTCCTTGTGATATATTGAAATATAAATTCTTTAATTTGTATGATTATTTCATCATTTTCTTTAACTTCTATTTAAGTCTTTTAGCAATTTTTACAGTTTTTTGTGAAGTAGAAATAATACAGTAATCCTTTGATAATTGATATTGTATTGAGTTCTTCTACATTATTTAATACTCCAGGCTTATTGGTTAATATGTTTGATTGCTCGACATATTGACTTGGTTTGAAATCTGCTTTTATAATTATTATTATAATCCAAAATAATTATTTTCCATCTTAAGCCGAGTTAGACTATCTTTCCTTTGTACCACAGATTTAATGATGAGTGAGTTCCATTTGTTTGGCTGAATACATAAATTCAACGTCTACTATGAAAAGAATCGGCAAAGAAACGTTTGTATAGGATATCAGTTCGTTGCTTGGAAGTTTGATGATGCAGTTAAATTAAACTAGATTTTTATTGTTTTAGATTTATATTCATAATTCTAACAAAAAATTTAATTGGTTTTCTTTCTTTCACTTATGAAATTAGAGCTCAAAAGATCTTCAATCGTGGCAATCAAACATCAAGGGATTACAGTTAAAAAAAAAAAATTAGTTTGATATTAAAGTTTCTTAAATATGAGTATAAAAGTTCTTAGGAAAAATACTTAGTGGGCTTAACATGTTTATACATATGTATTCAGATTAATACAGTGGTATGTACATATGTATGTCTATTAAAAATGTTGTCTTGCTTTTGTAAATTTTAAAAAGTTTAAATATTACAATTCCTCAATTATATTTCATAATGAATGTGTTTAATTTTTAATTTGCTCCTACTCCCTGTATTGAGTTTGTTTTCATTTAATATTCTTAAAATTTGTTTGTTTTAATTCATTGCTGATAATGAAACTTTAATTAAAAATTTTGATTTCTTGCAATCTTACTAGGAAGTGTTTGTGAGTTTTCTTTGAGTTTTACGAACATTTATCTTCATATCAGCAAATCGAAATTCGTTTTAGAGTGATAAAAGTTGGTAACAATAAGAGTACAACACTTTGAAATAGGTTTTCTAACTATTTAAATCTTAAAGTTGTGATATTTGAATTAATTCTTCTTATAAAAACTTTTTTGTTTTCAAAATTGTGCTATAATTCAAAAATGTTGTTATTTGAAACCATTTAAATTGGAAAAATGATACATTTTCAAAGAAATTTTATTTGCTTAGCTTGTATACATTTAATTTGAAGTTCAAAAATGGTATTGTAAAATAGCAGAATATTTGAAATATATTATTGTCTTTTTGTGAATGTGTGTATGTGTGTGGAGAAATATTTTTGATTTGGTTGAAGAAGAAGTTTAATGAAACGTGACTTACATTTTGGTTGTATATATTTGATATTCTTGATTTTTTATTAACTTGTATGTAAAAACTTGTCTGTTATGCTCTTCCCTTCCTTTCTTTTTTTCGACATTCCTCCATTCTATGCAATCTCAGTTTAGATGACAAATAAATCACTGCAGCTCGATGAGTTGCGGCGCTTCGCTACATTAATTGCTTTCTTGAACTTTAGCACGGAGGATAAAAATACTTTAGTGCGTATAGTTAATTTGGATACAGTCTTGCGATTACATCTTTCATCGTCTAGGAGATTCTCTTCTGCAGGTGCATCGCGATATTGAGCCACAGTATCAGGAGCCACAGTTTTCTTGCCGACACCACCACCACGTCCACCTGCTCCAGCACCACTACCACCTGATCCACCTGAATTTGATTCATTTGATTGGCGTGATTTCGGTGATGAATTTGGACTGCCAAACGGTGTGCGCCCTGCACTTTTCGAACCACCCAAAGTGAGCAGCTCGAATTTACTTTGTGGCCGCGGCGTTGCTTGCTGATAATATTCATTTAAACGTTGTGCTTCCTCTTCATCTTCCAGCTCACTTTCGCCCATTTTCAATATGCTCTCTAAATTCAAAGTTCGTTTATTGGGTTTTCGTACAGGGCCCTTGAATGTTGATTTGCTGGTGGCGCTGGATGAGAGACTTGTACTTGCTGTACGCTCACTGCCTGTGCCAATACCTTCATCACCATTTGATGATAACAGTGCATTATTCGAACGACTTTCATTACGCTCATGATTCCCGCCATCAACACCACCCCCACCACCACCATCATCCTCACCATCTCCGTCTCCATGACACATTGACATTTGGCGCACTATTCTCCGCGGCGGCATATGCATCCGACGATGTTTCTGTATTGTACTTTGTAAATTCAAACGCTGTCGATCACGTTCACTTAAATTTCGTATACGTTGCGGATTTAGCTTCACCTGCGCCACAATACCAACGAGCAGCTCATCAACATTATGATCTAGCCCCGAAGAGGTTTCAATAAATTTACATGCAATTTCTTTGGCCAATTTCCGACCCACTGTAAATGAAGTTGAAGTTCAATTGAATTGAAATAAAAGTAAATTCTAACTTTAATATTCTATAATAAAGTTCCAGTTGTAAAAATTACAAAACTCTTTCTACGTTTTATTCAGTGAAACTCAAATACAAAAGCAAAGTTGCCAACTTCTCTGTGCGAACCGCATCGGCGGCAACTTCACCAATGCATATTTATATACTCACTTTGTCGTGTCACCTCCCTGTGTCGTTCTAGATCTGTTTTGTTGCCTACGAGTATGGCACCGCGTGTTAGCAACATTTCATTCTCTTTCAAATACTGCAAAACCTTTTCAGCTGCTTTAAATGAACTACGGTCGACCACAGAGTATCCCACAACGAATAGGTCAATGTTGTAGGTGGAACAAAAAGCTTCCGTCTGAATGTTGGAATGGAAAAGGTGAAAAATGCAGAGAAAATAATACACGTGAATAAAAATAAAGTAGCTATGTACTAAAATATGTATGCTTGGTCATATTTCAACATGAGATGGTTAGTAGAAGTATATAGATCTAAGCTAAGGTAAGGGGATGTGTGGACATATCTTCGGCACACAAGTTTTGAGTTTGCTGTAATAATAGTTATGTATTTAAAATGGCAAGCCTGGAGAGACTTTTCAATGCTTTTTTTCAGAAATGTTACAAAACTGAGGTAGAATCTCCGTTGATGGGGAGCCTTCAAAATCTTTTTTTGTTTTGCTAAAAACCCTTTCCATAACTTGAGAGGCGATTGGGAAAAAACAAAAAGATCTTCGAAATCTAAATAGTGTCGAGTATTTGATCATTTGAAAATTGATACTCATGATCAGGGAGCGGATCTTGAGGAATCCTCCTTTTTTTCCTGCTGCTGATAAAATATATTCGCATTTCAAGCCCTCCTGATTCCAAATATATAAATTATTTCGCTTTTTTTTACTATTTTTTAAATTGTTTGCCTTTTTCACTGTTTTAGTGCCTTTTACGAATTTTTGGTGCCTTTTGCTAAGTAAAAAATATCCCTTTTGGAGTTTCCCACCTATTATGCCTTTTTAATTTTTAACTATTTTTAATAGATGATATTTTGGAAAAGGTAAATGCATCTACAACTTCGCCTATTTTTTTTTTGCTTTTGTAACTGACGCCGTGCTATGAAAAAAATGTTTAATTGCTTGCCTGCTCATGATAGTCATCTTAGCAAGCAATTTAGCATCATTATTTGGTCGATTTATAAGATATTCACAATTCTAAAGTAGCTTAGATGACAGTTGGGCGCACAAAATGTCCCATAAAATTTGTTTCATCAAACTTACGACCATAATAGTTTATAATAACTGCTCAATTTATTATTAATTTTAAAAGATATTTTTGTGTTATGCATGCTATTTTTAATATGAGATCTCTGTAAGCTTGTTGGCTAATTTTTCTGAGAAAGTTCGACCTAGGTTCTCCATGGGCTGTTGTGCCGGCTAATTTTTCTCTTTTCATATTGCCGAAATATACTAGAATTTTTAAATGATCTCAAATAAGCTTATTTTCTCGTATAAGAATTCTAGGATTTGACAGGAAAATTAAAGGAGATGCCGCGTGCGAATACTATTGGCGCTTCTTTTTGTGATCGGATATAAATGAATCAGTGTAAATAATTAAAAAAATTTGTTTGTAAAAAACGTTTATCATAGAGAAATTTCCTTATATTGAGAAAACATTTCAGTCTCTTAAAATCATGTCCTTACGTTTCATAAATATTTCCTATTGAAGTTTCTGTTTTTCAATTAAAATAATGTGAATCCGGTGAGTGAATTCACAAAATAATTTTTTAATATGATGAACTTTGAAGGTTCTATAGGTATTACCTTATACATGCATAAATTCAATGATTTTGAGGTTTCCGCCTTTTTGATTTGAAATTTTTATGGCCAAAATCTAGATTTGAAACTCCTAGTAAGGAGACATACAAAAAACCATAATCGCCATAGCAGTGTTTAATGCTGACAGTCTAATGGATAATTAGTCATGCGGCATTACATTAGTTTTTCTTTTATTTGACATTGTCGCTTACGCCATTTATTTGCAATAATGACACTTTGCCAATATCATATATTTCCCTACATATATTTTATCTACTTAAGTATCTATCTTCATATACTATAAAGTGTTAATGACATTCGACAAATGTGTCAACAAGAACAACCACAACAACAACAGCAATGAGTATAACCTTCCCTAACATTTGAAAAATGAACGACAAGTAATATCCTTTTGCTGACAAGAGCAAAAAGAGATGCGCTCAAGTGCTGAGAGAACTTGACCTACTCATAAACACAAACAGATGAGACGACAACAACAACAACAACAATACAAACCACATGGTGGACATGGATGTGTGAATGACAATAACAGCGCCACAACGACACAATACTTACCGACATTTCACATGCAGGATGATCGATAATTTCCAAGTCTGTTTCGATACCATCGACAAGTACGGACACCGTTTTCTGTCCATAGTCATCATCTGCAAGCAAACAAAAAAAATTAAAAAAGAAAGGAAACAAGAAGAAAAGAGACAGAGAGTGAGTTGGCGTCTGTGAAAATGTGAAAAGTGAATAATATACATAAAAGCAAAGATGCAATGAGATAAAATGTGAAATTTCACTTGCTAGCTCTACCTCTGCCACTGTCACAACACTGCACGTATGCTGCTAAGAGATGCAAGCATATGGTGAGTGGTTGTTGTTGTAAGAGTTAAAAGCAGAAAAAATCACGTTTCATTACTTTGATGATGGCTGGCTATGACCATGGCAACATATGAGTGCTTTTTATTCCTATGGACTTCAGTGCTGCTGCAGCACAGCACAGCACATACATACATACATACATAAATACGTGCGACGTCAAGGTGATCAATTTAATTTATTGCCTGTGGCACACATTTTTTCATGATATTGCAATAAAATGTCGCAGTAAATATAAGTGGACACAACTTAATCTAAAGATGGTCTCTAAGGAATACATATACAAAGGTGTAGCCAAATTTTATTTAAAACTCAATACTTTCGTTTTCTTTTGATACATTCGAACAATTCAGATGCCGCATCCATTATTTATTTTCGCCTATAATCTATTGATTAAATCAAGATAAATGAGGGCAAGACCAAATACATGTGCTGCAGTCGAAATAACAGCACACAACATCGGCTAGGCCAAAATGTCACCATTGAGCCGTACAATTTCGAAGTAGTAAATGAGTTTGTGTATTTGGGATCATGTGTTAAATCCGACAACCACTATTGAAATAAGGCATCGAATTATGCTCGCCAATCGCTGCTTATTTGGCTTGAGCAGAGTAATAAGATCGAGAGAAACGGCCCGAAAGACAAAAATACAGCTCTATAAGACCCTTATTATCCCAGTAATAACATATGGCGTGGAATCGTGGACTTTGACAACGGCGGGATTTTTGAGCGAAAGGTACTGCGCATTATTTTCGGGCCAGTATGCATCAACGCAGAGTGGAGAATAAGATTTAACGACGAACTATATCAGCTGTATAGCGGAGTGCCCCTAGTCAACATCATTAGGTGTAATCGCCTGCGATGGTTAGGGCATGTATATAGAATGCAGGAGAACTGCCCAGCGCTAAGAGCCTTATTCAGTGATCCTGTGGGCGCAAGATGTCATGGCAGACCAAAGCTTAGGTGGATAGATTCTATCCAAGACGACCTTCGAGAACTAGGGATAAGGGATTGGAAATCCAAGGCAGCAGATCGAGAAGTATGGAGACGAATTTTGAACCAGGCTCAAACCCGCATGGGACTGTAAAGCCAACTAAAGTAAAGTAAGTAATCTATTGATTTTAGTTCCAGCGGTGGAATTGAAATTAAAAGCTCAGCTTCTCTAGTGTATGAGTAACACTTTCAAATATGTGTAAAAGATTCACAAAGAATTACATGAAAAATATAATTAATTTGAATTCGAGGCAATTAAAATAAATTGCACACTTATTTAATTAAATTTTGAAAATGAGTTTTTGTTGTAATTGTGTTTTTCATTCAAATGTTTTCTTCCACCACAGTATTTATATAGAACAAAATCGATTTGATTCACACCAAAATACCATGATAAATTATTTAAATTAGTGCATGTAAATACATTCACACGTATACACACACATACATCCAAAAAGTATTTCTCATTGGAACATTGATTGACATTAAAAAGGGTTCTTGTTTTTTAATATTCTTGTGTTGATTAAATGTTTTGTATGTGTATTAAATTACACACATACACACACAAACATTTACAACTGGCACTAAAACTGATTGGCAATGGGATTAACAGCAAACAACAAATCACATTGCTGCATGTGCCACAAACAAACAAAACAAAAACTTTTGCAATTTTTTAAACAAAAACTTTATTACCATGAAATTGATAAATATAAAAATTGCATGCAAAAACTCAATTTCTAAAAATTTTACCTCACAGAATAAAAGTTTTTACAAATTTATGTTTTTGTATAGGAAAGTTGATGACTTCATATCGTTATACCAATAAGAGAAAAATTATTTTATACGCACACGAATACAAATACAGACATTTACTATGCATACATGTGAAAAATTACAAATGCATACATTGATGTAATTAAGTGTCAATTGATGAATGGCGCAATTTAGGAATTGTGTGGTCAAGTTGACTACAATATAATGTATGCAAGTATGAATAATTTTTAACTCACAGACGATACATTGAACTAAAACTCAATGAATGTGTAGCTTTTTAAATTAGATTTTCAAATAAAGCTAATATACAGCCACATTAATGCATACAAATTGCGTGGATATTATAATAATAACACTATGCGAAAAATTTAAAAAAATGTATTATTTAAATGACTTTTTTATTGTTTCCGTTTAGATATTTATACTGAATACAAAAACCCTAGCGTTATCTGCTTAGCTTGGTGCCATTTTCGATCCTTCTCGTCATATGTATATCAGAAACCCTAAAAAGTGCTATCACACTTACACATAACCTTCAATCTTCAAACAATTCAATACACAGATACCAAAAGAAACAACAATACAGCAATAACACAAACACCACAGCAACCCTACATAAGAATATAAGGACTATAAGTTGGACACCACGTCACACAGGTCACAAAGTTAAATTTAACCAGCAAACATAAATTGAAACAAGCTCTTAATTAACATCACATTGTAAACCCTACATCGAATCACCCGATATCAATCGTTCCTTTAAAGTAGTAGGCTAAACTATTTTAAACATGGCTTTAAAAAACCAAAAACTGCGATTTAAACCATAATCAATGTCCTACAAATCCTTTAGAAACAATTACACCGGCTTTACCATAAAAAACGTTTTGTTTTTCATTTCAAATTGACTTTACTTGTTGACATATGCCCAATTGAGTTTTACCGATTTTCGAGTGAGTAATCACATTCTGTATGTGGATTTAGGTATTAGTTTCAATTGGTTATATCTCAGAGATCGGGTTAAGAAAAGCTAAAACAAATTAGAAAGTTAAATATTAATAAAGTAAGCTGCGATAACATCGATTAATTTGCAAATGAAATATTTACATGTGTGTCACTTTATAAATACAATTGCTTAATAGAAAAGTGAAAACTTGCCGTGATTTTAGTTAATTTTTAAAAGTTTTTTTCACACGAAGAAAAGTTTATTCAAGTTTTTCAATTGTTGATTTTTAGAGCAGCTTAAATTCTCTGAATTAATAGATAATGGGGTATTTTATTTCTACAAAGATCATTGATGATGAGCTGTGCCAGGTTCCGTTCCGGTCAGTCTTGTTATAAAGTGGCGGATCAGGAAAGCATTTTTGAGGCCGAAAATGTCGTAAGCGCCATGATTATCGTAAGCGCCGTTTTTTCGAAACATTTTTTATTTCTCATATCAATCTCAGCGTCATACAAAATGAAAACATAAAAAATGCCCTATAATTCATTTTTTGTCGCTTACTATTATTTGGTGAACATGATCAATATATTTAAAAAATTGCTAATTTGTTTATATTAGTCTTAACCTCGCGGAAGGAAGGAAGGACAAAAGTTAATATATTTAACTTTTGACTTTCAGGATAAAAAATATCATGTAGTACAACTAAACAATCCATAATTTCTTGTTCTGGGGACTAGTTGCAATGAGAATCATAACAAAAATAAGTATATAGAAATCTTCTCTAGTAAGTTAGCCAAACAGCCAAACAGCAATCAAGTCCCTTGCCGGTGTTTTCACTACATCAAAGCTTGTTCTCGACTGCCGATCTCCACTCCACATTTTGTCGAGTCACTCGCAGGTCCACCTATATTGGGTGCCTGCAATGTCGACGAGTTAGCGAAACAGGGATCGCAGCTTACAGATATATCACCTCCTGCACCATTAGTGTCCCTCTTACGTCTATTAAATTAGCCCTTAAGCAAAACTACCTTGAGGAAGCAAAAAGATCCTGGGTAGCGGAGCATACCTGTGGTATTACCAGGCTAACATGAACCTCTATGGACAATAGACGGACTAGACAGCTACTATTACGACTTCGGTGCTCACGGGACACTGCACAATGGAAAGACATGCTGCAAGACTAGGACTGCCATTCAATGACTTCTGTCGGGGCTGCGGCTCTGAGGAGGAGGAAGAAACAGTCCTTCATTTCATGTGCGAATGCCCATCCCTGGCCAGGAGGAGACTAAAACTACTGGGCTCACCTTTCTTCACTAGTCTGTCCGAGCTATCATCCATAAATATTAAGGCCAGATTTATTATGGAATCTTCATGGTTCTCCAACCCGTTAATGGGGAAGTCGCGCAGTACTGTGGTATCACAATGAGCCTAAATGTGCTTTCAAGGAGAAGACTGCCACTCCAACCTAACCTAAGTATATAGAAAAATTGTGGGAGGTTCTTCATCACCTCTAATCAATTTTACAATTTTAGATATTAAGTACTTAGCTTGCATAGGGTGTTGAATTACTAAGATCACTGATGAGGAATCGTGGGAATTTCGGAACGGCCCTCTGATCTGCCTATCTCTACTTATATATACACTCTTGTTGTCACATTGACAAAACGTTCATTGAACCTGATAAATGTCTCAATTTTTTCACCAAAAAGATGCGCAACAATATTGATGTTTTGATCAATTCAATTTTCTTTTAATGTCGATAGAAATTTTTATACATATATTTTTACTAGTGAAAACACATAAGAAATAAATATTAAAAGAAAAAGTCGACCATTTTGAGTTTCGTTATCTTCAAAAATATCTAAATTTTTAAATATTACAGAATACTTCTTTTGCAAAAACAGGTCAGGCCACATCCTCTTTCCGGAAATAAGAAATTAATTCTTAGTTGTCATATGTAAGCAAAAAATAAAACTTCAGAATTTATAAAAAAGAACGAAGAATGAAAATAGGTCGTTTAAAGTAACTAATTTTTTATAGGATGTCCCTCTTTTCCAATCGCGGCCTTTTTCCTGTACATTATATTGTCAACCAATGTCCTTGTATCAAATCCGTACGAAATATCGTATTAAAAACTATAGTTGCATGAGAATTGTCAACTGCCACAAAATTTTTGACAATTGGCAAAAATACTTCCATACCAAATCTTAGTACTGTACTACAAATGGTTTCTGAGATATTCATAATGAATATCTTTTCCAGTCTTACCCACATGCTTTCTGTATTGTCATAGCCATGTTAACAAACGTCCTCCTACGGAATTGAAGTACTGTGTTGTAAATGATTCCGAAGATATACTCAAAAAAGCCTAAGGTTTATATGCAAGGCGCCACGCCTACATGTAATTAAGAATTCAGAGTATCATGTAAACTTCTGCCTTTATTTAAATATCAATTTCCCAAAGTTTCATCTCATTTGGGTGAAAGGACTTTGTAGTAAGCGTTAACAAACATTATTGGGCCTTACATACTCCATTCCCCCCTCCCCCCTGTATTCGCCCCTGTACTATAGTCTAGTAATTTTATTTGTAAATCAATTTATATTTAAAGTTGGTCACAAAATCTTTGATTAAGAATCAATCACTTAAGAATTAAATCAATTCTAACCGCGTCCTTGGTGGATTTAGGCAAACATTCTTTCATACAGTTCTTTGAAGCTTGTTATATTTGCTCTTCTTCAATTTAGTATTCCTTCTCAATCCAGATGATTCGTTAAATTTCTTAAACACGCGCTGAGTATTGCGTGAATGTAAATGAATGTCATTACCTTGAAATGGCAAGTTTAACTTTTCTATTTTTTTTCTGTAACATTGAGGGTTTTTCTTTTGTTTTCTTATATAAATTAAGATGTTCCACATAAAGTTTTTTTTTTGTTTTCTTCGTAACATGTAGAGGAACTCATTAATTATCCGCCACGGATGTTAACATATTTTGGCATTAATTAGCACAAAACTTTTGATACAACAACATATAGTTACAGCTTTGAAACTTTAAGGGCCTTAATGTGTAATAAATTGAAGAACATTTCTTGGAGCTAAATAGATATATTAAAATTTCATTGAAAGCAAATTAATTTGTCATATTTATTTTATAAACATTTAAATTTATTTTAAAAGTGAGGTTAGCCTGTTCTGGCTTTTAGACATTTTCTAGAATTCTATGCATTTTCATCAATTCTTTATTTATTTTACCACATTACATATACACACTGGCATACAATTTTGTGTTTTATTTTTATTTTTGCAAATTGGTTACGATATTGGCGAATTACTTCAAACCGCAAACTACACGTACACGTTCATCAATGAGTGAGTGTAAAATCCCAACCATCTAAGAAATGTATACTCCCGACAAAACATACATAAAAATGGGTACATCCGCTTTACTGATATGAAAACAGTATGTTTCTGTATCTCCTGGCAAAACAGGAAACGGATATTACCGGCTGGACGTATGGAAAAATGGACGTACGAACTTTGCTGGTATGATACAGTCATGTTTTGTATATTCGAAACGTTGACGCACAACCAATAATAAAAAGAATGAGAACCCACAAATCGTACTGAAATTCCTTTCTTAGTCCAATTGCATTGTGCTCACGTTGAAACTATTTTTTTTTTTACTTTTGCCCGCTTTTTTGAATAAGTAGTACTTTTCGGTACTTTTTCTCTGTACCGTTTTTTCTGAACATTTGCGGATTTTCACTTCATACTTAAAACGTACCGTTTCCAGTCCGCTTTCGGATGCGGAAACGTGTGTGAGTATACGTCTATACGGTACTAAAACGTACCATTTTCAGACCGTTGGTTTGTTGCGATGTTTCGGTTTTCTCTAAGTTAGTACGGTGCGTATGTATGTGTGCTCTAACAAGATTATGGTTTTTTTGATATGTGTAAATGTCTTTGTGAATACTGAAAATCATAACTGAGCCGTGATTATTAATTGGAATATATGAGAAGCAGCACGCGACCTATTCATAAGATTTATACACTACAGGAAATTTTGGTTTGATACATACGATGAGTTAAAACCGCCCTTAGGCAATCTTTGGATTCGCTAGTGTGCACATACATATAGCTGCCTTAATTTGCTAAGGCCCTAACATCAAATTTTTCAATTTTGAGTTTTTGATGAATTATAATAAAGCGTGCTCACTTTTGTCTGTGCCAAAAATTGTAGAGACCTGCACCGAAAACTTGCGATATTTTCTTTTAGTTTAAATTAAAAATTCTCGAAGCAGTACTCTAAATATCAAAATGTTTTTTGCTTCTCCTGTAAAATTTAATTTAACTAATTAAGGCAGCGATATGTACTTTCTGTATGAGTATATGTATCGGCGTATGCACACTGAATAAATTCTTTGTTAAAACATATGTGGTAGTGAAAATGCAAGTAGAACACGCAAAAAATTCATTACCATTCAACTTGAAAACTAAACAAAACAAAAAAAAAAACAAAAAAATCAAAAGGAAAGTAAGGAACCCGCTTTGGAAAGTGACCATAATGGCTGTGAGCTCAGAATTATTTCATTGATTGCTGTACACGGGGGGGAAAAAATTAAAAGCTGCGAAAAAATGTAGAAAATACAAAACGGGGCAGCATGGGGAAATTTCATATACAAGAGCGTTTGCATTTTTAAATCACACAGCATAGAATAAAAATTGAATGAAAAAACATGGGAAATTTGTTGTTGCTTTAGTTAAACGTGCAAACACACACGCATATAAAGTTTTCATTTTTTTTTGCTTTTGGTTAAAAATTAATGCCAACCTTGTTTTTTATATGGAGTAGAGTGCGCTAGAAGGACATCCTCCTTTCACTCTTTTTCTCCGCAAAACGATGTTGTGTTGTAAGTGATTTTGTATTCCCTTTTTTCTGATCGCTTTTAGCATTAACTAGCATATGCTTCAATCAGCTGCTAAATATATTTACGCATACACCCACATATTTACACATACAGACATGATGTAAACATGGACACATGTTTCATTTTTTTGTGTGCCACTGCAAAAATTATTGCCACTTCATGTTAAAAGAAAAATCTACGAGCAGGTAGCGAAAAATCCATAAAAACTATTTTTTTTTGGTTGCATATAACAGTTGTCGTGTAAATATTTATGTGCATGTAAAAGTATGTAGGTACTCATGTACTATGTATGGGTGTGTGTGTAGATGAATATGGTATATTTATTTATTCGTTGTCAATCAGCATTTGTGTTTGTATTGCAAATATAACACCAACTTGAAATATGAATATTGCATAAGGCAATATCTACTATCATGCTAAACTCTGAACAGTCGGATGAAATTTAAAAAAAAAAATGCAATAAAGAGCTGGTGAGTTTTGATTAATTTTAAGGAGAATTGTTAAAATATTGTAAATAAGTATGTCACCTATGGAGCTAAGTGGGCTTTGTTTTATTTCAACGACGAGTCCCAGCGGACCCTTCTCCTGCTCAGTACTACCGTGGGGCGCATCCGTGACCGCACGGATCGGTGACCGAAGCAACCAGTCCGGACTGCGTTGCGTTAAACGAACAAGATGGGATGAAGCGAGGTTGAGTTCGTCAAAAACAGCTACAGATTTGGCTTATCAATAGCTGCATTTAACATATATTACTAATTTAAGTGAGATAGAACAGATTTTTTAATAATATAAAGAGGAGTACAAAAATCTACTAATATATAGAGGTTATTAAAATCATTGCACATACAGCGAACAGGATCAAAAAGTGCATAATTTGTTTTGCATATGCTTAACTTGATAGGTATGAAGTTTCTGGAAACGCGATTAGGAACATTTATGCTTATTTCATTTAATAGAAATGGAGAAATGTTCAATCCATTCAATAATTTGAACGTAAAATATGCGTTCAACATGACTCTTCTACTTTCAAGTGAAAGCAAATCAATTAATTTTAAGCAATCTTTGTAAAGAGGAAGATTTGTCAAACTATGTAAAGCAAACAAAAGAAACTGTTTTTGAACAGACTCTAATTTATCTATGTAACATTTGTATTGTGGAACCAAACATTTGATGCATATTCCAAGAAAGGTCGAACTAGTGAATAAACTTAGTACCAATACTGTAGTTTGGCGTCAATGGTTCCCTTCGCGAAAAAACCATAAACTTACATTTGTCAAGGTTTAAGGTCATCAGGTTTACAGAACACCAGCTAGAAAGAGAAGTTAAGTCACACTGTATTAAATCTTGAATTGCCGGTGAATAATGTGTAATGAAAAGCTTAACATCATCCGCAAACATCAAAATCTTAGAATATCGAATAGTAGATGGAAGATCATTTATGAAAAGTAAAAAGAGAATAGGTCCTAGATGGCTACCTTGAGGAACTAAAGAGGTAACTTCAATATTCTAAGAAATTGAGTCCCTGAAAAGAACATTTTGTCTTCCAGTTTGAAAGGCGTTATAGCCATTTATACCTTTAAGAAGATGTTCGATGTTCTTATGTATGCCCAACTAGTCTGAAAAAAGGCAATCAGTAAAAAGGAAATCAGACTTTAAACGTGCCACTATTAGAATTTGTTTATTTAGACTCAAGAAGAAAACCTTGCCGCAGTTGTTGAGTATAAACTCCAATCTCAAAACAGAAATATCCTAACCCAGTGATTAAACTTCGAATAAACCTTTCACTTTTCCCACTAGAGAAGAGTGGAAGCACCATCCGGTGGAAAAGAATTCGACGCGAAAATCTAAACCGATGCATTCGAAACAGATTGCGCACCCGGAATACTGAAAACTTCGAAATCTACCTAAACCTCTACGTCTATCTGACTAGTGTATTTCAAGCCAAATTACAACAGACAAAAGAAGTACGTAGGGCGACGGATTATCCTATTTAAGGCTCTAGACTCAATAATAATGTCCTCAAAATTGGTAAATCAATATGGGGAAAAAACTTGTCTCTTCAAAACTCAGGCTGTAGGAATATTGAAGACAATAAGAAGGCGGGTAGATTAGCAAGAGTTTTATCTACGGAAAGATATGATACTTATTACAGACTCTACACTTGTGCCGCTTCAAGAAAATCTTAGCCAAGAAATAGTCTTACCAGAACCAAATAGTAATTATAACAGAGCTGACCAGTTGTTTCTAGGTTTTCAACAATCCTCAAGCGATAGTTGCCGGTAGCGGTATACTTGACTAAGGTCTGTTTCTCCCACAAATCCAAGTAAAGAAACCCTTACTGCTTTCTGGTTTCCTTTTTACACTTATCTTCCTCAATGACTACGATGAAATTTCAAAAATTGAATGAAGGCGACTGCTCTCAAACCTACTACCTAAATACAAGGAATCGGATCTAAATAAGGATAGACAAGCTCAAACTATGATGAGGATGTAGCTTGTTATAATAGCTTTTTAGCTGATTTTGTTTATTCATTCCTTAAATGGAAACAACTGCTCTACCTATCTACACAAGAAAATTTGAAGAAACGACTCTTCAATGTGCATCGAATGCATTAAATACAAATTACATGTAAATATCCTTTGATAATTTAGTTATAAATTTAGAAATATAGCTTGCAAATTATTTGCAAACTAGCAGGGTGACAACTGGCGCGAATGCGTCATTGCTGTAGGAGGAATACTTGTAATTCGTATCCTGTATCAGGATATACAAACACAAATATCAAGATTTAAGTAAATTGTTTTTAATTATTGTGCATATTCAAATCTCTAAGTATTGTTTAATTTAAGAGTAGCGTAAGACGCTTTTGGTTGGGGCTATTCAATTAAATTCAGCTCTTAAATTATAATGAATCCACAAGTTTCACATATAATTTCAATAGAAAAGTGTTTCTACAAATTTAGTATAAGTTAACTACATTCAGCGGTTTTCGCATTTTTTATTTCATTTTGTTCATTTTGACTATTGTAATACAAACTTGTAAATGTGGTATGTGAAGTTTATGAAAACAATCTGTACTCGTATTTATATTTTTACATATCCACTTCAGAACCAGGAGTCAATTGACTATTAAAAATATAGTTTTATCAGTATTTAGCTTGGGATGATTGAACAACTTCTAAGTGATTTTAGGAAAATTCTAGGATCCAGTTGGCAAGTGCTGCATTGGAATCATATTTCCATACTGTGCACGTACACAAGGCAAAATTGTGAAAAGTATTTCCATATTGCTGACAAATGAACATGAATGCATACGTCCGTATGTGTGTGCATGGGAGCGTGTGTTTGTGTATGTATTTTATGTTAAATGCACATAAAGTTTCCAACTATGTTTATAACCACAACTAATACTGCTTGCTGCTACATATAGCATAACATAGCTGTTGTTTTGTGCTGTTCCTTATTGTTAATATTATTATTTGTTATTTCTGCCTGCTGTTCTGTTATTCGTGTTGCTGTTCGTTATTCGTTAGTCGACGTATTCACGTTAGAGAAACTATTCTACGTACCCAGGGAATTTTCTGTTTATTTTAATAAATATACCTACACTTTTGCAAACTCACACATGCACTCACTCACAAATACAAATACAAACACATTTGAACAATAAACGTATGCACTATGATATTTTGTAACTTCTTAGAGAGACGCTATTATCAACATCATCATTGCCGACGTATGCATGATATCATCATCATTTATTTAATTTTATTTTTATGTATGAAAATGAGTGTATAGCATTAATTTATCTTTTTTTCTTGACATTAAAACATTATTATTCTGCAAAATGCTGACATTTATCACAAGTGATATTATGTTATTAGCTGCTCCTGCTATTTTTGCTTGCTATTTTATTCTTTCTTATATATTTTAAAGCATCTTTGATGAGCTTATTATAATGATGATGATGATAATGCCTCGCTATGAGTAGTATAACAACTTTAGGTCTTGTTAACGTATTTGCTGACACATTTGAAAGCTCATTGGGAATATAATGCATAAATGTTATTGAATTGGATTTGATTATTTTTAATTAAGTAATTTAAAATTTTTGTTACTACATACTTGATTTGTTTCTATTAGTAGTTATTAATTTTAATTTTATATAGTAATACAATTTTCAGGCATTAGTAGATATTCCACATTGGCTAAGATAACTGAGGGAAGAGAGATATTATTGGAAAGGAAAACGATTTTCGAACAAAGTAACTAACCAAAATAATTTTTCGACAGTTTCTTAAATCAATAGGTGGGATACTAAGAATTAAGACATTATAAGAGCTGTTCTGTCAATCAAAGATAATTGAAAGTCTATCTATCTATCGGCATATTATCAGCAGTGATTCAGGAAAACCAGAATGCAATAACAGTATCATAACAATCGCCAATTTACAATGGACTCAATTAAAAACAAACATGCGATTGCGCAGTATTAGCCTCGCTAAATTTGCCTAAAGACATTCTCAAGTCATATCCAACATATTGTAAAATTTCGCAATACCCGCTATTGTTATAGCAACTTAAGCGAGGTGAGCCCAACGAAGCGTATTAGTACATTAGTGCTCATTAACCACAATATTTTGAAATTGCCTGCCTTACCGGAAGGCGTTCACATAGTTTCTTACGAAGCTGACTGCGCAATCCTAACGTCTGGCTTAAATGTTGAGATTTTTCCATCTCCGTCAGCCCCAAAAGTCGAAGTAGCAGGCAGGAAAATATCTACGGTTAATTAACCTGAGGTTCTCGGAATAACTTTAGACACTTTCCTAGTATTTTTCAAACATACAATAAAAATTCGTGGTCGCACAAGAACATATAGATCATACATAGGTAGCTCTGTAATGTACTATGCAATAAACTATGTGGTCTCTGCAATTTAATAACACACAACAACAGAACTTGTTAAATAAGCCTGGGATAGTTCTGCCATGCGCTCCATCGCAGGGTGTTACTTAATACCTTATGAACATTAGCTACACAACGAAACGAAACTATTTTCAACGAAAATACACAGAACGATGCTTGCTAAACAATTTCATCTGGCATGCAACAACCTAGGAACCGAACCTCGCTGTAATCAAAGAAACTGTAATCAAACTATTAACAGTAGATCAGCAACATTGTTCAATTGAGCTATTGATGATAATGCCAATCGCATATCGTTTTTATATTTTTTTAACAGTTTCATTTTTGAATTTATGAAAGCAAAAAGAAATCCCTTAACTTTGCTCACTAAGAGGATTTCAGCTAGGATATGCAACCTCTCTGTTCCGTATAGGAAACTGCATGCCAGAGAGATGGAGCTAAAATTTGTTGTATAGTGTTATAGATTTTACAAGTATGAAATTAACGCTCTCAGGAGAGGGTTTCCTCTACCACTCTGTTGTTGATATTCCCTCTAAGTCTTAGCGTCATAGTTTGACATTTGCAAAAGTTACTTAGCCAAGAGCACATCTATCTCTGTGTGTGTTGGCGATTTTTTACAATTTGATTAAATTGTATTTATTAAATTTTTCGTAAAAAACGGATTTAATGGTGCGAGAACGTTAGAAATGTTGAAAAAGTGTTTCGGCAACGATTCTGTAAAGAAAACGGTCGATTACCAGTGGCACGAGCGGTTCAAAAGTGGTCGAGCGTAAATCGAAAATGATGAAAGCAGTGGCAGACCACGAAAGACAACGAAAACCAACGAAAACGTTGATAAAGTAAACGAAATTTTGGTCAATAACCGCAAATCAACCATCAGAGAGTATTATTTGGGCGTTATGAGGCGTTTGCGTGAAGCAATTCGCCGAAAGAGACCAGAATTGTGGACTGAAAACTCGTGGATTTTTCACCATGATAACGCACCGTCACACAGTGTCATCATTATTCGTAATTTTTTGACGAAAAATGCAACAAATACCAACCACCTGATTTGGCTCCCTGTGACTTCTTTCTGTTCAATCGAGTTAAAAAACCATTGCGGGGAACGCGTTTCAGCAGCCGAGAGGAAATAATGGAAAAATCACAGGAAGCCCTGATGGACATACCGAAAACCGAATATAAAAAATGTTTCGAGGATTGGATCAAGCGCTGGCATAAGTGTGTTGCAGTCGATGGGGATTACTTTGAAGGGGACAATATAGATTTAGATGAATAAAGTTGTATTTTTAATTTTCTGAATAAATTCCGGGAACTTTTTGATCAAGGTGGTATGTGTACGAAAACTCTGAGAGGGTTAAAAACATTTCAAGTAGACATAAAATAAGAACGCATAGATGTGTATGTGAACTAGTCAACTGCTTTTCAAATGTAATAATCCACAAATACTAAACAGCAGGACAATTAAAGTGGTTAATGCCATTATACGTAAACAAAATTTTATCTCTATGTGTATAAATAAAGGAAATTCAATGAATTTTGCTAGTCATACTGATCGATGCCCATAATTCGTATATACATATGTATGTATGTATATTAGGCTGGTTCAGGCTTGTATGGAAAAAATTAAAGTTGCACCGATTTTCGCTTTTCGGGCACCAAAAGTTTCGTTTCGGCTTAATTAAGTGTTAAATTTCGTTAATTTTGGTGCACGTTTAATGGACTCGAAACCATTTTCAAAACCGGAAGTTACTGATTATGGGGGAAATCATGTAGTATAAGTATAGAAATTTGTTCTATTTATTAAAAATTACAATTGAATAACTTGATATGTGTTCTTTAAGTAGATGCATTATTTGCTCTTCTGTGACTTATTTAGTTTCGGAGAAATCGACATTTCAAGGTCAAAAAATGAAGTTGCTCTATACGAGAACATAACGAAAAGTTAAACTAAATTTACTTAAAAAAGATTATTTGTTTGTGCAATCGAAAATATCAGATGGTGATTGTCATGTTATAAAAGGCTTCTGTTATCAAAACCTTACCAAATGTCATGGCGAAGGTGACTATAAGGTGTTTTTAGGGCTAGCACTGATATTTCTTGGTGAAGGGAATGCTTTTTTTCATACACCAGGGCCAACGAGTCATGTGCGGTGGAAGACAAAAGGAATTTACTACCAAAAAATTGTTTTGTTTCGTTATTAATTCACTTTACCTGCAAAGCAAATAAATGGAGCCAAGATGTTAGTATTTTCATAATACTAAAATATAATATAATTTATGTATTACTGCTTCGTGAAAGACTCTTTCGGATATGAAATCATTGATCCAGCCGTATCCAAGGTGATACAATAAATAAAATCCAAAACCATTTGTGGTATTTGGAACCATAGCTCTCGAATGTGTCCTTTGCAAATAAAGAAAAAATGGATGAACGACTAAAATGTTTGAGCCCCGTTGTGAAATTGAAAAATGGCAAAACCTTGGAAAATATCAAAATCTTCCAAAACCATATTATAAGTGATTTTGTGTCACACAAAACCAAAACTTTTTTGTTTGAATGCACAAGTTCTAATTAGTCCACCAACCACCCGGGAATCTGATGATGGTTTCAAAGATGCGCTCTCTGGTTTCAAAGTTGCGTTCTCTTTTTGCAAAGTTTTAGCTGTCGTAAATGACTCCGCTGAAAGAGGTGTTGCATTAATGAAAGACTACAACAAAATTTTGTCAAATGATGAAGAACACAAGCAGCTATTGTTGCAGGTCGGAGAAGGATATCGTAAAAAGTATCCTTTTTGTGAAAAAAGCAAGTTAATATAAAAACATACATATTTTAATGGTCTATTTTTCTGAGTATAAAAGTATTGAATAATATATATATATATAAATACTAAAACAGAACATGTAATTTTATTTAATTTTCAAAAGTTGATTGTAAGAGTGTTAGAGATAGGAGAAAAATAAGTTTGGGCAAGTTTAGGGTTAAAAATTATTAATCGCTTTTCAGCAAATTTAGTTTTACATTCATATTTTAGCCTGAAAGAATTTGAGTACTTCCAAAAATCATTTCTGAGTATATTTATAAGTTTCTTTCTTTTTTCACCTTAAATGGGGAAACATCTCCAAAACTAAATAACTCGCTGAGAAATAAATTCGAGATTCGACTTTGGCTCAAACCCGATATAAAAAGTTAAACAGTTAAAATTTTAAGAACAAATTAGAAAATTCTAATCGGCTCTTCTAATTTTTCCATATTAATGACCATTTTTGGTTTATCCATCAGATATTGTCTGAAATGGACCAAATTTTACATGGTGTTTATTGACACCAAAACGAAACTTTTGGTACCCGGGTAGCGAAATTCGAAGCAACTTTAATTTTTTGATATTTTTTTTATGCATAAAATTTTTGTTATCCCTCCATTTTAATGCTTGCAATACATCCATATATCATTTATAATGCAATACCATTGACATTTATTTCATTTATTATGTGTGCTCATAAATAATTTTATGAGCTTCAAAAAAATACAATAAAAATGACTTCGAAGTAAAAAATTACATATTAAGTAGCTTTCAGCTTTTAAAAAATATCAACATCAACCTTCAATCAAATGAAAAATTTAAAAAGCCATTTTGGTTAAATTAAAGAATATTTAATGGAAATAACAAAAAAAAAAAAAATTAACGAAATTATTCAGAAGATGAATTAATTATGTATATTAAATGTTAATTAATTTCAAGTACAAAAGCAAATGTTTATTCGTTCTGCTTTTTAATCAAAGCTTGTATCCACAATTTATATTTGAAAACAATAATATCATATGTGGTAAGCAAATCACTTGTGTCTACATGACTGTCATAAATCAAAAAAAAAAACAAATTTTTGAGGAAATCGCATTTAAAGTTTTGAATGAACTACTACCTCGTCGAACGCAATAGCGATACATATCCTTCTTACGACGAGAATTCATAAGATGTCGTTACATAAGGTAAAGCATTAAAAAACAGTTTGTCCTGTATATTTAACTCGAGCTATTTTTCTGAATTATGACGGTCTTTTAGCAAATGAGTGAAATATTTTTAATTAAAATCGCTCATACGCACTGACTGGCGGCAGCAGCATACTTCATAATTCAAATATGCAAAACAATTTAATTACAAGACTTTATCAAAGTAGGTACGTAAAAGTAAAACAAATAAAACAAAGTATATGAAATGAAAATGCTGTGTGTGTGGTTACACACGACAGAAGTGAATACTTTTATTTTACATTGAATTAGTTGAATGACGTGGAAGAGCGAAAGAGACAGTACTTCGATATTGTGAGAGGTGGAACGTGGAGAGAGAGTAACGTAAAGAGAGAAAATTATTTGAAAAGTAAGAGATCAAGAAACCAAAAAGCCAAAGGTGATGCGAAAGCGGAGTCGTCTAAGGTTTAACGCGTCCTGAGTTACATAAGAAATATTCATTCGCTTAATTTCAAGTGTGTGCACGTGCGCAACTTTTCCATTTATTAACATATTTATGTATGAGGTTTTTTGAAAATCAACCAAAATTTTTCTAGTGCTTTAATAATTTCTGTAGAAAAACAAACCGCTCATTTACTAAAAGATTGTCATAAGTAAAAAAACATGATTTTTGAGTTAATGATATAGAATTATGCATTACATCACGCTTCATATTTTGTAAAAATTTAAATTTATAAGATTTCTCCTTTTTTCTGCAAAATGAGAGTCAATTGAAAACTTTAAATGCGTTTTCTGCAAAATCTCATTTTTTGAGTTATGACAGTCTTTTAGTAAATGAGCGAAACCAATACCAAGAAGCAATTGATTACTTTCATTTAATTCTTTTCTATTGAGTTTTTAACAGTTTCAACTTACCTAAACTTAAATCGTATGCGCAAATGTAATCGGATGTTGTGAATTGATACGTTAATGTTGTTTTGCCCACACCAGAAGCACCCAACATTGCAATTTTATACGCGGGAATTTGTCCTTTGGCATTTGTCGTTGTATCGCGTTTATCATTTGCTTCGAAAATATTATCACCAGATGTGCGCGAAGCATTGCTACATTAACACACACGCATACATAAAAGAGGAAAAAGCAGCAAAGAAGAAGAAAATTAGTTTGTTTACTTATTTTTATTTTGTGTATAAATTGGAATATTTTAACCACACACCTGTTATGTCTATCCTTGCCACTGTTCGATGTTCCCGTTGATGTAACAGAATTTATTGAACGTGAACGACGACTTCTAGGGCATAAAAAAAATAGTTACAAATATATAGAGAGTCAGCCCTATCTAGAGCTTACATACATACATTCAGAACGTGGCAGAGAGAATTAGAATTTCTTAGAATTTCGCAAGGAATCTTTAGTTTCCAAGGACAAAATTAAACCTTTTCGTACTCTAAAGTTCTATCATTAATAGTTTTATTACATAGACTCTTGTAATAATGACAGTGACAGAAAATTACACTGTAAAGTTTTGGTTGCGATTTTCTCCACTGTTATCGACTTTGCAGATAATATCCGAAATAAAATGAAAGTAATTCATCCATTTAATATTGGGTTTCATCGTATTTAATCTCACCAAAGTGCAATTTCGCATCGGACCCGAAAACTATAGTGTATTCTCTGAGTGGGGCCTAGTTCTCGATATAACTCAGAAACATACCTATGCACATTTTGATTTTATTTGATTTCTAATTTTTCCATACTTTTTCTTAAACACTTTACTGGTACAATTTTATATACGAATAAGTACTTTAAGTGTCCCGTGTATAAACAGAGTGAACAAATATAAAAATATAAAATTTGTGCACACAAATTATTGGGCAAATAATACAGTTTTTTTATAAATACTCGTACGTATGTATTTATTTAAGCAACTGTTTGTATATATGTATGTCTGTATGTATGTATGTATGTATGTATGTATGTATGTATGTTTATTTATTGGTGTTAGTGTCTGCTTTGCTCAATTCTGTTCACTTAACTTACCGTAGGGAATCACCCAAATTACAAACACCATGCGACGTGATGCTAAAACTCCGCAGGCGATAATATTCCAAATCGATATCGGCGCAATGTATGGCAGCACGTCGCGTATCGGCGAGACGAGGCTGAAAATAAAGACAACACATAAAACACATTCGCATGAATATAAAAGTAGCTAATTAAGACTAGCAGCTGCAGCAGCAGCAGCAGCAGCGGTGGCATTAATAGAAGATATATTCAATTTTATTAAAGCTTTAAACTTAAGCTTATTGAAAATATTATTAATATGTAATATATTTGAAAATCATAAAAATCCTGTAATTATTCTTATTGAGCGAGATTAATATTGCAATATTGAGAAAATATGAGATTGTAGGTATCTATCGACTCTCTAGAGAATTTCGTAAATCTCTATAGCAATAAATTATTGGGGCAACAAATTTTTCTTCTATTTCTTCACTTATTTTATGAGAAATTTAATTCAAACTTTGTGTTGAAAATGGTGGGTGTCAAATTAGAAGGTATGAGGAGTAGAGAAGGGTGTACTTTTTCGGCTGATTACCACAAGTTCATCGCTGTGAAAATTTGTTTTTATTGTTGTTGCTATTATTTGTGTTATTGCTTTTTCTGTGGCTGGCTGTTGGTTGTTGTTGGCATTTTTGCTTGAGCTTAAGATAAATTGAATCTATTGTAGCATGCTGTTTCTATGTATAAGTGTTTGCATGTTTGTATGTGTGTATGTATGTTAGTATTTATAATAACTAAAATATGCGTAGTTGTTGGGTATTTTTTATACAAATTAGTTCATAGAAAAGATTAATGATATTTTCACTTAAATGCACTTAATTAGGAGAATCTCATATTTAGAAACGTGTGCATGTATGCGTGTGTGTGTAAGGAGTAAAAATATGTGTACTATGTAAAGTTTTTCTCTGCTGGTACTAATTAGAAAGAGGTCAGAGCATAAATATGTATTACAAAAGTTTTCAGGTGAATGAATATTTAGTGCTGCAATTTGTTTTTAAAGTTTTGTTAAAAGTTTTGAATTTCCAGTCTGAAAAATATCTCAGTCTAAAGCATGATTCGCTGTAAAATTTTTAACTAATTTTTCATAAAACTTAATTAACGAAAACTAAATTTAATGTAAGAAATAAATTAAGGGCAAGCCAATGATTTGTGGTAAAATGTTTGTTATTTTAGTCGATTTTAGGTTTTTCCATGCTCAAATTATTAAAGAAAATAAAAATTAGTTCAATTTCAGGAGGAAATACAATGCTTTTAAAACTTTACATATAATGACATCTAGCGTCAACAGAGCACACACAAACGAAGCGATTAGCATTAGTCTGCAAGCTAAATATTAAGATTTCCACTTTTATTTGTTGTTGTGATAGCAGAAATATTTTGCATTTGCAATGGTGCAAAACGATTTGCACCAAATCGTGAATAAGGCTAATATGGGTATTCACGCGTTGATGCAAAAGTGCGAAATTGCGGAAGTGCGACTTTAAGCACTAAAATGCGAGCGTCAAATGCAAATAATGGAGATGCGAAATAGTTTAATTGTCAAAATATTGCAATCTGATTGAAAAATAATGAAAATATTTTGGATTCTTCTTACGAATTTAAAGGTAGAATGGTGTCAAACTTCCGCAATCCGCACTTACGCAAAGTCGCAAGGGCATGTTGCATCAACACGTGAATACCCATAATGTATAACCAGCGTTAAGAGCAAAGAAAATGCAAACTAAAGAAAGAAATGTTGTTCTGCAATGAAACAAGTTGCAATTCAAGATTTTCGTTTCAAATTTTAAAAGCAAATACAATTTACGTTAAATACCAATTTTCTATAGAATAAATAGTAAATTTATACTATATTTTTTGGTTGGTTTTATAAGCGTTTTAATTTGATTAAATACTTTTTCAGAGATTAATTGCTCTATCAAGTAATCAATGACAGTATTTCTAGAGACAAATAAAGGTTATTGATTATGCTTAAATTTATACAGATTTTGTAGAAAAATTAAAATTTTTTTAGTTCGAGTTGAAATGTATTTCAAATGCGATTAAAGTTTTCTATAGTGCCTTTTTTAGTTTCATTAAATAAAGCAAAATTTACTCTGCATAGCAACATTAAAAACCTTAAAGCCAAATTGCAAAAAAAAGAGTTACACAATAACTCAATTATGCTATTCATTTTTTGTTTTACTATCAGCAGAAAAAAGTGTTGACATACATTGTATAAACCAACAAAAAAGTATATTGACCTTTTTTAGGTAGATACTCGAAAATGGCAAACAACTGTGAATGTTGGCAACTCTGCACGCCACATGAGCATGCCGTATCTCGTTTTTTTATTGCTGCTGTTGCAATAAAATGCAATCGATCACAATACACACACAACACACACACAGGGACAAAAGCGCATGAGGTCGATGAAACGGAAACAGGAAGTATGTATAAGCGTATATTCGTGTGTTTGTGTGCATGTGTGAGTATAAGACATTTGGATACTTTTAGAGTGGTGCACATCACAACGGAAGCATCATTGAAGACAACAAAACTGGCGCTGAGAGAAGTTGCACTAAACTATGTGATGTAAGCTTAAGATGAAATATGCAAGGAAAGCACCAGCTAGCAACAGATATCTACGCAATGAATTTTTGTTAAAACATGAACAGTTCACCCCTTCCCTCTTAACTTGTTACATAATTTATAGTATGCATTGGAGGCATGCCCTAAGGTAAAACCGCACAGCAAGTATGCTAATGCATGGTACACACACATACACACAGAATACACAGTGACTCATAAAATTGATCGCATAAACAACACGATAAACAGTCAAGAATGGCGTCAAAGTAACAGTTTAGATAAGTTTCTATACATTTAGTTGAAGAGAAGTGGAAGCAAATTTTTGGAATCAGATAAAATCTTCGGGTTCCAAAACGGTCTCAAAAGTCTAAAAATCCCGATTTTTTTGATTAGCCAACATTTCTTTTTTAAATTCCAAAGCTCTGTTATAGCTCGTTACAGTTGCAAACATAATGTAACAAGAATTTTCGAAATCGGATCATGTTTATTGGTGCCACAAAATGTTCAAAACGTAGAAGTTTTAGAAATTTAGTAAAAATTGAATGAAAACTATGAATTATTTTCGAAACTACTGAATTTAAAAAAAATCTTTTTGCATTACATTTGTATTTGTAAGGAGAAACAACAGAGTTGTGGAATCTTAAAAAAATGCATCCTGAAAATTTCGGGACTTTCAAGGCCTTTTCCGAACCTACTTTTATTTTTGAAATGTTTTTTTCTGTTATATTTTCATGTATCCCACATTTATACTTTATTTTTTACAATTTGTACGCATCTGACATCGAAAATTTGTTTCCATTTCTGTTCATCTGGATGTGTAGGAACTTAACTACGCTGTTAGTTTTTGATTTGACGCCATTCTTGGCTATTTAACGTGCCCCCAAAAATGTTCCTTTGTGTGAGCAGTTTTGTGAGTAACTGTATGTTCATAAAAGTTATGATTTCCTCTTCTGTCTCAACTCTCTTCCTTCTTTCTACTACTTGATGATGGACATTTGAACATTTGCTTACCTTTCGACTTTCGGCTGGCATGCTAGATGTACGCAAACGTTGTCTTTGTTTATTACCCAATTGTGCAATTGTTGCCGAGCTGCTATGCAAAATACTTGAACCACCAACACACGGCCCCATACCTCCATCTCCTCCCCTGCCAGTCATGCCACGCTCAGCAAAACGTTCATGATAACTATGCGAAGTATTGTTGGTTGGTGAATCACCCGCAGTAAGCGTATCGGGGCAAACGCCATCACTTGTTACTGTTGAATCCTCCAGCACTGAGGCAAGTGCCGCTGATGAACCCATCATATCAAGTCCGGTGGCAATGCTGCCAACACCCATGATGCCACTACCACCAATTCCACCAACCATGTGCATCAGCGGCGAGGTGGCCGAATATTGTGGCGACACAGCACCCGAGATTGCTTGCTGAAATGTGAGAACGCCACCACTCTCAAAGGGAATGCGTGTTGGCTTGTTTGAAACTGGTGATTTGACCATGCAAATGCGGTCACTATAAATGCGAAAAGAGAGAGAAAAAATAGGAAACGAGTGAATTATTGAAAAATGTAAGTAACTGTTATAAATTGATTTAATTGCAATTTATGGTAATTTCAAAGTAAATAAGTTTATTCCGATTTTTTAGTGTTATTACTAAAATTTTTGTTGTCATTTCCGTTGAAAATATTTAATATTCATTTTTATTTACTATACAAATACTAAACATTTCCGTTTTCAGTACGCTGCAGTTTTTTCATTGTCATTTACAAAATTTGCACTTGAAATATATTTCATTTTCCTGTCTGTCATTTGCAGGCCAAAAGCAGTTGACAAATATCGGGTTTCATATATGCATTGACTGAAAGTCTGTGCAAAATGATATTTCAATTGATTTGTTAGCGAAATTGTATAAATTTTCAATTTACTCACATATCAATTTATTAATTTTTATGCACATACATAAATAAGCGTTTTACTTTTAAGCGCATTAATAGTGATTCATTATATTACATTTTTGAGGGATTTATGTATATTCAAATAAAATATTTATAATAATACTTATAATACTGTTAAGTATCAGTTTAACTAACTGAAATACATTTGTATGACGGTAAGCATGTGCTACTTTTATTTGCATATGCTTAATTCGTGCTTTTCAGAATTCTTCTCGAATATTTATAAAATAATTATTGTATTGCGTTAACCAACATTTGCGTGATTTCCCACATTTCACATTTTTCTGGGCCTGACAGGATTTTTGCATTCGTCATAAAAAAACACCCAAATACACACACACACATTCTCGAAGTGTGACATCACTACAATTTTCCTACCATCTAAAAATATGCACTGGTATTTTTATTTTATTTTTAAAACTTTTATTTTTTAAATGTTGTTTTCTGTTATAGTTTAGTGGTTTCGTGTATCGCACATTTATACTTTATATTTTACAATTTATACGCATTTTAAAAAATATTATCAAACAGGCTTATTCCGCATGAAGTGACGCATGCAATGTATCAACACATGCAAATTAGTGTATTAAATACACACACACACACACACACATACAAAACAAACATGCAGAATGATAAATCATAGAGCGCTGTGGGTGAGCACGTTAACTCGTTCGTTGCTGCAAAACTTCGTCTACATACAAAAAATTAAAACAAAGTAATATAAAAAATTCATAAATGCGCGCGAAAACATTATATTTTTTTTGTTAAGCTGGCAACAACTGCACATTTGCTGAAGTGCTTATTAAAGTGAGAAAAGTGCTGCTATTGCATACTTTTAGGAACTACTCTACACGGTTTGGAAAGTAGTTTCAGTAAAGTTATATACATCTGTGAACAAAGACAATTTTTTCAACTGTTTTATGTAGGTAAGTTTACGATGACTTAAGATTTAAAATTAGAGCAAACAATTTTATATACATATAATTAATATTCATGTTCAATTTCAGCTTTATAGATGCGGATGTAAAAATCTTTTTTAAAAATACATTTTTTTCGAATCATTCCATGGGTTACATTAATAATTTGTAAGCAAAATTTAAATTTTTTAATTGTTTAAAATAAGGAATGAGATGAAAAAATCTTAACATATATAAAATTCACTAATTTTTAAACGGTTGATATTAGAGTTTTGATTTTTTTATTTAATTGATAATATTTTAAAAACTACAGAAAAATATAACTTTAATAGTTCCTGAACTCGTGGTCCTTTTTTTGGTAAGCCTTCCATTAGAGATTTGATAGTTGTTCCAGACACCTTTTTGGAACAGTTTGCCCATCTCCTTTTAAAATCTTCGATATTTTGGGATACCTTTTCTGTGCTCTTTAAATTTCTTTTCACAAGACCCAATATCTCTCCACTGGTCTTAGCTCCGGACAATTTGGAGGATTGGCCTCTCTTGGTACAAAAACTATGTTATTACTTTGGTACCACTCCAGAGCTTTCTTGCCGTAGTAACATGATGCCAAATCGGCCAAAAATATGTGGACACATTGTGTTCTGTTATGAAAGGAAGAAGTCTTTTTTTCAAACATTCTTTGATGTATATTTCGGTATTTATAGAGCCCACTGTAACAAATGACTTGCTTCTTTTGCCGCAACTGCATATAGCTTGCCATACCAGAAATTTTTTAGGAAATTTTGTCTGCTTTTGGATTCTAAATTGTTCCTCGACATTTCCATCAGCAAATTAAAAGTTTTGACCCGGAAGCTGCGTAAAATCTGCCAGTACATACGTTTCGTCGTCCATTATACAACATGAATATTTTTGTATGAAATTTGATTTTAATTTTCGAGCCCTACTTTTAGCGTCTAAATTTTTTGCAGCATTCCTGTTTGGAATTTTTTGGACTTTGTATGTTTTCAAACCTGCATTGGCTTTAACTTTTCGCACCAAATAGTCAGAGCATTGGGCTAACCGGGCAGCTTTTCTACCAGATGTGTTTGGAGATCTTTTCAATATGCTTTCTATTTTCTTGGCTTTCCCAATATCATGTGGTCCTTGTTTTCTTCCCGAACCAGGTTTCCTATCTATGGTCAAATTCTCCTGAAACTGTTTAATAACATTGAAAACAGTTTGACGGCAGACCTTCAATTCTTTGGCCAATTTTTTGTAGGACCAATTTGGGTTTATTTATTTATTTAATTTATTTATTTATTATTAAATTAAATTAAAAATCATAAAAATTGTGAAAAAAAAACATTTTGAAAATTGGTCCAGGCATGTTATTTTCGCAATTTTTTGATCAAAATAATTGTGTTTGATACTGAAAGCATGCAGACTATTCGAAAAATGTCAATAATTAAAAAATTTAAACGTTAAAGCATTAAAACAACATTTTCTATTTAACTTTTTGAAAAAAGGAATGCCAGCTACAATAAACTAAATTTATTTAAAATGTGTTCAGCGATTATAGTCGGCCCAACATTATGAAAAACGCAATTCCAAGCCTAATTTGCGGTGAAACTATAAGCGTTTACAACATATTTTAGATTTGAGATCAGCAACCTCCAATTTATTTGTATTTTTCAAATGTCACAAAGTTCTGAGAACTACAGTATACCGCCAAATTATTAGAAACACCGCAAGTTTACTCTGATTTTCTTCGTAAATGCAGTGAGTTTAAAAACTTTGAAAAAAATGAGGCCAAACTTTTTTTCGGGAACTGTTTTCTGGTGACAATTTGGACCGATTTGTCAAATAATATTGCAAAAGTTTATCCATACTGCGGAAATTTAGGTTACTTTTTTTAAAAAACCAAGGATTCGTTTTTGGATAAAAAAAGTTTTCGCTTTGACTTCCAACATTTTTTTATTTGCACCATAACTACATATCTGTTTCTACACAGTTGTATCTTCAGCTGACTTCATATGTATGCCTGCAAGGATCTATGCAACTTTAAAGAGGGGGCTGAAAAACGTTATTTCCTCTTATTTAATTCGTACCATTGCATCTTTCCACAATGTGTTATTGGAGCAAAAATTTTTGTCATTGTAATCTATTATCTTTATAGAATCAAAACCAATAAAGTTTTCAAACAATAACATCTTCTGGAAGACAAGCTCATGGTAAGAAAAACATAGAGGAAATTACATATTTTGAGTCTCCTCCTTTTTAAGGCGACTCTGACCCTTATAGAGCTACTAAAGTCAACTGACGGGTATTGAATATTTATGCACTTATAGTACAAGCAAAAAAAAAAATTAGAGATGGCCATGGTTAACACTTATTTATACCATAATTCTTCAAAAGACATAGGTTTGGTTTGTGCAAAGTAGAGGCTTAAGGTTAAACTTCTTCGGTCCCAAATTGTCACTAGAAAACAGTTCCAAAAAAAAGGTTGGCAACATCTTTTTAAAACTGTTGAAACTCACTGCATTTACAAACAAAATTAGAGGAAATTTGTGATGTTTCTAATGGTTTGGCGGTATACTGTACTTTGACTTTTGTTCAGCCGTTGTATGGGATCGAATCACTGTACAATGGTGTGAATTCAAATTTAAAACCCTTTGCTCACTAAATTGAGACTATTTGAATCCAATGTTAACCCTTAAGCCCACAACTTACAACGCGAGAAATTATCTCAGTTGAGGAAACTCCTGAAAAGTATTAAACGTTTTTAAATTCGAAACAAAAATGCCAATAACATTAAATTCCTTTATTTGCTTAATTTTAAATGACTAGAAATATATCAAAAGTTACAGAGAATTCTACTAGATATAAGAAATGTAAATCAATAATTTTTTCTGAGACTGTCAGCTTCACTTGAAGGGTTTAAAGTTAAACCTGCACGCTCAGAAAGTTACACACGTAAATATATCGTTGCTTAAGATACATACTGAGGATACTATGCCAACAACTGTTTCAAATCGTAAGTTATGACAAAGAACGGGTCAAATAATGGTGGAATTAGCCATTCAATGACGAAAACATCGAAGACACACAATCTTATGGAATGCCCAGGGATCGTGTAGATCGCATTGGTGGCAGCAACCACATTGCAGCAGATAGAAGGAAATGAAAAAAGTTTGCACCGCCTTTGACGTCCAACTTTGTTTATTTATTGAATTGCATAGAGTTTTCATTTCTCTCTTAAGAATTAAAATAATAAAAAATTTTCTATCGTTTTTCTTATCAAATACTTTTCTTTTCAATTTACATGCATATACGAATGCATTTGTGTGTGTGTAAATGTGAGTGTGTGTGTGTAAAACAACAATCAAATACTTTCACTCATTTTGTTTTTTGTTGCTGATAAATTCTTTTCCTGTATTGAATTTTTTTTTTTTTTTTTGGTAAACAAAAGCGCGCAAAATTTCCGACTAATAGAAAGTTTTACACTTTGAAAGCATCCTCCGTCTTTTTTGTGTGCATAATTACTGCTGCTGTTGCTTCTAGAGGTTGCTAGGACAACAGCAGCAGCAGTAACAATAAGTATCAAGAGTAGTTGTGCTAAGAATTTTTATGTTTTTCTGCATTGTCGTACAAAAAAAAAGTGCAAAAACAAGGACTATGAGACTAATTGCTACTACAACAACACCATCAACAATAGCATGGATAGCATGCAGCAGCCATACATAAAAGCGTTGGCAGCAAAAAGAGCAGCAGCAGCCATGACATGCCGGCAGGCAATTAAGTTATCCAGCAGCACAATTTTATGCGGCACTTTTTCCATTATTTCACAATTTTTCTTCATGCCAACATATAAATTTGTAAAACTTTTTTTTTTTGTTTAATTATCATTTATTTGCATCAATTTATGTTTGATCGCATAAAAGGATAAAAGGATAATGTAGGTTCTTAACACGAAAATTACGACTTATGATATTAACAACAACAACAATAGATGATGGCGTTTATTCTGAGTTGAGTAAATACCATATAAGGATGGAGGAATTGATAAAAGAAAAAAAAAATGATTAAAAATTAAAAACTTTTGATGAGAACATCTTTGGTTAATGTAGAAAATTGCTGAAGAGGTAAAGTTAAAAAAGAAAAAAAATTAAGAAGATAAGCGAATTTCTTCTATTCTCTGCTCCCAACTAAACAATTCTCATAAATTTTATTACTTGCTCATGAACTTATAAGAAAATCTTTCTGGGTGTAAATTGCAGCCGCCCACACTGTCGTGTTAATTGTGGCGTGGCAGTAGCGCCAACACAACAACACCAGCAACGGAAGTTTCGAATACTTTCCGCTGCGCTGCGCGCAACATCCGTTCGTGTGTGGTGCACGCTCGCTTTTACACTCACTACACTAACTTTTTCAACGTGCACTTAAAAAGCGCCACTTTATTTTATGTTCTTTTATTTTTATTTTATAATTTAACGGCTTAAAGAGGTTCAACATACACGGCATCGACTTCTGCGAAAATATTTTCAGGTGCAGTATATAAAATTATTAAAAGAAGGAGCGCCAAATTAAAACTGAAGGCAATGCACTGCAGCACAGCAGCAATTACCGCACACCACATGCCTCTACGCGCCACACTTGGGTAAAAATTTCCCTCAGGATATTTTAAGCAAATAATTTTCTTTCCGTTCCTTTCATTTACTTTTTCTCTGATGCTTTCCAGTTCATAATTGTTGTAGGCAAAACTCTTTCAATGTATCTATTTATTTCGCAAGCGCATAGGGTTGAAAAGGGTAGCCGAATAACTTCTACCTACATTAATGAGATTTTTTTCAATTCTGGTTTAACTTTTCGGTTTATTAAATTATATACCTGCTTTTTAACTTTAAGTTTTTTTGCCCTTTAATAGTTTTTGCTTAATGGAAAACGTGAAACAAATTTTTATGTGCATATCTATGGTTAAGTACACAGATGTGTTAAGTGCCAAATATTGTAATATACAGAAATGCAAATTTTTCACCGTCAATTTGACACCGATTTCAACTGAGTCTTGAGCAGTTATTATTGTTTAGTCCCTAACAATAACTGCACACTTAACAGGTACAATTTCGAAGGCTTACTACAAAAGCCGCTGCAGAGATTGACATAAAAATTTGTACAATAATGCATTCACTATATTTCTGGGTTTAGTATAGTCTTGTCAAAAGTTCGTAATTATAAGTGAGCGGGGTACCTCCCATATAAACCTTATATTTTTTTGGGTGTGTCTTAGGAATACAATTACTGCAGTGAATGGAGCGAGGACGCGAGGCGTGTTTCGAAGTCGATTTCGGAAACGAGAGCACTCGTCGCTATTCTCATTGTTCAATTTACAATTAAGCGAGGCGCGATTAATATGAAACAGCTGTTTAAAATGTGTTTACTTTATTAAGATTATTTATCATTCATTGTCAAAAATTGTGTATATATTTTAAAATCAAGTTATTTTCAGCAAAATTTAATAAAAAATATTATTTACTGATTCAATAATTGCTGCACTAAGGATTATTCCGTTTTTCCACAGTTTTCTATTAATATACTTTATATTTTATTTCATTTCAACAATATGTAGTACATCTGGCAGCTCTACATGTATCAACATCGCGTCTCGCTCGCGAGGTTTTTTCAAATTTTCGAAATTCACTGGCGAGACGAGAGCTCGCCTCGCTTCATTGTATATGCGCACATTGAAACACATTGAATGAAAATTTGTCGACGTGACGCTTTTGAATATCGCCTCGCGTTCTCGCTCCATTGTAAATGGGGCTTGACAAGGAGAGATGGCAGCGTGCTAGACTCTAATCTGGGGGCTTTCGGTTTCGATTCCCCCGTAAAATATGATGTCTATTTTTTTTTCATTTTTTATTTCATAATCAGCACAATGCTTTACATTTATAGGTTCATCCACTATGTGACGGTTGACTCTAAAGTAAAAATAAGCAAAATTCAAATTAACAAATTTTGACAGAAACTGAGCTGTAAAAGAATGCAATCAATTTAATTGCAATACCTTGAAGTCACAGTTAATAACCGACAATTCATGATTGCTAGTGACTCCAAATTGTAATTGACTCCAATTGACTTTAAATCCCAATTGACTCCAAAAGACTTCAAGTGACTCCAATTGACTTCAAATCCCCAAGTGACTCCAATTGACTTTAAATTCCCAATTGACTCCAAAAGACTTCAACTGACTCCAATTGACTTCAAAATCCCAGTTGACTCCAAAAGACTCCTAGTGACTTCAATTGATTGCAAACTACAATTGACTCTAAATGACTGCATTTGAGTTCAAGGTTACTCAAGTGACTCCAAGTGACTTCAAGTGAATTCAAGTGACTCCAAGTGACTCCAAGTGACTTCAAAGCAGTCATGATTTTGGAGTCATAAGATTTGCAGTCTTATGATTTCAAAAAAAGACTGCACTCCCTTGACTCTAAAAAAAGACTTTTCTAAATGAATAACAAATCGGCGACTCCAAAAAAGACTTCCAACTGCATTTTTTATTCTGGAGTCAAATACATTATTCAATAACTGCAATAAAAAATTATTATTCATTTGTGACTTATATCCTCAATTTATCCTCAACTTATATCCACTCTTTTACAGCTCTGAACAGAAATTTTTTCTTATTTATTTATTTACCTGCATATGCGACGATCATAATTTTTATGACAATTTACGCATTTTGAGCTTTTGAAATTTATTATGAATACGAAAAAATGTCAATTGTTGTAGAATGTTTTGAATTAGCTAAACTTTGCCAGGACTAAACAGAAAGGTACACACAATATAATCGCGAATCCTTTATCGGTTTGGGTTTGTTTTATATGTCTTAATTGTTGTAATTTTAGTATAGGCTTCATTCATATTATTCATGTTATTTGAAAATTTTTTTTTGGCTTTTCTCTATTATTCACAATCAGAGCAGTATTAAATATGGCGCATCTTCGTTGAGTCAAGAGATAAAGAAAAAATGAAGGAGACTAACATTTTGGTGAGGTTAGTTAAAATATCAAAAGCTCAAGCCAGATATAGAAACACAACATAAACGTGGATGGCAAATCAATTTTCAGCAAATAAATTAAACATTTTACTGCGTAAGATGTTCCACAAATTTCTTTTCAATTCAGTAAATATTCACAAATCCACATCTAACCATCAATAAAAGATTACAACAATACAAAAAAAAGAGCAAGCTTGACGTCACAATTTTATTATATCTAATTTTCGGGTTTAAGTATATGCAACAATAAAAAAAATTTATGTTTGCACCTAAGTAATAAAATGAGGCTACAAAGAAGATCACCAAAAAAATTCCAATAGGAATTTTTCTTGTTATTAATGAAACGCAAGGGAGAAAAATTTACCAAAAAGGAAGTAAATTATAAAAGGAAAGAATTTATATAAACACACAGACTAACATATACACTAAAAAGAAAAAGAACATAAAACGATTATAAAAATTATTGAAAACAATGAAATTTGATACATTACAAACTTAAGGATGCTTCTAGCTAAATTTGAAATTAAATACATAAAAACATACATATGCACTTGTGTATGTGTTGTTTGACAAAAAGTCGAGTACAAAATTTAAATACATTCACTGTTTACAAATAATATTTAAAAAGGATTGTTTGAGAAAAATATTGTGTGCTGAAGGAATTAAAAGTTTTAGTTTGAAAGAAAGAATCCTTAGATGCAACTATTAATTTTTTTAGATATCAGTAAACATTTTACAAAAAGTTTCATTTAAGTTTTTTGTTCCGTTCACACTTTTCACATTTTGTTCTTGACTGTATTTACATGCATACATATTTACAAAAATATGGAGGAAACTTGTGTGCCTTTCATTTTATTATCAACAATGTACAAGTAATGTGCCTACAATAAATCTTTGAGCAACTTACCGTGTATTGCTATGCGACATTGTCGTAGTGCGCATATTGTTGATATCATCCGCTGTTACTGCTCCTGTTCCGGTTGTTGCTGTTGCTGTTCCTCCTCCTCCACCCACAGTGGCATTGCTACCACCAATGCCACGGTTATATGCAATATCGGCGGTGAGTAAATTTGCTACTATTGAGGAGGAGCGACGACGTTGTAATATTGGTGATTTTTGTGCACGAATATTCTATGGAAATGTATGGGAAAAGTAGAGCAACCATGAACTTTAGAAAATTGTATTTTTTCCAAATGAGACTCATTAAATAAAATTATGAACAGTTGGTTACTAAACTGACTAGATGGGCTCATTTACTTACGCTAAGATTGCTGCGACTCGTTGAACTTAAATTTGTCATGCCACTACCAGTGTTGCCACCGCCGCCACCGACACCGCCACCGCCACCAGCGGTTAATAAGTCGTTGAATTTGTTCACGCTCGATAATTGCGCTGTAGGCGAATGTAAATCTATGTACATGTTTGAACCACCTCCGCCGCCCCCATCCCCTCCACTACTACTAAGATTATAATTGCTACCACTATAATGATTGTTACTAAGGCTGCCACCGATTCCACCAGTCGTTGTTCCACTTCCACCTACTACTCCACCTCCACCTCCACCACCACCACCAGCGGCATTACAACTTCCTGCAATATTTGCTGCTGATCCCAACATTCCACTTAATGCCGCCAAATTTGTTTTGCTGCCGGCAATTAGACCACTTTGTTGTTGTATACGTTGCAGTGCTGCTCCTTTCGTATGATATGCTCCAACTCCTGCCCCTTTTGGAGGTTGTGGTAGTGTGCGATGCGGCAGTTCTTTATTTTGTGCTGTCACCGCCACTGTTTTATTAGTTGCTGCATGCATTGCTGTTGCGTTGGATTGTTGTTGTTGGTGAATTGACTGATGTTGTTGCTGCTGCTGCTGTTGATTTTGTGTATGTTGTTGTGGTTGCTTTAATATTGGCTTCAGCACACTATACGGTATGTTTGTGGTGGGGGTAGATGAAGTTGTGCTGATGGTGTCACTCTCCTCGCAACTAGCATCTGTGGGGAAACAAAATATCCTTAGAACTTAAACACATTTATCTCTTTGAAATGAATAATGGAAATACGGAAAAATTGCTTTGGAAATGTCTACAAAATTTCTTGAAATGACTGCAAATTGATTCAAATGCCTACAATTAGCGAGTTGAAATCTCAGAATTTTGTTGGCATAAACCAAACACGATTATTCAAACTATGCATTTCAAGTAATAAAATTTAAATTCTTTTGTTTTAGTTTTACTTTTAGTTATTTCTAATGATATACATCAAGTATCACTATTAATTTAGTATTTACTAACCAATAGATACATTAACAAGAAACAATAGTTTTCAAAATCAGGATCACTAATTTCAAATTCAGTAAATCCTGAATGGGCTTAGTCGTTTCCCTGCTACTAAATTTTAGTTGATCCAGAAACAAAGCGCCTATGATGAGGCTTTTCCTCGAACACGTACAAACACACTACACACATACATCTACACAAAAGAGAAATGTGCAATTGTATTATAAAGAAATCAACCTACATTCACGCTCAGATCTAAAAGTCAATAATTGCACACTGCAAACAAACACACACAAACAGCCGCGTTCAGAGTAACCGCACAGGTGTAGTCAAGTTAAAAGCTAAAAAACTGCATTCATATCTTCATCGAAGCTTAGAGAATTTGTAGGGCATTTTATAGCCAACTCATAAAAGTTGCTACCTGTAGTGAAATAGAATGATGAAGAAGAATGTAATCTGTATTGATTCATGTATGTATATTTACAGACGAAGTGTAAGTGTGTGTATACAAGAACTATCTAAGCTTTAATATTAGATACTAAAGGCACACTCACTTACATACAGTGCCGGTCATATCATTTGCAACCAAAATCGTTTGTACTTTAAATGGCTTTTTAAGTTTACTAAAATAATTTTTATCAAAAATCTTTTTTATTCAAACAATTTATTGTCATTTATTATAAAAATTTAAAAGTACAAACTTATAAAATAGATATAAATTTAAGAATAAAATAAAACTAGAAACAGGTAATATTAAGTTAAAATCTAAATTGAAGGGGTTTAAATATTTGCAACTAGAAAAAGTTAATGTGAAAAATCGAAAAAGTTTGTCGCATATCCATTATTAGCGATCACTGTTGCACGTCTACGTGGCATTGGCTATATTAAATGTTTCGCCCGATTGATTGGAACTCCCTTCCATTGGTTTTAAACATCCTCATACAGATACTCCACTTTCACTTCACGAGCATCCAATGGCTCTTAGTTGGGTTTAGATCGAAAGGGGAAGAAATAGTTTATCTCAAAACTTAATTTTTAAAAAATAATCAATACACAAGTCGATGATTTCGCGAATTGTTAACAGCGGTATCGTTGATATGGGCCATAGAGGTAGAAGATTTTGGAAAACAACGTGCAGAAAAAACCCGAATTCGAATATGGAACCGAGAGAAATAAAACGTGCATTTCAGTTGGATATATCATCATCGACCATCGAGCGATGACCCAAAAAAACTGGATTAAGCGCATACAACATTGCCGAAAAAGCGTTGACTGTAAGAAAAACCGCTTAACTCATTTAAAATTCCAACATATATACAAAACCTGGACCTTTCAATAGTTTTTTTTTCCTATTTATTTATTGAATCTTCACTAATGGAACTAACAATAAGTACCACCTTGATCAAAAAGTTCCCGGAATAACCACCGTGTGACGCTCCCATCGTTCCGATTTGAGTTCTGCTTTTTTTTAGTAAGCTGCTATATCTGTTGTTGATATTAATTCTAAATCTTAGCGTCATAGCTTGACATTTGCAAAAGTTACGTAGCCAAGAGTATATCTATCTCTGTGAGTGTTGGTGATTTTTTACAATTTTATTAAATTGTATTGTATTAAATTTTGCGTAAAAAACGGATTTAATGGTGCGCGAACGTTGGAAATGTTGGAAAAGTGTTTCGGCAACGATTCTCTAAAGAAAACGGTCGTTTACCAGTGGCACGAGCGGTTCAAAAGTGGTCGTGCGTCAATCGAAGATGATGAAAGCAGTGGCAGACCATCGACAACGAAAACCGAAGAAAATGTTGATAAAGTAAAATACATTTTGGCCAATAACCGTAAATTAACCATCAGAGAGAAGCAATTCGCCGAAAGATACCAGAATTGTGGACTGAAAACTCGTGAATTTTGCATCATGGTAACGCACCGTCGCACAGTGTCATCATTATTCGTAATTTTTTGACGAAAAATGCAACAAATACCATCCAACAGCCACCGAATTCACCTGATTTGGCTCCCTGTGATTTCTTTCTGTGGAATAGAGTTAAAAAACCATTACGGGGAACGCGTTTCAGCAGCCGAGAGGAAGTAATGGAAAAATCGCAGGAAGCACTGGACATACCGAAAACCTTAAATAAAAAATGTTTCGAGGATTGGATCAATCGCTGGCATAAGTGTGTTGCAGTCGATGGGGATTACTTGAAGGGGACAATATAGATTTAGATGAATAAATTTGTATTTTTAATTTTCTGAATAAATTCCGGGAACTTTTTGATCAAGGTGGTATGTAAATCTTAAATCTATTCTTAATTTTTGCAATTCGCACCACTGTTCTTATTTACATATAATTTTTTAGAAAGAAGGTTGAATAATTAGTGAGCTATAATATTTCTACATATGCACACAAAAATTCATTATATAAAAGGATTTAATTGAATGGTAGGTTTCTTCTTTTTAGGCTTGTGTATTCAATAGTTGCAAAACGTTTTATTCCTAGATGAGAGCAAAATTAATTGACGGAAAACTATTTTTAAGAAGCCCACACAGTAAAGGAGTCGACCATAGACATCCCATACGGTAAAGCACCTAGGTGGTTGTGTTGTGTTGTCTGGGGCTGCTTTTCAGCTAATATTATGGGTCCAACGCGTCACATTCAGGGAATAATGAAATACAACGATTATAAAAACATTTTAAGAGTCATTATATTTCCGTACGCTAGCTTGGAAATGCCGCCGGACTGAACGTTCCCGCAGGATTATAACACAAAGTGCACGTCTAAATTTGCAAAAGCTTGCCTTGTCGCATAAAAATGTATAACTTCTCATTGTCCAGTAGAGTCTCCCGATCTAAACCCAATTGAGAGTCATTTGATGCTCGTGAAGCGAAAGGTTGGCACTAATACATTTAAGAACTGGAGAATCTGCATGAGGATATTCAAAAGCAGTAGAAGCGAGTTCCAATCGATCAGAGAAAACAATTAATAGAGCCAATGCCACGTAGACGTGCAACAGTGATCGCTCATAATGGATATGCGACAAAGTTTTGAAAACTTTTTCGATTTTTCTTCAATTTTCACATTAACTTTTTCTAGTTGCAAATGTTTTGACCTATTCAATTCAGGCTTTAAATTAATATTACTTCTTTCTTTTTATTTGCAACATAATTTGGTTCTTTTAATTTTTTATAATAAATGGCAATAAATACACTTTGTTTTAAATAAAAAAGATGTTTGATAAAAATTATTTTAGTGAACTTAAGAAGTCATTTAAGGTGCAAGTGATTTTGGTTGCAAATGATATGACCGGCACTGTATATACATATTCTTCGCTCTGTTTGTGTGGTTAATATGAATACCCAATGTGTATTAGTGCATTTGCATTGCTTGCTTAAACACACTTGCATAGTTAGTGTTTTTTGTATTTCCGTTTCCATTCTGAAGAGAGACATTTTTCATTTCATTTTGTTTAATATTCCCTTTTTTAGTTATATTTTCTGCCAAACGCCTTTGACACATTATAGTCAACCTGAACAATAATAACAACAACTACTACAAAAACAATACCAGCAATATGCTTAGTTTTTGTAATAACCGTTAATGGCTATTGCTGCTCTTGTTGTTGTTTTTACACACTGTTGAAATTTAATTCCATTTTATTGACAGTAATAAAATAATAATCATTTTCATATTAGTTTCACTTGAATAATTTCAATTATGGCCCATTGCGAATTTACATTGTTGCTTTTGTGTTTGGCTACTGGCTTCTGTAATTGCTGTTTTTCTGTTGTGTTGTTGCTGTTGTTGCTCTTTGGAATGTTTTAATTTGTTTTGGTATTTTGTTGCCAGAATCAACCATAGCAACAACTACATAAAAACTTTTGCTCCACACAGGAAACTACAACAAGAGGAATAGAAATTCGAAATATCAACGGAAGGAAGAAAAATATGTAATAATAAAAGAGAGAATCCAAAGCAAAATAATTAGTAAAAGAATTATAAATTTAAAAGTTTCAATATTTCATATACAATTCATTGAAATGTGGACGGAACCACTTACAAAAGTTCATCATTTATAGATGGCTGGAAGAAAGAGTTCAAAATGAACAGGTCTCTCAAGAAATGACAATTTTAGATGAAACGGATAACACTGAGCAAATAAATTAAAATTTATAACCAATAAAAAACTATTAGTCATATTTTTAATTTCAAAATTAGTTTGCGTTTTATATACGTAGTAATTGATATAGGAATCTTTATCTTTGAGATTTTTAATTATACAAGCCAGTGATGAGAACCCATTGATGTATTTCAATTACTTATAAGCTTATAAGGAAGCAAAAAGTCTTAAATAAGTGGCATCTTTAATAAAAATATATAAAATCTTGGATCATGTACATTAAAATTTCGAAAAATTGTTGATGTTGACGTTGAACAGTGTTATCTATTCAACTATTCGCAGGGAAAAAAATCAGAGATACAGAAGGATACACAATACTCAAGTAGGTCAAACTAATTTATTATCTCAAGACTTAAAGCAACGGACAAATAGCGTCGAGAAATTAAAGATCTTATATTTTTCATATATTAATCATTGAATTCAAATGAAATTGTTTAACAATACGTAATCTAAAATTCTTATACACGACACTTTCAACTGTTTTTATTGCTGCTGCTGACGAGTTCTACTGGCGTGATGATAAAATTTAATTGTGAATTCTCTAAGAGTTCCACAACAAGTATAATTGCAGCATAAAAAACATGAAACGAAAGAAAATAAATCACCAAATTGGCACAAATAAAATGGCAAATGTGAAATACGTACGTATAAAAAATAACATCCATGTACGACGACACGTAATCGAATGAAATAAAAACGCTCTGAAGGATACATACACATTTCAAATGTGTGGGGTGATTCCTTTGATATATGCATATTTATGAGACCACAGGCAAAATAATAAGTAGCTCAAATTTATATGTGTGCATGTGAAAGTTTTTTGTTTGCTGTCATAAAAAAGCATTAAAACTGATCATAAAATCGGGAGTTAATATTTTTATAATAACTAAAAGATGCCAAGCGTATACACATACATACACATATATGTATATACAGTATACTACCAAACAAATATAAACACCACAAATTTCCTCTGATTTTATTCGTAAATGCAGTGAGTTTAAACAGTTTTAAAAAGATTTTTCTAAACTTTTTTTCCGGAACTCTTTTTTGGTGACAATTTAGGATCGATCTGTCAAGTAATAATGGAAAAGTTTGTTCTTACTGCGGAGATTTAGTTAACTTTTTTAAAAATCCAAAGATTCGTTTTTGGATAAAAGAGAGTTTTCGCTTTAACTTCCAAATTTTTTTTTTATTTGTAGATGTTTCTACACAATCGCATTTTCAGCTCTCTTTATATGTATGCCTCCAAGGATCTATGTAGCCGTAAAGAGGCGACTCAAAAAACATAATTTCCCTCTTATTTAATTCGTACCATTGTATCTTTCCACAATGTGTTAATGGCGTAAAAACTTTTGTCATTGTAATCTATTATCTTTATAGAATCAAATGCAATAAAGTTTCCAAACTAACTGCTAAGAAAAAAATAGAGGAAATTTCATTTTTTGAGTCTTCTTTTTAAGTCGACTCTAACCCTTATGGAGCTACTAAAGTCAACTGACGGGTATAGAATATTCGAGGGATATTTATTCACTTATAGTACAAGCAAAAAAAAAAAAATCAGAGATGACCAAGGTTAATAGTGATTTATACCATAATACTTCAAAAGACATAGGTTTGGTTTTTGGTACAAAGAAGAGGGTTAAGGTTAAACGTCTCCATTTTTACTTGACTACTCGGTGCCAAATTGTCACTAGAAAACAGTTCCCGAAAAAAAGTTTGGCAACATCTTTTTAAAACTGTTAAAACTCGCTGCATTTGTGGTGTTTCTAATGGTTTGGCGGTATACTGTATATAGATATATATATGTGTATCAACTAAGCAGTAAAAGTGTCTGTGTGTGTGAAGCAATAAAACTTTTTCTACTTAAGGTCAGTGCATCTATAAAAGTATGAATGTGATTAAACTTAATTTGAAACCAAAGCAGAAAACTTCAGTGATTTAAGATAATCATGACCAATTTGGTCACAGCAGCAGTTTATAAAAAACAGCTCAACATTTTATTAACACTATTCATCCATTTTGAAGCCATTTTTATACATTGTACATATTTAGATAAAAGAACGAAACATTTTGGGCTAGGGCAGGGTTCAAAAGTTGCCAAAGATAATATTTTATTTATGCTTTTCCAGAAATCTAAGCGGTTGAATTTTATTTTGCCAACATTTGTTCAGTGATATTATTTCATTTTATTCATAAATGTTTACTATGAAATTCTAAGTGGAAATGCGTTTCGCAGATAAACATCAATATGGACACTGATTAATAGCTTAATGAGCTTTCTAACTTATATTTTACATTTAAGAATGACTTGTCAATTGTAAATCTAAACAAAATTTAATACTACTGCAATGCAACAATTTTTGCAATACAAATAAATACAAATAGGGCCCTGCACACCTTGGCAAGTGAGTGGTAGTAAAAAAGTGTGAGGTATATAAATTTGCACTAAAAGATCAAAAAGGGGCAAGAGAGGTTTGAGGTGGATCGTATCAAAAATAAATTTAAAGGGACGAAAAAATTAAAAGCTTCCCTCTGGGAATCTCTGAATCCGGTAGTGGATGTATATATAAACACATACACACACTCGTTGGTAAAAGCAAAAAAAAAAAAAATCGCATTGAAAATTATTTAATTTTAATCTTAATATTGACTAACTGGTTTCAATTTCATTATTCTGTTAATTATCATTAGAGTGGGTGGTTAGTCTACTGCAAACGATTCTCGATGTGGAGACGGTTGTTGTCTCGCTTTACACGACATTACCACCACATGTATGTAATATTTCAGTTATTGTTATTTTTTGTTTTTAGTCAGTCGGATGGCATTAAGCAGGTGGAGTTTTTTGACGGTTGTGATTGTGGATGAAAATTATAAATAATATGGAAAATTATTTTTAATGTAAAGCGTGCAGCCCTTGCTGGGAATTGAACTTAGGACCCATAAGGTGATAGTCTAGCATGCTATCACTAAGCCGCTGACGAGGCGTTTTCGAGTAGTAGTCTGGCATAATTTTCCGAAGGTGCCTTAACTATCAGATAATGGACGATGACAACAACAAAATTTCTTGTGATCCGATCTTAAGTTAATTGAAATCACAGAGATCTACGAACTCTTTAGACTTTTATTCAGCCGTTGTAAAGGATTGAAACACCGTGTAAAAAGTTTTTTCTCCACATAAAACTGTAGTTCCCTTCCACTCATGCACAAATATAACTCGACTTAAAGGGGTACTGATTTGGGGATAGATTCTTTCCCCATATTGATGGATATCTCATACATTTTGATCGGTTGTCATAAATCAGAAACAGATTTTAATTGAACTAAAATATAAAAACTCTACCTTCGGATCCAACAGTGAGTAGGAGCATTTAGTAGTCATAAAATTCAAGGATGGAGAATCTCTATGAGAAGGTTAGGTTAGGGTTGGAGTGGCTGTCGAGAGACACACTTCGTCCAATGAATAACACATTGTGATACCATAGTTGGACCTACAGTTTAACGCCGATTGCGAACGGCGGTGTGGCAATTTTTTATCCGCTCGGTCGTTTTGCCATTACCAATCAAGGTGTGTACTTGTGCACTTTCTTATAATTCTCACACACTTCATATTGATAGTGAATATAAGAAGACTATGAGAATTAATCACCAGACGAAGACAGGAATCGAACCCGAACCTCCCGGATGAAAGTTTAGTGCACTACCCACTAGACTAGACCTGAATGCTGACAAATTGGGGATTTACGAACTATGAACCCTTTTATAGAGTCATAAGCAGGAAAGCGGGAAAAAGGCAAAACAAAATTTCATGTCCATAGTTAGCATTGATTTTGAATTTCAAATTCCAGATTTTCATATTTCTGACTGTGTTACTTAGGAGAAAGAACAAGGAAGAAATAAAAAAAAATTAATCAAAAAAAAGTTGAATACTGTAGATTACAAATTTTATTTGGCCTCTTTTCGTCTCTCTGGACATAAGATACAATTTTCCAATAGCAATTTTGTTAAACTTTGTATGTAGATAAATTTTACTGTGCGAATAACTTAATCGAGTTTGTTAAAATGCTTTTGATAATAATAATAGTAATGGCACTTCAAGTTTTTAATAAACTAAATAATTGTCAAATAAACTAATGAACAAAAAAATCATTTCCCATCAGAAGTGTAAAGAAAAGGAGTTAAAATATTTTTTTTACAACTTTTCTTTTTGGCACTGGGTGTATATACACACACATACATACATAGATACATTTACATCGAAGAATATAAATTGCTACAAATTTACAAAAATAGCCACAAAAAACATTTTGTAAATGTTTTCGTTTTTCACACTAAATTCCCCACTAAATTCACTTAAAAATCATTTGATTGAAATTCTTTATTAGGGATTTGTATTTGTATGTATGTATGTATTTATGTAACGAAACAAAAACAAATTTCATTTCAACTGCTTTGTTGGTTGGCAATGTTGTGCTTGTTGTTGTTGTTGCTGTCGTGTTGGTATTATGTAACTTTTTATCTGACCATATAAATCTTAAACCCACAAATAACAAGAGCAACAACAACCAACAGCAGCAGCCACTGTAATATAAATTGATAAAACAAAAAACAGGGGAATTGTATTTTTTCCAATTTAAATTTTATATACACATATTTGAAAATCCCTTTGCGCATTAGTTTTCATTTTGTTTTATTGTATTGTATAATTTTGTGTGGGTATTTGTGAGGATGAGAAAGAACAAGCATATTCCTTAATACTAAAGTTTGGATGTTGCACAAAAAATTTGCTAAAAACTATTTATGTATGTAAAAAGTGACAATTTCGATGTATAGTCTTAGGAAATTAGCAGTGGAAGAGCGATTTGCTGGAAGGTCGATATTATAACTTATGTATTATTGCGCAAATAAATATTATTTGGTGAACTACGCATATTTTTCGGCTTAAAATTATTACATATTAATTTAAATTAATATTTCATGTGGAATTGCCACTTTCATTAGGATCCGAATAATTTCACTAGCATTCCAAAAATAAAAATAAAAACAAATAAATTCTAACACTTAAGACAATTGAAATGTGCGCACCTAAAAGTATGCCACGGAAATAGTGAAGTGGAAGTTCATATTTCATATTTATGAGCGTGCTTGAAAAACTGTATGGCCAACAACACATGCATATAACACTGCAACCTCACACACAAGAATGTACGTTGTTGTAATAAAATTCAGGTTAAGCAGCATTTTTATGCAAGGCATATACAGGGTGCCATTCATGGAAAAATTATAACCACTTAAAGAACCAAAAACATAAAAAACCAAACGAAAATAAAACAAAATTTTATGTATGTGTGTGTATGAGTTTAGTGTTCCTAAAGTGCCACTAGCCAGAAACAGCTGCACAAACAACTATAGTACACGTCATAAAGTTAATCCTTGTAAAGTACTGACTGACTTTAAATCATACTTAGAGAAATAATGTGGTGAATGCTGTAAGAGGAGAATAGGTGGCTAATGGCTGGTGTGGGGCAAAGCCGAGTTTCAGTTTTTGTAAGATATAAAAGTTACTCCTTGGATCAAAAATAATCCAACCTTGTTGATGTAAATAATGCGCAATATGGTATGTTTTTATTTGTTTAAATAAATTTAATTTGATGCATGTATAATGTAATTCTCTCAAGACTTTATCTCAATGTCAATTTGAATTTTTTTCAGCGTTTGTTTACAAAATTATTTTGCTAATGGAAAATATTTTTTGTCTTGGTTCATTTGGGGCACGCTATTCAAATGCTTAATAGCATATCTAATTCATAAACCAATGTGTCGTAACCAGTAATAATGACTTTTTTTAATGTAGAGTTTTTTCCTCTAAAATGGTTTAAATTAATCTAAAACATATTCCAATTACATAAACTATCTCTCTGGTTGTCAAACGTCTATTTTGGTTTGGAATTTGCAGCATTATCCTCAAGTTTCTACTACTACTAGTACCAGGATGATGATTGTAAACTATTCGTAGTTATCTTTTCTTTTTTTTATGAAACAAATTTAACTCATGTACAGGTATTCAGAGGGTTCACTGCGTCAATACAACGATATTAGATTTCAGTTTCGAACACAAATATGGGTATATTTTTTTAAATATTCAATACGGAATGGATGAAACAAACCAGTTATGTCCATGATTTTCTAAAAATTCAAAATTGAAATTTGGATCGCCAGTTTTTTTTTGCCATAACAGCTCATACAAGGACTAGACCGAGCTTTTCGTTTCCATTCATATTTTATAAGTTTCAAATATATGTATATGTGTATGCATTAGCACACCTTACATCAATAAAACACCCCTGAAATCACTTGAAACAACGCATTTGCCATAAACTCTGATTTAAAAGAAAGATTGGGTGATAGCCAGCAAACAAATATAAAAATCAGGCCAAGAGTATTTGCACTTTTTATCATTGCTTAAAATTTAAAAATTAAGTAAAATAGGTGACATTAATTATAACGTTAAAGTAAAAATTTAATTTGCTGGAACTTTCAAACTACTTTTTTCTTTCTCACATTTTTACGCTCCCATTTTTCTCTCTGGTTGCAAGTTTTTTGAGTACGTGAATACCGATTTTGTTGATTGATTTTTTTGAAGAGGAAAATGAGGCAGGCGAAGCAAGTAACATTTCTATTATGAAATCTCATTTGTATGAGAGGCAAGCCGACTATGTCCATTTTTAAATTTGTGTTTTTTTTTTGTCCCAATAAATTTTGGAACTGTCCCACTGTGCACCACGGCGACCATTGTCACATAATCATACCAATACGATTGTTATTTATTCTTATATCTGTGTGAGTGTACATAAGTTTGTGTTATGTTGTGACTGAGCAACAAAAATTTTGTTGGATGCTAACTGTTGCCAAAATGCAAATATCTACAGATTGTTTCCATCAAAAGTTATGTAGAGTTGCTTCGGGGTACTGTATCTCATGTTATTTCGTCTTTATACTTCCAAGAAAATGATATGATAATTGAAAAGAAATTATTCAAGGCCTTTGACCAACATTTGAATGCAACATGTTATGACTTTTAGTAGCTTCGAGCTATTAATGATTTCTTTTTTTATTCATTTAAAGTATACACACTTGAAGGCACAATTATTATTATTTACAAAATACTTCTTGGAGATATGAAGTTGAATAACAAGTTATGCCAATTTTTATTTTTGATGTGTAAACATTTTAGCTCACGGTATGGGCAAAATTTCAAATGTGTAAAATGTAACAATAACTGTATCGTAAGATGTAAGATAACTGTAACGTCCAGTTCCCTTCTCGCTCACACTACTGCGCGGCATGACTGTGCTACTCTAAACAACAAAGAGAAGAGAAGAAGAGAGGGAGAAATTAAACTACGAGCGGAGTTTGTTTGTTTATGTTTCGATCAATTTACTCACACATACATGTACATACGAAAACAAAATGTGTGTGCACATTTATTCGTGGCAGAATTATTTGTTGGTGTTAAACGTATGGAGATCGACTGTACAAGCAGAGAAGTCGCCGTAGCAAACACAGACGTTTGATAGGTTTTGCATTCGGTTAGTTAGATTGCATTAAAATTAAATATTTTTTAAAATACAAAAACAATACATAATGATAAGTAATAAGGAATCTAGGTTTCAATAAATGTATAAACAAAACGTAGTGATAATGATAGCAAATCACGGCATTATAAAAGACAACACTTTTTTTTATCTATGTAAATAGCAAATATGTTAAACAGAAAAAATCAGACTTATTTATTATAAAATCACTTATTTACTTCAATAAAAGTACATTCTTTTTTATTTTTATTAAATGCAGTCAAGACAACTCTCTTTGCGGTGCTTTTAAAAAGTAGTGGGGTGACTAGTCATCCCTGTTGCCTTCCTAAGGTTAAATGTGGAAAGCACTTATCGTCGCCTGAGGATTGATTTGACGTATGTGTGTACAAATTCATATACTTATACGCCAAATCAATTCCCAGGCGACGTTATGTAAAATTTTCACATCTAATAAAATTTCAAATCGACAGGAAGAAAAACTTAAAGCGCGAAAATAAGAATGCGATTGCAGCTGCGTATATGCGAGCATATAGATCCCGATGCATTGAGTAAAAGAAAAATAATGCAACTACAACATATCAGTCCTATTCACGATTTGGTGCAATTGCAAAATATTTATGCTATCACAACAACAAATATATGTGATATGGAATAAAAATTTGCATTTGCAATGATGTAAGACCATTTGCAATTTATGGTGAATTGGGTTATTATATATATAAAAGATAATGATATCTAATAAGTTTTTAAGTTTATAAAATAATTGTTTTAATTTGAATTACCTAAGCATATAGATTATGCATTAAATCCTTATATATGGCTATACATATGTGAGCTTATGTATATAACATTCAGTTAGCTTAACTGTTTACACATCAAATATCTTGCGTGCCTTGCACACATCCATTGTTTTTTTTTATCTTCTTTAATTTGCAAATGTTATAAACAATGTGTGATATTCCCTTAAAACATAAGTTTTCGTGACATAGAGCACTGCTTCCCTCATTCGTTTATTATTTGCATTAAAAAATATAAAGCAAGCGAAATGAATGTATATATATATATCATTGCAGAGTGCGCGCAACAAATGGTGGCATACAACATACCCATATCTTCGTACTCTACCCGGTGCACATTTGGTAGAATGCTAATAATTTTATTTCACATTAACTAAAGAAATATGAAATATTTCACGCTTCGCTAGTTCATGCAAATGCATTCAGCGTACGTTCATTCATTCATAAGTTGAGAAATACTAGATACTAAATGTAAGCAATAAATGTAAAGCAACATACTGCTCCACACTGCTACTACCAACCACTTCTACCACACCATGCACCTCTATAGCTTATCATGCAAATGTGCATGCATACGTGCTGTGAAAACCACATCCGTTTCCTGCGCGATAACAAGAAGCAGAAGGAGCAACAAGAAGCAGAAACTAAAGGGCCGAAGAACACAAGTTCATTATGAAGTATGCGCACATGGAAAACATAATTTTTACTCCAGCAGGTTTGCAACAAATTGACAAAGTGACAAAATGCGAGTGAACGTGCAACATATAGATGCAAAATGCAACACGAGAAAGTATGCCAGATATGTGTATGCGTACGGATGTATTCAGGAAAGTAGTAGTTAGAAATTCCCTATTGGAACTTTATGCTTGTGTGCAGTTATTGCAAAGTTTATGGCAATTTATTGTGTTCAAGCTCAAAAAAATAGAATGGTTTTTACTTGTGAACTTTTGAAAATTTCTAATTGGTAACGAAATCTATGTAATACTTGGTATGTAGTTTTCTAATAAACAGCAATTGTTTATTTGGAATTCAAAATTTCTTAACAATTTTATAATTTACAGAAAGTTGAATCTCACTAACTGCGCCACTGATTTGCACTGCAGTTTGTTTAATAAAGAACTAGAAATAACTGAATTATGTTAGTCATTTTTATGAAAAAATACGTACCAAAATCAAAAGCTCGCTCCAATATAATTGAGTGTCGCTTCTGTATTGACAGGTGTGTTGGTGGCTGCTGCTGCTGTTGACGTTCATTACTTGCTGCTGCAACAGTAGCATCATTCAATAGCAATGCTCCACTAGCGCCACCACTAACACCGACACCATTGTTGTCTTCACCGTCTGGTCCCAGACGTGTACCAACAGCAAGATTGCTGCTTGCATAATCGTGAGGATGATAATTTTGCTGGCAATAATGATGAGCGTGTGATAAATGCTGCTGGTGTTGCTGTTGTTGCAGCTGCTGTTGAAACAATTGTTGATTGCTGGTTTTATGTGGTTGCTGCTGCTGCTGCTGTTGCAGTTGTTGTTGCTGTTGCTGTTGGTGCAGACAACAATATTTGATGTGCTTGCAAAATAAATTGCCACTCCCACTGCCATTTGCAACACTGCCACTACTGCTACTACTACCGATTCCGCCTCCAATATTACTCAAGCTAGCATATGAATTACGTGGCCGATGGACGCGAAATGAATTCGAGCGGCCAACATTGTGAGTGCCACCCCCACCGCTATTACCGCCACTGCCGCCAACGCCTGTATTATTGGCGCCGGCACCACTGGCACTACCGGGATGTGTTGTACAACGTAAACTGCCACCATAGCGGCGTTGATTGAATTTGTTATTTGCACGTGGAATGACCTGAAACAAAAAAGGCAAAAGTTGTAAATGAGCATGAAATGTATGGGTAGCAACACTAGTATATGTGTGAGTGTGCGTGTGTGTTTAAACTGTTTCTATTTTATTATGCCGAGCATTTTATTGTCGGAAATAATGTGCTGTAAAATAGCAAATAGCCATAATGCAATCTCATTTGTGGATGGGAGTGTGTAATTTTATGTGTATGGATGTGTTTGTGCGTGTGTGTCGTTCTTGTGTGAAGTAAGAAAATTAATTAAGTATAAGGAGTAGCAACATGTGAGACATTTTATCGATTGCGAAATTGCAATTAAAATAACACAATGTATTTTCAGTTTTATTTATAGCAAACACTAATGAAAAGAAGTTTTTGTCACAACTGAAGATTGCAATTCACATGATAGAGATAATATGTCAATACTCCTTGCCTAGAAACGGATTACATTTTTTATACTCCTGTTCTACATTAGAGATGGGCGCGTGACATGAATTTTACGTGATACGCGTGAACATGCACGCATTTAATATAATTTTTGAGTGAGCATGCGTGAGCGTGATATAATTTAGACGTGAAAATGTGTGAGTATAAATTACTTTTGGCCATGACTTCGTTATAATTCACAATTTCTTAAATACTTAAATACTTCGAATACTCAGTGAAAATGTGGACCACATTTTATTTAAAAAAAAAAACTTAATTTAAAAGCGCACTCTTTATATAATCATATTATTTATATAAGCTCTTTAATTTTTATTTACATAAATAAAAATTTAACAATAAAAAGGATGCGTGCGTGAAATTTTTTAAGAGAATGGCCCATGTGGTATCACATTGGGCCATTCTGGCCACTTAAAAAAAGTCTTTTAGAGAGGCTTCTGATTAGTCGTATAAAGAACTGATAAAGGCACTGCCCAAAATGTTCATTCTGTATCCTGCAAAAGTCGGGTTGCGACACAGAATATTTTCTTTTATATCCTTCTCATCTGCTTTAATGCAGTGCTTACAGATTTTTGACTCAGCTTGTAGCCATGTCTGCCTTTTAGACAATAACCTGTTGTATAGACACAGGTGTACACCTTCGAAGAAGTCTAAGTATATTGTTGGTTTTATTTTTAGAGAAAGTGGGTTAGAAGATCTTACTAATCTTCCAAGAACTCCTTTCTTTCCACTTTTTAACGTAGTGTTAGCTAGAAGCTTATTATTTATTTATGATAACGAAACTAGTGTTTCGTAACATAGCATTTCGTAACGTTTGCTGTACACAAAATTTTCGTTAGTCAATGAAATGTATATCTCAGCATTTTCAACCAGACCTTTTTAAATTTCAGCCACGTACTTTATTGCTTTAAGTTCGGCTTGAAAAATTTAATAATATCCAATAGTTTTAAGCATTTTTAGATATCAAAAATTGGTATGAAGATACCTGAGTAATTTTTGATCCGTCTGTAAAAACCTGTGACACTGTGTCGCCCACAATTAAAACTATAGCAAAGTCTCGTCAGTTCCAAATTTTTATAAATTTTTTTCTAGAATAAATTTCTATATTTTTAATATTCTTCGTACAAGCTTGGTTCGTATTGACTACAATTAATTAAAACGACAAAATTAATTCAGGATACAAGCAATCGCTTAAATATTTAACAATTTCAAAACGAAATCTATCCGTTTCACATCATCAAGTTGTCAAAATAAATGACAGTCAGATGTCAACAGCTCTCGTTTGTATTCATCTCCCTCCCTTCACGTAATAAACTGAATGAATAATGTTACCCCATGCTCCCATAATAGCGAAAATTAATTCAAAAAGGCTTAAAATATATTTGACAACTGCAGCAGCAATGCGGAAGTTGACGAAAACTGACAACGCGCGAGCATTTACTTGTCGCATGTGTTTGGATGCAACAACAACTACATAGAGAAAACAACAAAAAAAATTATGGTATAATGAAAATGGAATATGGACTAAGGAAAATAGAAATATTAAAACGAAAAAATGGCGCGAAATGTGACACGTTTTCGCTTTTATATGCAATGCACATTCGTAGACAAAAGTGTAGAAAAAAGAGTTGAATGCACGCAAATGTGAATAACTCAGAAGAATGAGGATGGCGAGGAGTTGGGCGAAAGAGACCGTTGTAATGTGTGTGAAGGGAGAACAAGTCATAAAGCGAAAAGTTGGCAGACATACACACTGGCACATACTGTCTGTCATGCCTGTCTGCTTTGTTTGCGTTTGTTTTTATTATTTGAAAAAAAAAATGAGCTTGGTGTGCACTCAAAAGTTAATGCATTCTCGTTAAAAAAGACGAGAAACTTTGTTTTTTCGTTTAATAGTTTAAGTTGAAATTTTGTTTTGCGCCTAAGTATATGCTTTAATTTGATATTCTTGTATGATCAAATTCCAAACAACAACAGATACCAACAAATTACACGATTTCATTTTTTAATTTCCTTTAATTAATCCCTTTTGTGGGTAATATTGCGCGCATAAATAAAATAAGATGAAATAAAATGTTTTGTGTGTGCAAAATGCCGTAAAATGACGGAAAAATCAAAGAGAAAAACTTTTTTGCTATGCTTATAAGCGCGCATCGTGCAATTAAATGAAATGATGCGGAAATTTGTAAGCCAACAAAATTTTTGTCAAAGTAATTAAATTTTGTGTCTTCTTTTCTATTACTTCTAAGAAAAAGGGCGAATCCAAACAGTTTCGCTCTGAATGAGTTCTCGATTCTTTCGTGATTATCAAGGCTCTTTTCCTTGTTTTATAAATAAATCATTTACGTAGTTGCGTTGCTGTCTTCATTACGTTCAGTAACAAAAATTGAGAGAAGCATCCAAGCATTGAACGTCTCTATTCATATCCATAATTGGAAGATTCTAAATTTACAAAATTTACAGAACTGTTGTATTTTTGCGAATGTAGTGGTGTGCAAAACAAGATTTTAATGGGGCATTTAATCCGAACAGTTTGTAATTTATTTAAAGACAATTTGCTTTTATACTTTTCCTCAATGAAACTTTCAATAGTATGTAACAAGGACAGTTTAACTAATCCCTCAGTAGAAAAGTCTGTTTATGAAGGATAAACATTTACGGCTGCATATCCTTGAATTGCCCCTGCGTTTTGTCTTGACGTCATAGTGGCCACATATACACTCACACATATGCACTAGCGGATCCAGAAATAGTGGAAGGGAGAAGTTTTAAATTGTTCGTTCCTTAAAAAAATGTTTCATCGCTAAGGGTAGGTGGGGGTGGGGGGTAATTTGGGTTGAAATTTTGGATTCACTAGTATGTATATAAACAACAAATAAACACTCACCTTGTCTTCCAGCAAATTTGAAAATAAATCCATGTGGTCCTCTTCTTCGCTCATCATTGCAAAAAAATCCTTAAATGTATCCGGAAAGGAAGCCGGAAATTGGCCTTGACGTGAATCCAATTTTGTTTCCATTGCTGTAAATGGAAATAACAAGGAAAATAGAATAATATAAAAATTATTTTAAAGCAAATTTTAAGGGAGTAAAGATTCTAGTAATCCAAGGAACGAAAAGGCAAGCAAAGTGTCCATTTCAAAGAGCTTTCTCGTTATGAGCTGCTAGTCATATGTTAGACTCAATTTTTGGTAAGCTGCTGCCAATATTATTTCGTAATTGAACTTTGTTGTAGTTACTTTTTTATTTAAATGCTACAGTCTGTTTGTCTTGCATATCTTTCTATCTATCGGTTTGTCTATCTTCCTCTGCCCAGTCTCTATTCATTTTCTTTTCATTTGCTAGGAAAATATTGTTTCGCATACTCTAGTAGGCTCTAAAAAGTCGTTAAAAAGTTTTTAACTTTATATACTTTTTCTTTTGCGCCAGATGTAAAGAAAATGACACAGAGATTGGGAAAAAGCTCTAAAAACTTAGAAATATTTTTTATATTATATTTTATTGAAATTTATTCAAAAGGAAGAATATCTTTTGCATGATATTAAAAGCATATATGCGTAAACCAATCAATTTTTAATTAATTCAGAAAATTGCCAAAGGACGTTTACACTAAGCAAAGGCGACAAAATTATTTTTGGTAAATTTATAAAATTAAAAAATTTCAATTGTTTATTTTTAATTAATTACCAATGGTAGTATTTATGCCTAAAGGTTCAGGGGTTGAAATTGAATACTTATAATAAGTTATTTTAGTATGTAAAATGTCACTCATACCCTTAGGAACCTTGGAACTACATATGCAAGTATTTCACATATTGTTGACAGATATTTGGTTTGGTTTTGATTACTAAAACGAATTTGTTAATTACGGACTGATTTTTGTTTAAGAAATGAATCAAATAATTTGCAAACTATTCATGACCTTTCACTTTCTGTTGTTAGTGATGAGTTTCAGATTCAATTTAATTTTCAAAACTTTGCAAATATTCTTTATATGTATGTATAATATCACATATACGCAGTGGCGGTTCGTCCTTATAAGCCCAAAAGCCGGGCTAGCCTAAGAATTGGCAACTGAAAATGTGTGCGATGTGTATTTATAAAATTGTTGCTTTTGTTTCAAACTGAAGGAATAACTTTCTTCTAAAATATTTTATTTTTATTACCTTGTTTTTTAATAGCTAGTATATGTACTAAAAAAAAATTAGATGTGGATTATGTAAAATACATACAAGCATTCATGCTATCGCAGCTCATCAAGTTGGCTTTTATGAGGGTTTTAAAATTTGAAAATGTATGTTTTCATAACACGCTGTCTCGCTATTCTAATAGGAAGTTCATTAGATTTTTTTAATATGTGTAGTTCCGAAAAAAAGTAACAGCATACCAATTTTCTACTACGATGTTTTTTTTTTTTTGTCAAGTGGAAAGTATTTGTTCTACTTTCTTTTATTCTTACAGTTTTGCGCCATTGAGATTTTAGTAGGGTTTCCAACCGGAGAAATTCGGATTCGTGTTCAGGTTCAAGCAAAAAATGGAAGTGTGTTCCGGTTTAGGTTCAAATAAAGTTGAAGCAAAACAAAAGGTTTTTCAAATAATAGTTTTGTTTATTTACATGCGTCAATACATTTAGTTACTTAGCAATTTGAATTTTTTGATTCCGTTGACATTTATCTTGTATTTGATAATTTGCATTTTATTAAATATTTAATAAGGTTTACACCTTGATTAAAAAATTATTCAGAAAATTAAAAATAGAAGTTTATTCATCTAAATCTATATTGTCCCCTTCAAAGTATTCCCCATCGACTGCAACACACTTATGCCAGCGCTTGATCCAATCCTCGAAACATTTTTTATATTCGGTTTTCGGTATGTCCATCAGTGCTTCCTGCAATTTTTCCATTACTTCCTCTCGGCTGCTGAAACGCGTTCTCGATTGATCTGAAAGAAGTCACAGAGAGCCAAATCAGGTGAATTCGGTGGCTGTTGGATGGTATATGTTGCATTTTTCGTCAAAAAATTACGAATAATGATGACACTGTGTGACGGTGCGTTATCATGGTGAAAAATCCACGAGTTTTCAGTCCACAATTCTGGTCTCTTTCGGCGAATTGCTTCACGCAAACGCCTCATAACGCCCAAATAATACTCTCTGATGGTTGATTTGCGGTTATTGACCAAAATTTCGTTTACTTTATCAACGTTTTCGTTGGTTTTCGATGTCGATGGTCTGCCACTGCGTTCATCATCTTTGATTGACTCACGACCACTTTTGAACCGCTCGTGCCACTGGTAAACGACCGTTTTCTTTAGAGAATCATTGCCGAAACACTTTTCCTACATTTCCAACGTTCGCGCACCATTAAATCCGTTTTTTACGCAAAATTTAATACAATACAATTTAATAAAATTGTAAAAAATCACCAACACACACAGAGATAGATGTACTCTTGGCTACGTAACTTTTGCAAATGTCAAGCTATGGTGCTAAGATTTAGAAGGAATATCAACAACAGATGTACCAACTTAACAAAAAAACAGAGCTCAAATTGGAACGATGGGAGCGCCACACGGTGGTTATTCCGGGAACTTTTTGATCAAGGTGGTATATTAACAGAAATTATTGTTTAGATTAACAAATAGTATATCTCTTAACGATTTTGGTTTTAAATGATATCTTTGCGAAGCCAATATCAATTTTAGTCCAGAAAATGCCCTTCCTACGTTCACTTGTGTGGCTGGAACTGCTAAGATCACTTGTGAAGCTTTATGATTTATGATGCTCCCACCATATTCCAACAGGCGCTCAAACACATAAAAAATCGAGTTCCATCCCGATTTCCAATTTTAGCCCTCTTGGTTCAGAAAAAAATTCACTGTGCTTGCCTCATCAGTAAATGCTAGACACTCCACTGCATATACGCCCCTGCAATCACCTCTAAAATAACATATTACAATTGTAATACTCATAATGAAATATAAATATTTTAGATATCTTAACAAAGCGAAACTTTAACAATAAATTAATGGAAAATTTCTTAAGATAATCTTAGATTATAGAAATACTTTTAATACTTTTGAAAAGTGATTAAAACTCACGCTTCGTCCCAAGAAAAACATAAAAAGTTTAAATTAAGTTGCTTTACACTTTTGCCCTGCTCGAATTCTCGTTAATTGTGTACAAAAAATGAGATAAATAAATTCCACGCATTTTATTGTGTTTGCATTATTGTTGTAAATTTAATAAAATAACTCATATAGCAACAACAAAACGTTCATAATTAATGCTAAGTAATCTTATTTTTCCTTGCCACTTCCCGCCCAAGCCTCTTCCTGCTCGCAAAGAAACTTTGAGCTCAAGTTTTTGCCAACGAAGAAGAAGAAGGTGGCAACAATGAACTTTAACATTACTGCAGCAATACATTGACAACATCAATGAGTAGCAGCAATAGCAATCCTGGCCTGCTGGCTGGCAGCTGTTGTCTTTGTTGTTCCGTGTTAATTTCACTGTATTGTCTTCTTCACTTTCTAGATTAATTTTTGATATATTTTTTGGCGTCATCGTGTTCACTTTTGCCTTCTTTTTTGCATCTTAAGCAAATTAATTTTTTTATGCTAATCAGTTTTGAAATGAATTCATAGCGAAATTAATTAAATTTTCGATTTGGTTCTTGTTTGCAAAATTGATTAAGCTTATTATTCTGCCTAAAAATAGCAGAGTACGGTATATTTTTGGTTATTAAAAAATTGAATAAATTCCACTGACACGTTCTGTGAGCCTGCGGGAAAAAGTTATTTGAAAATCAACGTGTTGTCAAAAATAAAAGCGTCAATATGTTTAATTTCTGTTGATTATAAAGTATAAGAATTTTATTTTTCATCATTCGGATTCTGCATCAATGTCTCTCGGCGTCTTTAATTTGTGTTCATATATAATTTAATAGTTAGGTACAGTTCAAATGAATGCGAAAATGAACCTAGCCTTTGTCATCCTCATTAAACCTCTTGAACTACGCAGTATCCAAAAAATTATACCATACTTAATTCGGCGCAGAAACGTAGTAAACTTTGTTATTTTCAGCTACTAAATTTAGGTCAGCGCACATAATTTGCTGCATTATTCAACTTAATTGAAGTGTGTGTGTGTTGTTTTTCATATAAGTACTTATTATTAGCATGAACAAAAATATTAACAAAATCATCGTTTAACGGCACATTACTTCATATCTCTTTAGTCATTTACACAATTATCATTCCCTCCCTAACTACACTCATGGTAATAAATATACTTTCAGTCACAAAGTGCGATTTATTTGTAAGATTTTTATTTATTCCAAATTTATTTTATAATAATTAGCAAGTACGAAGTTTTATTCAATAAATACGAAAAAATAAATATAAATTTGTTACTTAAATGCATTAAATTAAAAGCTTCATGGGAAATAATTATACTTCCACTTTAAGAATCATAAGAAAAAATAATAAAATTGAAAGGTTCCAAGTACTAAAGTAAGTTTCAGAAAGGGATTATCACAAATTTAGCAATACATGTGACAACCCAAATTCTTTATATTTTCTTCTATTCTATTTGCCGTTGAGTTCATAAGATTTCTTAGCTCTAATGTTGATAATTCCTTCTAATTCTTTTTTATTTCTGCCCGTAATTAATTTAAACTGGAAAGCTGAATGCCACGTGAATAAATCTGATTAAAAAAAAAACACTTCAAAGATTTTCCATGAAACATTAAGTTTCGACTGCTACTTGATAGATAAAAGTGTCATCTTATTGAATGTTACGCTGCATAAACATTGAAAATGTTCATTTTACTTCTGACGACAGATGTTAATATTTAGTTTGAGAAACAAATCGAACTCGTGCCATTAGTCTACCGCCTTGGTAATTTCTGACTAATTCTTTTTTAGCTATATAGTACCAAAAAATGTTATAGCAGTCAGAAACATCTAATGTGAACGTTTTTGGTTGCCAAAAATAATCGTTTGGCATTGACCGGTCCATTACAAATGTGATGTTGCAAATTCGAAACATGCCTTTTTGTTATGAGTGTTTAGAGGAAGCTAACCCTTATTGTAAGATGTTTACAATCATGCAAAATGTTTCCAATATGTCTTGTGAAAATATTTAAATCCAAATCACTTCGAATTTCAGATATAATAAGTTTTTTGAAGCTCGTAGCTTTGAAAATCTCCGGTTTTTTCAGAGTATTCATGATTACAAGTCGTCCAAGCCGCCTTATTTGGCATATATTAACTTCCTTTTTTGATGTTTACCACGCCTACATGTGATCTGTTAATATTTGATGAAATTTCGCGATTAACCATTTTTCATTTCAATGAGGCATTATTTTTCCAATTTCGTCCATAGAAAATGGTTACCATGCCCCATTTTTCTTGACAATGACTTCCAAGTAAAATTTTTCAAATAACTTGTGGCGGAATGTTGTGCAATGTCTATAATGCGTTGTCCGTAAAATTTGTTAAAGTAATAATTATAAATATCACGATTGCATCATTTGGAAGCATAATTATTTCTTTCTGATTAAACATTTAAATTCAAATTAAATCGAGACAAGGACATTAAGAAATAAATTTTTTTTGCATTAATACATCGCAGCACAAGATATACACAAAGCAATTAACAAAACCTTTAATTTCTTGTAATAGTAAATTTCCACTGAATATTTTATAGTGGAAGTATATTTATTACCATGGGTGTATGTTTAACAAGGAGAAGATATAATTATATGAGCGCCATATATTTCATACGCATGATTTACAATATATCAGTGATACGTTCCAGCATCTGGAGCCAGCAACGACGTATATACATACATACGAACAATTCAATTAAAATGAGTAGTAGCACTCACTACTTTCTCATTCCCCTTATTCTCCCCAACACTCCTGTATTTCATCATTCGTGCTTTTATTTTGACACCTATGTCCTTGGTGTTGTTGTTGTTTACTTGAATATTTCAGCCAAAAAAGAATATATAGAAAATACAGAACATATCTGTGTAATTGTATATATCTGTATCTATCCACACAATCATTTCCGTATCCTTATTTCCTGCACCTGTTTTGGCTAGTCATACATTTTATATACATATACGCCCAACTGTCATTTTGCCAAATGGTAAGTTTGGGAAATTGACAGTTGGTTTTATTACATTGGGGAAAATGGGAGAACACATCTCATTTTCTGTCTCTAGCCTTACTTCACCCTAAGAGCAGTGTGGGAATTGTATGTGGTGGCAGTTGAAGTGGAAATGTGCGACGCTATACAATTGCGGATTGAAGCTGAAGTGGAAATGTGAAAGCGTGAATGCTTGTACATAATTGCTTTGCAGTGATTTGCTGTTGTTGCTGCTGTTGCTTTCCTTCTTTTTCTCCATACAATTGAAGTAATTTTTTCTTTAATTTCTTTATTGCCATTGTTGCTTTGTTATAGAAATTTTCAGGTTATTGGCATCGTAATATTTTCCTTTGTTTATTGTTGTTCTACGACGAGACAGAATTTTAAATTAATTTTTTGTCTGTATCTGTTTACTTTCTTAGGACTTCTTCTTTTCGCAAATGCAGGTGCTGTAACAATTTTTAAAGTCATTCAATAAATAAAGCTTATTCATGGAATTCTTAAATTTTTTAAAATTTATCTCAATTTATCTGATTGGGGATGAGTTAAAAGCGTCTAGGAGAGTGTTTTCTGTACCAACCACAAAAAATATAACCTCCCGAGCTGTTTCCGCTATCCTGGTGTCTGTGGTATCATAAAAACTCTTGGATATGTAGGCAGTTCAGTGGCGGATACAGGAAACAGCAGGGGGAAATAAAAATTCTCCATATGAACCAAAACGCGGGCTGGAGCGTTCTTTTCTTGTTCGTGTATAGTTTGTGTTTTTTTTTTTTTTTTGCTTATTCATAAACTTTATTTCGATGACTAATAATTTCAAAGGTATGGCCATGTGAAACTTACTGGTACGTTACACATTTTGGGGACACCCTATTCTTGAAGCAAAGCATTTCACAATTTCTATGATCTATTTCCAAGGTAATGGATCGTGGAAAATATAAAAATAGGATACATTTATTTCGGTTTTAGATTGGTTTATGGTAATGGGTCGAGTATTAGTAGAATTTTAAGAATAATTTAAGGTCACTGATTCCTACCCTGTTTTAAAATTTTCTGGGATTTTCTTTATATCGACCCGAAACCAATAATTTGTTTTTTTTTTGTGGATTCAATTCTCTACTTGAGAATAGAACCCCTTTGGACTGGTACTTGAGTCACTTATTTAAGAACTAAATTACCGAAATGATCCATTTTATTGGAATAATCCGTTTCGTCATTTTTTAAGAATTTAACCCAATCTGGGAATCGAACCTGAAGCAGATGGAACTCCAGTCAAGCACTCATTCACGAAGTAACCATTGTTGAACGTTGACGAGCTGTTTCTTTAGGGGATTAATTTGACGCTAAAATGGCAGTATCGTCTGGATAAGTAGCTATAGTAACACTATCAGTTTCAGGCAAGTCGCAGTTAAAAATCGAATAAAGAGCATGACCCAGAATACTGCCCTGTGGTACTTCGGCTTTCACTTGACATTTGACTGATGTTTCATCATTTACTTTGACATAGAATGATAGGACTTTAAGACCAAATAAAATGGAGCTGGAAGTAAATTTTTTAATTTGTATAACAGCCCTTGATGCCAAACTTTTTCGAACGCTTCTTGAATGTCCAAAAATATGGCAGAGCAATATTTTTTGCTCTCCAGAAAGTCGGTGACAATATTCACTATGCGATGATATTGCTCAGGAGTACCGTGCTTATGACGATTGGTGATTCGGAACTATATTCTTATTTTCTTGAATTATTAGCAATCTACTACTTCGAATATTTTCGAGAATATTGCCAGCAAACCTATAGGTCTATATGAGGGCACTGAGTTTTCTGATTCATTTGGTTTGGGTATCATTATTATTTCAACACATTTACATAGAGAAGGAAAGTGGTTTAATGAGCAAGATTATTCATTATTCTTATAATTGAAAGTAAATAGTAATAACTAAAAACAACAATAACTAATTATGTTCACATTTTTGCCTGTTTAAGTTATTCAATTTTTAAGAAAATCTTTTTGGGGGGGGGGGGGGGGTAATTTCCACCCGTTGCCGCCCTTGCATCCGCCCCTGTGTAGTTGAAACGTATTTAAATCTTGTTTCTTTATACATTAATAACACTGCCCTGCAAATTTCAACTTTTCATATGCGAATAAGATGGCTTCTAGTGATTTCCAATGAGTTGTTCATGCTTAACACGAATCTGTGGTCAAAAACTTAAAATTCCTGAAATCAGAGTTTTTGGCCATTTTTGTAAAATTGTGGAGCTTAACCCTGACGTGTTACAAACTTCGCTAATATCAGAAATTAAAGACTGAACCATGCCCTTTCAAATGAGCCTAAGCCAAATAACGCACCCTCAGAGCAGGGGGTGAGATTATGTCTAGGGGTGCACGAAAAAATGTATGCAGAGCTGATTTTATCTTACGTCTTAATTTGTCCGCGATATTTGATCTACCATTTTGAATTTTTAAAACCTGACTGCAGATTTGTAATCAGTGACCTTTAAAACACTTCGTACCACTGTATTTTTCATTATATTTCGTTGGTATGAGTAAGATAAAATCCGCCCACCATATTTGATCCGCCATTTTGAATTTTTGAAATCTGACTGCAGATGTGTAATCAACGACCCTTAAAACATTTCGGACCGTTACACTTCTCATTATGTCTGGCCCTAGACATATGCACACCTCCTGCTCCAAGGACGCATGCGAACAATTTGGCTTAGGGCTCATTTGAAAAGGCATGGTAAAGTCTTTAATTTCTGATATTAGCAAAGTTTGTAGCATGTCAGGGTTCAGCTCCACAATTGTTTAAAAATGACCAAAAACGCAGTTTTCAGGGATTTTAACCCCTTTTTCTCGAAAGCGTGACCAGATTCGTGCTCAGCATGAAAAATTCATTCGAAAACACTAGGAAACATCTTATTCGCAAAACCCATGCAGAGCAGTGTAACCAATAAATTACTAAGTTTTCAATTACATTGTAATTTAAAATCTTGATTCTCTCTTTTCCTAAAATAAAATAAAACAAAATATCTGAAATAGACTTGCAAGTCAAAAGCCTAAATAACATTCATTTATTTACTCTACCGCGCCCACAACAAAAATTTGTTGAAATTACCACTTGAGTTAATCGAAAAACTTTTTCAACCAATTTGAAAAAGAGCTATTTCTGTTTGTTACTTTCCTTGTTGTTATTGCTGTTATTGTTGTTGTTTGTCTGTTGTAATTGAAAGGCAATTTAATTGATGTTAATTGTGGCACTTTATATTGTCGCATCTTTGGCCATCAAACTCACTCTCTCTCTCACTCCTTCTTACTCACGCGTTATTTACTCATTTTCTCTTTAACTTTTGAAATAATGGCGTTAGTAATTCGCAATTGATTTAACCCATTAAAGACTGAACATGTTCCCAGCCACACGATTTTCTTTAAATTTTCGTGAGAATCATTAAACGAGCCATACTAGTTACTTTGCAGAATATGAAATTTTTAAATAAATAACAATAACAATTTCAACTTGCACCTACCATATGTGTGCTTAATAAAATGCTTTACTTAAAATATTAATTTCTGGTTGACCAAATTTCCATGCCTATTTAGAACTCATTAAAATCTATTGCCACAAGAACTGATTCCCCAAATTTTTCTAGGAAAGTCAATAAAGAAAATTTCGTCAAAATGTCTCTTATAAATGTATAATTCCTTAGGGATTAGGGAATACCCAATAGTTCTTAATGGGTTAATTAAAAGTTTCTTGAGGCATTTAATGAGGTCGTCAGCAAATACAAAGAATATATATCTACAAAAGAAAATCTCAGAAAAGTTAAACAAAAAAATGAAGTAGCAGAATGAGGCGAATGGATGAGGAAAATGTCGATGGTTTCTGAACAAAATCGAAGCAGTTCTCTTTTGAGTTGAGAATTTAATTCTGAAAGGATTCTTCTTTTATTCAATTCAACGTAACTAACTACCATTCAAAATGAGTACAAATGAAACTGAACTTTTGATTGGACAATGGAAAAAAATTGGATCTTAATCACAGACCACAGCATAACGAACAATTTTCGGCCGTTAAACTGGGTAATATATATATTATAAAAAAAACGTTATAGCAAATTGATACAAAAACAAATACATAAAATTGTCACTAAATATTTTCAAGATTTTATAATGTTGCAGCGAAAAACCATCAACAGATAATAAACTAAAAATTTAAATACGTTTAAAAAGAATTAAATGTATCCATACCAAAAAAATAAATGCAAAAAAAAAATGTGCCACGGGCAGCACTGCCAACCTCAAGCCTCATGAGATTTTCCTTCCTATTCCAGCATAAAATAATTTTCATGAATATTTTATAGAATTAAATGCGCATTAATGTAAAAAAAGAAAACATTTTTTAAAATCTTTACGTTCTTTTCAAATTTAGTAGCAAATGTAAGTAAATATCTGACAGCAGCATATACATACTTATCTACTACAGTAATCTTAGCACGTTGCAAAGCAACAACAACAACAACAACAATCAATGACAATAGCACTAACACAAAGCATGATATTTTCTTTTTTTTTTGTCTTCTTATTTTCGTGTTTTATTTTATGGAAAAAAGAAAAGTTTCTTTTTTAAAGTTCAACACTTAAAAATGAAAAGAAACAAATAAAAACGAAATAGCTGAGCCAAAGTTTCCTTCCTAAATATGAAGGCAGCAGAATAGCATTAAATTAAGTTCATAATACTGTAAATGAATAGCAAGATTATTAGCAAATCTATTCATGTTTCAGTTTAAGCTTGTACTTTTCTTTGGTTTAATCTGTTGTAACTTTCTTGTCTTGAATAAAAAATTCAAAAAAATGTTTATATACAAAGTTTATAAATGTAGCTGTTTAAGTAAAATCTGAATTGCAAAGAATTTTGATGGATCTGTGGAATATGTGTGTATATAAAATGGATAAATCTATTTTGCGTCACACTTTAAGCAAATTGTTATTATTGTTGTTAACTTAATTTGATTGTTGCATGCCATTAATACTTCCATATGTTAGACAAACGTACACAGGTTATTTTTCCTCATTTTGCTGTCTAAGTTAGTGGGCGATTTAATAAATTGATTTATTTCACTTTAAATTTGAGAATTTTCTTTGAAAATGTTTTATATTAAGGTGTAGTGAAAAATATAAAGATCTGGGAAATCATGGAAAACAGAAAACATATAACTTAAAATTTATAATGATCGTATTTGATTCGATTGATTGGAAGAAGCATGATATTTAGTGTTTCCTGCCTGTAAACATGAAAACGTTTTGATGTAGTATTATTTAAATATGCAACAATTTTAAATGTAAGTGACATTAAGTCAAAACTAGTAGGTGAATGTGAGGGAAGTGTGGTTCTCTTAAATGTGATTAGGGGATTTTTGCAACAGATGGAGAGGCTTGTTCAAGAATGAAATGGCTTTAATATAATCTTTTGAAAACTCTATCCTTTTTCCAAGGAGGAAATCGCGAATCGATCAATAGTATTATATAAGGGACACTGTGCGATTGGCTTGAATGCTTGAAGAGACTGCGTATTCTGCATAACTATCTTAGACTTCTTGCTTAAAAACCTTTGGTAATCCATTCCTTGATGGAATAGGAAATATGTTCTAATGTCACACTTAATACTCTACTTAAGTTTTGTGATCTGACTAAATGATTTTAGGAGCCTAGCATCAAAAAGTTTGGTGTTTCTTGTACTTAAGGGAAACAACTGCTCAATGTAATCTTGAAACTAAGTTTCCCTTCAAACTTTCGTTCGAGTTTTTCTCTCTAATTTAAATATACATTATGGGGAAAAGTTGAAAGAGTGAAATCGCAACGTTGTGTTTCTCATTAGAGAAGCTTAGTATTAAGTAGCTTTGGTTTCCTTTAGGCAAAGCCAAAATAACGTTTTTTTCTTAACCCTAATGTACAAAATCCTCATACGTACAAAAAATATGGGAAACATGTTTGCATATGTTGTATAATTTTGTACACTAGAGATGTTCTTATTATGCTAAAAACTAAAGCAACTTCTGTAAGAAGCTGACGAAAGAAAAAAAACCCAAATGAAGATGGGATGATTCCCCATAAAAAAGTCGGGATTCCATTCATTACTTTTTTCCTTTATCAGGTTTGGAAAACTGCAATGCAATATTTTTTCTACAGGGGTATGAAAATCTTTTACTTCTACATAGAAGAAGTGTCTGCAACTTCAACGTCATGTATCATGCTCCTTGGATCAGTTTTAAAAAAATATTTCCTACCAAATTGACGAAACTTAATTTTTGGTATTATCCCAATTCACATTATTTAGTACACCCTAATGTATACATATATATCACCAGCACAATGTGCATTCTTTCTACAATCTCAGTGTATCTGCTCCTATTTGCTTGCATGAATCTATGTGTATGCAGGAGTGTGTGTATTCGTTTGTATGCGTATTTAAGTTCTTTGAAAAATTTCTTCAATGGAATTTGCATATGTGTAGATATAAGACATATGTATTAATATGTATGTTTGAATGGTAGTGTGCGTGCGTGTTTGTATACAACTAATCTGTGCTGAAACTGAATATTAAGTAGAGACGTGTGCATGTGTGCGTACGTGTTTTTAGGCCTGCAAGTGAAAGTTTAAAAGTTCGATAGTTTTAAAAGTTGTGTGTGTGCTTAAAAATTTTGCTAAAAGTGATTGAAAAACGTTTTTAAATTTTTCCTTTTTTTACAAAATTATAATCATTCCCCTTTTCAATAAACTAATTTAGATTAAATATTATGTTAGAGAAAAAGGAAAGACTTTAAATTTTTGAATATTTATGTGCAAACTACCAATTAGAAAAAAAAAATTAATTACTAGTTTTGTATAATTGTGTCCAAAAATTAAAATTTTCATAAAAAAAACATTTATTATAATATATAACTTAAACAAAACAATTGATGCCAAAACTCAATTTAACCTTTTTATGATGAAGCAGAGAGAAAGTAAATGCTAGAAAGCAAACAAGTGTTGGAGTTTATAGAGCAGACATAATTATTTTTGTTATTTTTTTTATTATTTCATTAGGAGAAAATTTGCAGTCCTCTGCTTCTATCCTCAATTGACTTTTAAATTGTAAACTTTTATTTCGAATATACATTAAAGCTTAAGTATTTGTAAGTTATCTACTCTTCTTTAGAGTAACTAATTTTAATAGATATCCCTCCAAGTCACTAATCACTATTAACTTTACTTTACTCTAAGTACATTCCTTTGTTAAATTGCTAATAGTAAGATGTTGAAATTAACTCATTAAAAGATTAAATTTTCCTCTGTACTCTACTTTCACTACTACTTTGGCATTGCAAAAACAATCACTGTAAATACTTAATTACTGCAGTAATTAACATTGAAAAGTACTTTACGTGTTTTGCGCACTTTGAAAGTATTACTTTAGTCTATCTACTCTTCGCCGCTTTGGCATTTGCCAGCAGATGGTAATGTCTTTTCAGGCTACTTACCTTACTCCACATACTTGGTGCAGGTCGCTGCTAAACTGATTGGGTGTATAAAATAATACGAATCTTTTAGCTCCACTGTCACAAGGTAATAAATTATCCTGCAACCAGTAAAATTGAGGATCTAAACCAATGGAAATTTCAGCAAAGTCGTTAAATAAATTTTTAGTAGGGAAAGTGAACGAACGCTTATTGCTTTTAAATTGATTTGCCGGCAGCAATGACAGCAGAAAGTAGGTGCTCAGAAATGTTGCACGTGTTCCCTTTAGGGCAGTCTGCCTGATGTCGAATGGTAATATATATTTCGTTTAGTATATTTACTATACTCTTTCTATTGTTATTAATATCAAAGAATTTTTATACTTGTTTATAGTGTTCATAAAAGTAATAAAACTTAACACGAGGTAAGATAATTTTAAATCCAGTTATTTTTATTTTCTTTTCAAACATTAACGTTTTCTATTTGTGTGCTGTGCATAGGAAAAACCAAAAACTAAACTAAAGAGTAACTCTACGAGTTTTATAAATATGTGCCCATATGACTGCTTTTTAAATATTAAAAGTTATTTTAAAGAAAAAACGTGACTTTCAGAAAAATGTTGTAGCTCCATAAAAACTACTAAGATACTAAGTCCTTTTTGAGAAGCTACTACTTTTTTCTAAAAAATTCTTTGAAGCACATTATAAAAAACTACAAGAAATAACACTTACTTTTTAATACATAAACTTTTACTCTGTAGCTAAATAAGTTTTGTGTAAACTTGTTTTTTTCGCATTGCTTCTTTTGAAAGCACAATATACTAAATAAACACACACATACGCATTAACCACAAACACACACATACTAACCACATGTTAGATTTATTTTATTAAAGAGCCCATTATTAAATGGAAGAGAAAAAGGATGTGAAAACACTGAAAGAAAAGAGACCCAGCTGCTCTGTTTCATATTAATAGAAAATTGTAAGGATAAATGCAAAAAAATTTTAAGAAAATTGTTCTAGGTACGTGAAGACGTGTAAGAAATACTTCTTTGTATTCACAAAAGAAAACAAGAACCACAAAAAAAACAGCAAAGCTCAAACTAATAAAACTAAAAGAAATTGAACTCATTGTTGGCATGAATACTGTGGAATATTTTTGCAAATGTATAAGTAATTCTGTGCAAGTATGCATGTACATGTGTGTGTTGAGTTGTCTGCTAAAATGGAATATTCTTAGAACAGTAAAAGTATGCATATTAGACTGGTTCTTGTTGATGTGTAAAAAAGAAATATTAGCTCCTGATATGGGTGAAATCCGAAATTATGAAATGTAAGAAAATACATGTGATGTAAGTAATGCGATTTGGTGTGTGTGCCTCTAGCGATCAAACAGCTGTGCGGCAAGAAAGTTCAACAAACTATAGAGCACAGAGAGAGCCAACATTGATGTCCATTGATGTCACCTTACGTTCATATAAGAAAAATCTTCCTCGGCGTTAGCACTCTCAGTGAAAGTTTTGGGCGGGGTCTAAAACTAGAAAGAGAGAGAAAGAGAGGGAGAGAAAGAGAGGGAGAGAAAGAGAGAGAGTACTTATTATTCACTTCGATAGCCAGCGACTTATATGCCAAGACGGCATGAATAAGTTTGTAGAAATATGCTTCTGGTGCAATATGAGTTGATTTTTGATTGATGATTTTTTACGACCCTCTTGAAAAATATCAAGTAATTTTAGTTTAGGTGTGCAAAAATTGGCATTACCAAAGTCAGTTTTAATTTGTAATATTGAAGAATACAAAATAAAAACCAATCACAGTTTTTATTCATTGAAGGATATAAATACAAATCACCCATATTAATAATATTAGCATGAAGAACCTACTGTCTGTTAACTTAACTTTTATGAATTAAATTGTGAAATTTTTTAAGCGTACTTTGGTAAAAAGTGTCCACTTGACTTCATTAGACATCCTAAAATTTTCACGAAAAAATATTGAAATTTATAGATTGCTGGGCTCAGTTTTTTGCCAAGAAAATAATTTTTTTAGCGGTTGCAGGAAACAATTCCTTCTAGAAGCACCAGGAACGATGAACTAGTCGCGTTGCCGGTTTTTGGCGCTAGAACAAGAGAAAAATCCACAAGTTTAGGGAATGTTTTTGTTTGTGTTTATTTTTTTATGCATGTTTACCTATAATTTCAATTAAAAAAACGTCTGAAAAATAATAAATAAAATAATTTTTCGGTGTCTTTTAAGATTTTGGAACGTAACCCCCCTTTTTGCACTGGTTCTTTTTATCGGCGTTTTGAAGGAACGTAACCCCCGTGTTAAGCGAGGTTTACCTGTATTTGAAATAAATATAAATTTCAAAAATATTTTTCAAAAATAAAAATATTGAGAGATTATTTCACTACAAAAAAATTTTTATAAAATTTTAATTGATTTTTAATTTTTTTTGCTCACAAATAATATTTATTTTTGATGTATAAAATAAAACCCTCAAATATAAATTTTATTATTTTTAAGGCTTTTTAATGATATGTTCCTTTCAAATAATTTTCGAAAAATTATCATAAATTAGACAAACTAGAAATAAGAACCAGTTTAATGTAAATGTGTGAGAAAAAAAAAAACATAAAAATATTAACAAACCAATTTGTGATATAGTTTTAGGCGCAGTGAAGTTTTATACACAAACATACCCAGTCGGAATTTAAGTCATCAATTAAAATGTCATTGAAGCACTGATCTCAATACCACAGTTTAAAAAAATGCAGGAACTCAAACATACTCTTAAAAGTTTTGTTTCTTCAGGTTTTCAATTAAGCATTTTTGAACTCGATGGAAATTTTAATAATTAGGAGCTATAGGAATGAAATGAAACATTTCTAATGAAAATTTATACCCAAGCTAAGTTATGTAGTTAAAAAGTGAAAAAAATATAGAAAAAGTTTTAATTATAAAAATGAAAGATTAAGAAAAAAAAAAACTTGATTCTATATTCTATTCTATTCTATACTATATATGAAAAAAGGTTTTTTTTTCTTCTGAAATGCTTTTAATATAATACTTGCTATCAAGGAAAGCATCTAAAGACCTTTTAGTTTTAAAGACGATTATTAGTTTCCCAGCACTTAAGTTCAACAATATGCTATCTCTGATTGGACAGAAAGTGGGACAAATACTACATTCTTCTGGCAAACTACAAGCAGTACAGTAAGCATTGTTCTCAGGTAATCATATTTGAATGTTTTAACATTTCATTAGAGCTTCGGCGTCATCTCAGGGTCTTTGGTTCTCGGTATAGGCATTCCGTAGCTTTTCTTTAAAAAAAAATCTCGTATTACTTTTAATTTTCAACTATCATCAATAATCTCAAAGAGCCAAAAACAAACATACATATTCTACCATAAAAAAATTGTATTGGTATAACTGGTGCAATGCGCACCATTCCAAGCGATGGAGGTGCTGATAGACTTACTGTCAATGGATTTAGCAATAAAGAAAATGACAGCAACTACAGCCCTTAGGATGATGAGGAATGCCACATGGCATAACTCGACGGACCTGCATGGACACATGCGAATCCTGGATATCTTATACAAAGATATTCAGGAGACGCGTATGCCTAGGGTCGGCATGAGAAAAGTCAAAATAACTGAGAAACGTTATAAGACTCAGATAGCGGATGGAACCGTCAACGTGGAAGTTGAGGATAGCGATATCAGCATTTACACTGCTTTTCTCAGCTGGAAGGTAGAGCTGGGGCAGGTATTTTCTCAGATGAGTTAAATTTGTCCCGTGTTTTACGATTGGGAAAATATGTGTCCGTCTATCAGGCAGAGATGCTGGGTTTAGTGCATGCACTGGACCACCTTATTCAGAACCAGGACAATGGTAAGAGAATTGTCATTGCCCTTGACAATCAGTCGGTGATTAAGTGAATGCAGCAGGCAGATATAACCTGTAGGTTGGCCTTGGAGTGTGTCCAAAAACTCAACGAGTGCGCTCGTGTAAACATTGATGTAGGTGAGGGGACATTCAGGCATAGAGCAAAATGAAACTGCTGATCTTTTGGCTCGTCAGCAAACGAGTTTTGTGACCAGAACCATGCATCGCCATTGGTGATGGATTGATGGAAGGCCTGACAAGACAGTGGATAAAATTTGAACATTGTAAAAGACGGAAAGAGGCCACTGACTGCAGGCACGCAAAGACGGCTGTGAAGTAGTCGTGCAGTGAGTCAGCCAAAGTCGTCGGACTAAACCGGAAGACCTTGAGCAGCGCTGACTACGGGTCACGGTTCCTTCACGTATCACCTCAAGAAGATGAAACTTGTTGAGGGTGATACCTGTAGGTTGTGTCTGGAGGAGCTGGAAGCGGCGGCGCACTTACTGTGCCAATGCCCAGTGTTGGCGAGCAGAAGGCTGGCAATCTTGGGTCATCGATACGTTGATGAATCTGAGATTGGCCACCTGGCCTATAAGGATATGCTCACGTTGACTCAGGATGTCAATACTCGGACCATGCTCGTTTACGAGTGCTTAGAGTAGAGGCATCAGGTGGTATGGGAGCCACCTGGGTCTGATTCGGCTAATCCCCAAACTAATAAAAAAAAAAACATCAGTTGATAATGTCATAAAACAAGCGAAAACCCTAACTTTCTCCACTAACTTTCTCCTATGACAAATATTAAACCCGAGAGAAACCAGATAATACAGTCGTGGAAAACCGCTTGCGGTCAATGTGCTTAGTTTCATCATGTGTTCTTTAGACGAAAAAAAGTATAAAACCTTTTATTAAAAAGAATTTGGCGAATAGAGTTTTGTCTAGTCTTTTTGCAGTGAAGACAGAATATTGTTAAGAAGCTGAGCTGCTCATGCAAAATATTTCCGTTAGCAAAACTGACCAAGTTTGGTCATTTTTAGAAATGATATTCAGGCTCTAAGTCTCTCATTATATAAAATTGTACATCCTTTTAACTGACCAAGACTACAAATGCCTTAGATAACAGCAGAGACAATTAAATTTAAAGTTTTTCAAATGAAAAAGCAAGGGAATGTTTGAATATGATTATATCTTGCTTTCACATTCTGCTCAATAGGGTCATCGAAAAGAATTCCTACAGGGTAAGGGTATACATTTAAAGTGTATACATTTCACGCACATAGGTTGTTCAATCATATAACAACAAAAACGTTTGGTATGCTTTTCTTTTTTGGTTTAGCGTATAGTTGAAAACCAAAATATTAATATTGCGAAAGAACAACAACAACAACTCAAGTAAGGGTTGCCCTTGCATTGTCAAAGTGGGGATAGGAAAATAAACAAGATCCGAAGCAAAAAAAAAAGCGTACAATAAACTGCTAAGCCTAGCGATGAAGCAAAAAGTATGCCGGAAGTTTCTTTGAGCATATGACTGTTTTTTTATATGTAAGAATAAGGATATGAATTTATGTGTACTTGTAAATTCTCCCATGGGAATAAATGTTTGCTTCACTTTTATTTACTAAAATTCATATAATTTTTTATTATTATTAGTAAGTAGATTTGTTGTTCATTCCGCTCCATTGTAAGTCTCTTTACTACTTCCTCCTGATGGCAACAGCTGCTTTAGTTTATGATGTTGTCGTTGGTGCTGCTACTGATTCTGCTATATTTAGCTGTTGGCTGTGTTTTTGTTTATTAAAATTATTGTCGCTTCTCATTTAGATATTAAATACAAAACATTTGAGTATAGCATACACACACACATATTTATTGACAATGTTTTTTGGTGTATATTTTTGAAATTTTGCTTTGGTTGCATTTCGGTATTCCGTTCATTTTGCGTTTATTTATGCGCTTTCATTTTATTGTTATGGTAATTTTTTCTGTGTTCGCGTATTTTCATTGTGTAAAAATGGCATACATATTTTGACATATATAACTTTCGCTGATTTTTTATTTTACGTGATACATACGCAAAAGTCTAAGTCAATCAAAAATTTACAAATCAGCATTTTTCCTTACATATTTCCACATTGTTATGGTATTTGATTTCTTTTGTCACGAAAATGGGCGGATTCCAAGTGTATTATGTTTTTGTGTTCCCTCTCTACATCACTATTTAAGCTTAAATATTTGCATTACAGCTAAATGGCATTAGCAATGTCACTACGCTCCTTTGAGAATTTTTCCATCACTGTCACTTCGCTCTCACCGGCCTCAGACTACCTGACTGTGTTGTTATGCTTCGTCATATTTTCATTAATTCATCCTGCTCTAGTAATCTCCGCAGGCACGTGTTTCATTTTAATCGATTTTTACTTAAAAAGAATACAAAGCATAAGTGAAGTAGACACAAATACAAAGATAAACCTACACAATGACACACTAATGTGATTATGTGTGCATATCCTTGTGCATGTATGAATAAGTTTCTTAATCATCATCGTCTTGTTTCATCTTTCTTTTTAACAGATATTTTTTCTCTTTCGTTCAATAATTTTTTGCTGCGTTGCTTTTGTATCTCATAAATAAGCGTAGTAAATTGATTTCCTTGTATTTATGTGCAAACAGACATACGTATGTGTGAGAGAGAATTAATGTAATATTTATATATGTGTGTGTGTGTATGTGTTTTAAGTGGTGTTTCATGTACGCAATTAATTTAATGCAAATGTGTGCATAATTATTGCTTCAACTTGTTAATATGACCGCAAATATTAATTAATTATATATGTATGCATGTGTATGTGAGTTTTCGCGTTGTACACTTGCACGTATATGTGTGAGTGTAAGTTTAGATTATATATTTTATAACAACACTGACATTTATTATTAAAATTATCTTTGGATTTACTTGAAGGGCATAAATTGAAGCAACTTTAAAAAGAATTACGCGAAATCAGTGTAATGAAATTCCAAATCAAAAACACTTTTTTATCTAATACTGTGTGATGATATCGTAGAAAAGCTTTTAACTTTAATTTATTCCGATGGAAAAAGCGTAAAATTTAATTATAAAAAAGGAGTGAAACTGCCAAACCATAACCACAAAACCGAAGCTTAACATTCCAAAAATTTTAATTAACTACACTTTGTGCGTTCAAGTCAAGGCATACATAAACATTCGCACACTTCACACACAAAAATTTATTGGCAACACACCCACATACACACACACATAAATTGATGGCATTTTGGTTAATACTTAAAATAAAGTTCATTGCTATTACGCAGGCACAAAATGGTTTTTTTTCCTCTTTTGAATACACGAGAGTAAATTGTGTGAGTGTGTATGTGAGTTTAGAACATATACAAATGCTTAAATAAACACATCATCTGTAAATTAAAATATATTTATGTACATGTGTGTTTGTAAGTGTAGGCATACAAGTACATATGTGTGCAAGCATATGTCAACTTCTACCAAACGAGTCCGCATAATTTTAAAAATCTTACACACATATATCGCTCAAGTTAATTTTGCGTATTTTTATGTGCCTTAAATTCAAATACGCACACATATATAATAACATGCATACGCCTACAGAGACACTCATTTAAACAGTTGACTTTTTGCAATAAAGAACTCACTTTAGGGGGATTTGAGCTAATGTAATTGCAAATGTAAGAAGAAACTGAGAAAAATTACGCATTATTTATTAACTTTTTTCTGTTTCTTTTTTATTTTATTGTAACTTAAATATAGAATAAATTCTTCTTTCTTTTCGTTTGTGTGTACGTGTAAATTCAAAAACCATTAACAACAATACCACCAACCAGCAGGAGCAACAACCGCAAAAAAAGAAAGAAACAATAACAACAAAAATCAGCAAATACATTACCACTGTTTTTGTTAGTGTTTCATAATGTTGTTATTTGTTGTTTATGCTATTGTGATTATTGACATTTAAATTGACAATAACGTTTACAATGATTACCGCAAGGCTTTTATTTCTTTAAACCAATATAAATATGAACACACACGTACGTAGACGTGCGTGTTTGCATATACATATGCCAATACCTGACGACCTTTTATCCATAATAACACACACACACACACACATTTAATTGCATTATAATATCAGTAGATATGCAGCATATGTTGTACAGATTTATGTAACTACACGCGCAAATATTGCTTAACGTATAACATAATAAATTTATTAAATTTCATTATTTTTCACATTGTTGTTCTTGCTGCTGCTCATTCACATCATTTGCAGCAATTTTTTAGCTGCAGCTCATCAAATATTATTTTTATTACCCCCCAACAAGTCAATAAACAAAGTAAGTGTGTGTATATGAGTTCAGAAACAGTTTTCAGACAGTGGGAATTTTGCAATATTACATAGAAATTGCTCATATTTACAATGAAATATTTTAGTAAAATAATTAAATTAATATTGGAATAAAATACATTCAGTCTCAGAAATGGGAACCTCCCTAAGAGAAAATAATGTACACCAGAATTTGTTGACATTAAACTACGAAAAGTTGTGCCACTTAGAATAGCGATTTAAATTTAAAAATGTTTATCTCTTTATTACAGCGAATTATTTAAATCTTATCTGAAAGATCATTATTTTATGGTTAAAGTAGACGATTAAGAACCCAACAATATCTGATTAAGGCCGCCATCGCCCAAGATAGTGTGTTGGATCTGGTTCTTTACAACTTTTTGCAGCTGATCTATCATCAAAATACCAAACAGTAGCAGCGAACCTAATGTAGCTACAAATCGATTTTAGACAAACCTCAATAAAATCAAATTATGAAGTGAGAAATGGAGAATAAAAATATATGAGACAAGGTTTATCCAGCTTACGAAATGACGCTTGTTAGCTTGTAATTCTCAATAATTGCCGCTTATCTCAAGTTTAGTATGCAAAGTAGCTCGATAAGACGCTCACATGGCAGCATCAAATCATCACAAAACGGAATCAACTTGAACTAAGGATCAATGGTGTGGCTACTTGAAACTCAAAATAATTATTACTTATAAATGTAATACCAAAATAAAGTTCTATTAATTGTCCTTGTAAAAAGGTCTTTGCTTTAAGTTTAATATTGTACGAGTTATGGTACAATATCTGGTGCTAAGTATTTTTCCTAACGAATTTTCTTAAACACTCTAGATCTCAGTGGATATTAAAAATATAATCTATGTCTAGAACAATTTTCTATGTAGTCCACATATAATAAGATCATCCTGTTTATACTAAACCTAAATTTGAATAAAGCACTTGAACTACAGACAAAAACGTCTCATTGTTTGTAACAACCCTTGAAACCGCTGAGCATACCCCAGTTAAAAAATTTAATTCGTTGCAGTATATACAGTCGGTTGAGCTAAATCTCCTTTAAATTAAAAAAATAACCCGTGCCCATGCATTTATTTTATATTATTTAAAATTACGTCAGAAATAAACCAGATTATAATTCTGAGCAATTCATGCAATTTACATTGTACTTAACATCTAGTTTATGAGACGAAAATAAAGACACAACATTGCATTACATACATATTTACATATGTATGCATTAGGATGTAGTATAAATACAATTTTTAATATAATTTTTTGTTAACGAATATTTTCATAATACCTCAATATGTAAGTATACCTCAAAGTAGGTATTTGAATATGGCATGAAACATAAGCCGATGACTGTAGGTATTTACTATGTATGGCAAAAACAAAAATACGATGAAAAATCTCATTATATAAAGTTAACAACATGTTTCAAATACAGCGTGGGGTTCTTCTTTTTTTACATATTTTTTTGTAGCTTTTTCATATATTAAGTAGCTACAGGTTAAGTATGTATATATTCACCAATACATATACACAATGTTTGCTTCTTTCACTCGTTATATTTTTTGTTTGTTTAGCAATTTAGTTACTCCTTTTGTTATAAAACATTGGTAACGTTGTATGGCGCTTATAATATTGTAAAATGCCTAAAAGTATGCTTACAAAAATGTTTATTTGCATAAAAATGTGTTCTGCGCAGTTATTATGTATGTACATTAGGCCGGGGCGATTTGTATGGACTTAAATTTTTCGATACCGCGCCGTTGAAATTATGATTCCTATTGTCATTACCAACAAAAAGTTCTTCCACGACATAGGTCTAAAATAAATTTCGAGGCTTCGGAATTTGATTTTTATGGAATTTTCAACGCACTTGGAATTTTTGTAATTAAACAGCGCAAAAGTTAATTTCAAATGTCGAATGGATATTTTTTTAAGAGTGATTTAAGGTCGCTGAATCCCTGTACTCAGATTTTCTCTATCACCCATAATTTTGGTATACGTGGGAGCAATTAATTATGGGTTTCGGCTCCAATACCGGGGATCTCAGACAAGATAGAGAAAATCTGAGTACAGGGTCGAATTTAGGGACCCCAAATTACTCTTAAAAAGTTATCCTTTCGACATTTGATATTTACTGTTGCACTGTGTAATTACAAAAATTCCAAGTGCCTTGAAAATTCCATAAAAATTAAATTCTGGAGCCTCGAAATTCATTTTAGACCTATGCCCTAGAAGGACTTTTTATTCGTAAGGACAAAAGGGAGTCATAATTTCGACGGCGCGGTATTGGTTGCCAAATCGCCCGCCCTAATGTACATATATGATATACCTTTATAATGTACATAAGTATATAAATACATGAAATAATGTTAAAATAATTTGACATTCGCATCAAATTTTCATGCACACATACAGTGAGTTACAATCAAAATGGCCTCTTAAATAATAAATAAAATAATAAATGTTACAAAAATATTATAAAAAACCTTAGCACAATGGCAGATATCCTTTCCATTTGTGATTGATTTTAAGATAATTTTATTCCATTCCCCACTCTGCAGTGGGAAGGTATAATCCCCTAGAAGTAATTAATACATTTTGAAAATTGTGGCAAAAAATCAAGAGCCGAGTATATCAAAAACTTGTTTTATCAAGTCCAAATGGACTAAAATCTCTAACTATATACAACAAGAAATTAGGCTTAATAAATTTACCCAACGATGACTTATTGTTTGTATTAAAGCAACATTATCAACCTACTGCTTAATTCCTCTAAAGAAACACACATACAGAAAAGGAATAAGGGATTAATGTAAAAGTTTAGAATCATTAACTTTTCATAGCAAGCAACTTTGCGTTAATCGCAAAAGTCATTGGACTTCAAAATGATGTGATAAGTTGTCCATCAGGTAACAACCGTGTTTTTAAACTCGCCGTAAAAAAATTATGACTAAATATTTTCCTTTGACTTGGGCACAAACGTTGAAGCATTTCAAAATCGTAACATTTACTTTAATGTATCTGCTGGTGGGCCATTTTCACTGAGAGATATTAACAATTTTTGATGTTTGGTTCTGTTTTTATTTACAGTGTTGCTGGACATATTTTTTTTTTCAAAATGTAGACATATTTATAAGTTATTCTAACAATATAACTTTGTTTCAAATATTGCTTAATTTTTCGAGATATGCAGCAGAGAATAAATTAGAAAAGATGGACCATTTTGCCTGTGATCCACTGTATAGAAGATTAAATAATATCAAACATGGCATAAAGTCTTCATGCATATTTTAATATAAAACGAAAAGTATTAGTAAGTAATTATAGCTCAGAGAAGAGTGAAACAAAGTATTTTTATCCTTGAATTTAAGTTCATTATCATCACAATACAAACAACACACAGTTTCACACTACATTACACAGAAATCAATCAACTCAGCTAATGGTTTTAATTTTCAAAAATTTAAAGAAGCTACCATCAATTTACATAGAACATTCTAAGGTCAAATAAATTGTGTATAACAAATTTCAACTTTAACTATAAGTATATATGCTTTAATCAATCAATCAATAAAGTGAAAGTAAGTGGAAGTGATGGTATAAGAGAACGTGATTATTAAAATTTTGTTTGCATGTCAACGACTTCAGAATAATAATTTGATTTTTGTCAAATTACATAAATCAGAGCGGCACGCAATCACATGTTCGAACTTTGAGGTATTATGCTTTCCTTTCAATATTCAGGGTAGCTATTTCTCTTTTATATGGAGAACATCAAACATTTATGATTGTTTGCGCTTAATGAAGGTCAATTTTGTGGCTATTTGAAGTCAGGAAATAATAGTAGCAGCCTAAAAAAAGGAGTAAATCAAAGATACGACTACGGTGTATGGTAAAGAAATGCGCATTCAAAAAGAAATAATTGTATTAATTTTTTATTTGAAGTTTTATATAAACAGGCTAATGAATAAATGTAGTCATCACAACAACAATGTATATAGAGACAGACAAATCAGACGGCCGTTTCGGAATCCGCCACAATTCCTCATCAGTGATCTTAGTGATAAGTTCTTAATCTTTCAATATCCTATATAAGCTACTAATATTTGAAATCATAACCCAGAATTACGGATTTGAATCCAAATATCTTCACTGAATGGAGATATTGAAAGAAACTACCACTACCGTTCTATATACTTATGTTGTTGTTTTTTCCCATTGTAGCTAGTCTGCATAACAGTTCATTATTTGAAAGTCTAGTATATGAGAGAGTGTGTGTGTTTGTGAGCAAATGATTCTAGGTGCCATTTTTTCTAGACGGGCCCCATTCGATCAGTTCATGATCATGATAGTTTTTTAGGAGACTATGAAAATTAAATCTAGAGGTTAATTTTCAAAGTCATGACTTAAGTTCATGTCAATTTCGTTATTTGAAGTTATATATAAACAGGTTAATGAACAAATGTAGTCATCACAACAACAGTGTATATAGCGACGGGCAAATCAGTTTTTTTTTTTTTTTTTTTCAGGGTGACAATCGTAAAGTGACGCACACATTTCAGCAGTTATTTTCAAAAGGACGTACTTCCATTAAGAACAATTAAGTGTTAACATTGCTGAATATATAAGCATTTATTTGAACCCCACCTCATTCAATTTAACCTCCTTTAGCTTGCACACATGCCTTCAATCGATCCGGAAATCGTAGGACTGTTCGCCGCAGGACTTCCTGATCAATTTCAGTCCAGGCTTTCTCTAATGGATTTGTCAGCGACTCCAGACTGTGGTGTTGGGATGCACAAGCCTTACTCTCTAAAATACTCCAAATAGAGTAGTCCATTGGATTCAAGTCTGGGGAGAATGGTGGCCATTCTTGAGATGTTATGAATCCAGAAAAATTGTCTTTTATCCATGTTTGCGTTAATTTTGCCATGTGGGAAGGTGCAGAATCTTGCTGGAAAGTTCAGTTTTCATTTCCAAATGTATCTTGGGCCCAGGGAAGAACATGTTCATTTAAAATGCTCCAATAAACAACCTGGTCAATTTTAACACCCTCTTCAACGTATATTAGAGGGGTTCTGGCATTAGCGGAAACTCCAGCCCATACCATAACGGAAGCTGGCTTTTGAACTCGGCCAACAGTCCTATTTTGTTGTGATGATGATGTTAGCCACATTCGGTCATTTTGCGCATTGAAATGTTGTTCAACCGTGAAAATTTTTTCATCTGTAAACAAGATATTTTCAACATTTTTTAACACGGAGGAGAGTAGCAACGCCTTGCATCTTTGCAGTCGCAAATCTTTCTTTTTTTGTGTCAGATCTTGAGTTTTTCGGAGCTTGTACGGCTTAAGATTAAGCTTTGATTTTGCAATGATTCGCACTATTTAACGGTTTACTCCCACTTCCTTAGCGATTTTTTTCATTGAGCGCCTTGGATTTAGCTTGATTCGTTTACGAATATTTTTGTTAAACCAGTAGTGGCAACTGTTGAAATTTCCCCGGTCTCTATCTCCAAAACCCCCAGTTTCATTATATCGAATAATAGCTCGGTCTACTGTACGACTTGACAAATTTAAAGCCTTTGCAATTTGACGGCTACTATAATTTGCCAAATGAAATTTCATAATTTCACGACGAATATTTTCCTTGTCCATTTTTATGGAAATTTCAAAATGTAATAACAAAAATTCAGATGAAATTAAAAGCAAAGCCAATGATGAATGAATTTGCTTTTTAAATTAAAGTAACGGTAAATGGCAAAGCTTGTTGCAGAGTATTAAACTTGTGTCACTTTACAATTGTCACCCTGTATATGCGAAAAATTTATAAAAATAGTGGCATTATCGTGTTGACTTAAAGTTACTATATTGCTCTCTGTATTGTATAATTATATGATTTTGTAGGAAATTTGTGTAACTAAATTTTAGGTGTAAGGTTGTTAGGTTGTTGGTCTTCAAATTTAAATTTTTAACATTTTTGTTTCGTTGTAATGTATGGTAATTATGAAACATTTTCAATTGAAATGAAATAAAATAAATTTTAATATTTTACATGTAGATTTGAAAAATTTTTCAAATTCATTTATGTAAATTTAGCTATAATATGAATAACTTTTCGCAGCTACTTTCAACCTTTCCTTTTTTTTGTGTTGTGTATGTGTGCATTTTCGCAGAATTTTTCGTCCTAATTTTTATTATTTTTCATCAAAACATTTCCAGGTTTTATAATTAATTGTGTAATAAAATGGAGTGATATTTCCAATTCGTATGTTATTCTTATGAATTTTGATTGGTTTTTTATTTTACATTAGATGAATTTTAATTTATGAAAACTCGTAGTTAATTTAATAAATCATTGAGTTAAAAATAGTAGATGGAGAATTCACTAAAAGCAGAAAATCATTGATATGGGAATAGACAAATTGTTTTGCTTAAGCTACTTATAACTTAGACAATCTATTACATAACTTGTGTTATATTTAATATTTTACTAAAATAAAAACAACAAACAAAATTGAGTAAATATTTTCTCAGCAAAATTAAATGTAACTCATACGCTCCGATAAACGTTTCAATAAAATAAATCGAAATAGAAAAACAATAAATAAAATTTGGTAATAAGAGGAAGAGAAGGAAGTGAAAAGCAGCTATAGAGAAGATGTTTTCATTCATTTATTTATTTTTCCGAATCAAATATTGCAGCTGTGAATCAAAATCACTCATACGCTCAGTCGACGCTTCTTTGCCGCACATGTTCTTTATTGCACTAAAATTATTTTCTATTTACACATATATATTAGGGCGTACCAATTTGTATGGATGAAATTTTTGTACTGTGCCAGAAAAATTCTATATTCGATCCTGATCAACTTTACTTCCCCATTTAATTTTTTCTTCGTACTTTCGGCAAAGTTAATGGCAATCGAATATAGAATTTTTCTGTCAGAGTACTTTTTGGTACGCCCTAATATATATGTACAGGGTGACAATTGTAAAGTGACGCAAGTTTAATACTCTGCAGCAAGCTTTGCCATTTACCGTTACTTTAATTTAAAAAGCAAATTCTTTCATCATTGGCTTTGCTTTTAATTTCATCTGAATTTTTGTTATTACATTTTGAAATTTCCATAAAAATGGACAAGGAAAATATTCGTCGTGAAATTATGAAATTTCATTTGGCAAATTATAGTAGCCGTCAAATTGCAAAGGCTTTAAATTTGTCAAGTCGTACGGTAGACCGAGCTATTATTCGATATAATGAAACTAGGGGTTTTGGAGATAGACACCGGGGAAAATTTTCAACAGTTGCCACTACTGGTTTAACAGAAAATATTCGTAAACGAATCAAGCTAAATCCAAGGCGCGCTCAATGAGAAAAATCGCTAAGGAAGTGGGAGTAAATCGTGAAACAGTGCGAATCATTGCAAAATCAAAGCTTAATCTTAAGCCGTACAAGCTCCGAAAAACTCAAGATCTGACACAAAAAAAGAAAGATTTGCGACTGCAAAGATGCAAGGCGTTGCTACTCTCCTCCGTGTTAAAAAATGTTGAAAATATCTTGTTTACAGATGAAAAAATTTTCACGGTTGAACAACATTTCAATGCGCAAAATGACCGAATGTGGCTAACATCATCATCACAACAAAATAGGACTGTTGGCCGAGTTCAAAAGCCAGCTTCCGTTATGGTATGGGCTGGAGTTTCCGCTAATGCCAGAACCCCTCTAATATACGTTGAAGAGGGTGTTAAAATTGACCAGGTTGTTTATTGGAGCATTTTAAATGAACATGTTCTTCCCTGGGCCCAAGATACATTTGGAAATGAAAACTGAACTTTCCAGCAAGATTCTGCACCTTCCCACATGGCAAAATTAACGCAAACATGGATAAAAGACAATTTTTCTGGATTCATAACATCTCAAGAATGGCCACCATTCTCCCCAGACTTGAATCCAATGGACTACTCTATTTGGAGTATTTTAGAGAGTAAGGCTTGTGCATCCCAACACCACAGTCTGGAGTCGCTGACAAATCCATTAGAGAAAGCCTGGACTGAAATTGATCAGGAAGCCCTGCGGCGAACAGTCCTACGATTTCCGGATCGATTGAAGGCATGTGTGCAGGCTAAAGGAGGTTAAATTGAATGAGGTGGGGTTCAAATGAATGCTTATATATTCAGCAATGTGAACACTTAGTTGTACTTAATGGAAGTACGTCCTTTCGAAAATAACTGCTGAAATGTGTGCGTCACTTTACGATTGTCACCCTGTATGTCTATATATTTTTCGTTTAAAGTTTAAATTGTTTACCTTCGCATAATTTAATATTTAAGTGTTTCTTTCATTTTCTTCCTCTTGTCTTTCTTATTTTTCGCAGTGGTAGACACTCAAGATGTCATATGACATGAATATGATATACACACTTAAACTTTTCTACGTGATCTGCACTTGGACTAGATTTTAAGTTTCTTTTTCTTGTTGTTGAATGAATGCCTTTGCCGTTTTCTTTATGTTGCTGCAGCATGACTGCTGCGTGACATTTTTAGCGCTGTTTTGTTTTTCATTTTTATGCTATATTTTTTAGTTGAGTATTTGTTGCTATTTAAACAATTAGCACAAGTGTTGCTGCTGCTACTGCTACTGGTGCGTCTTAGAGACATACATATACCTACGTGTGTCTTAGGCTTAAGTGTATTTTTTTTTGCTTTACCCCTATCTGTTGTGATGGAAAGTGTGCGCGTAATTAAAAATTGAGAGAAAAGTTTTTTTTTGTTTTTTGTGCATCTTTATTGCTGCTGGCGATGTCAAGCCTTTATAATAATTAACTGGGTCAGTGCAAGGAATGCGGGTGAAAAGTCATAGATATAGTAAAAGTGAAAAATTACACATGACACAGCTCATATGTGATGCAAACACTGTAGTAGCAGCAGCTGTTGCAGACGATGCTGATGATGATGATGAAATATTTCTAAAAATAAACTCAAGCGTTTTAAAAATAGCGCATGCTTTTATTTCCAGCTACATATGTACTTTTAAATTCATTGATAGTTAAACACAAGTTCATTGAAATTCCTTTCTATTGGATTCGTTTTAACCTTCAGTTAAACAGAAATACAAGTTTTTAATATTACTTAAGAGTTTCTGCAAAACAATTTATACTCCTGTGAGTTGCTGCCAAAATAAAATACAAGTTTCTTGTGGTTTTTATTTTAAAAAATTTGACAAATGAGTTATTATTTGCCGCATTTTGTTGACACTTAAGGTAACTCGTTTTTTATATTTGTTGTTCTACTAGTTTTTTTTTAATTTTGCGCTACAGATGAGAATTCTTTTATTTGAGTTTCTTCATTGTTTTTTTTCCTTTTTTTTTGTTATACTAACACTGTTTACTTGCTTTCTACCTGCTACCCAGAAGCTTGCAAGTTGGCAACTCAACTTGGCTTGAGGTACTTGAAAGTACTACTTTTGTCGGTTGGTTGTTTCGGTGTTTGGTTGGTGGGTTGTTGCAGCCGCTGCTGCTCTGTTTCTGTTTCTGCTACTTGCTGCTGCCAACTGCAGAACATTGAGCACACTTGACATCGTTTCATTTCAGTTTGAAATGAATGCTTTTTTATTTTTGTTTATTTGTTATGTTGGCAGCAATTCTTCTTCTGTACGCTTCACTTCGCGCATCCCAGCTCTGTTCTAGAAATACCTAAGCTTTTCATGCTATAAATACTTTAATGCTGTATGTATTTTCTTTAAAGCAGATATATGCACATATATTTTAATATTAACTTATCTCAAAAGAAAAACGTTTGTAAGTATACTATTCTACTCCATCTGTATCTTATCTATTTACGTACTTCTTTGTGACGATTTATTTATATACAATTGCTTTAGCAAATCTCACTGAAATGTCAATGTCAAAGTAAATCATCAATCAGTGTCAGTCATTCATTTACTCAGCCACTAGTCAGGCATCAGGCGGGCAAACAGGCAAACAGTCAAACAATCTGGGACATGTCTTCCAGCTTGTCAAAGTTTCTTTTGAGGCTTTTGCCTTTTTTCATTGTACCAATTTTTTTAAGATTTCCAGTTCACATATTTGTTTATAATTTTTTTTTTTTTTTTTTTTTGCGATTTTGGTTTTTAACTTGAGAACATTCCTCCACCAACTTTGGGGATTTTCTTGTCAAACTAAAACAATTTTTCATCGGCATCATTTTTATGCGTGACAACCAAAGAAAAAATATATAAATATGAATTTGTATGCCACAAAATAGAAACAAACGTCGTTTGAGCTAAAATTGTTGTCGCCTTGAGAGGAAATGGAAATATCTTTTCTGATTGATAGCTAGATACCTACACAGATAATCTTTTTGATTTACATTTTGTTAACTCCCAATTATACTCAAATAATAAACGACTGCTGCAAAATTCAAGCGTTTGAGCTAAAATATGTAAATTAAATGTTAAATTTGCAGCTTTATGTATTCTAAACTGAGCTAATCGCTGTCACTCACACATTTTAGCAAAATTTCTCATTATTATCGCTGACATCAATCAAAATTTAGTAGCCCTGTAGCAATTTGCTTTTCAATCAAGCATTAAATATGCAAAAATAATTATGTGTTCATTAAATCGCGGGATCGAGGATCTAGAAATAATATCAATCTAAATTCTTCTTTAATTGAGACAAATTTTCTTAATGTACATTTCACATACTCATAAAGTATGTATACAACAAATTTTAGACCCTTGAGCAAATACTAAAAACTAAAATGAAAACTCTCCTAGTTTGAAAATGTTACCCATTAACACTGCTGCTAAAGCATAAGCTATGAGTTATCTGTTAAGTATTAAACAGCAGCAGCAAATTTAAAAAAGAAAATATGAAGCTAAATGTAGAAACCAAACAAAAAATTAAGTAATAAGAAATAAAAGAGTAATCGATAGAAGTGGACTAAAAAATTTATATAAATAAGATTGAAAGTCAAGCAGATTTAATAAGATAACAGAGGGAAATAGCAAAGAAAATAATATTCGAGTGCTTTTGTGTGTTGTTGCGTTTGCCAAGAAAGATTTGTGCTCGCTTTTTCTGCATTTTTCTTTTTGCTGTTGCCTTTTCCATTTGCTAATAGAAGCATAAAGAAAAAATGCAAATAAGAGAAAGAAAATTTCGGAAAAAACGGTAACGATAAAGAAAAATGAAGGAAAAAAGTAAATGAATTTATTTCGTAATTTAATTTGAAATTGTAAAGGTTTGTTGCTGCAACTCATTCAGGATATCATGACAGAAAAGAATAAATTTGAATTGAATAGTACATGACAAATTATGATTATTTTTATTTAAATTTTAAGTGATTAAGATTATGTAATCCCAAAAATGGTTTGAACTCAATTTTGTGTTTATTTGTAATTGCCTTGTGAATAATATTGAGACGAATCAACTAAACGTTGTATTCAGTTGCAGGCTAAAATTGAGGTGGAATTGAAGGCATCCAGCCGCAGGTGCTGTCTGTCATAAGCCAATAATCGGATTTATAAACGTTTCGCTTTCAGCATCTAAAAGTTCCTATAAAAATTATTTTTGCTGGAAGAATTTGCAATTATTTAATAGTTAATTTATGTAAATAACTTTTTTTGTGAACTCATATTCCATGCTTTAAGCTACCGGCTAACATTTTATCTAATTTTTCAGATATCTACATCTTCTTCCCAAAGTCTCTCCTGAGATTCCTTTTTCAAAAAAAGTCGGAGATTATAAAAATATTATCAATCAAATACGAAAGCTGATGGAAAACACTATGAATCATATTACTTTTGACACATTTTAGTAGGTTTAACTTTCCAATGACTAATTTTTGCCTTAATAAATACTTATTATATTATGTTTTTATAAATATCTAATTTTGACATTTTCATTTCACAAATTCTCATTAGAAGGTTAATTTCTATTTGTGATTAATGTGGCACTCATATGACATTTATTTCCTGTCAAAGACTAACAAATCAAATCCAGAAAAGAGAAAAAACTGAAAGAAAAACGAAGAAGCTCCCACATAGACATTACAAAAAAAAAAAAATGCGACAAAACATAAATCTTCACTTAAAATTGCGCAAAAAATGAAACAAGTAAACAATAGTAATAAACGCCACAAAGTATGCTAAAGTAAATTAAATGACAAAAGAAAACAAGCAGAAATAGCACAGCAATTCACAGCGTTTGCATAGAAACATACACGCACATTCTGAAATAAAGGCGCACATGTGAATGTGACAAATGTGCCCTCAGGTCTAATAACCATAAAATAATTGTTACAATATATGAGCGAATACAATCTTACACTCATACACACGCACTTGCACACGCATACATCTATATACACATTGACACTTTCAATGTCAAAGTGCTGAAAATATCATGAAAAATATTACAAGTAGAAATTTTCTTGTGTAAAAGGACATCTTTATGTGATACTCAGAAAGAGAGAGAAACAAAGATAAAGAGAGAAAGAGAAACACGGTGCTCTGAAGGCGGTGAAGTAAGTGAAAAACGTACGGATAAAGTTTTAATTACGGTTGTAAAATTTTCAAGGTTTTTCTATAATATCTTCATACGTTATTGTTTAGACACGTGCGTACAAATGTGTTGCTTTAATACGCTAGTAAGTGTGAGAGTCTGTGTGTGAGTGTTTGCGTGTGAATATAAATATTTAATAGCTTGCCTCCTTAGAAGTTAGTAAAATAATTTTTAATAAGACATTTGAAGATTCACAAAGCAAACTTTATAAAAAGCAAATCAATAAAAGAGGGGAGAGTGAAATGGAGACATGAAGAGAATGAGACAGCGAAGAGGTCATTTTAACTCCTTCATACCCAATGTTGCTTTAATGTGGCATAAAATAGGTGTTTAACAAATTTCACTAATAATAATAGGCATTCTTCATGTTTGCTGATTGTCGAACATTTGAAATTTCTTGCTTATGTGATGTTTTTTTAAAGTTTTGTCTTTGAAGTCTAGCAAAAAACCTAAGTGCAAAATTTTGTAGAAAAAAAATGTGCTTAATTATTACTAAGCGGAAATTTTCTTTATCAGATATGTTTATAAAAGATGAGAGAATATGAAAATTGGAGAAAAAGACTTATCTAGTGGCTGCCTACAGCTTCATAGCTATGTATTTTAACCTTTAATAAAGAACAAACATATCAATGTAGAAGCAAGAAATTTGGTTTCATGATTGTGGAAGGCCTAAGTAACCGTAATTTCAAAACAAATGATTTCTATCAAGCCCTATTAAAATTGAGCGTCAAAGGGTTAATATATGCATTAAACTACGGGAAGTTAGATCACCATCGACAGCATCGATAACCAATGCATCTGGCAAACAGTTGAGTTCGAGTCCAAGTTACACGTGCGTCACGTTCGTTTACTGTTACTAACTGTTTTGGACGACTGCCTGTTCTCGACCAAGCAATTTGAAGTATGCCCTAACAGATATTCCTGCTGCAAAATTTAAATAAACTAGAATCCAAAAGGTGAATACTACTTTGCTCAGCTGTATAAAACCACGCAATCTTTATTTCTGTTAACATCTGTTTACCTCTATTATTTTCAAACGTCGTGAATTCAGAAAAAATTTAATTTACATTTGATATTCTCCTTTGTTTTATGTTTATTGATTGAAATATTTGGAATAGCTTTCAACTATCACATAACATAAATACACATACAGATATTTGTAATGTTATATTAAGGAGGTGTCTACTTAGAAGACATAAAAAAATATGTTTTCAAGAACTCTCTTTAACGATATGTCTATGGATATTTTAAAAAGCTTATATACGTTTGATAACACTATACAACACTGTTTTTTACCCATCTCCAAATTTGATGGTACTTAATGTCTGAATCCGAATATGCCATCAGTTTTGTCGTAGCAGCGTACCCAGACATGGGTCGACATTTTTAACAAAATTACCATTTTTCTGAAAAGTAAAGCGTCTATATCTTTTCAAAAATGTAATTAAATTATCTTTAATTTAAGAGTTTATTTGATTCTCTATTTTATTTCAGTCAAAAGTTATAGAGATTCGAAGTTGAAATTCTGACCAAAAAACCCTACGCTACGACAAAACAGATGGCAGATTCGGATTCAGCGGACCAAAAGACATATGGAGATGGTAATTGTAATTTTTTTCATTTTGTTGTATAGTGTAATTTAATATTTTAGGAATATTAAAGAAAAATGTTTGAGAAAAATTTATTCCTGTTGGAGTTTGAAGTTATTGACGTGGAGGAATTCTTTTTCAAGTTAATTTGCAGTGAGAACACTAACTTGAGAGCAAATTATCTGAGGTCAAAAATTAAAAGATGTTTCGTCAGGATGTTAAACGGAAGAACGAGACGATTTAGTAAATGACATTAACGTTTCTGTTTCCCAAATAAACTTCCGAACGCGGCCAAAGAAATTTCACTTCAGAAATTCCTCATTCGCCCAGTTCATTTAATTTAAAGATAAGTTCTAAATTTTAGCTTAACCCTCTAGTTCTCAAATTTTAGATAGATTTAAAAAAATTGGGATTGAATAATATTGGTGTAAATAGCATAAATACGATCTCAAAGCCCAACAAAAAAAAAATCATAGGCGTGATTTTATGAATTGGGAAAGGTTGAATCTCTGAATATATTTCAGCTCATTCAACACTCTTTAACAATTTTTTTAAGTAATTTTTTATATTATATCTGGCTAGTATGACGCTAAATATTTTATTTACTTTTTTTATTCCTAACTCAAATTCTCAAATTCAATCAAAATAATTAATTTTCCTGTTTTTCACAAACTTTTGAATTTGACTGCCGCTAACGTCTGTGATACGCGACACAACACATAACCGATGCGTTTTTTTATAAAGTTTGGGAGCTCCCCTAAACGTTGTGATAAAATATAACAACAGAAAACTGCTATGGTGGCAATTCCAATTCTTTTGATGAAAGTCTTCTAGAGCCGGGCTTAGGGACTAGAGGGTTAATCGGTTAAGCAAATTTCAAGAAATCATGCTCACCCGTTTCGAAAATGGTTTTGTGTGAAAAACGCTCTTAAAATTTCAAATTCAGATGTCATGGCAGTCGACAAAACAAAATATTACGGGACCAGCTCCAAAACTTCAGAAGTCATTCTGAAAAGGAATATGAAAAAATTAAAAGAAAAATTAATTTTGAAAAAATTTATAAAATTCTTTTGAAAAATTCTATATAGACTTCCCCCCTATTATACATAAAACAAAACACCGACAAAAAAAAAACTCTTCTATAAACAAATACGTATGTATGTATGTATGCACATACTTGTACATCAAGCTCGAAGTTGTTGTTGTTTTTGATGACTGCTATTCTACAATATTAAATTTCAATATTCTTTTTATATAAAAATTTATTTGGATACAATATTGAAATTGATTTATAGCAAACAATAGCATAGAGCAATAAGGAAATAACAAGGGTATAGAAATTGCACTCTCTCCCATATTTGTGAGGATGAATGTGTTTGTGTAAAAGTGTTTAATGTTTGGTTGGGTCTTATTGATATTTTACATTCACTATACCAACAATTCATGTGCAATTCAACACTTGCCTGTTGCCTTTAAAATACATATATTTATGTATATTAAAGTGAGCGTGATTCAATTTCAGCACATTTCAAAGCTACTTCGAAGCGCAATTGATTGTATATTAACATATTAGAAAATTATATTACTTTTTTTTTGCAATAATATATATCTAAACACGCTCTCATAACTTCCACTTTATCTGTTGAACGTGACAGAATTATTATTGAAATGTAAATGCCATTATCTCGTGAGTTTAGTTTATAGAATTACGGAAAATAAAAATCAAAGCAAGCAAAACCACAGCACAAAAATCAATAGATGCAACTGTTGCATACAAAATATGCAACATATACATGCATGCATACAAATAATGTAGATACTATAGACGATATTTATTGTAAATATTGTTTGTGTTTAAAGATTTACTTTAAAGGTTGGTAGAAACATAAATTTAATATGTATTTCAGATTTTACCATGAGGTTTTAATTTTGGCAGTCAATTAAATAGAAATAATTAAATTGGTTAACTCTGATTAAAAGTTATATGGAATAGATAACCTTGTGAAACAATTCTCCTATGGCAATTCGGTGGTACCTGTTCAGAAAGAATAGTTGCTTTGCTCTACGTTGACTTATTTGGCAAAGAAAAAAGTTTAAAGGAAGTCGATACTAAGGCACAGAATAAGACACTAAGTAAACATTTTCAATGTTTGACATAGATCTGTTTCCATACTCCACTAACCCATCTTGAATAGGTATCAGAACTTGTATACGGATTTTAAAAATTTTTAAAACCCAATTCTTATGTATCTCAAAAATTTCAGCATTAGAAAGAATTATAAATTTTTTTATATATTTAAAAGGATTTAGTAGTAATTGGTTTATACTCCAGAAATAAAATGATCAACTCTACTATAAAGTATACTTGTTCGTAGACTAGGATTCCCATAAGTGTTTAATTGCTGAGCAATGCATTTTTCTATGTCATTAAGAAACGCTTCGACTAAAGGAATATTAAATAGTCAGTTTACATTTTGTTGAGCATTAAGAAACATCTTTGGAAATTCCCAGAGCTTTAATATGTGCTCAATAGCTGAAATCAACGGAAGCCATCAGCCATCGACTTTCCGAATGCGACAGTGTATCACTAAATGTGATCTTTGTACGATAGAAAATTGTTTGAGACTCTCAAATATTACAGTAAAAAAAAAGAAAATGGAACATTATTGAGCAATGTTTGAGAGGAGTCATAAAAACTTATTTTAGCTCATTGTGGAGCACTGATCAACAAAAGAATGAAATGTTTGGGCATGTATCATGTATCAAGCATTAAATTAGCATCTGTAGATCAGGGTGCAGTACTCAAATTCCTGAGGAAGACTGAACTGGATGAAGTACTCTAGGCAGATTAAACTACATAAAGAAGAGGGATCAACAATTGATAATTAATGTTCAAAATGGGCTAAGCAGAATCCGTTTAACATAGCTCATCCAGATTGGTGCAACATGGTTTTTGTGAACTACCTTGAAACCACGGCAAACTAAGCAAATTTCGATTGAAATTAATGTAAAATTGTTATGGAAACTTACAGTCTTGAAAATGATATCATTTGCCCCATAAGAACTGAAAAGAACTAAACACAAGGTATGTAAGCAAAAAGTGTATGCTAATTACTTCTGAAACTGAAAACAACAGAATGATTTCGTTTACGCGTCATATTCAACAACAACAAAATATTTTTTTTTTGAAAGGTTGCTTCAATACATCAACCTTCATATTAAAAATAAACATGAGTATAACATTTCACATTTCAGTTTCATAGCAAAAATTTTCAAAATAACACTTAAGCAGTCCTAAGGTTTAACTTAACAACAACCAACACCCTAAAAAAAGGTATAATACAAAGAATGCCAAATCAGAATCAAACACTTACTTTATGACCCACAACGAAAACAAAAACCAACACACATTAAAAATTCGATGTATATTGTCTATTGACAACGAAGCAAAGTAGAAAACAAAAACAAAACAAAAAAAAATAATAAAGGAAAGAAATTCAATTTGTATTAATGGCTTTTCAAACAGCATTAAGTCGCCTCAAAAAGGAATGCAACATTTAATTTTATTCAATTCAAGTTTTCGTTCGTTTTTTGGTGATTTGCTACTATCACGCAAAATGAATGAAAGCATGTAATTATTTTTTACAAAATTGAAAGTAAACAAACCATAACTGAGACGGAGAAAAGAAAAGCGAAGAATAAAGTAAATAAATATAATGTAAAATGACTTTCAATCAAGTGAATGGACAGAAATCTCAAATCTTAATTTCACTTCATAGAATATCAACTATGCCGAGAGACCCAAGTGACTTACCTACCAACCTACTCAAATAAACACTCGCCATCCTATGTAACGTAACTAAAGTGCTTTATGCTTTTTTCACTCGACAAAAAAGAAAGAAAGTCAAACATGTCCTTTTTCACAAAGGCCAAAAAACAGAATAGAAAATATAATAATTTATGCGCCGAACAGCGTTGAAAAACACTGAAGCGCCACTTTACAACAACAGCAGTAGGAACAGCACAACAAGAAAAACCTTAGACAAAGAAAATGAGAAAAAGAAATTCAATTTATACCTATGTATGTATTTATATAAGTATATACGTATATGTGTGAATGAGTGTATGTAAGTGTGAGAGAAGTAGAGCGAAAGCGAGCCACCACATCACATAATAACATGACAGCAGAGTTAAAAAAAAAGCTTCAACTAAAGGCATTTTTGCTTTTGTTTTCTTTTATTTCGTTTCGTTTCTTTTTGGTTTGTTTGAATGTTGACATTGTTGTAGTGTGCGACGCTTATAATGTCAGGAATATCCTTTTCTTTTTTTCCATGTGGTGCGCCTTTTTTGCTTTGCTTTTTTTTGTTTTTTGTACACGGGAATTGTGAGAAAAGAAACCTTTATCAACTGTGTGCTGGTGTTGTAATATCTATTGAGCTTTATTCAAGTAAGGGAGAAAAGTTGATATCGAGATTCTTGTGAAAAGGAAAAAGTTGTCCAAGAAAATAAAAACAAGAACAACGACTTAGACAACACAAAGTGAGTGACAAGTAGAGGGAAGAAGAGAGAGGGAGAGAGAGAGAGCGTTATAAAGTAAACATTTGAAATTTTTATCAAATAAGCATTTTGAATATTTACATAGGTACTTGACTTTTGAAGCATATTTTTTATTTCTTTGCAAACATTTTACTTTTATTTTTGTGTAGTTTAGCTTGAAATTCTCACGTTTGAAATCACAATATTGTTAACAAATTTAGCTCAACAACTAGTTACAAAATATTTAAATTTATGTATTTTGTTACGTCATGTCATGACGTAAAATAATAGTAAAAGCTAAAATGTACCAGGAATGAAGTGTGATATGAGCGACATTCCGCTATGTTTAGATCCATTGTTGGTTTTTATATGCGCATTTTATATTTACATAAGGATTAAGAAATGACACCAACTCATCCCAGAGCTTAGCTATAAATCCTTCTACATTTGGCTACTTTATATTAAATATTGGCTTACATAACTATCAAAAAATCTGCTTGACATTTTTTTATGGCACAAATTCTACGAAATACGTATGTGTATTAGCATAATTTACATAAACACATATAAGAAAAAATACACCATAGGGTACATTACATTCCAAAGTAACTAACATCTTCATCAGCATCGTCGACATAGTCACTTTCACTGATTCCCAGTGTGCAAAAGTTTTCAATGTCGAGAAGCAGTAAAACATTGTGTCTGTTCTTAGCCACCCAATGGGAAAATTTTAAGGGCTATCCAAAAAAGCACTTTAGAAGTGTTAACTTTGTTATATCGTGGAAGCACTTTCAAATAAATGAAAGAGTGCTTTGAAGGAAGGCTAGGGGAAGCATGAGTTATAATATTCGCGTACCTTTGTTATTTGGATTTGGTATTGGCACATACCAAAGTTCAACTCAATGGTGAACTATAATTTGTTTAATATATATTCGCATACATGTAAATATGTCTTCCATTCTTTTTATGCATTTTCTAGAGGTACTTTTTCTATGTCTAATGTTCACGGTAACCCTAAATAACATTTGTTTTTATTTTTCCAGTTAAATTTGAATTAGTGTCCTATAAAGAGAGAGCGCTTAGTGCTGACATGGATGATTTTCAATGTAGGTAAATAAATCCTTTTGTGTGCTTCCTTTCTCGATGGGCAACCACACACGCACACATGTAAGCACACAAAAAAAAAATGTCGTTGACGCATAAAAATCTAATGTCAACACACAAAAGTACACATAATCGCTCGAACTACATACAAATATTTATTGGAAATCATTCGGAATACCAGCAGCTCATAATGCATGTTGACAATGAATTTTGAGAGTCTGATCTAAATTTCTTCTATGATATTCTCAAAGACAAAGGCAAAGCCATCACTAAGTAATCTTCCTACCGGATATTTCATAAAATTCTCTTTACTAAGGTAAGGTCATCACAATATACCAACGTAAAAAACCGCCAAGCCAAACTTTTCCGTTAATATGATTTATTTCAGACTTTATGAGACTTTTGGTGTTGTTTCATTGCTGTATCAGCAGCGGTGACTGTAATGATGGCGGTGACATTTTTGTTGTTGTTGGCTTTCACTCATTCATCCGTGCATGCTTCCCAGATGGGTTTCAATGTTTATGTTGACGATGATGTTGTGTTGGAAATTATTTTTTGTTCCTTTATTACATAAATATGAATATACCTATACACTTTTGTCTGCGTGTGTGGGTGTGTGCGTATGTACTGTTACAAACTTACTGAGTTCAGTTAAAAATGCAAATATTTATACAAAGAAATAAAAAGTAGAAAACGGCAAAGTAAAATAAGAAAACAAGTAAAGTAAAAACGAAGGCAAAGAAAATGAAAAAGAAGTTGACATTTTAAAAAAATGGAGGCTGCCGTTCGTTTATTCGTTGACGAAATGAATGATTGATTCAAAGAATGATGCAGTGAGAGAATGACAGAGCGAAAGTTTTTATGCGGCTTAAAATCTAATTTGCTTTGTTGTTGTTCGCAAGCGAAGTATTATTCTGTTACTTTTGGTGTTGGTGGCAACGGCAACGACAGCGGCAACATTTTGCGGTCGTTTCAAGTAATAACAATTTGTTGCTGCTGCTACCGCAGACGTTTTTATCGTTGCTGTTGCTCAATTATAAATGAATTTTTCAAATTTCCGAAAAAGAAATTACAGCATTATGAAAATTGCCACATAATGAGAGCGAAGCTTTTGTCAAATTTGTGTGATTGTGTAGAAAATTATTTAGTTAATTAAAGAGAAAATTTTGACACTGAAATTCCAATTATTACTAAAAGTGAAATCGTGATCAAACGAAACCGTTATGCAAATTAAAATTTAGCGGTTTTTGTAAAATCAAAATTGCAGTATAAGTTTTTACGGATCTCATAGGAGTAGATGAAGACTATCTGAAAAGTTCGTTAATAAGATGTTAATAATGTTTTTTTGATCTCTGAACTCTGCCTAATTAGATCCATTTGTGTTTATTCTTTGTCCATGATTTCGCACATTTAAGTTGAGGTTTTCTAGTCGCTTTGTAACGGTTAAAAGTTGAAATAGTTGGACACACTATTGTGTAAACAGGACCCTGAATCAGTCACTCGATTAATATTTTAAACGATTTCTACACTTACGAGGGTGTTTGGAAAGAAACTAAAACTGATAATGTTACTTATACGCCATGCTTTCCCAATATTTCTTTTATCTTCGTTTCGAATTGTTTGAATAATCAAAATTATATAAATATTAAAAATTTAATTTAAAAGTTTCAAAAAAATAACAAGAGACTTTTAGATTTTGCTCGTCTGCTTCAAGTTACTACTAATTGAATGTGAGCTACTTGACCAAAAAAAAATAAAAACGAACAAAAATACTATGAAAGAAAAAACATTTTGCAATACAGTTTTCTTTCTGTACATTTTTGATTTCAAAAGAAAGTTTTTAATTTAAGTTTATTTGTTAAAAGTTGTCTATGGAAAACCGAAAATTGGTATTAACCTCTTATGTTGTGGTTTTGAAACTTTCCATCATACGAGCACAGCTATTACCGCCTTCACTGACGTTATAACAGCATGCACTTGCAAAATGTAGTACCAACAATTTGATAAAAACAGCCTCGGCATTTGCTAAGGCTCCAAAGGGCGGCGAAGAGTGATGAAGAAGCAAAACAAATGTCTGTCTCGCACTTACGAGGGCAATGTACCAGAAACAAACCATACGGCAAATTCTTCTTCATTCTTTTCCACAACCGCTTTCTTTTCTATGGTTCAGTACATATTCTCTACATACACATGCACATATTCATTCGTCTATATTGTGAGCGTGTGTGTGTGTGTGTATGTATGCACGTTTGGCTGTGTGGCTTCTAAGCGCCTTGTCGTCATGTTCGTTCGTTTTCAGTTTTATTTCCAACTTTTTTTACGCTAATTAAAGTGGAAATGATTACTCTCCCACTCCTTCCTTCCTCTTTCTTACTTTGACTGCGTTGCTTTGCCTGTGTTTGAATGAAATTGACAACTTTTTCCACTCTCATCTCCCAACACCGTCCATTTAGGCACGACTTCTCTTTTCCTATATTTTATTTCATTTCATTTCCGTCTTCATTAATTTGTTATTGTTGTTGTTGTTGCTATATACCTATGCTTACTGCATATGAATGATTTTGTTATTTTTAGCTTGCTGTGCATGTGTGTGAGTGTGCAATTTCCACAGATTGCGTGCAAACTAAGCATGAATGCAGAGCTATCATCATCATTTCTGTTTGTGTTCCGAATGCATTCGAAATTACTTATCAGACAATAATCTGAAATTTATGAGTTATGCTAGAAGTATTTTTCGTTTTTGTTGCTTTTTCGCTAGCAGAGTGGTGTTATTTATAGCATGCGATAATTTAGTAAATTCTTTATTTGCTACTTTTAAAGACAAACTATTTTTGTAGACTATTATATTAATGGAAACTTTTTTTATGATATTTTAATTATTTCTACACTGTTCGACAAAGGTGTTTAAAAACGAATACGTAAGCTTTTTAATTTTTCATAAAAGTCGTGTCAAAACTCTAAATATATGATTGTAGAACTTGACATTGCGACGTTACTAGATATTTGTTCCTACATCTTTAGGAGCATCCAAAGAGTATGTGTATTGCTTAGAACGTTCACTATTCTTTCATCTAATCATTTATATAACTTCTGCTCTAGGGTTAACTGTTTTTTTGCGAACAATACTCCTAAATATCTCATGCTTTTCTTTGAAACCTTTAAATCTCTAATAATGTACGTAACTGGTTTTTTTTATTTACAAATCTTTTGTATTGAATACGTTTGTGTATATTCAGAATATTGCCTTCTTCATTTTCGTATTATTAAAAATATCTTATTTAAATAGAAATGTTTTGTGATTACGTTTCTTTGATTGCGTCTCTGTGAAAAAAAAAAATATATATAAAATTTACGGTCACTGACTTTTATATATGAATTGAAGGAAAATTTATAACATATGCTTGACTTCTATTTACAAACTTTTCGTGTGAGCAGAATTTAGACTCAAAGAAAATGAGCTGTTGAAAATTTTATGAAATCGAAATGCATCAGTGCAAATTGAACAATATTTGTTTAAAGTTCTTGTTTGCATGTACATACGTTACAAAAGAAATATCATTCACGGAATTGAATTTTAAGATTGAAAAAAATATTTGTTTCGTAAACCGACATTTTGTTCAAAAAAACAAAAATTCCTAAAAATCTAATAAACTCCTTTATTGATGCCAAAAAAAAATATATATTGATCTCTTCATCAGGAACAAGCTTCTCTCAAGCTCTTGATTACGATGACATGGCCCCTTTGCCCTTGAAGTGCAGGTGGCAAATACCATGATTATAACTTTTTTCATCAAAAATTTTCTGCACAATATTCTCTTTAAGTTTTACATTATGGCTATTCTGTTGCAAGCAAAAATTTTAGTTTGTTGGACTGTGTAATTATTATTAAACTCGGGCTTGCTAAAACTGCCGTTTTCTGATTGTTGTCACGTCTTCAAATAGCAGACAAATTTTAGGATGATTCCATTATTTTTGTGATCGTTCGAAATATTCAACCAAAAAGTTATGCATTTTAGTTACATATGTATCTCATAGTCTTATAAAGTATATTTTTATTTGAGAATCGGATTTGGGGCACTTAAAATTCATCTAGAACCATCTCTTGCACCATGACAAGGAAATATTAGCATCTGCTATCAATAAATACATTTCAGCAATGAAGAAATATTATATTTATCCATTTCTTTTGTGTGTAGCACAATTTAAATAAAAGAAATGTGCTGCCGCATTGTAGACGAAAATTGAAAATCATTTTCCCATAATTTTTGTATAATCAGATGCTTCCTAAAAATACACAAGAAAAAAGTTTGCTTGAAAGGTCAACATTAATTCAATTGATGCCAAAATTGAAATTGAAATTTGCTAACAATTCAAAATTGAGCAGCGAAAAAAAGTAAATTAAAGACTTGGAAAAATGGAACGAATGCTGCAGAGCGTTGTTGTTACAATATTTTTAATAACACAGTCATTATTATGTCTCAAACCCTTAAACTCTAGCTCTAGAAAATTAAATATATATTTTTTTTTCATTGATAAAAAAATTATGACGTGTTGGACTATAACCTTCAACAGCAAAACTTTTGAATAATAATAATAATATCCTCCTTTAGTATTATACTACGGTTACTCTGATGCGAAAACACTGTCGGACGGTGTAATTTAACTATAATCGAAAAATTTTTTATTAGAAGTAATGTTTATTTTTAGTCAATGTTTATTGAAGTATTTGAATAATGCTTCAAAATAAATCTCAGCTTTCAATTAAAATGCAGTTTTCCAGAGTATGTAACTACTTGAAAATTCAATTTGGAAAAAATTACAGTAAGTTTAAAATATTTATAAAATTTCGAAAAGGAAAAGTACTGGAGACACGCATGCATGTAAAAGCTTTCTAATAATAATATGTAGGGGAGTGTACCCGGGTAAGAGACAGCACCAGGTAAGAGACAGTCAATTTTTTACATCATGCAATATCAATATTGCTGATCTGACTACTGCCAAACTTTTCTTTTGACATGAGTCAGTTTTTGTGGTAACACCGGAGTGAAAAGATGTATTGCTGCAAGCATCGTATGTGAAAATCGATCACGAAAACTGTTATTTGATTTTTTTCAAAGTGATATATTTTCGAGTTAATGAATTGAAAAAGGTGAGGATAATGCATTAGCATTCAGTGTTTTTCGTATATTTGCGATCCAATTTTTGATTATGCCAATATATGGTTGGAAACAAATTTTTTTTTTTTTGTTATTCCCAAAATGGCATTATTTTCCGAGTATGAGACACAGCATATCACCGGGTATGAGTCGCCACTTAGCTAGTGTTTTGAACCAATTTTTTTGTATTTTTAACCATGTAAACCCAAAAATGCATCACATGCAAGCGGCCTGTTCATTTAAAGTGTGCAAACATTGCAATAGCGATTTGGATGGAGAAGACGATGACTAACAGGGAGATGATGAATATAAACTGTAATTTCTTTTTATCTCAACAACTGAAGGCCTACAAAATGAATAAATTTATGTTTATAAATAGTTATGGGGTTTTTACTTCATATTTTCCAATTTTTGGGGGAATTTTTGTAGGTGTCTCATCCCCGGGTACAATTTTTTTTGGCAAAAATACACAAATTCTCAGAAAATTGGTCATAATATTTTGCGTGGCAATGGAATCACTATACTTTTTTCGGATAAAAATTGTGTGTTTTCATTACCTTTCCGACAGTATATAAAACATCCGATTTGGTTTAACTAGTGAAAATTAATGGTATAAAAACAAAACCCGTCTCATACCCGGGAACACTCCCTTACTTGTTTGAAAATGTTTACTACGTATTTACTTTCCTTTTTATACAGATTTCTTAGAAAAGGTAAAAGGAAAGAAAATTCATCACTATCTTTTTCAGTTTCCATGTAGTTAGTCAAAGAAATTGTGAAAATTTTGTGCAAGCACTTAAAATTTTGTATTTGCAATGTAACTGGCGAAATATATATGCGTCAATATTTACACTTTCAAGTTTTTCCACCAGACAAAAACTTTGAATTTGATGTAAGGTGAAAAATTGAAAAATCGTTCGAAGGAAAACTACAATTGTTCATACCATAGAAAGAACAATGACACCGGAAGTGCATGCAATGTAGAAGCAGAAAAAATGTAAGCGCAAAAAATTTATCGTTGTCAATCAAGTTGCAGTTAAAGGAGAAAACAAATGGCCGAGCAAACAGACAGCCGAGCAGGCAGACAGAGAATTAGACAACAAGATAGCCATAAGGATTGGTGAACCAGAACACACAATAGACAGACAGCTGGAAGCGAATAATAGAGACCTAAATGGAGACAAAGGAAAATCACAAAGGGAATGACAAATGGCGAGACGAGCGTAAAGTGACAGCGATGAGCAACGCAATATTTGTAGCAACACACAATGGCAACTGTAAAAAATGTATTTGTTGTAATATAGCTCCAACATATTCATGGTAAATACAAACAAATAATCAAAAATTGTATAGTGTATTTGAGTATTATCATCTCTGCAAAAGGGTGGAGTGAAAAATGCAAAAACTTGCATTAACAAACTCATACTGAAATATGTATGGAAAGATGAGGTGAACCGAACAGTTTAGGTGAACCCGACAACCCCAATTTTTTTTATTAAGTTTAGGTTAATTTTTTTTTTAAATACAATAAATTAACCCTTTCGATGATTTTGTACAATATATTGGACAATCACTTTTATCCCATTCATATAACATAGAACAAACTTTGACAGCAAGTAAATAGTTTTTAAATTACATAACCTACTATTAAATACTTTCATGTTTTTGGATTTCTGATCATTAGATCTTATGCTATTTTTTAAGAGCTTTTTTCTTTGAAGTCAAGTCAAAAGTGCAATGTGCAAAAATTTATCATCAAAACTGATTGCATTATTTTACTAAAAAGATTAATAATTCTTTGCTAAGTGAAAATATTACTTTCCAAGTATGTTCATAAAAGGCAAAAGAATATAAAAAGGCAAAAATTGAAGAAAAAGCGTTAACGGATTTTTGTCTATAGCTTCAGGAGTATAATTATTCAACCTTTAACTCTTTCATACTCAATGTTGAGTATAAGTATGCAACATTTACTTTTATGTGGCATAAATAAAATTTTTGAAAGATATTACTTTTAACGCTATTTGTATTCGCTTCTGTTAGGTATTCTACACGTTTGCTCATTGCCGAATATTTGAAATTTGAGTTTTGTCTTTGAAGTCCAGCAAAAAACCCAAGTGCTAAAATTTTTAGTAAAATCTTTTGCACTATTTTTTTAAAAAAAATGCATTATATTATTACTAACCGGAAATTTTTTTATCGGATATGTTTATAAAAGATAAGAAAATAGAAGAAGACCTAAGTAACCATAATTTCACAACAAAAGGTTTCTCTCAAGCCTCATTATAATTCGGGCGTCAAAGGGTTAATAGAGGTCAAAAAAGGATACGCAGAGGCTTGAAACTTGTTTATTTTTAGAGTTTAGAGTTGTGGTTGGCTGGACTTAACCAACGCACTCAGTCAACGAGGACCATTGTGCTACACCCAAGGATAGAACCAGTAGAAGAGAGTAGAGAGACAGGAAAGTTATGTGGGGATAAATGGGAAGAAGAAAGGTCTAGGGTCTCTCAATCTCGAACTTCTTTGTTTCACTGATGAACCCTAGAAGCTCAAGAAGAGGGAGAGTATGGACGTTATTCATATTCAAGACATCACTACCCAACAGCCTTAATCTGATTCTCGCGAACGCCGGACGGCTACAAAGATAATGCTCCGTAGTATCGTTGTCCTCAAGACACGATTTGCAAATTGGATCGATGATGACGCCCATGTTAGTCATATGCTGACCTCACATGTTGTGCCCTATGATGACACCCACCAGTAATCTCAGGTCCTTTCTTCTCAGTTTGAGAAGAAATCCCGTTGATTTCCTGTCTCACGAAGTACTTTGCAGTTCTGCTGGAGTCAAGCTCGGACCATCTTTCTCTATGGATAGAACCCACGAAATCGTTGATCCAATGCATGATCTCCGCAGAACTTACGCCAAGAAAAGGTTCCGGACCCCATGGCGTAATTGTAGAGCCTTCATTAGCTAGTTTATCAGCTAGTTCATTCCCTGCAATACCACAGTGTCCTGGAACCCATTGTTGTGTTTTGCAACACTATTTAGTTTTGCCTTACACTCCCTGACCAATTTTGAGGAGCTGAGAGGGTTAGCAAGGGCCTTCAGTGCAGCTTGGCTATCACTGCAGATACCTATGCACTTCCCATGCCACAACTTCTCAATTATCCAGCTCACCGCGTCTAGGATAGCCAAAACTTCCGTTAGAAAGCCTGACGCCTTGTTTATGTTAGTTGTAGAAGTCTTAAGTAATCATGAATTTCACTCAGAAAAAATCGATCGACTCCAATTAAAAAAAAGAGCTGAAAGGGTTAAAATAAATTTATGGAAAATAATTTGAGTATTATTTAAAATCGAAGTGTTTCATGCACACAAATTTTAAGGTTTTCAAATTTTTTTAATTTTTTAATTTGCAACATCAAATTTTACAATATCGGGTTATTGATGGATTATGATAAAGTGTGAGGTTGTGGGGTTGTAATTTTCCCAGACAGTCAGGCCGCAATCGTAGCCCTACAGTCGAATACCATCAACTCAAAGCTGGTTAGACGATGCGTTAAGTCATCATGCGGATCTCACAATCATCTGGTTCCTGGCCATAGGAATATTGATGGAAATGAGAAAGCAGATGAATTAGCGTGGAGCTGGTACCTGTTTTTTTAGGGGTGATCAACCTGAGGCTATTTTTTTGCTCCAGAAATCTCTTTATGAAAAAACAAATATCAAAAGAGAACCAAATTACTCGTTGGTGTTTGTTACTCATGTCTTCTCTCTCTCATTTGTTATTTAATGTCGGCTAACACATTCACGGACGTGATTGCTATAACTTTCATTTCCATGGTGTCACAATGTGACATAAATGCTATAGCATTCAAATCAATAATACAAATTTCGGCATTCAATTCTATATAGCATTCACATTGAACACCAACTGAACTGTTCTATGTATTGAAGAAAATGCTTTAGTATTCAGTGTATGTAACTAGTAAAATGTGATATTGTTAGAACTTGGACAAAACGTGTATAATCAAAATTTAAATATTACGAATACTTTAAGAGAGCCGCCATGTGTATCTTTTTGCACCTCAATACAATTTTGAGTGTTAAGCAAAAATTTTTATAACGATGAATGCAATGCTTTGTTCAATGAGTGAATTTTAAAAAACTTCCGACCCTAATATTTTGGAATTGGCTAAACCGGTTTTAAATATGATAATTTTTGGCTAACCAACTCGTCAAGCTCTTTAAATTGATATAGAATTTGATAATGTAGTACTTCTGGATCTTCTGGAATAGAAATGTAGTTACACTAATAAATGTATAGATTAAACTCTCTCTAGTATCTGCCCACGCTGACTGACCGAGAAAAATACTGTTTGTTCTGCATATGCAAGCGCAGTTGTTTTTGCGCCGAATACGTTACGAAAAACCGATAATACAGAAATACATAATGAAAATGTCTAATGATTTCCTTTAGAAAAGTTGGTCTTTCGACAAAGTCTAAACATTTGATTTGGTTTGGTTGGTGATTCAGATGCGCAAAAAAAAAGATTTTTATAGTTTTTTTGCCCCAAAAGCAAAACCCTTTGCATAACTCTTACAAAATAAAACAATTAAAAAATAATCAGAACTCGTTTGTGTACTTAAAAACAAAAATATGCACTGAAGAAAACTTCCAACTTAAACTTCCAGCAGCTTTACTAAGTAAAATGTAAGTGTTTTGCTGTCCCTCTCTCTCTCTCTCTCTCCCTCTTTCTTCTTCTAGCGCTCTCCACATTCTGTATCTCTCATTCTAATGTTATTTTGCTAATACTTTGCCAAAAACAAAACAAAGAGGAAGTTTGTACATAAAAATGGAAACTTTTCAAGCACACAAAAAAAATAAAAATAAAACTTGAAGAGCTGCATCGAGACTTCGTAGGCACAGACAAATAAACGTAGCTCATATGAAACTTTTGCGCTTATTGCCGCTGTTGCTGCTTCTTTTTTTTTAATATTGTACAATGTTGTTGACAGGCAACAATTTGCCTACTTGAATGCAACTTTAACCAAACATTAAAAGTTAGAACTGATGCAGTTACTGCTGCTGCCATTCCAGATTGTGTTGTTGGCGGCAGGAAAGCAAAGCGAAATTTATTTTGACTTTGAAATTTCATTGATACACTCTTCAAAAATATAATACATAAGTTTTGGCAAAAAAAGCTTTGCAGCGCTTAAATGCTCTTGTCTATATTTTTGATGCTTGCAACTAATTTTTTCTGTATGGCATTCATGCAGTTTTGAAGTTTCAATTAGAAACTGGTAACTTTTGGTCTTATCAAAAATATTCAATTTGAAATAATGAAAATATGCAGTGCAAAATTTGGTATTTACAAAGTTGCTAAAATTCATTTCCTTTTGTTTTTGAATTATTATTAGGTTTTGTTATTCTTATGAATAATAATATGATTATGTTTCGTTTATTGAAACTTAAGAGCAAAAGACGGTAATAGTAACAAATTCGAGTACTGAAAGTAATAGCAGTTTAAACTGGCAGTTGAGGATGTGGACAACAGAAACCAAAACAGTAAGAGTTGATCGATTCTTTGTGAAGAATCGGCCAGCAGATTTATCACATATAGGCGATTTATTGGACGTAGAAGTTTTGTCTGCTGGGCTTAAAATTTACTTCAAGAAGACCAAATTTTAAGCTGGAACCCTCCGAGGCAAGAACCATACAATCTGGCAAACTACACAAAATCTATAGAAGAAGGATAGAACGTGAATTCCGCCAACAAGACGAGAGCTAAAAGCAATTGCTACAAACAGCACACGATAGCGCCTTGGCATTGCTGAGGTCCTAGATATAATTCCCTCAAATTTAACCAAGCGAATTGAGCAACGTTTTCAACATTGCTACGGACAAATTTCTAGTGGCTATAGAGAGTTTGGTAGAAACAATTTTATTTTAAGATTATGCCGATAATTATCGCCAATTGTTAGTTAGGCTCTATATTTAAATAATCGGAAAAAGCACAGAGCCAACATTTGTCTACAACGTGTTAACAAATTATTAATTAAAAGAAAACAGGCTATTTCAATAAAGTAAAATAAAAGAAATAAGAAAAGCAATTGATATTAATATCTTTATATATGTATGAATTATTGAAAACAAGTTCCATCATTTAGATGAATTAGCAATTCAAAGAAATCGTATTCGTCGAACGCTTTGTGCAACTAAAAATAAATACATACACATATAGTACACTAATAAATTAAAATAATATGTCATAATAGACTCATGTCCTCCATTCAGAAAAAGAAGAAATAGAGAAATTATTGATGTCTCTATTCTATAGAAATATGGAAGAGTAGGTATTCATATAAAATACACAAGTATAAGTAAGTAACAATGTAGATGTCAGTGATATTCATATGCGTGCATATTTACGTACATGTATGCATGACTACGTGTTTTATCAATCAAATCAAACAAACAAAAACTAATAAAAATATAGCAAAATGAATTGAATTGCTATTCCATGTTTTTTTTCTATTCTCTTTTTTTCTTTTGAGTTTAATTGAAATTGAATGTAGCACTGTCGTTCGACTAGAAAAAGCTACTAGTAAATTTTAAGTCACAAGCAACACCCCCAGACCCCTATTGTCAATAATAACACATATTGCATGTAAAATTTATATTGTTTTAAAATTCATTTCAATTATGGTTTCAATTGAAAAAAAAAAAAACACAAAAATTAATTTCGATTTTAACATTTTGAAATCTCGAAACATGACCCTAGGCTACAATTTACATATATGATAACTGTACTTATACAAGGTGATTTATAACCGTATATAAATTTCTTACTGCTTATTAACTCAGGAGGAGTAAATAAGTGTATGGGCATTTTTCTAGAGCTATTTTATTGGTGTTATAGTATTTGGTAGGGTACCAATACCAAATGCGTCGAAATTATGGTATCTATGATCGATAGAGCAATTGAAATGTATTGAGATCTATCAGAATTTACAATTACAGGAACAAAGAAAACAAGATCTATGAAGGCGGTTACTTTTAACATATCTGAAAAAATAAGAAAGTTCTATGAAAATCATAAGTTTTCTTGAAAAAATGTGTGTTTAACCTATAGTTTTTTTTTGCCATAAATCAAAGTGCTTTCAAGACAGAAATATAAAACGATACAGATAATTTAGACATAATAAAACAGTTGAATCTACATTTAACAACCTTTGATTTAAGGTATATATGGTCCTTAACCCATTTTCGTCTGCCGTTGCGTTTTCGCAACACCAACCTCAAACATTTTTAAAATAGATAAGACTATGCGTATCCCATTTAAGTATTTATTTAAATGATAATTTAAACTCTTCACAATTTTTCGTGCAATCTAATTTTTTTTTTTTATTTTTACAATTTTACACCTGCGCCTTAATATTTGTATGTTAAAAAAAAAGAAGTCATTTTTTAAAATTTTATTAAAATATTTTTTATTTTTTTTAACAATCATATTCGTGTTACTAAAATACCAAAATACTATCTGATTGATTTTACCGTTTGAAATATTCCAGGTGTACCGGTCGTTGCTTTTCCGCAACAGGCTGCCCTTAATAACATAGACGTTCTAAAATTTTCTCCATTGGCTAAAAGTGATCAGTGGAATCTCAATAATCGCCACATAAGAAATCATGAAGTTATCTCAACGATTTCGATGATTCGTCCATAATGGGTTAATCTGTGCGTAGATCTGACTCACCCTTTATACTTTTAAACGATATGTATTTTTATCACTAGAATTTTACACAAGTTCTTTTTATACTTGTTCTTTTGAAAAAAACAACATCTGAAATTTCTCTCAGCTCACAAATACCTGGTGTCAGTACTTTTATCTGTATAATAGAAGCTGAGGATATTTCAGAGTCACTATACCAATCATGAGCGTAATGATCTTAGGGGAAGGTAAGGTGAACGCAATCTCCTTTTATATTTTGTCTTATATTAAAAGTATATTAAAAGACACCCACTCCTTTTCGAAAGAAAAATTCAATAAAACTTACAGTTTTTGAAGGAAGAATCCTTTAAAATATTTTTTTTATCGCAGGCAACAGTACATCGTCGCCTGAGAATTGATTTGGCGTATAAGTATACGAGTACGTATACACATACGCCAAATCAATTCTCAGACGTATATACAGCACTTCGGTGTTTTTTTCCGTTCTCAAGATAATGGGAGGTGTCGGGTTCATCTAAAGTGCTAGGTTTACCTCATCTTTTCCTACTCTAAGAAATATTTATATTCTGCAATTGCGCAATGCAGAATCCAGGACTTGATTTTCAAAATATAGGATGGAATAAAAACGGAAAGTCTTATAAAGTTCTACAAATATTTGGAAATCATAAACAATTTCACAATTACAATTAGTTAGATACAATGGCACCAGAAACCATTAAAAATAGTTTTAGCAAGCTTGCACGTTCTAGACAATTTAAATTGTTTATTGGGTAATTTAAAATAATAAATTAATTATACAGAAGTATATATGTAAATATGTGGGTACGTGTGCAGCAACAACATCAGCGAATGCAGGCGCATTTTATGCCAGTTGTTGCGTTGTTGTAATTCTCATTGTTTTCGATTATCATCTATTCAGTTTTAAGGCATGTGCTGTAGCATGTTTTATTAACGTAATATAAGTTTTCATTAAATTTTATTACTCAATATAGGAAGAAAAGCAACGTGTGTATCGCGAATATGTAGATTTAATTACACATATTGAGGTTAAACTTATCTGCAAGTGCGACGCGACAAAATAAATTTGTATATTTCGTTGGTGGTTCTTTATTCAGAATACACAGACATTATATGTGCCACGTAAACCTACTTAGGTAAAACCCCAATCCAATAAACAGCGCAAAAATCCAACAATGCCATAAATTATTTCGTATATCAACAAGATAAGCCCTCATCATAACTAAAGCGGAAGCTAATTAGCGGCGGGCGGTATTCAGTCTAAACCCTTTCCTTCTTTTATAATGCCGAGATAAGGCAAGTGGGGGTTTCCACAATCGATGTGCAAATATTTACAATACACATGTGGGTGTACACAGTTGTCCATGTGGATGTGCATGTACTCGTAGTTCTTGTTTATTAAGTGCATTTATTGAATCTAATCTTCAGTACAATAAAAACATGATTCATTTCAAATTACATATATGGAAAACCGTCGGGAAACCGAGAAAAAAATCTGTTTTGAAAAGCCCAATATTTAAATTTTAGTCCCGGCGATGGGCGGTGAATTTGTGGTGGTGTGTAATGGTTATAGGCTGGACTGCTACGCTAGGTACCTGATTTCGGCACTTCGCAGCAAAGTAGGTTAAGCTAATAGGCTTGAAAGATTTTGATGGTGTGTAATTTTTCTTCCCTAAAGTCGGTATGAATGCCATTAAGGCTCTTTTTGTTATTAAATGCAGCAGAATTAACTCTTTTTCCACCTGCACTTGGCGATTTATTCGGCTGAAATTCACCAAATCAGGCTAGCTGTCGAGCAAATGCTCGTAGTTATCTTCCAATCTTCTGATTCTGCTTTTTAATGTAATTGAATTTGTATTTCAAATTATAATAGCTCCGCAGGGAAGTTATCAGATGTCTTCTTTCTGGCAAAGCAAATTTCATTGGTATACAACTAAGTCTTAAGCAGAATCTGAGTCAACCAAGGACGTAGAATGTTCACAATATATGTAGGCACCACTTAACATGATGACTCGTAAAATATTTAAGACTAATATTCATTTTGACCAAAACCAAACACAAAAAAAAAAAAAAACAATAAACAAGAGGAAAGAAAAACAACATGGTAACATCTGCAGGATACAAATAATATTTTTGTTCATATGTTTTTATGTCTTTTTTTTTTGCTGTTGTTGTACAATTTGTTTTTTCTGCTTCTTATGTTATGTTCCTCTCTGATAGCTCTGAACAACGGAAGCTGAGCGAGCACAAAGTTGAAGGTGATGGGCGATGCTGATGATGGCGCTGACGCTAACTGTGACAGTGCAAGTGACACCATGCTGATGTGTACAGATAAAAAGCAAAGCAAAAAATTTGTTTGTTTGCATTATTATGTTTATAATTTTTTTCTTTTAAAAAATTTTGTAACAACGCAAACACACAAACAGCAAAATAGCAAAGTTCAAATGTGACAAAAACAATAAGTTATATAACTTTCACTTTGATATATTTCACACAACTTAAATTAAAAAAAAAAAAACACAGGGAAAATCTCTGCGAATTCTTTAAAGCGTTGTCACATCGGTCGTCTCAGTCGCCCCGGTGTGTTTCCTTTAACGTTTGATTTATTATATTCTCCATAAAGCAACAAGAAACATTGATTTATCACTAACACACACTTTTGTATATTGTATTATGTAACAGTTGCGCTCAACTGCACACACACACACATCTTCTTTCTTCTGCTTCCACTTCCACCTGCTCAACCTTCGTCTTTCTTCTTCGTCTTCCTCTTCATAAAGTTATCGATACCTTTAGACAGTTCCTTTCTATGAAGCAAGCAGTATAGAATTCGTATGAAATTTCCTCGCCTTCTTGTTCTTCTTCATCATCTTACAACATAAATCATAGCGAATGTGTTAAATCATTTAATATTTGCTATGAATGCCTCTCGAAAAATCTGACAAGGACAATGAATGCTAAAAAGGACATGATTGTAAGCGATTGGTGTTGTTGTCTTTTGTTATAAGTATGTGAACAAGTGCTTCTTTGTGTATGTGTATTTAGTTGTTGTTATAGATCCTGATGATGCTGCTGATGATTTTGCTACTTCATCATATTCCGTTTATATTTTATTTATCCTCGTACATATTTTAATTATAGTATATACTATTTGTATATAATTTGTAAATTAACTCCTATTCAATTAGAAAATATGAACGTCAACACTTTACTACTACCATATTTCCGCCTTGAAATTGTTGACTTGGTTAGCAAATTGCACTAACCACAATAATATTAATCTAGATACAAGTCTGAGTGTCGGATTCACATTGGAATGGAGCGGCAGAAAAGAAAAGAAAAAAAGAAAGTACCGAAAATATTGAGGTTGCTGAATCGAGGAACAGTATCCTGGACCATTGAACTGCAAAAGAATCAAACTCCACACAATGGTTTGCAAGTGGAAAAAAATTCCTTAAGTTGAAATAGTTTTTTTTTTTTTTTTGTTAATAGATATCCAACTAATATAAGTATTTATTAAACATATTTTTCTACGAGCTTTCAAAGTAAATTAGAAATTAGAGTCTGAACCATGCCCTACGCTCTAATTCAAATTGTTCGCATGCACTCTAAGAGCAGGTGGTGTGCTTATGTTTAGGGGAGCACGACAAAAATGTGCGCATTTTATCTTAGACCCTAAACTCGTCCGCCATTTGGAATTTTTGTAACCTGAATGCAGATTTGTAACCAGCGACTCTTAAAACACTTCGGATCATTGCACTTTTCATTATATCTGGCCGTAGATATAAGTAAGATAAAATCCGTCTATTTTACTTGATCCGCCATTTTGAGTGTTTAAAATCTAACTGCAGATGTTAACCAACGACAAACATTTCGGACCGCTGCACTTCTCATTATGTATGCCCGTGAGTGTAACTTTTTTCTTGCACCCCTAGACATATGAACACCAAGTGCTCTAAGGGAGCTTGTGAATAATTTGGCTTAAGGCTAATTTGAAAGGGACTGGTTGAGGCTTTAATTTCTGATACTAGTAAAGTTTGTAGCACGTGAGGGTTCAGGTCCACAATCTTTCTTAAATGGCCAAAATTGATACATATTTTTAGGGATTTCGACCCCTGGGAAGTTCTTGACCCCAGATTCATGTTCAGCATGAAACATTTATTCGGAAACACTAGGAATCATCTTATTCGCAAAACTCATGTAGGGCTGTGTAATTGAAAAATAGTTCTTTTGAAAGGCTTGTTCAGCAACTTTGTCGGAGTATATCTTTTAATCGGCGTCGACCGGTGTGTTATCGGCTACTAATTTTTGAAAACTGGAACATTAAATAAGCTATTAAAAAACATTTCCTGCTACTAGAAGCTACTTTCATTTTCACGACCAAAACACACGAATTGAAAATACTGCCATAATATTGCAACAAGTGCAGTTTATATATGCAATAACATTTTTTTGTTTTGTTTAAACTTAAAAACAAATACAAAACGATGAACAAAACATAGGAAAATTAATTAATTATATTCCCTATATATTGCTTTTATGTCTTAGGGTGGTTCAATTTATGTTAAGTTTTTTTTTATGCAAAAATTCCTATTCAAATGAAGTATTTCAGTTCGTATGTTAACAACTATTAGAAAAGGAAAAAAGTCCTTTGAAAAGGAGGTTGGAGGATTAATATATTAAAAAAAAATAAAATTACTTTCGATAAATTTTTGCTGGGGGCTACTCAACATTAATAAAGATTGAAGGGAAACTAATTTAAAAAATTCAAATTTACAAATATTACGGTTTGACCAATCAAATTGGTTGCTTGCTTTTTTGATACATTATTAATTTAACAGATTTCTCTTGTTCAGAGACCTATTGTAGAATTTCATGGGATACATATGTTTAGAACATTTTAACCCTATATCTACCTTAATTATGAGTCTTTTTTACTATATTGGTCAAAGAGACCCATAAATAGGAGTTGCAGAGGGTTAAAGAATTTAAATTTAATTTAAAGAAAATTTTATTAAAGGCCTTTGAACATAGTTTTCTTCTTAGACGTGATTTGAGATATTTTGCGAATTTTATAATTTATAGGCTTTTATCACTTTGTATGACAACACCTCCAAATAAAAGCCAATTTTCGAAAACAAATTTTTATTTTCCTAAAAATATGTATGTTAAAATAATAACATGCTCCAAAATTAAAATAGAAAGAGCTGTTCCAGTCTCTTTATATGTAGTCAAACCACGGTGCGCCAGTTAAAAATTTAACAAAACTTTTTAAAATTACTAGATCAGTATCAAAAAACCAAACGACTAACTGACGGCTATAATAAAAGTCAATAAGCTTAAATTGTAACCAATAGTTGCTGAATGACAAAAGAAAACTCACCGTAAAAATTTGTTCATAATAAATTCATCCTACGCAATTTTGTTTTTGCTATGAAACTTTGAATTATTTTTACTATTGTATTTCGCACTTTATTTTTTCATTCAATTCATCACCTAGTGATTTTCTTCTTTTCTAGCATATTTTTTCTATTCAAAGAATTTGTCATTGCGAATAACATACACCGATTTCATATATTATACATACAATACTCATGGGTATTCAATTACTTTCAAGGATATACCTTCGTACGTATGCGATTCCGCAAACTTCTACCTTTTTTATATATCTCTCTTAAAAAATCATTAACTAAAGGAAAACTGCAAGCAATCAGTTGGATTACACATAAATTGAAAGGTAGCAGAAAAAAGGACACCAATGCGCGCACAAACGCTTACACCGACCCAAAATTCCACTTGCCTTTAAGGTAAATAAAAAACATACCACAATCGGCACACTACTAATACATATGCATGAATGTATATATGCATGTATATAAAAAAATAATATTGTCCGAATATTAATATGGAAATGGTGCTTGAACTCACCTGCTCACATAGTACGCGAGCAGCAGGAGTTGTAGTTATTCCGAGAGTAATAAAATCCTTGAGTTTCTTTCGCCTTATGTTTTTGTTTTTTTTTTTTGTTTTTATATTACATTTGATGTTGGGTTAAATCAAAAGCATTTTTTAATTCACGCACTTTTAAAATATTTTGTTTAGTTCTTTTTTTGTAGATATTTTGATTTTAATTTTTACCTCTTTGGTTTCACTCAATTTCAAGCAATTTTGTATTTGTTTAAAAATTACACACTTTATTACAAATTTCTCACTTCACTGCGTAAATTATGATCATATTTTTTAAGAGAGAAAGTGATGAGATTGTAGCGAGTCTTCTTCCCTTTTTCGCTCTCAAAGTAGTTAATGTTCCGCGCCTACACTTTCGTATTGAAATATATAAGTTAATGTAGCCTGAAAGCCTTCATTATGTATGAAAGAAAATGAAATATTTAGGTCACTTATATAGAAGTAAGAAATGAAGAAAACCAACAAAAAATATTATCCAAACAAAAAGCATTTGAGCATGATTATTTAAAGTAATAGCGTTTTTTACTTTAGCTTTGGAATAAAAAAAAAACCTATTAAGAATAACAACATTAAAGGTTACTTCAATAAAATGTGCTGTACCGTTGAATCGCTTCAGTATTTGCTTTGATATTGACATTTGAAGATTTCACTTATACCTATCTCCTAGGTAAGCGTAGATTTTTCGCAGTGTTGTTACTTAACCGATTTTGCCCGTTACAAAATTAAACCTCTTCCTGGCTAGAACAAATTTTTAATTAGTATTTAATTTCATTCACTATTAATTCGAACATATTATTTAGCCTTCACAAGAAAAAGTAATTTGAAAAAAAAGATGAGCTACATTAAACTTCAGTAGTTTATTACAAACTAGAAAATTTATATTTTACATAAATTTTTTTGAATTTGTTTTTGGTCATTACTACTACCAGAAGACGGATATTAACACTCAAAATTACGATTTCGAATATCTAGGGTTCCATTTCAGCAATTGATTGGTTGTTGGTTAGTCGACCACCAGCATGGTTTGCAATTTTTAAAATAGATAAAAATATCGTACAAAAAAAAGTTTGTGTTGACTCGTTGAACATGCTGACACAGCAACGGCTATTCAACATTATTCGATATCACAAATATGGAAACACAAAATATTCAAAGAAGAAAGATCGAAAATTGGTTGGAGACTTGCCTCGTTTCGGTCGACTTTCAAGGTCTTTGATTGATAAAATATCGTCAGAACGAAGAAAATGGTGACGGAAAATCGGTACTTAAGTCTTAGTGAGATGGCTTGGGATCTTGACAGGTCCTATAAATCCATTTGGACCATTTTATTTGATTTAGTTTTGGGCATTGCAAACAGGGTATTGAAGACAAGCGTGAATGAGTAAACTCAGATTCTATTTTCATGAAAGGCATCATAAAGGGTGAATAAACGTGGGTTTATATCTTTGACATGCAAAGAACCCAACAAGGAAAGGCGCTTTGATACGAGCCGATTTTTATTTATTTTAAAAAGTATAACCATAATCACCATATATCTATTTGTTGTTGTTGGACGGTATTTCATGAATTTTTTCAACAAAAAATGTTGACAACTGGGGACGATACGGCAGTTGTGCCAAAATTGGCACGAAACGTTTAAAAGACTGAAGGATCTGAAGTTCAAAAGCAATGGAAGCGATCTCAAATCGATCAGGCGAAACATTTAATAGAACCAATGCCACGTAGACATCCAACAGTGTTCGCTAATAATGAATATGCGACAAAGTTATGAAAACTTTTTCGATTTACTTCAATTTTCACATTAACTTTTTTTATTTGCAACATAACATTGTGCTTGTAATTTTTTATAATAAATGGCAATAAATACACTTTATTTTGAATAAAAAAGATTTTTGATAAAAATTATTTTAGTGAGCTTAAGGAGTCATTTAAAGTGCAAGTGATTTAAGTTGCAAATGAAATGACCGGCACTGTATTTTGCTACTAAAACAATTATTGTGATTAATTTCACAACGTCACACTGGTTTGATCTAGTGATTTGATATCGAAAGCCAAATCATTTTGTGACCATGCTGGCAAATTGAAATTTCTCTTGCTCTTACTCTCAATTTCTCAACTCTATTCCCTTCCATATGTCCCGGATTGCAGCATTAAAACGCGGAAAGTTGGGCGACTTTTAACTTTTTAATGTGGCAATGAGGCGGTATACATTTTTACAAAAATTCATTGATATTTTATTCGAAGAAAAGCCATAAAAGGAAGGAAGATATATTTTAGAGGAGTTATAAATTATTATAATTAATTTAAAAAAATCAAAAATAATTTAAACACCCAAATGAGGGAAATCTGCTTATTGAAAATGACGCAGAAGAAAGCATGCATTGAAGTTGCTTTTTGTAGTGTGCATAGAGCGCAAATGTCGCAAATGCCGCAGTTGCCGCAGTCGAACACAAACGCAACTTATGAAGATCCACATTAAGTGACTTCATTCAAAAGTTGGCATAGTTTAAATGTTGAAAAAATATATTGATTTTAGACAAGAGACAAGAGAATCCGGTACCTTAATTTCACGGTGGTGACAATCGATGTTGTACAGATAAGGTATTGACGGCCAAAAATCATCGGCAGTCAATGTAATGGCAGGTCAATAAAATTTGATAATCATAAATTACCTAGTTCCTTGGAAACCTAACTAATTCGTTAAGTCCGCTTGTGGTAACCCGATTTTGAATTAACTATTTCAGGAGCAACACACCACTAATTATATTATACCTAGTCGATTGTCATTGTTAATTTATTAACATCTCGACTCAAGACGCTTACAGAATAACTGCTGCTACTATTATGGTACAATAATCCGTTAAAGGCTTAGGCCGATCGAGAACATTTTCATGCTGTGGGCGTTATATTTTTACGTGAATGGGAAATACCTACGGTTTTATGTCAAGTCATAAAAGCGATATGAAAAGCGTTTCTTAGTAAATTTTTACTCTTAGGGATTAACCATTGCCAGCCGTATAGGAAAAGTTTCTATATTTGAAACTTTTCGATTGTGCCTAGTAGCTCAGCGCAGCGATCACTCTGCAGAATAAACAGAATTGAAATTCGAAGTATTTATTGTTTATTTTTATTGGCAAATAGAAAATGAATTGAGCACGCATGAACAGCAATCAAGTTATTTAAATATTTATTTATAGCGTCTAAAAGCAAAAAACCACACAGCTGCTAGCTCAAATACAGGGTGTTATTTTTAATTTAATTGATTAATATCAATTATTGCCACCACAAATAACAGCATAATAATCAAAAAGCCTCGTAAACCAAAACAAAATAACGGCAGCAATGTTTTTTCGGTAATTAATTTTTGCGGTTGTCAAACGAATACTAAGTTAAAAAGTTTTTAATTATACTATACAAACAAATGAACGAAAACAAGATGGAGTATCTACAAAAATTTTTAAGTAGTTGAGGATAATGAACGCGAAATTAGGTCAATGATTAAAATGAGGACGTTTTGGTTTAAGCGTGCATCCACTTGTTTTCGTGCTCTAAAGGCAAAAAACAAGTTGAACTTATTGATTTGGAACTATTAATTATATCTTTTATATCTGCAGCGAGTCGGAAATTATAAAGAAATTAAAAGAGAACAAACAATATGGGTAACGTAAATAAAAGTGCGATTATTAAGGCATGATTAAATATCAGATGGTGAGGGCGGAAGGAGTGATTATCTAGCTTGAGGTTTGGGCTGCGGTGAAACAATATTTACGCATACAAAATGATAATTGAGAGTTATAGCATTTTTTGTAGTTTCTGTTATTGCTGGCTGCTTTTATAACTGCCATTGCTGCTACTGCTGTAAATGTTGTAATACAATTGTAGAGTGCAGTGGTAGCAGTAGTGGGGAACACTCATTATTTATTTAAAAGCAATTACGTTGGCTTCCTTTTTTAGATTTAGATTTAAGTTTAGAGTAATTTTACTTTATCCAATTTCATGAATTGCTATTCTTTTAATTTTCACTTTGATGTGCAATCATTTTCATTTCACGGGGAAGTGGTAAATCCATTGAAACCGACTGTGTTGAGAATAAGTGTCGCACTTGCGGTTCTACTTTTAATCATATTTTTTTTTTGGTTTGTTTGTTATAATATTGCAATTTTATATACCACTCTGTGTATATATGTATATTTTTGCCTGTATATATGTAAATAAGGAAAATGCAACCGACAACTCTTTTGATTTAATTTGAATTTTTCCAAGCGTCAAAATCAACCGAATCTTCGTACGTGCAAACGCTAACTGAATTCACACTGTGCACATCTTTCAGCTGTTCAGTGTTCAGTTTTCGGCTCTGGTAGTAGCTTTATTCCTTCGTACTCATATTAAATTCTCTCAATTACAATATACGAAATTTTTCTCTCTGTCTCTCTCGTGCTGTCTGAATCTCTTTGGCATATAATGTATTGGCAATTTCGGCAAATTGCCTCGTGGTTTTCCTGAATGGCCTCGTATGAAGGCCATTAGACGAAGTTAATCCGACGGTAATGATAACAGCAATAACGACAACATACTAACAGCAACAGTACCAAGAACAAACAAAAACAAATACAGTGGCAATAACAATAACGAAGAAGAAGAAGAAGAAGGATACCACGACCGTTTCAAATACTCCGACGATAACACAATTTCATTCATTGTTACAATATAATGACGGGAGCTTTCCTTTACGCAGCTAGTTGAGTGTCCTTATTAGAAAGTAGAATCTGAGAAAAGCATAGAGTAAAAAGTATGTTGTAGTAAGTCAAAGCACGACAAATATCCCAGTTAACAGTTATTTGCATAAACGAGGATTCGTTTAAATGACTTTTGCTGCTATATAAGTATACTAGGTACATAAATTAAAGTTTGGTAGGAAACACATTTTAAAAATCTGTCTATTAATGAACGCTGAATCTGGGGTTACACGGCCATTACAACAAAACAAATTTTATATTACATATGTATGTTATGCATTTCAAATCAAAATTTTAATAATCCAGTCGAGTCTGATATAAAAGAAAAAAATATAGAAATATCTAAAATATTTCAGAATTAATTCAAAAAATTCTTGGATCAGACAAAAAACTCTTGTGGAAATTTCTCTCCGTGCATTTTGTAGTAAAAGCTCGTTACCAAGAGAAAACAAAGATATGCACGAGATATAAAGCTTTTTCATTCGCAAAAAGGAAAATAAATTATTAAAACTTTGAACACCACTTGTTGGTACTCACACTTTAAATGTCACTCTCAATGACAATACGCACACAAACACAGTCACACGTAAAACCACATACATCACGCACTTTCTCTGTTACTCATTTTCAAGTACTCTCACTCCCTTAATCTCTCTCTCTCTACATTTTTACCTTTACGCTCTTTTCAACAACAAGGTAGGACGATAAGAAAAATTTGCTTATCAGTCGTTTGCCAGTTGTTGATATCAATAATCATGCACACGTACATACGAAAAAAATACAAGTGTTTATAGACCTATATATGCACGTACGTGGTTGTTTTGTGTATGTATGTGTATGCGTGTATGTCATGATGTCGTTTGCGCTTGTGACTTACATGCAACATTTCTCAACTTTGAAACAAGTTAATCAGTTTGAAACACACATACATGTACGCATATGTATGTGTGTGCGTTTGTGAGCAGACAAAAAATCAGTAGCTGCACCTGCTACTCACTGTCAGTGTTCATTATCAATGAGCCAATAAACTTGTAGACAACATTTATTGGCAGCATTTTTTTTTTGCCTACATGAAGGCGATTTATTTTACATAAAATGAAACTTTGATTCAAGTTTTTTGTTGGCTTCTTTTCTTCTTTCTTTGGATTTCTCCTTATTTTAATTTACTACAACTTTTGTATGTATTTTGGGCTGTTTGGCTATTTTTGTTGTTGTTGTTGTTTTAACTTCAACGTCTATTTTTGTTGTTTTATGTATAGTATGCGTTATATTAAACGAATTGAACGAATATGTGTGCGAGTGTGTGTATGTATAGTGTTGCTCTTGTCTGGCAATTATGATAAGTGCGTGAAGAATTAAGAGAGGAAGAAGGCGAAGGGAAATAAAAAGTAGACGCTTAAATACTTGGAATTTGACTTGCCAGCTGCAGACTGATTTATACTCCTCTCCTTACGTTTTCTCATTTGCTTTATATCTATTTGTTTTCATGACAACGAAGGTGCGAATCAACATTAAAGAGATTTTTTTTTATACTTGAATACGAATACTTTTTAAAGCATAATAGATATATATTGCTTCAGAATTCATTTAAAGTAGTACCATCTAGAAGTCCCAAAAAACGATTTTTTTGTGATATTTCTTCTTTTTTTGTTGTAAAACGTTTCAAAAATACTTCTAATTTATTTTATTGCCCGTGGCATTGTATTTGGTGTCTCCGTAAAAAGGAGGGGTGGAGGAGCCGTTATCATTTCAAGAAAATATCCTTAAAAACGATGATGCCTTTGATGGACCCTACCAAACAGCAGAAGATTATGGTTAACGAAAAACGATGACTTAGAATAAAAAAACTTATTAATTACAAAATTAATTACATTTTAAGATTGTCTCCTAACATTTTATTTAGTAAAAATTCATTGATTTTTAAACTTTAGTTGGCGGATGAAATAAATATCCGATGACTACATTTAATAAAAATTGGCAATTTAATTCCAAATTATCTCGAAAATATTCCGTTTTTAAGTTTCAATAGTCGGCATTTTGTTAAAAAATATTTTTTTTTTCAAAATTATTTAAATCACCCGCCAGATTCATCAATTAAATAACGAACAATTTTTCCTTTAGTTTTGCGGTGAAAACTCCATAAAAAAAGAACCTGCACAGAAACGTCTATAACTCCAACATGAATCAATATTTTCCAACCACTTTTATTTTATAAACGTTCTTCAATAACACTGTAAGACACATTTTTTGACATAAGTTTTAATTCGGATTAAAAAAAAAGAAGTTCTGCTGAGGAATGCTGCTTCCACAGCTTTTACGTAGGTTAAGAACTTTTTATTTGCAATTTTTGACATAGGACAGACTTTAAAAATTTTAAAAATTAATAACAAAAATAGAACGAATTGCCGAATTATTGTTAATTTAAACTTAATTAGAAAATAAAGTGCTAAATTTTTCACCAACGTTATTTGGAATTTTTCCACCAGAGAAGTGAAACATAGGGTCATGAAATTTCCATTTTTATTTTTAAAATTCAATTTAAAATCGAGAGGATTTTCTTACCAAAAGTGTAAGTGTTATTGAAAATATTACAGAAGATTTTTATTTCCCTACTCCATCATTATCTCCCTATTATTTTTGTAAATTTAATCGCTTCGAACGAGTCATTTGGAGTGGAAAAACTCCCAATATACTATATAAAAAACCTTTCAAATAAGTCTAAATTTACAAGGACCCAATGGAAAATACGTTCCTGAAATGTTCGTTCGGAATTAAAAAAAAAATTTGATTTTTCGAAATTTCTACACGGTACTGTGTAGTGGTATTTAACTTTATTTATACATATAAGTACGTATTTAATAAAATATTTATGTGACATCATTGCGTATGAGTAATTTTAATTATGCACATAAGTATGATGACGCAGTTCCTTCTTGCTACAGTTCTGGTCGCCGTGCTCTAGTGGTTAGCGTTCTGGACTGCTACGAAGGATGCCTAGGCTCGATGCACTATCAAAAATAAAATAGAAAAAACTCCCTAAGTGGCACCAAGGAGTGAAAATTGCCTAAGAAAAGCTTTGCGCCTTACAGAACAGATTCGGCAGTAAACTATAATTCGAACAACATGAATAGATGCCCGACTTAGGCCCTCCATGGTCTTTTGCGCCATAAAAGAATAAGAGAAACAAATTCTTATATTTTTTAACGTTTAGGAAAGTTGAACTCTTTCTATTGATAGCTTCTTCCACAGACATACATTTCCATAAAAGATATACATGGGTCGCTCCATGTCAGATTTACAACTAACATTTTAACTTCAACCAAAATTTTTTCTTGCATTCTTGAGAAGAATTCTTCGACACGTATTTTTTTATTTCAATGTGATGTTTTTTATTTTCAAGTTTCGATACTTTAAAGTCTTGGAGTTATAAAAACTGAACGTTTTTCAGTCCCTAATTACTCAAAAACTAACCGTTGTAGGAAAAAATTTTCAACTCATAAAAGTTCGTATATCGCACAAACTTATCGAAAAATTATGAACATAAAATTGTTTTTGTTATTCAACATATGAATTTTGGAAATTTTATAAACACATTGAATTTTCCCAAACTTGGACACTTTTTTTAAAATTATTGTAGTCTGCAAATATTTATTAATGTGTTAAGAAAATTGTGTAAAAATTTCAGAGTGGGATGAGGTATAGTTTTCGAGATATGAATTTAAATACGTTGAAGTGTACTTATTGCCACTTACTATATTTCGTTCGCCTACTTTTGTCGTTTGTTTAGTTTATATCGTCATTTAAAATCCAAAAAGGCGTAACGAAATATTTTATGTTTTTACAGGAGGAATGAAAAATATTATAGATTTAAGAAGAATGTAGGATCACTTAGTTACATATCATTATTAGAGAATATGAAACTGAAACCTAATTGTTCATATTTCAAAGTTGGACTTTTTTCTCCATTGCTAACTCAACAGTTAAAGATTTGTTTATCAGGCTTATTGAAACGTCCTTTTTGTCGAAATGAGAGTAGGCAAATCTTACGCCGTTTTAGAACCCTCCACGGTTCCTCATCAGTGGTCTTTGTGATGTTACCGAGAATTACAAGGGGTTTGTTTTCAAGTATTTTCATTGAACTATATTTACTTAAAAAGATTCAAATAAGTATTTTGTTTTCTTTTTCATTCAAGTGTGTAAATACATCTATTGGCTTATTAAATTCATAAACTTGTAGTTACAGCTTTTTGGATTTCGTTAATAAAACCGCTATTTTTGGGCGTAGAAGTTTAAATTTTTTTAGAAATATGCAGTTTGGGCAAGTGCATCATATTTATTCAAATAGTCGATTTTGAAAATTTGCATAGTTTCGGCTTTTTGGATTTTAGATGATGATATGTAAAACAGAAACAAAATTCGTAAATCTGTTGTTGTTTTGCATGTAAACCAAACCAACGGGAATTCCCGAATGATGATTTCTCTTTGAGTGGTTCAGAATCTGAAGTAAGTTTAGTTTAACACAGTAATGCCTAGCGGCGCCATATGGCAACTTATCGCTGAGCCGTTCCTGAGCCAGGTTAAAAACAATTTTTTTCGCAAGTTACTTTCTTGATCTATCTACTTTGGTTTCCGCTCGTCCTTAATGGGTTAATAAGCAGCTCTCAATTTACATAGAGAAGTACAAAAAACAGTTGACATGCACGTGAAATGAGTACGAGGTGAGAAATGTGCATGCATCCGGAATGTAAATGCAGGTAATGTGAAGCGTGAAGCATGAATACTTGACTTACGCTTAAGCAAATATCTTTTGAACATGTTATGATGAAACCTCATATAAACAGAGCAGTTAGAATACAATAACGATACCGTGGAGACAACTTTCTGGAGTTAACCTCATGTAGGACGCAATGTATTGTAGTGAAAACAAACATTATGGTATATATCGATACCTTTTCGAAAAAGTAACATTTTGTCCAATTTGCTTAAAAACTTAAAGCTCTACGCTGCGTATGAGTAATATTCATTGAAATTTTATAAATAAAAAATATTTATATAATTATATATATTTAAAAAAAAATAGTTTTAATGTTATATAAATGTTATTGTATACTTAACTATGGACGTTGTACTCACATTCAAGTCACGTTTACTTCTCTTTCATACGCCGTGAGCTATAACATTTTAGACTGCACTGTAAATGCACTCCCGCAACTTAATTTCCCTTTTCCTTTCCCATCGCTATGCATTTCAACTTCCTGCCCCAAACACATGCACACAACTCAATGTACAATTGATTTCAATAGAGTTATGCCACATTTTAATGTAATTTTTCGCAACGATATGTCATGGGTTAGAAACCTTTTCCAAGACAACTTTTTTCTGCAATTACTATATCGACAATAGAAAAATCTCTTATGGCATCAAAATGCACTCTTACCAAATAAAAAGGAAGCACAAAAAAAAAAAAATCGGAAAAATACTTTTTTTTACTTTAACGGAAGATCGAAGTTGAATAGTAATAATAATAACAAACAACAGCAGCAGCAACCACAACTACATACATACATGAAAGCAACTAAACGAAAGTGTAATAAAGTGTGTACAAATTATGATGATGGTGATGATATCGGGAGCAATAACAACTCCAGCACCATAAATGTGTAACATCATTATAAAAATGGATCATTTGAATTTATGAAAAAGTGAATTTCAGTACAAATTTTGTTCCTGATTCCGTAATAAATAGGAAAAATTACATACCTACATTCCTTTTAAATGCATTTATAGTCCAATTATCAACACACTTTCGTTTTCTCTAGCAACTTTTTTTTTGCGGAAATCTTAAAAAATTAAAACAAAAACACTTTACTTTATAGAGACATAAGTTTCACACAAATACCCATACATCCATAAGCCATGTTAGTGTGCGCTTGTAAATAATGTTTATAACACATTACATATACATATGTATATATATATATATGTATGTTGCTGTATATATGGATAGGTAGCAGTGCCGTTTTAACTTTAATCGGAGAAGCATACGCTACGGGCCGGAGACTTATAGGGCCTTCGAAAAAAGTATAAAAGAAACACGAAGCATAAAAATTCCTTCCTCGCTAACACAATATTCAAAGTAATATTCCTATACGCGTATTTAAAATGTAATTTTTTACCACTCTAACGTTTGATATTGGATTAGCATTTTTTGTGCCTTCCCTGAAGAATTTACATTATTTTCATTTTTGGTAGATTGGTAGAATTATCTCCGATTTGGTAGATTTTCTTCAATAATGTCGATTTTTCCACTTTTATTTAAGAAGATCCTCAGGCAATGGAAAAAAGTCTGCAAAGCTGCAAAAAACAAAAATAGATGTCACTCTCCATGAAACTTTTAATATACCACGTTTTTAAAACGGACTAAAAAGTATAAAATAATTTCTCCCAGCCCCATAAAGATTTAAAATACTTGCGAGATTTTAAACAAAAAGCGTGGTATATTAAATTTTTTTTTATTTCAATTTTTTATGTATGCCCAATATAAAAAATTTATTTTCATTTTGTGAATCTTTTCTCAAAAAAAAAAAAAAAATGATGTAATAAAAAACACAATTCAAACATTTTTTATTCACAACCACGACCACAAAACCCTTTGCTATGGGCCTCACAAAACTTTAAGACGGTACTGGTAAGCACATACATAATATCCTACGAGAGCGCATCATATTATATTTTTTATAAATGTTTTCTAAGTAATATTAACAACTCTACAGCATAACAGTATACACGCTCGCATACACATACATTCATACATAAAAAAGAATTTCCTTTTCACTTTTGGTATGTTTCTATATATTGCGAGATATTCCTATGAATACGTGCTTATGTATGTATGTATTCAGGAGTATTTTCATTTTCAACGTCATTGTTGTTTTCGTCTTTGTGCTTCTTAACTATACAAGTTATTGCTGTTACCGTCGCGTGCATGATTGTGATTGCACATGAGTTTCCATTTTTTATTGTTGCTCTATTGTTATGTTGTTGTTGTTGTTACTGTTGTAGTTGTACTTTAATTTTTTACCTTTAATTTATTTTAAAAATTATTCCAAAGGAAAAATTTTAAAATAAGATTGAAATACTTACCTTTTAAGTTTCATCGTGTTTTTCTTTTTTATTCCTGTTTAAGTTTTAATACATTGCCATAAAAGAGAAAGTGTCTTAAATTTTGTTTTAATATTAAATTTTTTGATCTATATTATTTTCAACCCCATCCTTACACTTTTGATTAAAAACTTTTAACTAGATTACTAACTTATTTCAGTCGTTGCTTCGCCAGTCAACTCTGCTGTGAGCGCACTGGCGTTAGTTGGTACGACAAAGTGTAGTCAGATCATCCTGCACGTGGTCTTCTGAACGTTCCATTACGGTGACTCAAATAGAACACCTTCCTAGCCAGCAAGTTTCTTCAGTAAAGAGCATGGATTTTAATACGCTTAACTATCGTAATCTCGTTCATTGTCCATATCTCAACGCCACACCATTAGAATGAAAAGTATGAGAGACTTATAGAACGTTTTTCTTTGTACATCGATGGAATGACCAATGTCATTTTGCTAAACCTAATGACTCGATTTTTAGCACGGTTCAAAATTTGAAATAGAAAATAAGAATTTTTCGACATGAGCCCACCTCTTGGCTGGCAACAGCAATCCTCCAAGAGTAAATATTCCTTAGGAAGAGCTTTTTAATTGACTGCTTGGGCACGAAGTAAAACTGTAAGCCCCTTCCTCCTATAAACGGTTGAACCATAAAAGAGGAAGAATAACCTTCGTAGGGATAGCAAAACCAACCAAACCATACCTAGGAACAAATAGTAAAACTAAAAGGAATGAAACTAAACAACTAATTGTGCAAGCCATTGAAAAATACAATACATACTAGAGCAACGGCTGTTGTGGGGGTAGGCCTAGCTTTTCGCAACGGAATCTAAATTGAAATTACATTTTTGATTTGGGTTTGGCACTTACATTCGAGGCCACGATGGTTTCATAGATAGTATTAAGAAGATCTGAATCTTAACTTCATAATTCAGTCTAATAAAAATCGCATATAAGTAATCTGTAAACTTACAAACTACGGTCAGCCATTATAAAGAAGATGAAGTATATTTTAAATGTTAAAAACAGATAATCAATACTTTGAACCTGTTTTTCTTAAAACAAGGTTTTTGACATTTTTTATTTGAGCAAAAAGAAAGTCCATGCCTCTTCTCTTGAGAACTATATGAATAATAACATTTTTCAATGAAAAACAAAAATCGTTAAAAAAAAGAAAAATCTAAGTATGCTCATCTCTGTAATATGCTCCGACTGTAGCCAGTTTGGTGTGTTTGAATTTATATTCCATATAAAAAGTAAAAAGATGCCATTTAGCATACCTCCTTTAGTACATTTTGAGACCTTTTGTGTTTATTTAAATACCTATGTAGTAACACTGATGACGAACTATCATATAATTTTTTAGAATTTGGTTGAAAATGAAGAGGCAGATGATTTAGAAGGCGAGTGGAGGATTTCATTTCTAAATGATTTTATGCAAAAAGGCGACAGTTTCGACACAGTAGCGCTCCACCAAAAGTTTTTTTTTTGGTAGAGCAGAAAACCAAATAAATTTTGAAAACATGTCATTTTCTTATTACGTTTCAAAAAACACTTCACTTTTTTAAAAATCACTTCGATTTTTTAAAAATTTCGAAACGACAGCCTATGAGCATATGAGCAGATACTAGAGAGCCGCCGGTAGGTGCGGACTTTTTTCATATGAAGACATTTTTTGTATGAGGATCGGGCCAGTGTGGTCACGATCTAAAAATATTTTCTACCAAACTAAGTTGAAAAATTCTTCCAAAACTGTTTTATACAAACAAATCATTATTTTACAAAACTTTCATTTCATAATTAATATAAAAGTAGTCATTTCAACTCATAATATTTGGGAATCAATTCCGGACTCTTAACTAGAAAAGTTTTCTTACTACAACATACTATTATTATAACAGCACTTCGTTTTAATAGAATAAGTAACAACAAAACCATGCAGAGTAATTCAGGAGCTCCAGAAAATACAAAGCCCAGTGTTTAACCATTGGCAAAAATGGTAAATGGTAAAAATTAAAGTTATACTCCGAAAAATAAAAAATTAATACTTAAGGAAATCTAAAATGGTGCTTAAAAATACTTCATCATGGGAAAAATTCTCTCAGCTGTAGTTCAAAGGGTACTTATAAGTTGTGTGAATTATGGAGTACCATGGAGAGTGCCATCTATTTTTACTTTTAGCTGTCTTCCCAGTCTTTTTTCTATTGCGTTTCTATGATCTTTTGAAATAAAAGTGGGCAAACGAATATTATTGAAAATCAACCAAATCGGAGACAATTCTACCAATCTATCGAAAATGAATATAAAGAAAATATCTAGCACGATTGGTTAAATTGTAACAAAGTAATACATGATTCGACATCGGCTCTCTCAGTGCCATCTCATGTGCTTTGTGATATAAATTATTTTCTTCAGGGAATACACAGAGAATGCAAAGTCAATTCAAAACGTATGAACCGTAAAAGAATAAAAATTTATAAATTTGCACATAGATATTTTGTTCTGAGTATTTGACGACATTTGTTATTATTGAAGAAAGAATTTTTTTTGTTTCTTTTATACTTTTTTCGAGGCCCCTTAAGCCTGTGACTCGTAGTAAATACTACTTCGAGTTGTGGTTAAAACGGCACTGCTACACACACAAAGTTTCTATTATTATCGCTTATACGCACCATCGTACCGAACTAAACTGAAAATACTGTGCTCAAAACAAAGAGAACTGACAAAACCACTTAAAATGATGACTCCCCTCAAGGAATTCCTGCAATTGACCTACATATACAATTAAAATTTAATTAACACACATGCAATACATCAAAGTAAATATGTTTAGAGCTAAAACTAAAACAACAACTTCAACTGAAGAACAATAGCAATAACCATTTAATTTGTATCTCTAAGGAGTTGAAAATGTCTTTATGATGCGAGCGAGTAAACGAAGAGTTAAATTTAAAATTTATTATCCATGTTTGTGAGTGTGTATGTGCTCTTTATGAATATGCGCAAGCAAAATTAATCAATCAAAATGAAAAAAACTGTATGTTTCTATACGTATGCGTATATATGTGTACTTTACATATTCAATGGGTTTTACCTTTAGCATATAATATTCATTAAAAAAGCAAAATTATACGAAAAGGATGCAAAACTATTTGAGACATACGCAATCCTGTAGGTACATAAATGAGAGGTATATACATATGTATTTATGTATGTAGTATTTGCGAACGTCTTTGTAAACAATTAAATTAAATATTCTTACGGAGGAAAATATTTACATAAACTAATTCACGAAGTAAACAAACACACACACAATAATCCAAACAAAGCATACATAGACATTGTAGTTACAGTTAGACAAGTAGCTAGGCACAAATGTATGTGCTTCATGTGCGAATGTGTAGACATGTATATAAGCGAGTTAGTTTACATTGAGCGTGTGTTGAGAAATGCAAAGTTAACGTTTATTACTACACTACACCGCTAGTGTTTCCATAACTTTAAATACATTTACGCTTGTGCGAAAAGTTTAACAACTCTTGTTGTTTTCTATAGCGAGTTTCTTGTTTACTAAAATGATTTGGCTTTTTTTAACTCACTTTGTTTGTTTGCACATTTATTTCACATATTACATGAAAATATTTCACTACCGGCTCATCATTTATCATTGTATGCTTATACCACAGATGTAAATAAAGTCTTTAGTTTGGCTAAACGAACACATACATAAGTATGTATGAGTCAGCCTTAGAAATATATACTTACATATATTTAATCTTAAGGGTTTTGTATTGAATGCATATGTATGTAGATTCATATCGTTTCTTTTTCAACGTCATCTCATGGAACTATTTCTGGTAGTGTGGGAATCTATCAGCTTTGTTTGCTAACACGGATCCGTTTTTTGGTATCAAATTGATACACTTTTCAAATATAAATTGTTTCACATGCTTGATAGTTCACATCACAGTATACAGTATGCCAGATAGCAGAAAGTAATCTGAAATATTCTCAGTTCTTCTGAGATTTGACAATTATGACAAGTATTCGCTCAATAAATTTTGACAAATAATTTTGTTAATGAGAGAAAACTCTCTTAACCCATTTTCGACAGCTGTACATAAATAAATAAATGAAATAAAAGTATCAAAAAACCATAAACCTTTCTTTTGTTGTTTGTTTTTTTTTTTTTAAATAAAAGCTCTCAAAATATTTTGTAGAGTGTGGTTCTATAAAATATTTAAATAAGCAAAATACAATACTTTTACAATTATCTTCCTCATAAAAGTCCTCTTTATATTTTAAATAGTTTTACCGATTTCAAAATAATTTTATTTAAATTTCGGAGAGGTAGATTTGAATGGCGTACATAACAAAAAAACTGTAAGTTTTGGGTTAAATCCTTGGTTCATATTATGCACATGGTTGTTACAAACGCCTTCGAAGATATCGTTTATAAATGTGGGAATAAAATACACTATTCGGGTTTTATTCATTTAGTTCAATATTTCAGATTTTATTTATTTAGTTTGGCATTTTAAATTTATTGTTTGTGTGTAGTTTCATATTTAAAATTGTTAACATTTGTTTTACATTTTAGATTTTATTGTATTGAGTTCAATATTTAAGTTTTAATATATACTTATAATATATACTTCAACATTAACATCTTAAAAAAAAGAGATGCGTGTGCATCGACGCCCGAATAACCACTGACTCATCGTGCGCGTCAGTTTTGTGTTGTCTCTGTCTGTTTAATATGTCCGTCCAGTCCGGGTTGCCTTTGCAAGGGGTTTTTGCTCCGTTCCTACAATCGGCTGTCCTGACGTTTCATTCGTCCCGAATGACGTGCTCCACCGCTTCATAAACTCTGCTACGGTCGTCGTTCTCCCAGGACCCTCGTGCTCACCCACCTTTTCCACTTCATATCGCCCATGGTTTAACTTGCGCAAAATCTTATACGGCCCCAGATATTTCCCTTTCAATTTTAACCCAACACCGTATTGTGTTCTCTTTATAGCAACTAAATCATTTTCCTGATATGTTTCAGCTGGTTTACGTTTAGCATCAAAATTTCTACGATTCTCCTGTTGTATCTTTTGAATATTTGCCTTAGCTGACTGCCTAATTTCGTTACGTTCTGCATCTAAATCTTCAATAGCAGCATCTTGTACCAACCCATTCAAATCTGGAATAGTCTTTACTCGCATATCGCATCCAGTTAAAATTCTAAACGGTGAAACATTCGTGCTGCGGGGTGGGGTATTATTTATGAATTGTTGAACCTGATCTACATATCGGTACCATTGTTCAGGATGGTCTAAAGCCAATTTCGAAAGCATAGGTACAGCAATGCGGTGCACTCGCTCTACTTGACCATTTCCGCGGGGAACACCTGTAGCAATTAAAAGATGTTGGATTTCCTGTTCCTCACAATAATTTTTGAACATATGTGACGTAAAAGCTGCACCTCTATCTGAAACTATTCTCTTAGGATTACCGAATATAGCTGCCTGTTTTTTCATGCGATCTACTACTGCTGAAACACTCGTATCTTTTGTAGGATATAACCAGACAAATTTGGAGAAGCCGTCCACCACCACAAAAATGTAATTGTAATGCTTATTTGTCGTTGTCATTGGACCCACATGATCAATGTGATACGTACCGAGCGGTCGATCCTCTTTGCATATTGGCGTGAGGAAACCCTCCTTTTTACCTGCTTTCGTATTCGTTATGATACATTCAATGCAACTGCTAACCACTTTCGACACTTTGGAGCTAAGATTGGGTATAAAATACGATTTTTCGATGCAGTCTTGAGTTTTCCTGGCGGAAAAATGTCCCTGCCTATGAGCTATTTTGATTATCTCCTCCTCCATCTGAGAGGGTACAACAATCAATTCTCTTAAAGGATCTTTGTATAAAATATCATGAAAAATATAGAAATCATCATAGTTATCATTTGCCAAAACCTTTCTAATCGCCTTCGTCCAATCATCTTCCAGTTGTGCCTGTTTCAGTCTGTGACTTAAAGAATCTTCGATAAGTAAACAATATACCCTACTTAATGCATCAACATGTCTCATCTGAGACCCAGATCGATGCTCAATTTGGTGATCGAATTCTTGTAGGAACATTGCCCACCTTGCAACCCTAGGAGGTACGTCTTCTTTTCGCATAGTCATCGCGAAGGCATTGCAATCAGTAATTATCTTAAACTTAGAACCCATTACGTAAATCCTCCACTTTTTAAGTGCCTCTACTATAGCCAAGACTTCTAACTCATATGCACTGTATTTTTGTTCTGCTGGTTTTGTCTTACGACTCATAAATTGAACTGGATGAAAACTCTGATCATCCGACCACTTTTGTAACAACACCGCTCCGTAGCCATATTTCGACGCATCAGTATGGATTTCAGTTTCCGCCATTGGGTTATATATTTTCAATACGGGAGCCTTTACAAGAGCGCTTCGCAGCTGGTGAAAAGCGGCAACCTGCTCTTCACCCAAAGTGCAAACTGAATCTTTCCGCAAAAGGTCAGATAGCGGTTTTGCTATCAAAGCATAGTTCTGTATGAATCGCCTAAAATATGAGGTTAAGCCAAGAAAACGTTCAATTCCTTTCCTATCACTCGGAACAGGATAACTTGCAACTGCTCGAGTTTTTCCCTCAGATGGCCTAATCGTACCCTTTTCTATTATGTAACCAAGAAAACAAATTTTCCTTTGTAAAAACTGGCATTTTTTCCATTTTATACGTACGCCGTATTTTGACGCTACCTCTAGAACCCTTTTTAACTTTTCTATTCCTTCCTTTTCATCTTTTGCTGGTATGACTAAGTCATCCATGTAAATAGCTACAATGCCCTCTCTTATACACTCTCTGAAAATAGAATTAATGAATCTGCAGAACACTGCCGGTGAATTCGAAATACCGAAAGGTACGTATAAAAATTCATATTGACCCGCATGTGTTACGAAAGCTGTGTATTTTCTTGACTGTGGTTCTACCGGTACATGGAAGAATCCATCCTTTAAATCTAAAGTAGTAAACACATTTGCTCCTTGCAGTCTATCTAGGATGTCGTCTATACGTGCCATAGGAAAATTATCTCTAATAATCTTTTTATTCAACAGCCGATAATCGCAGCAAAGACGTTTACTTCCATCTTTCTTACTAACTAATACTATTGGTGATGCGTAATTTGACATACTAGGTTGAATAATACCCTCTTCCAACCAATCGCAAATCTGTTTATCGACAGTGCATTGGTCTGCGTGAGAAATTCTTCTTGGCCGCTGGCTAATGGGGCACTCATCCTGTAAGACTATCTTCATTTCAATCGGACTAACCGCATCTCCACTTGGCACGTACTGGTTTATCAAAGTAGTTATCGCTATTAAATGACTTTTATTGAGGTGAGTTAAATTTACGTCTTCCTGTACTTCTGGGTTAACACACAAACTTCCGAATTGGTTTAAAAATTCTAAACTTCTTCCTTCCTCGTTTCCATCCTCTTTATGCGAACCAATATCTAAATCTTCGTGTAAAATGCTTTCAACTTTCTTCGGAACAAACTGGACTCCTTGCTTCCTAACGTTAATGTCAACATACTCTAACACTGAGCTACCAATTATGGCCTGATATCTCATCGCTTTCTCGTCTACTACAAAAAATTCCAACTTTAACTGAATTTGATCAATTTCAGCCTCAACAATGATGCTGCCTATTGTAGTAAGCTCACCACTGCCAATACCGAACATTCGAATCTTTCCTTCTTGTAGCTTCATACCTAACTCCATTTTATTTAATATATCGCGTCTAATTAAACACAAACTACATCCGGTATCTACCAAAGCATTCAAATCATTGTTTCTTATTAAAACTTTCTTGAATTTTAGACCACACCTACTATCAGCTTCGTGGTGAAGAGTATTAGCACCGTCACGCTCTCCTTTTATTTTAGCATTCTTACTACGATTGCACTCAAAAGACCGATGCCCCATCCCGTTGCACTTAAAGCATTTATACTGATTACTAGTACAATCTTTTGCCAAATGTGCTGCACTACCGCACCTGAAACAATTCTTCATATTTTTATATTGTGTTGGCTTTTCAGCATCTTCACCCTTTGATACCATTTGTGGCTTCTTACCAGACTGCACCATATTTGGTTTATCGCGAATTTTCTCATATATTTTTATTTGTTCTTTTAGCTCACTAATCGACTTGGCTTGGTATAAGACAGTTTTATTTATCTTTGAATCTGGAATCCCCTCAATAAAATATTCCATAAGACTGTTTTCATCAAGATTTATTGATTTACCTATTTCCATTAAAGTATAAAGATATTCGCGGAATGTTTCTTGTTGCCTCTTATGACGATTACGTAATATTTTATGAATCTCAGATGCTGAAAGTTTCGCACCAAATTCTTCTACCAATGCTTCTCTTAAAGACTTCCAATCTGTTAACCCTTTCTGACTCCTAACATATAATTTTGCAGCACCCTTCAACAACTGTTTGCTATAGATAAACTTCTGTATATTATTCCACCCTACTGCTGAGGCATTTTCTTCGAACTCCTCAACCCAACACCTAACGTCGAGTGCATCTGTACCGCTGAACAAGGAAAGACTTTCTTCTATATCTTTAAAAGTAAAAATAGACTTCTGCACCGGCAATAGCGCGGCGCCAGTAGCCACATCTTCATACACTGAGAGGTTTGATTCTTGATCACTAACATCATCATTCGGGACTTCGTGGCCAAAATGTAGGAGAAGCCTTTCCTGTAGTATTTTTTTCCGTCCTGTCGTTGGTAGATTTTGTTCCCGCAGTTTATCTTTCAACCTGTCACAATTCATGGTCATTATCGTCTCTACATCCATTTTGTTACAAATATATATAAATAATAATAAAAAAAATATATATTTTAGGAAAATAATAAAAATTTATATAATATAAAGAAAAGTTAGAATTAATAATAAAAAATTAGATCGAATTGTATTTATAGTATTAATAATAATATTAAATCAATCTACTTCTAATAACAACTAAACAAAAAATTCGATTCTTCTTTGGAAATTTTCCTTTAGACTTCTTATTTGTATATTCTTCTCTTTCTAATTTTTTTTTTACATTTCTCTTTGCAACTTCGGGATTTCTTTTCCACAACTAACTTTAAGTTATTGAATACTGTTTTTATTCCTTTTTTTTTTTTAATATAAATAGAAAATTAATTTTTATATTCACTTGCTTTTTAAAGGTTTTTTTTCTTTTCTTTAAACTTGAGTTATATTTCAAACTGTTTACTTCTTTTACTCCTTTCTTTCAACTTTGTTTCAACTTCTGGTTTTAATCTTACTTTGCTTCTTTTCCTTAATTGCTTTGATTCATTTTCACCTTCTACTGTTTGTTTTGATCTTACTTTTCTTCTTTCCTCTTAACTTCTTTGCTTCGTTTTCATCTTCTTTTGTTCGTTTCAATTTCACTTCGTTCTTCTTACTTCTTTGCTTCGTTTTCAACTTCTTTTGTTTGTTTCAATTTTACTTCGCTCCTTTCTTCTTAACTTCGTTTTCCATCTCGTTGGCGTACTTCTGCGACGTCGGCTCTCCTTTTACGCTGTTGCTATGCTTCTAGAACTTTCTAGTCGTCGTTATTTTTAAAAATGACGCACTTCTCTTTTGTTTTTTTTTTGCAAATGTCTTAACGGACTTTTTACAATATTTTATGACACTTTATAAATGTTTTTAATTTGCTTTATAACATTTCACTTATACTCTTCTTTCTTTCCCGGACGAGCCCCCAATTTATTTGTGGGAATAAAATACACTATTCGGGTTTTATTCATTTAGTTCAATATTTCAGATTTTATTTATTTAGTTTGGCATTTTAAATTTATTGTTTGTGTGTAGTTTCATATTTAAAATTGTTAACATTTGTTTTACATTTTAGATTTTATTGTATTGAGTTCAATATTTAAGTTTTAATATATACTTATAATATATACTTCAACATTAACATCTTAAAAAAAAGAGATGCGTGTGCATCGACGCCCGAATAACCACTGACTCATCGTGCGCGTCAGTTTTGTGTTGTCTCTGTCTGTTTAATATGTCCGTCCAGTCCGGGTTGCCTTTGCAAGGGGTTTTTGCTCCGTTCCTACATAAATGTCAAACAATTTTTGGGCTTTTCAAATTTTTCTATTTTATTTACATATTGTACTGATACCGATGGGTTAATACTTTTTTATATTCACTTCTGAAATATCAAATGTTTTTAGAGAAGTAAGAGAATAATTTTCGAATTGAGCAGACGTCAGTGAACAGAAAAGAGGTCGTCACTTCTATTTATTTCACTTTATTTATTTCACTATGGTTCACATGAATCACAGTATACAGTATGCCAGATAGCAGAAAGTAATCTGAAATATTCTTAGGTCTTCTGAGATTTGACAATTATGACAAGTATTCGCTCAATAAATTTTGACAAATAATTTTGTTTATGAGAGAAAACTCTTTTAACCCATTTTCGTCAGCTGTACACAAATAAATAAATGAAATAAATGTTTTTTTTTTTGAAATAAAAGCTCTCAAAATATTTGTAGAGTGTGGTTCTATAAAGTACTTAAATGAACAAAATACAATACTTTTAAAATGATCTTCTTCAAAAATGTCCTCTTTATATTCTAAATAGTTTTACCGATTTCAAAAGAATTTTATTTAAATTTCGGAGAAGCAGATTTCTTACTTGAATGGCATACATAACAAAAAAAAACTTTAAGTTTTGGGATAAATCCTTGGTGCACATAGTTGTTACAAACGCATTCGAAGATTTTGTTTATCAACGTTTAACAGTTTTTCTGGCTTTTCAAATTTTTCTATTTTATTTATATATTGTTAATGGGTTAATACTTTTTTATATTTACTTCTGAAATTCAAATATTTTAGAAGTAAGAGAATAATTTTCAAATTTGGCAGACGTCAGTAAACAGAAAAGAGGGCGTCATTTCTATTTATTTCACTTTATTAATTTCACTATGACATAAAAAACTAAATAATGTAACAAAAAAAAATAAAAAATTAATAAAATATTTTTATTGAATAAAATGGTAGAAAGTTTTATAATTAAATGAAAATACTCTGAAAAAATAATATTTAAATATGTTTCGGTTTTATTTTAATTGTGGCATTACATTGTATCAAATTGATACCTCAACGATTGATTCGATTGGCAAAATGGACGACGGATGCGTGTTAAATATTATATGTATGTATATATTTACATTTACATACATTTTTCCTACTATATATTCTATAAATATAATTACATGTTTAAATTAAATTGTAGAGGAGTTCAGTGACTTGTATTTATTTTTCTCCGCATTCAAACTCACTCAAACATACATACACAAATACATACTACTACACAAACAATAATAAATTCCCTGCAGTAAAATGAAGAACTAGTAGCACAAAGTATCTAGTTATATGCATAGTGAAAAAGAGACTAGTTCAATGACTAGGGCTAAAGTAATGCAGCTAGACACCAGTTTAAAGAAATATGCGCTCATTCTGCTTATCCTAAATATAAATTTGGCTGTTAAAATATAGCACACAGAAAAAACAAGAAATAAAAACGAAGTTTTACAAAAACAAATGGCATTGGTAACGGAAATTTACAGTTGTGACGCGTTGTTGCTTGTTTTTTGATTGATTTTAGTTTTATTGTGATTGATTTTGATGTCGAGTGTTTGAAAAATAAAGCGAAAGTGAATGAAAAGTAAGTTGTGAATTTAATTAAAATAACATTATCATTAAAAAATTAAAAAAAAATAATTTTTTTTTTAACCATATTTTTGTATGTGGAAGCAATGAAATCTGGGAAAGCTGAGGAGATTGGACGCAAAAACGGACAAGGACTTGTATTCTTCATGTAAGTAGTATGTTTAAAATATAAAAATACATATCGTCATTTATTTTCTTTTCTATCTGCATATCAATTTCAGATAAAAACCCAGCAAAACCGATGAAGATATCAAAACATTTATTGATAGAAAATAACATACATATATTTGTATACATGTTTTTTTATATAAAATAATAAATAAAATAAAAAATGGAAAAACAATCTGAAAATTCAATTTAGTCGTAGAAATATCTACCTGAAATATTACTAGTGCAGTAACAAGTTGCAAAAAGTACTAGTTCTCTGACTAGTTCAAAGGTAGTGCATAAGGAGACAATTGTCTTCTCGTAGGACATTAACATTGTAAAAGAGGCAGTTGACAGCATGTAAATGGGGGTTGCGGTGGAACCAGTACTGGTTACTTTGCAACTAGTTGCTTTACTATTTATAGAACTAGTCGGCTTCACTGAAGGGTTGTTATTGCAACAATACATATGCACATGCATGTGTGCATAAGTAAAATGAATAACGCAAAATGCAAAAACAACTATACTTCCTGCCTTGTATGTAAGTATGTGTATATTAAGGCGCCTTGTAAAAAAACTACTACCCCATCTATAAATGAATCCTGGTTTATTTTATGAAGATCCCCAAAAACATTTGAAAAAACCTCGAAAATCGTTTTTTGTGTGGGAACATTTCTCGTTAGGTTAGTTTTAGACAACGAAGAGTTCAGAAATAATTGAAATTTAAGATTTATTAGGTTTTGGATCAAAAAGTTTGGCAATTTTAGTGATGATATTTTCTGTGAATTCGATAGAAATTAAGATAACTCGTCATTTTGTTCATATGATGTTTGGTTTCCGTTCCATTATAAAGAATTATGTCTCCTTGGATAGGTATTTGTTTGCTGCATGCAATCCAATTCAATTCAATCCTTTTTTTCGCTAACAAAAAAATAAAAAAAATCACTAAGAAGACATAAAAACTCATCATCTCGAGATATTGAGCAAGTTTTTTCAAATCGTTTTTTGTAAAATCAAATCTTTTTTTGAATTTTTTATTCATAAACTTTTATTTAGCTAAAAGTAACCTAACGAAAAATTAATCTGAAAAGTACATATATTAACAACTTTTTTTTTTGGTATATACTAAGGCACCTTACACCTAAACTTATGAGAATAGTTGCAGCATCACTACTGCTGAAATATTTTTACGTTGGAAATGAAAATTACTGGTGTTAAGCCATATAGCATAGAGTAAAACTAACCGGCATCCAATTTTGATTTTTTGATTGACAGAACTGTTTGCATGGCCATTCAAAGTAAATACATACATATGTAAATAAATATTAAAACATAACACGAAAAGATTTTTATACTGTACTTGTGCTTTTAGATTGGTAGGCAGACTCATCAAATTATCAACGCAATGAATTGGATGCGGAGATTTTAGTAGAGGAAAGGTTTGCAGGTTGCCAACACTGCTATATTCACAATAACACAGTGTTTCTTGAACAAAGTGTGAAATATTATTCTCAATAAATTGAAAAATTAAAATTGTGTCTTTAAAATGTGCTCATAACTTAAACATATTTATCGACAAGTCAAGGTAAATATTTGTGTTGTGTTGCTTTTTCATTCTATTTACATAATTCATACAGAATTCTAAACATATCATGAATTGATAGTTTTTTTTCATGGATTTTGAAATGGTGTCAAAATGTAGGGTGCCACCTTTGTTGCCTTCCAGGTTGCCTCTCCTCTTTTTCGCTTGTTTACACTCAGATGCCATTTTTCATGATTGTGTTACAATTGTCATTGGCTCAAAAGTTAGGTATTTTTATTGCTTTTTGGTGATATTTTCGGCGATTTTACTACGTTTATATTAACTCGCTTTCAATGGTGTCTGTCTGTCAGTCTGTTCGGTACAAATTTTGTAATCGATTTTAAACTAACTTCCCGATGAGCTAGAGACTAGAGACAAAAACAAACAATAACGAACTTTTCTTTTCGTTTTGTTCCGCTTACAAAGAGTATAGATTGTAAAGAGATCGCAATTTGCTCTTGCTGGAATCGAAACAAAAAATCGTAGAAACCGATGGTGTGACAGCGACGGTTGTCAACACATCCAACAGACAAAAATGCATGAATGGACGAGTTTGACGTGTTTGATGAAATAAATATTTAACATTTCTTTTAGCAAATAACTTTCAACATTTACAGTATTTATATATTCTTTATATACAAATATGTAAACGTTTTGTTTTGATTTTATGAATTTTATATAAGAACTTTTAAATCTTTTTCTACTGATTTCATGAAATTAAAATGCGATGACTTCCATTAAATTGAATGCATTCTTTTACAGCTCTGGTCTTTACTTAAAATCGATTGCAAAATTTCACCACACACACAAGACTAAAAAGTAAAAAATAATAATTTAAATAAAAAATATTTTTAATATACCACGTTTTTAAAATAATTTCTCCCATATAGATTCCTTATCCCATACAGATTGTCTTGAAAATTTGTAACAGTGAATTTTAGTAGGACGAAAATACTTGTATGATTTAAAACGAAAAACGTGGGACGCATATGGATAGAGATACAATTGCTAGCCATTTCGGTGAACTATTCATCAATCAATTTCCTATTGCATGCGAACCACGTTTGTTGTTTTAAATCATACAAGTATTTTCGGCCTACTAAAATTCACAGTTACAAATTTTCAAGACAATCTGTATGGGATAAGGAATCTATATGTGAGAAATTATTTTATACTTTTTTGTTCATTTTAAAAACGTGGTATATTAAAAATATTTTTTATTTAAATTATTTTTTACGTTAAACTTGACGGCATTGTGATTCGGATGACGATTTGGAATGATTCCATACGTGACGACATAAAATTATTATCAATTTAAATCGCACAACCCTAACCCATTAACATCTATATACACATACATGCCGTTAAAACATATATATGTTTTAACAATAAATTAATTATAATATAATAATATGCAATTGATTTATATATTTTACGGTAAAATGCTACCAACAATTCACATTTACAGAACGGAAATAATACGGTACAATAGAAGGAAAATCGGTATAAAAGGACATGCACCGCATAGGAGAAGTCACTCAGACTTAGACATAGACTGTGGACAGGTAATTTCTTCTCATCTTTGTAAGCTAAGTGTAATACTCCCTATATCAGGTGAATCATCCATTGAAACCAACGTTCAGCACGCTCGCCCTATCAGGCGTATCATCCATTGAAATCAACGCTCCGCTCGCTCGCCCTACCAGGCGTATCCTAAGCATCGTTAACAACGCTCTGTACGCCCGCTCGCTCACCCTACCAGGCGTATCCTAAGCATCGTTGACAACGCTCTGTACGCTCCGCACGCTCGCCTAACCAGGCGCATCCTAAGCATCGTTGACAACGCTCTGTACGCTTCGCACGTTTGATCTACCAGGCGCATCTCAGACATCGAAGACAACGCTCCGCACGCTCGCCCAGAGGACTAGCAGAACTTAAGAGAATAGTGCAGCCAATCTTTGTGTGTGTGTTATTATTATTATAAAAATTGTAGACAACAAAAGTGAATTAAATGCATGTATCTCAATAATAAAAAGTGAGGGTTCCCTGTAAAATAATAAATTTCGGTAACCAACGAACCACTGCAGCCCGCTGAGCTCTACCCTAGCCATTGGAAGAACGTTGCGTTACAAGGTATATCCAGGTATGCATCCAAATGAGAAAAAAAAATACATAGTTTAAAAGAATTATATTAATCAAACCAAATTTTTATCTTAATTTTATTCCATTTTTATAAAATCGAAGTTCTGCCTCAAGAGCAGAACATTTTATTCTATAACAGGCGTTTTTCTATGATTATGTTTCCTGCTGTTGTATTTACTCTCTCGTACTCGCTGGTACTGACTTTGCTTCAATTATTATATTATATATTTCCGAGCAATGGCTTTTAAATCAATAATCATAACAGGCAGTGTAATTAAGCCAAAATTGCACAATATCCGTTTCCAGAGCAAAAATATATTCCTCTAAATAGCTGTTTAAATGGACAATTGTTGGAGAGAATGGAGGAATTGTATTTGAATGTACGAAAAAAAGCAAATGAGCTTACATAAAATAAATCAGCATTATATCGATACTCTTTCTTAATGATAAATTGTCGACAAGGATCGATGTTTCCCATCCCTAATTTTTTTCATTCTTGTCAACCAATCAATATATTGCCAATATCAGTCCATAGACTATTTTCATAAATTATAAACTGATTTGGCACCGTTTTTTGTTTCTATTAAACCTTATTGAAACACCAATAATGTGCCTTATAGTAATATTACCGGATGATCACAATGACATAAGGAATTTCTTAGAGCACTTATTGGATGGCTTTAGCAATATATAGAGAATATGTACTAGAGCTTTATTTGAGAAAGCAATTGGTCCAAAAACAGATATGGAGAGAATATATACTAGAGTTTTTTTATTTTAAAGATCTATATTTCACAAAATTTCCAATTTTTTTTTTCTATGTTTACTTGTTCGGAAATTGGATACCAATTATTTTTTATAATTATATGGAATTTACTTAATTCTATGTGGTATCACAATGGGCCGTTCAGGCCTAAGTGTGCCTCTCGACAGCCACTCCAACCTAACCTAACCTTACTTAATTCTATGGGATTTCACTTTTAAATTTTACCCCGCATCTAGATTCAAGGCCTGTACCTGCGCATGGCTCATCCTATTTAGCTCCAGACTACTTTTTCCGACTCCTGCTTTTTTTTTTAATTTGCTCAACAAACTCATAAGTTTTGAAAATTTTAACAAAATAAAAATTAATATACATTTCAGCTAAAATTAACAAAGAAAAAATCTGTATTCATCACTTCACAGAATTATCAGTATTGGAATAAATATCTTATGTATTTTTTATGAGATCACTTTTGTAGGACCATTCTCAAATACTCCAAAAGAAAATTTTAGGTAGCAGAGCCATGGGTTCAATTACTTCGTTAATGCCAGTAGTCCTTAGCGAAATTACTAGTGAGATTGAAATTTTTCTCATGCCACATATGGGTAAAAAATATATATATTATTATAATTTTTCTTAAATATGAAATACGCATACAAACCATTAACTTCAACAAGTTCAATGTTATAAAAGGTTATGGGCAAATCAAAAATGGACAAATCATTTGGAATGAAACAGTTATCGGCTGCAAATTTTGAAAAATGAAAGAAGTTTCGTGTAGAGAGAAAAACATTGGACGTCTGCAGGATGCTTGGAATCTGAAACTGAGTCAGCACTAGCTGAATACATTAAATACAACCTTATCTGAAAAAATCCTTTTACTATCAGTTTTGTTTTAATATGCATTGGATTTCCGTTAGCACAATCTTTAAATGTGAAACCCCATTTAATTTTCTTAAAAGCCTTATTAAATTAAAAGTTCTAATTAAGGATAGAATAAGGAAGATTAAATAAAAAACTGTGATGACTACATATATAGTTCTTTAAGCCTGTTTATAGACTACTTCAAACGAAACTAAAACATGGAACACGTAGTCAAGACTTTGAAAAATTAACAACTAGATTTAATTTTCATAGTCTACAAAAACAAAAAACTATTTTTTTCTTTTATCGATGTTTTAACGGAATCGAAATTCATTATTAAATCGAAATATATGAAGAATATGATCTTTTATGGACAAAAAAAAATAATGTAATTTTTTAACAGTGACGTGTAGAAGTTGCGAGAGCACATAACTATTAGTTAAAAAGCGCAATTAGCTATAATATGGAGTTCGCTTTTCAAACTGTGGTAACTGTAGACGTTCCATGTGAGGCATTCGCTGTCACTTTTAACCTAACCTTTTTGTCATATCTTTTTTATATACATCACATCTTAAACTTTAAAAAATACGTCTTTAATATTTTGAACTTTTGAAATCGGAACATTTTTAATTGTAGGGACTTTAGATATTGGGGCCCCTTTTGGAAAATCCTGGATCCGTCTTTTACAGTGGGCACTGAATTTTGAATAATTTTATGAATTTTTTTTTTCGATATACACATGTGTTTCTGAAAATTTCATTTGTATGGGAGGTACCACGCTCACTTGACCGATTTTGTCCATTTCACTGTAGAGTATAAAAACTGCAGAAATTTCTGGATTTAATATACGGTAGAAACTGGCCATATTTGGTATTTTACATTACCAGGTTAACATTAAAGTAAGAAATGGATCAAAAAGTTATCCGAAAGCAAAATATTTTAATTTCTGCGTAGTAAAACTAATAAAAAAAAACAATGTTTCCAGATTTTAAAGACGGTAGTAAATGACAAAAATTGGGCTTCTCGCACTTTTGGTTTAAGATTTGTAGAAATACTTTTGAATTTTTCCCGAAACTCTGGATCTTCATTTGAAACTTCTTTCGTTATATTCATAAATTGGAGCGATGTTGTTTTATTTATTCTCGTGATTTGTTTCAGTTTTAATCTAAACTTTAATATAACTCACCGCCCACATTCTTTGTTCACATTTCAACTTATGCTTGGCCAAATTGAAGTTTAAACTGATAATAAACTAAAACTAGCCCTTAATAATTTGACGTGAGCTTTAAGAAAAAAGATAAGCTTCACATTTCAGCTCATTTTTTGTTTGCTTTTCTTTGTTTTATTGTGCTATATTTATAAGTACTCATTTACATGATGAACGTTTTTCGAAGAGTTTTAAAGGCTCAAAACTTAAATAATATGTTTTAAAGTTAAACAAATAAAATTGACTTAGGCTTACAGAATAACAAAAAGAAAAAGTGGCATATGGTAAATACATAGCAAAAATATCAATAAATTGACAACAAACAATAATGTGGGTATAATTTCAATAATTGTACATATTTTAAGCTTATTATTCTATCAATTGATCAATAATCGATAATCAAGACTCTACGCTAACGATAATATGTTTAAGGATAATGTGTGCTTTCCACCGACTTCAAACATACATATCGCTGCCTTAATTTGCTAAGTTCCTAACGTCAAATTTTTCAATATGGTGTTTTTGATGGATTATGATTAAGCGTCCGCACTTTCGTCTGTGCCAAACATTTTAGAGAAATGCACCGAATACTTACGATCTTTTCTATTAGTTTAAATTAAAATTTCTGGAAACAGTACTCTAAATAACAAAATGTTTTTTTGCTTCTCCAGTAAAATTTTAAAAATGCGTGTTAGGGCCTTATCAAATTAAGGCAATAATATGCAAATATCGTATATGTACCTATACTTAATTGCTTTGCCACTATTATATTATACTATAACGATAGGCATGTGTATGTGTCGCTTAAAACATACCATCCGATCGTCCTATGGGAATCAGCATAATCAAAAATATAACAAAATTGCGGGTGACCAGCTTCCAATCGTTGGGCACTGCAAAAGGCAGCAAAATCTGCGTAATGCGGTGCACCTCATGTGAAGCACACACGAATATAAACGATGTGATAATCATGTTCAATGTAGGGAAGCCAGGTAGCAACACCAGGACACCATGACGATCGGCCGCCAACCATATGTGATACTGACAAATGAAAAGTTCCAGCGAAATGCGCCCAAACCAAGCGAAGAATGTGGAAAAGCGTGTGCGCAATATCCCCGAAATGTTGCGTAGAATGATGTAGCCCACTATCGGTATGAAGAGAATATACGAATGTATTTCCTCACAATTTTGTTCATTACGGCAGAGGAACGAAAAGGAAGTGTAAAAACCGACACCGAGCAGTGCCAACAGCGTAACGGTAATGGAAGTGCGGCGTGCAAAGAGATTGCCATGGTTATTGTCATCGAAGACGCTGTACTTTTGTGCGATGTGAAAGCATGCAGCATAAATCATGCCAAAAGTCACTGTATACCGGTCAAGCTTCCATTGGTACCACCACTCGTGTATGTCGTCATCCGTGGTAACGAAGAGCGCTTTCCAGGGTCGTGTAACGAAGATGCGCTCAAAGAACACCTCGGACATAAAGAGTATGGTGATGATGCTGAAACAGCCTACGAATTTTGCCACCAAATATAAATAGTGGAGGGCATTCGAATCTACCGATTGCGCAGTAATGCGTGGCGGTAGCGAGAGCACAAAGTAAATGATGCACATCCAAAATGAGAGCAGTGGCACGAAAAAGTAAAACTGATACGGGCGGTTCATGCAAAAGCAAAGTATAACTGTCATAAAGTTGAGGCGAAACATCACTTGAAAGAAACGCACGAAGCCCGAATTTCCTGTTTGCCACATGTATGTGAAATGAGTGTACCCAGTTAGAAAGAGGTAACCGCTAATAAGCAGCTTTATGTGCATGTGTATGGGTAGGACACGATGTGCACCTGTCATGTAATAGATGAGCACCACCAGTAGCACCCAACCTTTTAGCTCATCAGTTTGATCACGATTCAGTACTTTGGTGAATCTGGAATCTTCGGTAAAGAAGAGACCCAAAACGAACACGTATCCAACAGGTATCCAAAAGCTGAATTCCGAATAGTATTTATTCTCCTTCATGAAGAAGTTCGTGCGATCACAAAGGTAAAAATAGGCCATAATGATGCCGAGCATAGCGAGTGCTACGATAGGTGTAGAGTAGTCCATGCCTGTCAAGCTGAGTGGTGAAGAGTGCCCATTTTGAATAGAGCTGGCAGCAGCGGAAGCGCCGGAATGTATAATATTGTTTGGAAAATTTTGCTGTTCTTGCTGTTGCTCCTGTTGCAATGGCACATAGAGTGTGTGGCCGCGTAAATGTAGTAACCAACGGCGCAGAAACATGCCACATACTAATGTGATGCTATGGAGCGAGAAAATAAGACAATATCAATACAAAATTATCGCATTAATAAGGCTCAGCCAAGACTTACCAAACGCCAAATACCGCATACGAGACTATTTGCAAAATGGTGTATGGCTCCGCGCTGGAACAGCATGTGCCATCATTATAATTCATATAATCATTGCAGTACATATTCAAAATTAATTGCACATCGTGACGTAGACCCAAGGGACTCAACTTGTAGCCGTCGATGGCGCTATCTACCAAACCATTCGAAATATGTAATGCCGCTTCCCAAACAGTGGCATCCGAGTAACGGAATACAACGCGAGCTACATGATTTAATCGGTCAATTTTTTCATTTTTCACTTGCTTCCACGACTCTGGCAGCTTCTCTTCGTTTACACGATTTTGCAGTTTCCAAAGAACTTTTGATTTTTTTGCCACCAGGCGATCAAACGGTAATACCAAACGTGTCAAATTTGCGCTGTAAGCTTTCAACAATTCATCTGTTACATTTCCAGTCAAGAAATTATGATCCCTTAGTCCTACAACAAACACTGCAGGCATTTGTTTGGAGTCTTCGAACTTTGTTAGTTTCTCAAGTAATGAATTGGAGACTTCATTTGCGTAAATATACATTGCATGCATATTTAGTTTGCGCTCTTCAAATTCAGTGTTCTTGGGCGTCTCATTGTCTAACAGTAGCAATGAACCATTGTCGTCGTCATTTGGGTGCAAATGGTTGATAAAACTTTGATAAAGCAAACGCACACTTGCATCGCCAATGAAAACAAAATGATTTTTATTACCCCAGAAGGCCAAGTAATGGAGGCAGCGGCGTGTGTCACTGAAAGAGCCGAAAGGGGAAGAAAAAAGTTTTATATGCTCGTAAAGATAATGGTAATCGACGCACGCACGCTCAAAAAATGTAATCAATTGTGATATTGACGGGATGACTCAGATTGTGTTATTAGTTTGTGAAATTAGTCAAAAACAACATTTATATTTCGTTTGATAGCGCAAAGTATACTTACGTTTGGGAATACTTGTGCATCATGCAGCCATAAGGTTGCCATTCATTGTCCCCCTTGAAACGACCCTTGGATAAGAGCCATTGGCAGGAATCACTACCTGCAAGCAAAAACAATGTGTTGTGTAAGAATAAATCCCTACTCCACCCACGCATTCTTTTTTTACCATATTTCCAATTCAGTATGCCATGATATGCAACAAATCCTAGCACTAGCAACAACGCAACCTTTTTTGCATTATTAACATTGAGCTGCTGTATGAGATGCTCTGGACCTTTGGATTGACGCGATCCATTGGCGGCGCCCACATCATATGAATCAAAGTCAGCCCCGAGTGCATTCAGCTCAATTTCCTCGCTCATATTTTAAGCAATGTTTTCTGTCTTAACTTTTTTTCTTGAACTCAGCGTTCAATGCATTTCTAACTGATTGTAAACACTTTATTTTCTTGTAACTAGTGTCTATTTATATTTTTAATACATTCTTTCTTTTGTTATCGCAAAACTTCTACATCCACCACAAAAGCTAAAATAAAACCGACAAACCCATTTTCTTGTATGTTTTGTTTACACACTTTTGACAGATTGGCAACAGCTGATTTTTGTTATTAACTTGAGTTGAAATATTTGTTACTATTTAATAAGATCTCAAAAATATACGATGTTCTATTAAGAGCCTGTGCCAATGGTATAGAAGTATTCTAGTACGAAAATTTTTCACACTTGACTATGACTGTCAAAAATTGATGTATCCCATGGGGTTATATGAATATTTGACAGTTGATATAAACACAAGACGAGCGCAAACGCGATAAACAGAAGGGAACAAACAACAATAATAGCGTCGCTGAACAAACGCACATTTTGTTCGATGATTAGAATTTTGATACTATTTGACACAGACTCTAAGACCCAATATTTCTCGTTTCACATCACGCCAGCCTGACCCTATAAGCAATTTGTAAGTCGACTACGAAAATAGCACACTTCTAGTTAACTTTTATGACCTAACTATAAGCTAACTACAATGTAATGCAGAACTTCCCCAAAATCAAACCGTGCATATTCTGTGCAGTGGATTTGTTGTTTTTGACATATTTTCTCATCTCTGTTAAAGAGCATTTAACTGTTGTTATATTTTTTTGCATTGTGACTTCAAAATCGGTTCTCAATTTCGTACTTTCCGTTAAGTGAGGTTAAAGTGTACAACTAAATTAGAAAAGGTTAAATACACTGCTCTGCATGGGTTTTGCGAATAAGATGATTCCTTCTGTTTCGGAATGAATTTTTCATGCTGAGCACGAATCTGGGGTCAAAAACTTCCCATCACGTCACGTTTTCGAGAAAGAAGAGGTTGAAATCCCAGAAGACTGCGTTTTTGGCCATTTTTAAATAATTGTGGAGCTGAACCCTGACGTGCTACATACTTTGCTAATATCAGAAATTAAAGACTTTACCATGCCTTTTCAAATGAGCCCTAAGCCAAATTCATTGAAATTTGCAGGGCAGTGATATTATTATTAATGTGAGAGGTGCAAGCAAAATAAACTACTTTCATATAATGGAATGATTTTTAATTAATAAAGCTTACTATAAGCTAATAAACTTTTAGCTACATGCAATAAGTTTATAGCTAACTTTAAATTAAATAACTTTTAGTTAACTTCTAAGTTAGTTGAAAAGTCATGCAGAGTCGGACAATTGACTACTGCCTTTACGTAATAATTAAAGCGTAAAAATTTCTTGAATGCAGCTTTGTTATTTTGCTTTTTTATACTATCAGTATAAAAACAATTCCTATTAGTGATGTTAAAAGAAGGGAAAACGGAACCCTTTTGTAATGAAATTTCACAAAACTACAAGAAACTTAAACTTGTCTATGTCGTCTAGTTTATCAGAGGCCATTGAAGCCAATTTAGGCCAGACAAAATATTAAACATTAATTTTTTAATATTTCTTCTCATATTTTTAAACAATTTTGTTAATTTTGTTTTTCTTTATTTACCGTTTTACTCATTTAGATATTGGTCTAAAAAAAAAATTTTAAATTTTAAGAAATTGAGTCAAAAGAAAATCGTATATTGACTTTTGTGGCTAAGAGTAGTTGTATTACATTGAGCTTAACCCTCTAACCCGTAAGGCCACCGTGAGGCAGCCTTCATTATATTTCATTTAGCTCTGAAGAAAGAATAAACATACAATTTATGGTCAGTTTGCACTTTCTGCGATCACACGATTGTTGTTTATAACTATATTTTGTGTACGAAGTGTTGTTTTGTGACGAAAAATTATCGCCCATATTAAGTTTTTTATAAAAATTAAAAAAAAATATTTGTAAGTCTCCAATTTTGGGAATTTTTTGGTAAGTAGATAGACATATTCACTTTCAGAATTTGTTACTGTTTGATGTAAATAAATAGTTTTATGTGGCTTACGTAATATTTTGTGAAGGTAGCTTCAGGGCGGCCTTGAGGGTTTAGATAAAAATTTGTGCAAAAAAAATTACATATAGGGTCTAAAATTTTTTTTCCCCTAGATATAATATGTTTACTTAAGACTTTTATAGAAACAATGGAGAGTGATAATCGTAAAACAAAAAAAATTGGCAGCTCTAGTACTTTTCAGCTATCATAATCGTTACGTTGAGCCCGAAATTGTGTTGCACAGTGTTATTTATTAACTTTTTTTTTTTTTTGAATAAATAAATTATAAATTTCATTATTAATTATTTTTATATCCAATTCTTTTAAGTTTGTGTTTAATATACATTTATAGCAATGAAACAATGTTCTTTATTTTTTGGCTTAAACCCGCAAGGCCGTCTCAGGACAGCCTTTCGTTTTTCTCATCTAATTGCTAAACCCTAACACTAATCAAAAAATGGACTTCATATTCATTTTTCTTTCATCAATGTTTACTGGAAACAAAAATTCTATTTTTTGTTTTTTTATTATTTCAATCTTGCGGGTTAGAGGATTAAGAATTTAAATACATCTCTTCCGTAGTAATTTGTCTTACTTCTTAAGGCTGTGGTTATATTGGGAGTAAGCTCGGCGAACACCATGAAATTGTTGGTGCACCGAACACAAAGAGAGAATCTTTACTCACTCTCACATCAAACACGATATGCTTGGTGTATTGCACACCGAGCACGCCGAGTATTCAGGGTGGCAATAAGCTATTTTACAAACTAGTATTATTACATACAAAATATTACTAAACAGAGGAGTGCATTTCGATAAAAAGCAACTCAGCAACGAGCTGAATGTAACCACCTTGACCGAGCACGGGAGAAAATATTTTGTATTCGTCGAACACCGAGCACCAATATAACCAAGCACTAAGGGCCGTTCAGACGGTCATACATGCTCGAAGACCACAGAAGTAACTGAACTGTTTCATCGTAGTTGTCTTCGAACATGCCCGCCCGTCTAAACGATCCTTTGAACTCTACTTATTACTTTTCACATTTATTCGACAACATTTGAAATCATGTATAAGGTGATAGCAAGCTTACAACAATGGGTGTGCCAATCAGAAAACCTGATTTCGAAGTAATTAATCAAAAATCAGTAATCAGTGTTTGCATCTTAGAAACAGCATGATGCATTAGTTGTAAAATTTTTGAAAATCATTAATTTCTAGTATGTGAAATGTTTTAATTCCTCCTAAAAATATATTTATATAATTTTTGGATGTTTTTAAACTTGTGTCGATTTTATCAACTGTCAATGTTTTGAGAAATCATGCTGATTTCACATTTTCAAAAACAACACATCTTTGTTGTTGCGTCGGATACCATTAAATTTCAAAGTCAGCTGTACATCAAGACAACAACAACACATCTTTGTTGTTGTGGCTCCAGGTGAGTTTATATATGGTGGAGGTACCATCAACTCATTCATCTTCTTTTTTATGGGACCATTTATTTCTGTGATGAGGAACGCTGCCATGTTGTACTATAGCTTTCGTCAGCTGATTTTCACATTCAGAGTGTTTTGTTATTATGGCTGCAACAAACAAAACCTTGTTGTTGTTGCGTGGTAAAGAAAGAAGAATAATGAGTTGTTGGTAACTTTATCGTCAGTAAATTCACCTTGATACTGCTTTTTAGATTTTGAATTTTTAGCTAAGTGAAAAAATTAATCATTTCATAAGTCTTTTTCCAAGTAACTTCAGCAAAAATAATATAAAAAGGAATCATACATTTTACCCATTCTCATACATGCGTTTTAATTGGATCACCCATTTGCTTAAAAATATTTTTGGAAAATAGCATAACCACAATTCATAGATCAACAATTAAACTACTATCAATTCAGTAACAAACAACCGCATTCAAACGATACCAGAATCAATTACTAGCCCAAACAAGTTGTATAATAATAAATTCATGACGACAATTTCGTCATTCATACCAAATGCTTATTTGTGGTAAGATTTAAGACGAACAGAATGTGAAGCGTGAAGTATGCAGCTGAAGCAGAGAATGTAGCGTAGCAAACGACGAAGCGCAACAACGAAAAATGTGAGCATATTCTGCACCTCTGAAGCTCATGTTTATTGTAATTGGAAACACACACAATCATATTTTTCTCCACATTTTTGCACTCAAAGTGCTTTAAAAAGTAAACCAATTAATTTTTTTTTACAAGTTCTATAATAATTCTTCCACTTTTTTATTTTAACAATCAGTTGTGCTTCAAATTCAAAGTCAGCGACAATTTCACATTCTGTTCCCAATTTTAGTCTGACTTTGGACGAAGAAACTTGTTTCTTGAAATATCAAAATGAGTTGTGAAGAGGGGGTAAGACAAAAGGGAGCGCTTTTTCTGCTAAATTTAGTGCTTTTTGAAAGTTAGAACGCGTAAAAAACTGATTTAGCGCTCCGCACATTTTTTAGCGCGCTTTTTTCAATTTAAAAGACACTAAGTGCTCCGCTAAATAATCCATTTCCTGAATAATACTAACAAAATTTTTATCGAAACAATGAGCAATGAACTTATTTAAAACCAAAATTCGTAATCGTAAGCCACTCAATTCAATAAATTCTTTTCTTCATATAAAAATGGATTAAAACACTAAAATTTATTTTGTGAAAACTATTTATGTATAAATAAGTACTTATAGTTATAAATTATTACTTTGTATATTGTTTTATGAACAAAGTGTATAAAATTCCATTATCTTTTTTTAGTTTTTCTTCTGAATGTATAATTTAGAAATGCTGTGAATTAAAAACTTTAAAAATACATGTATTTAATCAATTTTTTTTTACTATATATAAAAATTTGTGTTTAACACTTTTGTAAGGAAAAAATTTAACGCTTTTTTAAAGAAAATACGCATTTTATTCTTCATTTTAGCGGATTTGAAAAACAGAAGTTGGCCACACTCTTTGCCAACACGTTAACCAATTTCCAAAAACTAGTATACTCGTTTAGAAAAAGCTTAAGTAGTTAGGCATTAAAACAATACTAAAAACTACAACTCTGAAATCCATATTGTTTATTTCCTTTTGTGCATTCTCTTTAGCTGGAAATTTCGTAAATTAACTGTATTTGATTGTGCTTTTTCGGAAATCAAATTAGCCTCATTGATGCGAAAATTTCAGAAGTAAGAAGTATGTTTTTGTACGAAACCTTATCCATACTTAAAACGGATTCTGTGATGGACTATTGTGAGGAATTTGATGAAATAAAATCCATTCTATCATATTGTAATACAAATGTGAAGCCTTTCAATAAAGTGCATTTTCGTGGAGGTAACAAACATTCATAAGAAACTTTCCAAAGTAATAATTTTGTGTTTTAACTGTTTCTGCCAGGCAATGAGGTGATTATCAATGAATTGATGAGCCGCTTGCAAAAATTGCTGGTGGATCGGAAACTAGTGGATCCCGAAAGCTATGAACCCTTACCGGATGCTAGTACAATATTACGAAAAATAGTGATGTTCCTTTTTATGAATACAGATGCAACCTACAAATATAATTTGCGAGAGGATTTACAATTCGCACACGTACTGGAACTATGCCCATTGCTACCGAAATTCCTGCTGGTGACACTCATTTGGGACCTGCAGCTTGATCAGTTTTTGTACGAAGCTTTGGCGTATGCACCATGCTGGTTTGCTTTTCAGTATTTCGAAATAGCATCTGATACTATGAAGCACATTGATGATCCTTACATGGTGCTGCAAAAAGTGGAGCATCTTGTGCGCTCGCTGTGCATATCAATGGCGCGTTCGGAACTGCGTAAAATCGATGCGGTCGATCGAAAAATTATACATGGGAAACTCTACGATTATGCCATGAATTTTTTACGCCAATTTTATACACCTGATGCGGAAAAGTTCAGACAATTTTCAAAGCTGCAATTCTATCGCTACTCGGGCTTTGCGATGAAGCATTTGCTGCAAATGGTGTTACACGCTTTTGATGTTTATGAAACTCCGGAGAGATTCAACCCATTGCCAGAAATGCAAATTTATGAGATTTGCCTTCAAAACTGTCCAATTGTTGGCAAGGACTCAGAAGCATCAGTCGAGCTGAAGCAACAGCAAGAGAAAGTTATAAAAGCGCTTTTAAATTCGCTGCAGTACAACGTATATCTGGTGAAGCTAGACGTGTTCATTTATTGGGTGGAAATAGATATTTCAGGATCGCAGAATCTGCAAAGTTTAATTGGTTCTCTGACGTATACAGTAGGCGAGCGCATGGAAAAGAATACAAATTTCGCGCACGATGTAACACAGCAGTTAAAACCACTTTCTATACGCCCTAAAACATTGTCTGAGTTTGGTGTGAGACAAATTTTAAACGACTTGGACGCCAAAGTGGTTCAAACGGAAAAAAATGCGTTGCTAAATGAGCTATTCAACCGGATGGAGATATTTGGTAATGAAGAATGCTTAGAAACGATTAATCAAAACATTAAGCTGATGACTATTGATAATGTTCGAAAGTGTTTAGACTTTATCAAACTTGATCTTATGCGCAGATTTGAAGAAATCAAGCAAGAACTTGAAGAAGAGCAGCAGCGACCATCAGAACCATCAGAGAAATCTGAATCTCGTGAACACGACAGAACTGATGAGCCACTTGACATAACAGCTAGAATGGATGAAATTGAGATCAGCGATTATGATCAATTGATCAGAATTGTATTGCTCGCATTGAGTAATTTAAACACTGAAGAACTACTTGAAATGCTTAGCTATCAAACGAAACATTTTGGCAATGATTCAAGTGTTTTCGGTCAGCGTGACGACTTTAATCAGCGTGCTACAGCATTTCTCAACAAAGGTAATTCTGACTTCGATTTTCATCAATTTCTCCTCCTATGCTTTGAGAACCCCAAACAAATGTGGTATAAATTCTTTCAATGTGCTTGTAATAGTAACGAAGATGTACAGAACTTTTGCGATACTGTCAAGCGTTCACGGCCTTTTTCCAATTTTTACTTTAATTGGTTGCTTGAGTTAGCAATGCGCGATTATAAAAAAATAGACGCACAATTATTCCCCAACTTGCTTTGCGAAATCTACTTCGTTCTGTATTATCCTGAACATAAAACTGAATTCCTTAAGCAATTCATTAATAAGCAAGTCACTGATTTCTTGGAAGGGCAACATTTTGGAGCACTTTCACGAATTGTTAAAGCGCTGAATAATATTGAGAAACATGGAGAAACTCAGTCGCATAAGCCGCTAAATTTTGGTGAAATCACCGCACCGGTGTTGCTTATGGTTGCACAAATTATGGACAAGTCACGTTGGGATCTTATTACATACACCGAAGAACGTGACTTGATCGTTACTGAATGCATTGAATTTATACAGAACACATCGAAGAAGTTTTTACCGGTAGCCACCGAAAAAGGTAAGGGTAATTAAGTTGGGATACTTTTTTATCTTTGAGCTGAATGTGTTTTTTTTTTCATTTCACCTAGATCGTAAATGGATCACAAAAGTCATAAAGGATTCCTATCGTCCCATAACTCAGTATTATTTTCAGAAATTCTCTTTGGCTCCCAATCAGCCTGCAGCTACTTTTGATCGCTTTCTAATACGTTTGGAAATTGAGGATAAATCGGAAGCGGAAATGTTTTTAATCATTGTAAGTTTCACAGCCCACGTCTATCTAAGGAGATTTATAATCTAACTGTTTTTGTCTTAGAACATGGTTCGTTGCACTCGCAAGGAAATCAAGTGGCTTGCACGCAGTGAACGTCTGCAGCCGCATATGTCCGATGTGATGCTCATACTCAGTGGCGTTGTCAAAGAAACAGATAGCCCTAATGCTTTCAATAATTATTTCAACTGTATATGTAACTATACTCATGCTGTATTAGAGATTATACTTCCTAAAATCAAAAATGATACCAAAAAAATGGAAAAACTCACAATGAAATTGATGAAAATTATCGAATCTTCACCGCAACAAAATGTCAGTGACGTTATTGTAAACATTGATTGGCTGATCCTGAAAATTATTGAATATTATAAACGTGCCCTGGAGAACGTTGATGGTGGTGCTGATGGCATGGGGGGCAACAACAGATTCTTCGATTCAATACGTGAATTTGTGGCCAAATGGAATTGTCCGCGCTTACAGGAAATATTTCTGTCACATTTTGAAGAAATCCTTAAGGAATGTTCTGTTTGAAAAAGAAAATTTAATTTTGTATTCAAGAATACATATGAATTAAAATTAACGTTTTTACTGGAATTGTGCTTTTTTATTGTTGTAGCGTTAAAACCGCACCTCGGAAACTATTAATTATGGCACCCTTGCGAACCTACGCCATCAAAGCACGCTAAATACAATGCACGGTGAGTCGAGTCAGATTCATCTGAGAATTGAGTAATTCTGACAGATAGGTAATAACAGGTCACAATACCCGTTCTGTCGTAGTCAGCAAACTGACTGCAGCACTCATGAATTACATACCCCACATAACAAGAACAGAAAAAGACTCCCACCGGGAATAGTTACAATACCTATGAAATTTGCATTTTCGGGGCAAACGTAATGCGAATTTAACTAGGGCTAAAACTAGTGTTAGTAGTCCAAAAGTATAACCAAGATAATTGAATTTGATTTTTTTCGTTGTGGCATGTTTTCTACACTATATACAACCATCTCTCTCAGTCAAATGCATTTATATATTCCTTTGAATTCAGGGTTGCATATCATATTTCTCCCAAAATTTAAAATTAATTTAATTTGTTGTGGGATTGATCATGTAGTAAAACTACTCGAAAAAATGATAATAGTGACCACTCCTTCATGATCAACTTAAAATTATCAAATCAAACCTAGTTGTTCGCGTATATTCCACAATTGGGAACGGTAATAACCAACAATGCACTTTTGGAGATCGAACACACTCATTGGGGCGAATAATCACAGAACCATCTGAAGGGAAGAAATCACGGCGAAATTTTTAAAAATGACGCATGCGCGTTGCAAAATTTTTTACTTGCCAAAAAAAAATTGATGAGCAAAACGCACCACGAAGAAGCAGCAGAGGCAGAGCAAACGAAAAAACTGGAAGATTTGTTGAACAGTACGAAAAAATAGTGTGCGAATTACTATAAAAAATTAGTGTTTAATTGTTGAAATCTTAAGAAAACAATAGAGAAAAAATTGAATTTTCAGAAAACGTGCGACGCAATACAAGGAAAAACGCCCGGCTCACGAAAAACAGCAGCGAGGCGAAGAAAATAGTAGCAGCGAAAGGACAAAAAGCATAAAAGAAATTCCCGTGCAGTTGTCGTCGTCGTCATCTTTTTTTTTGTCAGCGCAAAGACAGCGAAATCAAAAGGAAGAGAAAAAACTAAAAGAATATTAAAAAAAAGATTTTAAACAATTTTCAAATATCGTGCATAAATTGCATTAATTATACGCGCGATAACAACTTGCTGCAGCAGAAAACAAAACCACTGGGACGACACTTATGACTACTACAATGGAGCTAAAACAATTGCTAATCATTGACCCACCAAATGAGTTGCGCTTCTGCGGTGAGTTTTAATATTTTATGTGCCGCAATCACAGTCTTACTTTTCTTCCGTTCCTCCAGTGAAATGAGCGAACGTGCGTTGCTCCTCGTTTTCTTTGGCTTTTGTGTGTGAATGGTAGTGATTGATGCGGGACGCATTATTTCTTTCGATTTTTCAAGAATATCTACGCATTTTCTTGCATTTCTATGTTTTGTTGTTTGTTTTTTTATTGTTATAATTTTATCCATATTCGTCGTACCAATTTCGCTGCTTTATTTCCGTGGCTTCCCTGAAAGGTCACATCAGCATAGCTGAGTTAAGGCAGAAATGCATTACTGATTGCTGCCTTGTTTTTGTTATAAGTATCAAATTGCATTGCAATTGGACTTATATTAAACTCAGCTGTTGGGGGCAAAATCATTAATTTGCTTAGCTTTATCGAGCTACGTGTTTATTTGAAAGTGCTGATTCATAACTTTATAACATCATTTAATCAAAATGAAATGAAATTTCACATTCAATTCTTTAAAAACCTGTAATGCACGTTGATAGCGCTCCAGAGGGTGATTCTATGACATATTTAGGATTTCTTAGGGTTTTAGACGTTTGGACATGAATTTTGATTAAACCAGAGAACGACCATCTTATTACTTAAAGTATTTACTTGGTTTTGAGGTTGTGCAGAGACGCGTTGTTGATATCCACAGTGGCACATGACTTATTGTTTTGTGCAATGTAGTCATTGGAGAAGTTTGTAGAAGAATTGCAGTAATCACTGATACCCAAGATTTTCCGCTCTTTCAAACTTTATTTTTTGTTGTGTACATATATATATCCTTAGCCACAATGCAGGCATTTCGTTTTCATGAGGTTATACAAAATGATGGTTGAAGCCGTAAATTAATTTAGAAGCTTTTTTTAGTCTGATTCCTATAATACATAGTAAATTGAATTTTCTTTGTGTTAAAATAGATCTGTATTTCGGGGCTACTTCCCATTCTTAAAATTTTCTCTTCTGTCTGATTTTTCTAGTAATTATGTTTGAATTATGCCACTATTATGTGATAACTAAGAAGGTGTCAAGGCTATGCTTGATTAAGTATATATAAAGAGAAATTCTTATCAAATCGTCTAAGCAAAAATACTTAAGCAAGTAATTGCCAAAGTCTCAAAAAATAAAAAATGTTTCTGAAGCTGTGATAAGAAAAAAAAAACAAAATCGAAAATTTAAAATGTGTTCGCGATTACTCATTTTCCTTTTTGCTTTAATATTATATTCGGGTATATGTGACGATCATGTTTAAATAATGGAATAATTTTCTTATGTACGTATGTATTGTATAAACTATTCCTGATGCACCCACACTTTAAGGAAATTTTTAAATTGAGCAGCAACAAAAATAAATACACATTCTACATACTACAGAAATCGAAAGAAAATTTAAAAGCAAGCGGAGAAACTAAAATCTGCTAAAAATATGTTAAATATTTTTGTACAATTATTGTATTTTATTAAAAATGTTTATTAACCGCAAAATTGTATAAGCAAAAAAGAAAAATGAATTGTGGAAACCCCGAATTAGATCTTCTATGTTTTTACCATTGATTTGGGCGGCTGTTTGTTATATCTGTTCGACCGTTTCTTTGACTGTTTGGCTGACTGGCAGTATGTCTATAGCCTTAATATATGATTTTCGCTGCTCTTACATTGCCATATTTAATCTTTTTTCTTTTTTTAAATTTTATGAATGTACTCAGTCTGCTTGCCGCTACTTGTGACCTGCTGTTTGTTGTATAGCTTTTTGCTAGATTTTGAATTAAAGCCAAAAATTATATTTTGTGCGTAAAAACTAATTTTGATAATGTATACACATCAATATACAACTTAAGAAGAAACAACCATAAGAATCTGTGGTTGGCTGCATACATGCACAATAGATATATATGTTTGTGTAAGGGAGAGAGGGGTGAAAGTTGAAAGTGCACTAAACCCAATGATTGATATAGGTTGGGAAAACTAAATTTCATTTGTAGAAATTCCTTCTTCTCATATTTTCCTATTGAAATTAATCTTATCCGGCCTCATCTATTGAAATTAAATACTAACTGTAACAATAAAATATGAAAGTAATATCTTATCGCCAAGCTTAAAAGTTGTTTTGCTTCTGAATCAGAATTATTAAGTCATTTTGTAAAATTCGTTTTGTCATAGAAATCTATACTAGAATTTTACATCCAAATACCGATCAGTTAGAATAGTGCCGATACTTTTTTAATTTAAAAAAATCGAGAACTTGCATAATATTGAATAAATTCTATATCTCAACAATTTTTATCATATTTTGAAAATAATTTTACCTTTTATATAATTAGATTGTCGCATCAACTTTGTAAAATGTTAAACCAAATATTAATATTTAGTTACCACATTTTTTGAATTAACCACATATATGTGCTGTTGTAATTCTTAAGTTTAATATAAGTATTTAGGTTTCTTTGACGTATTAGCTCGATTGTATATGAGAAAAATATATTTGGAGAAGTATAGTTTCCTTATCTATCAATCTATTTTAAAATATCAGAACATTTTACATAAAATAAAGCCATAATCAATACCATAACGGAAATACAAAAAAAAAAAAAAAAAAAACAAAAAACAATTGTTTTAAAATTCCATATGTATTTACAAAAAAAAATAAAATTAAAATTAGTTCAACATTTTCTAATAACTAAACACTAAAATTGTTATACAGTCAGTTGTCATTAGCAAAAACTTTTTTTCGTTTTTGTAAATCACATTCAATGTTAATTATTGACAATGAATAACGCGTATATGATTTCCATTTTATAGTCATTTTGGCTTTGTAAATTATAACAAATCCAAAATGATTTACAATTCCAACAAAAAATCTTCATATTTCAAATTCCGAAGTTGAATGTGCAATTTCAATACCCAGTTGAAAAGTTATCGAGTTATGAAAGATCTCAAACATGGGGGATTTATTTTTTTTTTATATGGCTTAACCCTTTCCTTCTCATTGTAGCGATATGGCTACTACATTTATATTTTAATACTTTAACTTGTATTTGTTGGACTTTTTCAATTTAAGAATGTTTCTCATCTGAATCGTCAACACATAAAACTCTCGATTGTTTAACATTTTCGTATTTTATGATATCTTTCCCAATGAAGTACAATGCAAGTATTTTTACCGTCCCAATATAGCTATATGAGTTCCACCTACCACTGGAACATTGAAATCATTTTAATGCATTATCATTTTGAATACTTTTCTCACTCGAAATAGCCCAATTTTAATTATTTCCAATGGATCATTGATAATTCAAGAAAGAAAGGGTTGAGAAGACAATGGCAATTATTCAAAGTTTGAATAGTTATTCAATAATTATTTATCTCGGAGTTTTTCTGTGGAGTCTCTAATTTTATACTGAAACAAAAAATGCAATTTAGTTTTCAAACTAAACAAAAATAGAAAAAATGTGTGCAGATGTTAAAAAAAAAAATTTCTTAATTCGCGAATTCGTGATTTTTAACAAAAATATGAAAATGTTTTTCCTTCATATAAAGTGACTTATAGAGTGATAGTTCAACAAAAAACACTTAAGTGTATTAGGCAAAGAGAAAAAAAGTAATGTAAAAAATGTGTTCAAAGTTATACGATTGATAACGTGTTTATCTGTTAAAGTTTTGTTTTAAAATTTTAAGCGACTATCTTCGATGCTATCAAAAAATAAAAATTGTTACCCCGGTTGCCTCTTTAATTCGGTTTCCTTGACGAGAGCACACCACGATAGAGGTTTGAAATATTTTGAAGTTAATACCCAACTGGGAATTAAATGAAAATTTGTGTGTGTGTATGCCATCAAACGCGACACATTTGCAATGAGGGCTTTTAGCGACGCTATTACATGTTACAACAGCAACAACAATTACAATAATCGGTGGCGACTTATATCTTAATTTTTATGGATCCTTGGGTCATCAGTAGTACATTGTTGTTGCACTTTGATAAGTGAAATTTTCGCTTTTTGTTTTTTCATTGTATTTGTTGTAATTGTTAAATTTTTCATTCATTTTCCTGCATTTTGTTTGTTTTTTTTTATTCAACGGTAAAAATCGATTTAGAATGTGAACAAAATTACAAAATAGCATAAAATTGCAAAAGAAAAACAAAATACAGAATAAATTGGATTCATCATGCTCTATACATATGTATGAGTATATGTATATGTATGTATGTTGATATATTGACAAAATGACGCAATGACGTTGGAGGCAGCAGGCGACTGACGTGACAACATGTTCGTTTCATTCAATGCTGCTCTGTCCATTTCAGTTCATTTGTTGTTGTTCGTTTGAATTACTGCATGCCTGTTGTTTTCCACTCCGCCACCCGCACTCCTGCCCCTATTTCTGATTTCTCCTTATACTTAACTTTTCTATTTTCAGTTTTTCTTCTTTTTTTTCGTTTGTATGTAGATATGTATGTGTATATGTGAAAAGAACAATGTTTACTTTTGTTCCATTGTCTTTCCATTTTTCGTCATTTTTTGTTTTTATTTGAAGTAGTTAGAGTGTGAAAAATTGTCTTGTCTTTCTATTATTATATTTTTTGTTCTATATATTTCAATTTTTGCACCTAGACCGCCCTCACACAAACACACACATAACCGATACATGTGTTGTCTTAAAGCTTTGTTTTTGCAATTTCCTTTATTATTTTTTCATCTTTTTCCACTAAATTCGGTCATTTCTTATATATTATGTTTTTTACTTTTCTTTCTTTGTACTTTGTGCTAATTTTAAACGATTTTTCGGTTTATTTTTTTCCATTTTTATTCATCTTTGAGCCTTTTCTCCACCACATTTACACCAGCTACATGACAACGCCATATTCATAACATCCAATATCAACATAACTATTAATGTCGAACTTTTCATCGTCAACACAACAGATACAGCAACAACAACAATAACAATGTATTGGGTGAATGTCCCAATGTAATATAAAATGGGGTTTTCCGCTTTATTGCCAAATGTTTTCCGAATACGTGCTGCATATGTGTGTGTGTGCGATGGTGGTTTTGTATGTGTTTGTGTACACGTTTTCCATTGTGATTAATATTCATATCGTGTGCTGCCTTGCTGGAGGTTTGTTTTTGTGATAAACTTGGCCCATATTTTGATTCATTTCATTTTGCTATTGTTTTTGTTATGTTATTTTTATGGAAGGACATCATCTACTACACAAAACGCAAAAGAATGTAACCAAAATTCGATTGTTCCACATGCATATGATTTGTTTTTTCTTTCTTAAAATGGCGCTCAATTTTTTTTAAAATTGCGATACTTCTTTTTTTGTATTGTTGATGCCAAAAAGAAGAAAATGTTTTAGTTTCAGTATCCACCAAATGCCGTTCACCTTTAAATCGTTGACCGACCTATATTTCTACAAGACATTTTTACTGCATTCACATTTAGTTTAAACAACCCCACTCCCCATCATCCACATGGGCAGACATTTAGTAAGAAGCACTTGTCTTGCTGATGACTAACCAAGCAAGTGGAAAATAAGTTTTTTAACGTTCCCGCTTCTATTCACATAAGGGAAAATAAAGTCTTTTGCAAAAGAAAGAAAATACCAACAGTTGTTTATTAGTTGCTATCATCAAAGTTCACACACATTTTTCTAAAGTAATTTGTAGGGTTAAGGAAGGGTAATAAATGCCCAGGTTTATATCCGAATATTTACTTTAGACGTCCTAAAAATGAATCTTGCACTTTGGCAAGACTCATTCGATGGTTTCCTGTTTACGCGATAAACTCGTTTCGATGAAGAGTAATACATACTTATACATAGGTAGATACGCTGAAGAAGTGGCATAAAAGATAAGTTTGAAACGAGTAGACATACATAAATACTGTAATATCAACGTAACTTCGTATCTTGAATTTAGTATAAATTAGATGGTAAGGTCCTCTTCGCGGATCCCTTTAGGACTGACCCTGGTAAAGTTTAGGTAAAACTAGTATATACAAAAAGAAGAATAAAAATATGGCGTTTAAAGCATTTAATTTGTATGCAGTTTCAAATCACACCCACCTTTTTCCTTGTAGCGAATGTGAGTACTGTCCTATAAATGATTCCGAAGATATAATGTATTAAAAATCGGGGTTACACGTGAGCTCTTTTTCACAGAATCCCATTGACAAATCACACTTCCATACTTAGGGAATTAACTACTACTACTACTAACAGTCGGTTAAAGTTCGGATTAGTGCTTAACCGGACATTGAGAAAACAACCCAAAACCATAAATGATTCCCCCCTTTTTCAAACTTAATCACATATTTTCTGTAGAATTGCATTGTCAACCAGACAACCAAACGTCCTTTTACAAAATCTCAGTACTGCACTGTAAATGGTCGTATGGGAGGTGTTGAAATTTAGATCTCAAACTACACAATAACCTTGATATAGATAAATAATTCTTTCATACCAAATTTAAGTGCGGTCACTCGCCGTTATATATGTTCCATTCAGAGCAAAAGTGTAAGTAAATTTTTTTTTGATTTGGATTTCCACCACCATGCAGGAGGAAACCATGTCATTCGGTTTCCTACTGTTCCTGTTTGTGCAGTTAGAAAATAGTTTTCATAAGTACCCTATTTTGTACAGCACTTTTCCAAAATCAATGTATGCTCGAAGTCTGATTTTATTGAGTTACACCATTTTGCTCTCACTGAATTTATTTCTTATTATTCTCCTAATAGACAGTGAAGAAAACTACATAGTTTATTTACTGGGAATTTGCTTCTCATTTTCTTTTATTTTTATGCATGTTTTCAAACAGAAATTAAGAGATTTTCGTTCTAATCATAATTTTGAAATCATTAAAACTGCGATAAGTAATCACCATTTATCATATTTTTCTTCAAACAATGGTGACATGCTTGAACATACTTAATTGTTCACCTTTTGTTTTATGCATTTTTTTTGTGCTTTAATATCGAAAGAAATCTAAATTACCAACTCATGCTATTGTTTCTTAGCATGAGATGAAACGGTGTAAAGGCAAAAGGAGAATAATTTTCAATAATGACCAACGAAAATATTATTTACAGTTTATAAAAAAAAATATACTTAAGATAGGTTTTTCAATTATTTAGTAATTTCAATTGAAATTCAAAGGCATGTAGTCGATCTATATATAAATACATCCACAACATTAATTTTATCAAACTAATTAATTTATCAATATTTGTCCTTATATTTTTAGGTCCATTTACTCGTCCTGTTGTCACTGTTATGAAACTATCGAATCCGCAAGACCATACGATTCTGTTTAAAATTAAAACAACCGCTCCAAAACGATATTGTGTACGTCCAAATTTTGGTTCTATTGCTCCGCGCTCGTATGCAAAGGTTGAAAGTAAGATATCAACACAAAAATGTGCTTTATTCATTAAATATAATTGGAATTAATCTCTTTATTTCTTATAGTTTGTTTACAACCATTTGTTTATGATGCCAACGAAAAGAATAAGCATAAGTTCATGGTTCAGTGTCTGCTGGTTCCTGGAGCTGAACAAATGGTGACTGAAGACTGGAATTCACTGGTATGTATACATACAGGGTGGTCCGGTTTAAATTTACATAATTCAAGGCATATTTTTTTTTCTTTGTTAAGATCTTTATATTTGAAATAGCTCCACCCCAGAGCCACCTATCGGGTCCATTTTGAATTGAATATTTGAGTATTCGAATATGCCAGTAGTTGGCAACATTGTATGCAGATAAAATAAAAACAGCGACCCAATTTTATCCTAGAGTGCACAATCTCAGTTTTTCGGCATTTTCCATTGGCCAATGTTTCGGCCGATATGGTGGCTATTTCCTGGCAGATGTTGGCTTTAAGTTCGTCTAGGGTCCTTGGCTTGTTGATATAAACCTTTGATTTCAAGCAGCCCCAGAGGAAAAAGTCCGGCGGTGTAAAATCAGATGAAAGGGGAGGCAAGTCAAAATCACAATTTTTTTATATCAACCGACCGTGAAACAATGGCTTCGAAAAATCTATTGTGGCACGATCTGAGTGAGGTGGTGCGCTGTCCTGTTGAAACCAGAAGTGCTCCATACCATTTTCATGAACAATCGGCTTCAAAACATCAAAATAACTTCTCTACGGGAAAATTGAAAAGTTATTTTGAATGTACAACTGAACATTTTCAGCGCGTTTCTTCGGAGTGCACTGTTCCATGGTATAAATTTCCTTCGACTGACGCTTCTAACGGGGTATGCCATTAGTCGATCTGACAGTGCTGTCGAAAGTTATAGGGCTGCCAGATGCTTCCACTTTAAATGGCCTCCCCTGTAGTAGCGAGCAGAGTGATTTCAAATATGGACGAGGATTAGCAGCAGCAATCGCTTGCAGAGAAGACAAAATTCTTTAGGAAAAATTCCTTTTTCCTAAGGAATTTTCTCAAGCACCCTATATCTCAGTACAGGCTCAAAATATACCTTATGTGTAGGAGAGCTTTTTTTTCTAACTAACCCCAGAATGACGCCTTGAAGTTGTGTAGACTTTAATTGGACCACCCTGTATAAAGGGGTTACATACATTACTATTTAATATTACATATTTATAATTTATATTCGTAGTGGAAAGAATCAGCTGAAAAGAATTTGTTAATGGATGCTAAATTGAAATGTGTCTTCGAGATGCCAGCTATTTCAACAAACGCAGATACAAGTGGATCGGGTGCTACCACTGAATTGATTAAGGAGACATCAACACAACCGTTGGGCGAAGAGAAAGTAAGTAAGATTAAAATAGTTGGAAATTGTTTCACTGCTTCATTGAATTGTATTTTGTACAGATATCGAATTTGCAAACATCGGATGAGGTGGAATCGTTAAGAGCTGAGATCAAACAAAAGCGCGATGACATCAAAGAGCTGCAAAAAGAAAATATCAATTTAAAGGTGAGAGATTCAATCCAAAAGAAGGGTGTAAGATCAGGTGTTTGATCCGTGAATGTCTAACTCGTCACGTAAAAATTTTGTAGTTTTTTTTGTGAATTACGTGACGAGTAGAACGTTCAAGGATCAGACGATTCGAGCCCAAGATTGGGAACCAAATGCCTTTTAATTATGCTGCTACAATAGCTTATAAAACTTCATAAAAATATATATATTAATTGTTTTTATTTTCATAGGAGCAAGTAGTGCGACTTCGATGCTTGCCACCGAAGTCACAAATGGATGAACTCTATTCGCCAATGATGGCCGAGAAGCAAACTCCAATGTTTTATATAGCGATCTCGATTGCTGCGGCCATATTTGGTCTATTGCTTGGAAAATATTTTCTCTGAATGAATCGAACTGCAGAAAGAAACACACGCTTAATTTGCGCGTTTGCAGATTTTCATAAATTACAAGTAAAATCGTAAAGAAGTAAATAAATAAATTTAAAAATAATTAATAAATAAAAACAAGATAAGAAATACTTAAAAATCTTATATTAACCCTTCTGTGGACTCCCATGTCAATGGCAATGCATATTTTATCTTATTTTTTTTTATGAAGGCTATCAACATTGACCTCATTTTTTATGATATCCTCAATTCTACATTTTTTAAAAGATTCGTAAACAAAAAATTTAGAATTATTTAAAAGAAGAACCGGATTCAGTAACTGAATGTAGGATACCCTAATGTCTGGCCAGACATTATTTGTTATAAAATACATTAGGTTTCTCTTATTTACGAACAATTTTTTTTTTGCTTTAACCGTTACACAAGTACAGTGTAGTTCGTCAAATTGTCATTTACTATTCAAAATTTGATGTTGGATTTTGCTCAGGAGGAGCAAAATCTAAAAGATTTTTAACTTTTTTTTTTGATCGTTTCTCAAATTTTTCACATTTTTCCATTAGGCTCATAATTTTGATTTGTTTCATTGTACATTTCGATCGAATGTTTTATTACGTTAGAACTCCGAATAGATATTTGAAACTATTGAAGCGATAAAGAACTTGTAATTTATTGTACATTCTTTTTGCGATATTAGCCAACATTAATTAATTAATCGCAATTAGCTAAATCTCAAGGGAAATAAGTCGGATTTGAACAGACTCAACACCATTCGAAAGGCAAATGTTTGTCATTTTTATGGAAACTGTTGCGAGTGCTCGAGAATGATTGATGTCGGGATGTTGCTTATTTTATTCGTCTGGCCAGACGAGAGGACTTATGCTTCGTAGGACTACAATGGAGTTCACATAAGAGTTAATAATTTTTTGAAAAAAAAAATGAGAAAGAAACAAATGAGACACTGTTATTTTGATGAAAAGGAAATGCAACTAAAAAATAAAATAAATAAATAGCAAACGAACGAATTATACAACAAAAATAAAACAGAAATAAAAAGAAAACAGTAAAACAAATTGATATAACAAAACCAACAAATCAATAGCTAAATATATATTTAAAAGAAATAACGAAAAATAAGCAAGAAATAAATCATTTACGAGAAATGAAAAAAATGAGCTGCATTCTGCAAGAAATTAAGTTTAAAATTTTAAGAAATCCTTAAATAATTTGCGCTTTTTCGTATTTATTTAAATACATAATTATAGAAATTAATCATCAGAGCATCAATAATAATTTTATTTGTTTTTTTTTTTAACCATGATTTATTCTTTCACTTTTGTTTTCATCAAATTAACACTCTCTGTATTTTCTGTTGCTCTCTTTGCAGAAGCAAATTTAATTTAAATTTAAACAATCACAACCTAGATCCACATCCACATATACACTGTTACGTATTTGCAATTAACGCAGTTTAAAAACACACATACACAAACACATACATACATGGCTGCCTGTGTGTTTATAAGATAATCCTATATACCTAATACATAAAAATACTTGTAATTTAAATGAATTATTTTTTAATTTTCTCTAAAAGCAATTTTAAAATTTTTTGTATTAAGTTCTTTTTTGTTGCGGGTATTTTTTTATGTCATAATGTTTTTTTCTACATATTTTTCAAATTGTCTCAAATCCTACTTGCTGCACATTTCTTGATTTAATAAACTTATAAATTTAATTCATTAAATGTATGTTTTTAATATTGTCATATTTCAAACCCTGAAAATCTCCTTCACTTTTCCTCTCACATATGCATTTTATTGTTTTACGGTTACGCTCTTAAAATGCTAGTTAAAAAATGCAACAGTAAGACAAAAACAAAAATATATGTTCCCAACATTCATTAAATTAATAAATAAATATAAAACAAAAATATATATTAAAACATCTTTAGAATATTAAAACATAAAAGAAGGAATGAAAAACTTAAGAGAAGCAAAAATAAAACATTAAAAATAAAAACATTTAATAATAATAAAAACTAAATAAAAATCTCTTAAAATATTGCATTATTTGAAATTTATAACGAAACACAAAAAGAACAAAATATAAACGTAAAAATAAATGGTTTTCTTTAAATTGTTAATTAAAAAGGAAAGAAAAGAAGATATCATTAAAACAAAGTATATATATATGTATAATATAAAAAAGGCGAACTTGTACAACAGAAATGCTTTGATTTATAACAAAAACAAAATCGTAATAGCAACAAACAAAAACCAAACACAATTACAAAAAATAAATTTCATTTATTTATGCGAGTAAAAACTAAAATGAAAAATGCATTACAAATTGAAAAATTATTATTATTAAAATAAAAACTATAAAAACAAAAATCAATACGGAAAAAGGCAAAATTACATAAAATCTATTATAATAAATGAAAAAAAAAAAAATTCGAAAAACTGAATTCTTTTCTTTAGCGATTGGGTCACACAGCACTACCAACAATTTCTGTACCACAAGGCTTAAAAGCAAAGGGCATCTGTACAGGAAAACGAAACGAAGATATATCGAAAAATGAAAAATAAAATGCATATACGCACATACGAGACTTATATCAAACATTTCAATTATTTGTTTTATTTTTTGAGAAAAAGATATTAGAACTAAATTTGCTATGCGGTAGTTCCAGTAAGCTTCAACGGAAATTAGCTTAGATACTGCTTCGATTTAAATAACACAGTAGGGGAGTGTAAATAACACAGAGTAGTGACTACCATCATCGGTTAGGTTTTCATGAGAAGAGTTAATGTGCACAGCCTTTTGGCTAAGTTGGCGCTTAATTTTAATAGTACTGAGTTTCTGGGCCTGATTATTCTATATTTTTTGTATCAAAAAAGTTTAAATCTTTATTGAATCGACTTAAAATCGAATCTGAAGACCATTTTGGCTCCATCATGTCAGGTTTTCGAGATAACGGTACATGAAATCATGAAAATAGCTTAAGACTGTACCAGGACATTCTTAATTTATGTTTTATAATTGTTGGTGTCAAAATTGTATTTATAGATTTACATATGCATGTGCATATAGTATGGCTGACGGCATAATGCCACGGCCACTATCGCAAGCTTATTTTATTTCACTATATTTTATATATGCATATATCTTTGTAAGCTGAATTTGAAAAAATAATATAAACTACTACTACTAGTTGTTGGTGTCTATAGAAAAGTTGTTTAGTAGAAAAAGAAGCAGATTTTTTGTAAACACAAGAATTCTCCATCTAAGCTCCATACGCCAAATTTTGGGAGTTTTACTTTGGTCTTCTCTTCTGCATATAAAAACACAATCGGGAAAATAGAAAACAATAGTATGTAAGTGTTGGTTTATCACTTTTGTTGAATACCACTCCCATTTCACAACTTTGAAATAGTTGAAATTTCAAAAATTTTTCTCGTTTTCAACTTTGATTTTTCTTTAAAAATATTGGTCCCGTTTTTATTTCTATACCTACTTTAGTTCTGTTTAATGTTACGATTAACAAATTTATAAAAGTGCCAAAATTAGGGACAAAACGTACTTTTCAATACCAAAATGTACCTTACAAAAATTTTGTTGAATGCATCAGTATATTTAAGTAAATATCGCTACCTTTATTTTGTTGAAGACCTAAAACATCTTTTCCAAATGAATTAGGATTTTCTGATGAATTAGGATTAAACGTTTCCACCTGCACCTAGAACAAAAATTTATAAGGCATTCAAGCTAAACTTAAGTGTCTGTTCTTTTAGTAAATATAGCAAATGTTCAAAACAAATAATCGGTATATTAAAAAAAAGACGTACTTTTTTCTCAAAATACCGTTTTTTTTTGTACTGGGAATTTTTTTCGAAAGAAAAAATATGTGGCAATACAGTTCACAATACAGACAATAAGCCCAGTGGAATATTTTATGTAGCTCCACAATAAAAGAAAACAAGCAGTGCATATACAAAATTGGAAAAATTCACAACAAACAATTATTTGCATGCTCAATTTTTAAACTCCTAAACAGAGGGTGTTGGCAAAACAACAGTCTGCTTTTTTATTCCTCTAAGAGCGACTATATTGACGACCAAATATTCCTCGGTCACATTACTTTTTTAACTATTTTGTACGTTTTTTACTTATATATTCATTTATTTACTCAATAATTCAGTCGTCACAAGGCATAACAGAATATGTGTGTTTTTTGAGGGCAGGAGAGCACTTCAATGATTCAAATGCTAATAGAAATCAATTTGAGTTGTACTATTTTTCCTTTAATATCTCGTAAACCACTGAACCGATATTCATAAAATTTTGACACAATATGAAATTGGATACGAAGATTTCAATTATAATAATAACTCGAATTCAACAAAACTCGAGTTGTGATGTTATGTCTTGTGACCACGGACAAAAGTCCAATAAATTTTTAAATAAGAAAAAAATGTTTTTGGAACTACTTTCTTTTATTTTAAATGCATTGTTATGTATTGTTTATTCTTCATTATTATTTTTTGTTTAACTCTAATTAAGCACCGCAAACAGAGACTTACTAAGTTCACGTCGTTATTTAAAGCTAAAAGTATGTTACAGCCAAGTTAAGGAATGAAAAATGAAGAATAAGTTTTTTGGAAGTTTTGACTTGACTGATGACTTGGAACACCTGAGACACGAGAAACTGTTCTTTGAGATTTTTCATTTTTTGAGGTTAGGGACAACACGTAACATTTCCCGTGGATAATAATATTAGATTCATGTTCATCAACTGAAATTACACAAAAATATGCGTTTCCCGTCGTTTTATGATGACTTGGGTAAACGTAAGACCCGAAAAACAGCCTTTTTAGACATTTTTTGAGGTTAGGGACAACACGTGACATTCCTCGTGGATATTAATGTTAGATTCGTATTCAGGGGGGGAAAAAATATGGAAATATATGATGATTTGGGTAAACGTACGCTTCATAAAACTATTCTTTCAAGGTGAGGAGGGAGAATTGCAGCCGTCATATTGGTGCGCCATCATGCCAAATCCAAAAAGGCCTTGTTGCATTCGAAACTAGAGATAATAAGCTTTCATTTGAGCCCAAATATGCCCTAAAATACCTTAACCAATTTCGGACGGGGGACGGTCTCCCGTTGACAGAGAATGTCCCATATATATGTAATACGGATCTCAAAACTTACTTGTTTTGAGTTTTCGGTCATTATTATAAATTTTAAAAATAAAAAAAAAGCAAAATATTTTTTTGTCGAACAACAATATTTGTAAGTTGACAAACAAGCCAAAATAAAATGAGAATTTCAATCGACTCAACTCGATTCATTTTAGTTACAAAAACTTTTTTGTGAGAACGTTCCTCTAAAAATGAAATTGAAATTTTTTGAATCGATTAGATTTAACTCGATCCAGTCGAGAAATTTTTTACAGAAACAGTGAAAGTGAGAATGACGTCAGATTGACGTTAAATCGAAAAAATCAATCGAAAACTGCGACCTAGAAGATTATAGAAACGCACTGGATGCATTATTTTCCTACGATGTCTTTGTGTTGAGAATCATTAATACTTTACTACATAAACTGTGGAGGCTTTCGATTATCTTCTGCATTACTATGCATTACGCTTCTGGGAACAAACATCAACCAGTAGTTTGTTTCTCTTTTGATATTTGTTTTTTCATAAAGAGATTTCTCCGCAAAAAAACCGGGGCTATTTTTTACCGGTTTTTTTCACCGATTTTTCCATTATTTTTTGTTCTCTTGTCGAAACCTTTTATACACAACGATTTCGACCGATCGATTCGTTGACTTGCTTATTTTCGTTTGTTATTTACTATTTTTACTGTAATTATTTTTCTCATTTCAGTGAGAATTCCGATTACTGAAATCGGAATATTTTTTTTATCGACTCTTTTGAAACGAGATATACGCACCTTTGCCCTATTATTTCAATGTTAACACTCAACACTGCTCGTTTTACATAGCCGTTACTGACAAGGGTGAACAGCTGTACTAAAGAAGAAGGATAGAAGGGAAAATATGGGCAAGTAAAGTAAAGGTTTTAACATTTTTCTCAACTGTGTAAAAAAGTAAAATATTGCTCAAAGAAATGTTTTGAAATATTTTTCATTCTATTTAACAGAATTGAGTGCAAATTTCTTCGTTTATTAAAATAAACAAATAATCAAAATTGGGTTTGGCACGTCGTTCATTGAGCCATCAAATACCTCTGCCATCGTCGTCGTCACGAAAGCATAAATTCACCATTTCTGTTCCGGTCGCGGAGTATCGTTTTCCGATTGCATTTTTGTTGTGGCTAAAAATTCTGATTACATTTGCTGGAACACTCATTAGCGAGCGAGCAATCGAACGAACAAGTAAACGCAAAGTGAGTGTGAAGCGAAAATTTTTTATCTATATACTATATTACATATTTTTTTACATTTAAATCTTATTGTATTCTAATGCTATTCTCGTGCAGGTGACCAAAAATACAGAAAGTAGTGACAAACGTTGAGGGCGTACGTGCGATTGTTTTGGCAAAGTTTATTCCATCTACCACCCTCTTTTCGAGAAAAAACACTTGTTGACAATCTTGTCGTCCGCCTATCATCAGTGACGGTATCTATCACACACATATACACTACTAGTTTCTGCTTCGTCATGGCGCCACCTACACCTATACTGGAACAATGTGTACCGCTGCCCATCAAAGAAAGTGAACTGATCGAGATCACTGAAAAGGCCAAGGACTGGGCAATCATGCATGGAGCAGCGATGCGCGACAAATCAAAGTTCAGCCCGGATTCATTGAATGTAATTAAAAATGGATTTTCTTTACAACTACATAGTAGTATATTGTGAAATAGATTTATTTGTTTAATTATCTTTCATTATTACGCAATAACATGTAAAAAAATATTTATGTATTATCTCTTTTCTCCGCATGCCGCCGCCATCACTCACCCCACACTCACTTTTTTGTTTTTTGCAGTTTGCGCCTTTTATACTGACCCCATCATCATTTCCACGCAAAGAATTCGAAAAAGCGGTCAATTTGCAGCCAATCATCAATCGCCTGATGCATAATGTGGCGCACGATGAAGAGTTCATAACCACCACACTGGCTGAAACGATTAAAGTTGATGAATTTACTCGAAATCTTTTCAATATTTATAAAAAAGTTTTAGCTAATGGCTTCGGACAGGTAAGAGAGTATTCGCTAAGTTCTATGTATGATTTTTTACTTATTATTTTCCAATTTCAGTTTTCATTTCATTTTAACGTTAAACAAACGATAAAATTTAAGTATTATTTGTTTTGAAAACTGGCATTTCCGCGTATTTATACTATTTCAGTCCCAACTTGCAGCAAATTCCAGCAAATGCCAGTTGCTTTACTGTTCAATTTTAAAAATTAGTAGTTCGGATTGAATGTTCGAGTTTGATACATTCAAAAGTTTCGAAGCTGGCAACATTTATTTGCCGTACCTATTCTTATGAGAGTAATTGTTTGCATTAGCGTTTGCTATCTTTCGACACTGATATTCATAGCAATTAACTAAAGAAGCAGGCTCTCAAGTGTTCTAAATATTTATGGAGATAATTATGAAATTCTAACATACATATATCATTAGCAAATAAAACGTGCTATCAAAAATCGTTTAAACTATTATTGTGACGAATAGATTTATGTATGTATTTTGTACCTATACTTTATTTATTGTGAACTGAAATGAAAATAGTATCCCTTTAGATCCTTGCTTCACTTTTCCAACTTTAAGGAATTTTTTATGAGCTCAGCTTAACATAAATTATATACACTTCACTTTATCAAATTGACTTAACCTTATTTGCCCATTAATATATTCAAATAATTACAAATATTTAATTATATTTATTATTGCCATAATGAATGCATTAAGATGCCTCAAGTCCCATACAAATAAAAAAATAAAAATAAAAAGTAAGGAGACAAACACAACAACAAATAAGTATACAGAACGGTAGTGGTAGTTTTCTTTCAATATCTCTATCTCTAGTGAAGATATTTGGAATCAAATCTGGAGTTCTTGGTTATGATTCCAAATATTAGTAGCTTATATAGGATATTGAAAGATTAAGAACTATCACTAAGATCACTGATGAGGAATCGTGGCGGATTCCGAAACGGCCGTCTGATTTGCCCGTTTCTGTATACACTAATGTTGTGATGACTACACATACACGTCAAGACTTTGAAAATTATCAACTAGATTTAATTTTCCATAGTCTGCAAAAAACATAACGAAAAAAAATAAATGAGTTAAAACCGAAGATTGGTTTATTTTATGAAAATCCCCAAAATATTTCGGGCTAAGCGATAAGCTGTCATGAGCTGGATCGTTTTGAAAAAGCATCCAAAAATCGTCTATTGTGTGGAAATTTTTTTTGTTATGCTTTCATAAATATGTAAATATATTATAAAAATTAAAATAAGCCAATCTAAATTTTTAGGAGAGATAGCACTAACTTATTTTTAATGAGGCATCTTAATGTTCATATGCAGGCACGATTTACTAATCAAATACAAATAAATTTATTTCTGTCATAATCACAACCGTAAATAGTTAATCAAATTCCAAATAAATATTTCACACACATTTACAAAATGTAGTACCAGGCCTAATCTCATAAATCAAGCATATTTACATTATCGCCATTTCACATCACTCTCCTTTTCCCTTAGCATACATTTTCATGTCATCATAATTTCATCATCGTTTTACTTCTATTTATTTATTTTATAAAATTTTTATATTGTTATTTTTTTTTTTTTTTGCATATTGACACATTTTTTTATAACTGTGTATGAATCACAATAAATCAATCTTTCAATCCAATCGCTCGCTCAATAAATTTGAATCAAAAACAAACGAATTTCGTCGAATCAAAAAGCGCATTTCTTTGGGAATATTGAGAAGTGACTTGATGTTGGAGCAGAAATGTATAGAATTAATACCAGAACAAAAAGAAAAACCAGAAAAACCCTCTGCCTACTGTTGCTGGAAACAAGTTGAAATTAATACAATAGCTTCTGGTTTTGGGCACTTAGGACCAGCTAGCAAAGCAATACAAAGGTGCCAATTTATTATATATAAATTTAAAGCAACACAAATTTTAAAAACAAAAGCAAAACTTGTTCCTTTTTTTGATAAGTTTTTGCTCTTGATTTAAATATTTTGCTTGCTTTAATGAACGATAAAAATTCCAAGTTTATTTTATGCTTTTTTATTTTGTTAAAATTTGATAAATCCAAATATTAATATTCGCTAATTTGGCTATAATTAAATTAGCAATTGACAGTTTTTTATATGAAAAAATTTAAAAATTAGGTTTATCTCCTAGAACTATAATAAGAAGATATTTCGAAGTAAAAATTGGTCGCTTTGCGCAACCATTTCCCATCATCAGTTTTGGCTTAAATTTTGAGAAACTCATTTTTTCATCCATAATCTTAGTTCTAGGCGGTTAATCCAATTTCGAAAAGTTTTATTTAGTATAATGTACATTGTGCCCAACACATTTTAATGATTATTCCCTAAATATATTTCAATCTGCTAAACTTGATAGAAAGTTATTTATTTAAAGCATGTTACGAAAAAATAATTTGTTATAAATAAGTTGAAAAAAAAGAAAGTTAAGAACTAAGCACCTTGGCTTCAAGATGTCAAGATTTAGAGAAACTGAGAACTATTTAATATCTCCTAAGCGAATCGTCGAAATCACCACACGTGGAACAGGCTGTTTATAAAACTAATAGATACTCGATTATCTGAGTTCCTGCCTACGCTTTAAAAAAAGTTGCTCCCAGAAACAGTATTTATATTTGCAACGTTTAGGGATTCGCTCTCGGATTTTCGAAGATTTCCAAACATTCTGAGTTGATGCTTGAGGAATTTATTTTCTAGTTACTGGAATAGAATTTTTTGGATGTTCAGCAGATTGTAATACATGCGATTTATTAAGGATAATGCTGAAATATCTGAAAATTTCATTTAAAAAATTGGGTTTACAGTATAATTTTACTATTCTGATTGCTATTAGTTTATAAAATGTCACTTTTTAAAACATTCATTATATTAGTTTATGTATTTATGCTGTTTTGATATTTATAAATCTCTGAAAAAGATGTATGAATTCATTGGCATCATTTTCAAATTTAAATCTTTATCGATATATAATTGTTGCATCAGAATCCTGACGTATAGATTAATAAAAAATTTATATTAGACTTAGTTGGAAAGCTTGATTACAAATAAGTGTTTGCTTTAGAATTCTGATTAACATTTTTCAATAGTACTTCAGAAATTTCATGTGTTTTTAGATACTTCCTTAAATGTACTTCAGAAAATTTATTTAAGGTTAAGCAACAATATTTTATATTACAATAAATAATATTTTGGAAAATTGAATTTTCTACATTTGCAATTTTCTAAAGAATAAATTAAATATTTGAAACAGATTTGATTATTCTAAAATACAATTAGAATATTCTGAAATCGAAATCGTAGACTGTTAAAAAATGTGTAATATTTACATATCGATACCACCCTAAAATAATCGTAACCAACATCGAAATTTGAAAATTAGACGTTGTTCAGCGCATTTCAAACGCCTGCAAGTACTGCAACCATTATTTAACCGAGGTTGTTGGTTACCGATTGCCTGGAAGGAATCGGTATAACTCAGGATGCTTTCCAACCTTTTTATAATTAAAAGGTGTGTTTTATATTTATAACACCTCTTTAAATATGGTGTAAAACCAATGGTTTTGCTAACAAAGTGTTTTCAGGCAAACATGAATCGAGGCGTATACTTTATCTAACAAGAATTTTTTACATTTTCTCTGAATTTTATTGCAAATTTCACTGCAGTTCTGGATAGAGTTTTGACACAGTTACTTCTTATTTCATTTTAACTTTCAAAAGAATTACTAGTTTGAAGAAATACAAAAGACTCACTGCGGCAATTCAAGATCACTTTACGGTTATTCCGTTTTTTCTTTCATTCTACAAAAAAAAGGAAGGAAAACATTTCCGTTCTATGGAATTGCAAGTCCTGAGGCCGTATTTTCTGAAATTCCTTATTTTCTTTTTTTTTCAAAGACAAGAATTGTGATCTTACCGTAATACGCAGTGTAGTAAAAAAACCGCATATTTTGTTTGAGAAAAAGGCCTAGGGAAAAACAGGGATTTCAATAACGTTACTGAAATGTTTTTCCCACATCTCAAGAGCACTTGACACCAGCCATATTTTCTCCAAACAAACTTTTTAAAAACGACCATTGGTTGTACACTATTTAGAAATTTCAGGTGGAGTTAAAAATATGAAACGAACGTTATATAAAAGCATAAATACATAAAAATAACAAAAAACTAAAAATGTTTTTGGATCCTCCGAGAACTAAATGTGGTAAAGGAGCAGTAGAAAAATCAGGAAATTTATATGCTTGAATAGATTATTTTTTAATATATATGGATAATTAGCTTTTTATGGTTACATGCTTGGTATTTGAGGACTAATGTTAAATATACAGACATATTTTTATGTATATGTACAGCTACAGATATGCAATTGCATGTTCCCCCGAAAATATTACATACAGAATTATTCATACGTAATTTATATATTTAACTACATGTATATATTTTACTATATATAAAAAAAATATGCATTTTGTGAATGTTCTTGCTACTTTTATGGCTAGAATAAATGTAAATTTGTTTTAGACGCTTGCTAAATGTGTTTGAAACTTTTACAAAACAAAGTACCAAACCTAAAACTAAGAATTTTTTTTTATTTTGTATAGTTACTTTTGTGTTTGGCAACCAGTTTGGCCGGGAGTTTTTCTAACTAGTACAAAATTGTATAATGTAAATATCACACAGTGAGCCTTTCGCGAAATAAATGCGATACAACAGTTGTACGTCGGTTTCGTGTAACCTCGCCGTCATTTTGCTATTGTACCTGCACCTTCCATTTACTCGAAAATCATGGCTGTTTAATATTTTTTATTTTTCCATTTCCTCATTTTAAAAAATCTGGCGTTTCTCAATTGAAGTTGAAATTACATTTTTCCAGTAAGAACGCAAATCATTTCAATCAAAACCACCACAAATTTTTTCACAACATTTTTTTTTTATTTTACTTTACTCCTTTTTTGATCTAGTGTAAATTTTATACGTTTAAGTTTATATGAATTTTGTATCGATCAATTACAATTGCAGGCTTATTCGCTTGGTATATTACGTTCCGACTATTTGGCTCACTCGTTCGATGACAATACAATAAAACAAGTTGAAATCAACACGATTGCCTCTAGTTTTGGTGGCATATCCACACATATGATGCCTCTGCAGAGGTATTTTTTTCTTTTTTTCTTTACAACACTAAATGCGAGAAATATAAATACAAAAATAATACTGCAAGTGCACTTAATGATAATGTGATATTTTTTATACACCACACGTACTCTACATGTCTTCTCTTGCTACTTACTATATACTAACTTTCTTATTACTCCTAGAACTTATTCAATTATGTATGAGACTGATGTACATATTAATGAACTGCATGTTTCTTATTGTTTTTTTTTCTTGTAGTTAGGATGAAATTGTAGATAATGTGTGTATATTGTTGATAGTTTTTATTTATATGGCGTTTACGTGCATTTGTAAGATTTATTTTGACTCCTCTTAAAAATTTCTAATTGAATATTTCTAATCTTAATAGTTTTGCACTGCGCGAATTGGACCAAGCAGAAAAAATAAAAAATGTGAGTATACAATATTTGTAAACGAAAAAATTGACTTAAATCAATTGCGCAGAGAAACGTTGGGTCATGAAGTAGCATGACGTGACATTATTTACGAACATTTGGTGTTTTGGTGCCCTAACAACAAGGCGTTAAATGAGCTTAATGGGTTTTTGTCAGTAAAACGTAAATATTTTGATTTCACAATCTTTTGAAAGATCGATTAATGAAACAGTTTTGTCACGATCGAAAAAATAGGTCACTTTTATTCGTTGTTGTTTTTAATATATTCATGCGTCATTTTGAATGATGAGATGAGGCCCAAAAAGCGGAGAATATCAAGGAAAGTACAGCCGACGGACTGGACGGATTTTTCATAACTAAAAATAACTTCTCCCCCTTTTGCTAATTAATTTCACTTTTGGATTATGGCCATGTATTTATGTAGCATGTTTTATATTATTTATTACAGATGCCAGAGAATAAAGCTTTGTCCGGCATATGTGACGGTATGATTAGAGCCTGGGAAATTTATGGAAATGCGAAAGCTGTTATAATGTTCATTATTGAAAATGTTTCCTACAATATTTGTGATCAAGTAAGTTTGAAATTAATCCTTTGTGTCTACTAACTTTTGTTCAATTCAGTTCATTTTCGATTCAGAGGTAAAACTGTAAAAGTACCTACATATTTTCTACACCAAGTCTCTTAGTTATAGACAATCAATATTAGGGAAAACCAGGTTGACGAACCGAAAAATTAAGTTTGTCGTTGAATCACTCGTATCTTAAACTTGACAAAATAAGATTTGAAAGCAAATATTTTCTATTGAATTTTTATGTGTTTAGCTCGTTCACAATCGAACGATAATCGATTTTTCTTTAACTGAAAATATTGCAAGATCATTATTTATGTTAAAATGCAAGCAATCTATGATAAAAATAACTCGGGGATGAAATGAAACTTCTCAAGACCACCTTTTTTTCCACGTCTATACTATAAGTATTTTCGGTATACTTCTGCAAAAAATAAAATTTCGGCATGGAACAAAAATTTTTCTTTAAACATCGTAATTGTTGTGTTTTATTTATGTTGTGTACTATTTTTTACGTTTTCTATATTCCCTCTTGTGCAACGCCCTCTTATTTCATTGTTCTTTCCATTTTCCAAAGATGCAAACTCTCGCAACTGCTGTGAGCTTGCAAATATGCGGTGAGTTTATAATAAGTACAAATGATGCTAATGCTGTTAGGACCACTGGAAGTAATAACGAAGCAGCTGGTAGTAGCAGTAAAATATCGATTAAAAGCAGTGTGATGGTTAAAGATGCCGCCGACGATCTTTAAATATTTCTATTTGTTTTTTTTTTTCATTGCGTTTACGAATCACAATGATTAAAACTATTTTTCTTATTTGAGAATAGGAAGATTTATTATAGAATTTGTACAATGTACATAACTTGTCCATAGTGTCAGATTCAGAATGCTTCCGGACCGAGAGTTGGTAGCCTTATGCATAACAACTGGAAGAAGGAAGATTGGTTTTAGATGAGTATCGTTTGATATTGCACAACATATGTATATGTGTTCAGATGAAAGACCTCTCAAATATCATCAAACAATACTTATATCGGTTCAAAATAAATAACTAGCCTGTTAAAAAAAAACGCAAATTTGAACTTTAACGTCACTCCTCTCTATTGAGCTATTGATTTCCGACAGATTAAACTTTACCGTTAGATTTTTCTAATCAAAAGCTTTATAGTGGTATACAATTTTTTCGAGAATTCGTCGCCTCAAAAAATGTAAATTTGCGAACCGAAAAATGTAATTTCCCATTGGAAATTATTTAATTGAATTAATCGCAAATGATGGAATGAAAATGAATGGTTCTCTGCACCCTGGGGGGAAAAAAATGCGAAAAGCTCGGTATTGGCTGTTGTGCCATAATAGTAGTAGTAGCATTATCTTCGTATTCAACATATTACCTGCCTAATACTAGCGGGTCGAAGTGCAGTTGAGATAAGTTGAGTGCTTACAAATTTAGATTTATAACACAAAATTTGCGTAGCTGTAATATATTTGCACTAATCTGTGAGCTTAACCAAGATATAGTTGTTGTATTCTCATACAAAAACCTAAGAATAACTACCTTGAACGAGTATGTATATTTTATCTATAAACAATTTTAAAAATTATTTTAGCGTTTCCATGAGTTTTACATACGTGAGAAATGCCCTCATATAAAAGTGTTGCGCAGAACGTTAACTCAAGTTCATAAAGAGGGTAAACTTAGCCTCACCAAGGAATTATTGGTGTAAGTTGATCAAACCTTCGCTTTTGTTAATTTTTGGCTCAGTTGAAATAATTCTCTATTTCTGCAGCGGTGAAAACGAAGTTGCTGTTATATATTTTCGTGCTGGCTATGAACCTGCTCAGTATCCCACGCAAAATGAATGGGATGCACGCTATTTAATGGAATGTTCCCGTGCGATTAAATGCCCATCCATACATTATCATTTAGCTGGCACTAAGAAGGTACAGCAAGCATTAGCGCAACCAGCCATGTTGGAACGTTTTATCAATGATCCAGAAGAGGTGAGTTTGACAATATTTGACTATAGCCAGATATTTCATTTTACAAACTACTTTTACTTGTTTGTTATTTAGATCAAAGCTGTAGGCAAAATCTTCACTGGCTTATATTCATTGGAAGATAATGAAATTGGCAATGCTACCTATGAAATGGCGTTGAAAGATCCTGAGAGATTTGTACTGAAACCCCAACGTGAAGGCGGTGGCAATAATGTTTACGGTTCTGACATTCCAAATGCTTTAAAGGTAAATTTCAAAGTTCTCTAAAATTAAATTAGAAACCGCAACTTTCTCGTTTCATTCACTCATTCGTTCAGAAAATGTCTCGCGTTGAACGCTCAGCCTGGATTCTCATGGACTTGATACACCCACCCATTTCACAGGGATATATGGTGCGACCTGGTGGTCAAATGCCACCGAAAATTGTCGATTTAAATTCTGAATTAGGTATTTTTGGTGTGATCATCGGCGATGTGGACAATATCATTTGCAATTATCAATCAGGACATATGCTGCGTACGAAGCTTTCCACAGTGAATGAGGGTGGTGTGGCAGCGGGTCTCGGTGCACTTGATAGTCCATTTTTGGTGGACTAAAAATCTTATTTTGTTTAAATTGTAGTTTTTTCCTCTATATCTTTTGATATTTTTATTTTTATCATGGCATTAAAGAAAAAAAGTTGAGGACTATTTTTTTATAAAAATATATACACAAAAAATAAAAAAATTGTAAAAGCAAAATATAAACGAAAAACTCGCTTCCTTTTTAAAAAAATTATATTTAAATATATTTATTATTAGAACATGTGGGAGAAGGAATCAAAAATATAATAACATCACCATTTAGAATCATGCAAGGAGAAACAATTATAAAATACAAAAAAAAATTTGGACCTCGAGACAAATAATAATAAGATATTATCTACACAAATGCACATCAAACATATTTATTGCTGCAGCAGCGCTCTTATTTAGAACTGATATGGGGCTGAAATCGTCATCTACCCCCCACCCAACTACTTCTGTTGATCTGGACAAGCCATCTGGTAAAGGAACTGTATCATCGTGCGTGTTGGACGGCCTGTCATGCGATCCTTCAGCAAATATGGATAAGTGCCAAATTTAGTTAGCATGCCAACGCCACGTATATCCAAGTGAGCCCAATCTACACATGGAACAAATTGCTGGAAAGTTCAAACACAAATCAGAAATCAGTAATTGAGAAAAAAAATCGAAAACTATTATGCCTTACATGCAAGACGGCGGCGGCCAAGCACGATGATGCAGGTCCCGTACCATTATTGCTAATGTCAAAGCTGACATTCTCTGAAACGTAAAAAAGTAAGTAGTGTTATGAAATTTGTATTATCATGTCGGCATTTTACTAACTTGCAACCAGATTTTTATAATAGTTCCATAATGGTAAACGCCATACTCTATCCCCGGTAAGAGAACCCGCCTTCTGAAATTGTTTCCATATGTAGTGCGAATTTGAGAAAACACCAGTTGCGCCACCACCTAATGCCTTAACTACACCCATACCCAATGTGGCAACATCAACGACTAAGCGTGGTTTGTAGGTTGTTTGCCCATATATCAATGGGTCGGCCATGACGACAACACCCGCTTTATCCAAATCCTATATGAACGTAATTTAATTTCAACAGTTGTATATGTAAGATTAGTTGTTAATGCTTACTCGTATTGCCAATGTTTTGCCATTGAGTAGAGTGACTACATCACCCGGCTTGGCTGCCATACCACTAGGCATATTCTCGCAAAGTGGAATAACTGCTGATATATTGATGGGCAATGAAAGAGCAGCAGCTGCACGAATCGTCGCAACACATACAGCAGCACCAGCCATGGCACCGCGGTACTCATCCATTCCCTTGCAAGGACGTAAGCAAATACCACCGCTGTGCAACATAAGTTGAAAAGATTTTTAGTAAATATTTGTTATTTATTATTCATATTGCTGCAACGTGTTTCGTTTACCTATTAAAGGTAATGCCTTTGCCCAGCAATAAAATTGGTTTGTCTTCAGGTGCTGTGCCACAATAACTTATTTCCAATAACACCGGGGGCTCACACGAGCCTTTTGCAATCATTAAAAATGAATTCAGATGTTGTTGCTCGATCCATTCCATTGTTCGGATCTCTACGGTGACACCGCAGGGGCATAGTGCATCCACAGTTGCTTGGGCGAAAGAGGTTGGGGTCATTTGATTGGCTGGTGCATCACTAAGACGTCGGGCAAGATTTTGTGCTTCAGCTTTGAAAAGACCACGTGTCCAGGCATCGATATCGGGTGAATCGTACAGCTCGAGCTTAGGAATGTGAGTTCTGTCCTTTTTCCTCTTGTTGTCGTTGTAGCGCCATATCGCCAAAGCACTGCCCTCAGCAGCCTGTTCGGGGTACTCCATCGAATCAACAAACACTTCTGAGCATCCTTGCATTTGAAGACTTCGAGCACCGACACCGGAGGCAACACGAGCATTTTCCTATTCAAAGATAATGGCAAAGTAGTATTTTATTATACTAAAACAGATGGCACACTAATGGTTCGACTCATCTGACATAACATAGGCCAATAGGGGGAGGAGGGGGAAAAAATCAGTACAAAAATTAAAAAAAAAATAAATCCAAAAAATTTGAAGTTACAATTTTTATTTTTTTTTTCAGAAAGCGCAAAGTGTTTGAAAATAATAATTTGATCGATTGATAAACTTGTCAATTTTTGACAGTATTTTCTCTTTTCTATAAAATACAGTAAGTAATTGTGGGTTTCACTCACCATTCCTTCGTCGATCATCTCTAACTCATTGAATCCCGCACCCTCACGTCCCAGCCCTACAACAGCCACTGATCGAAACTCTTGATCGATGTTGTTGAACACTTTGCCTCTGCCCAATTTTCCACTGATGCCACATCTGAATGAAATATAATGTAACACAGGATCAAGTTTGTTTAATTGATTTGCGAACTTACTCTTTGATCAACTCCGTAACTTTTCCCTGGACACGATCATCGAACTTTTCACCGCTTGTCGTGAGCTTTGGATCCTTCTCGCCCTCTTTCTGATACACTCCAATGACAAGTCCTTTCTGCAAAAAAAAATTTAAAATGTGGTCGTAATTGCAGGCAACATTTCCGCCATTTTGTTTTTAAGACAAGCACTCACCGTAACACGTGAGTCATCTGCAAAGAAACGTTTGGGGAGGCGCTGCAAATTTTTCACATTTTTAAATCTCATAAGAGACTTGGTAAGCCAATTTGTAATGCGAAGCGAGGACATTATTTACAAGTAGTTCTATTCGATATAATTTTAATTATTTCCTTTTATGTAAATTTTTATATAAAAATAGTTTTCAGCTTAAAAATTTTCAATAAAAAATAAATTGAAATTTGGAAATTGACTGAATATTTTTCAACGCTTGTTCAAGTATTATTGAGTTTTTAAAAATTACAGTGGATATCTTTGTACCCTTTACACTTTGATTTGCATTTCACAAGTGTTCCTTTGACTTCGTGATTCATTTCTAGAGATTGATACTTGAAAATGAGACTACTTACATAACTAAGAATTTTACTGTGAGGTGTTTTTTAATAAATATATCAATTCATGAATTATAGCTTTCAAAGGTCACACGAGCTGAATACCATTGTAGTTAGGGCCTAGTTTTAAATTTATTTATATTAATTTTGTGAATAAATAAATAATAATAATACAAAGGTAACAATTTTAACCTGAACTTTCTCGTGCTTTCCTTTTTTTTTTTTTTAGCGATTTAAAGGTTCACGTCCACTTAAAAGACAAAAGCACATGTTTATAAAGAATGTATATATCAAAAAAATTTACAATTTGTAATTGTTTTATATGTAGATGCAAACATCAGAGAACAAACTCTCTATCATTTGCCATCTAGTGCAATGACTTTTCGTATGAATTCTGCCATCGTATTTTATATTGCAGCCGTGGAACATGAACAAATTTTATAGCATCAATAATATTCATCGCATCTCAGCCCAACTACATTTAGGTTTTTTATATAAATGGTTATGTGGAGATAGACTAAAGCTTAACACTCACAAAACAAAATATGTGGTGATAACAAGAAATGTCGTTTACTATGATAATGTAGAAAATATTCAAATAAATTATAAAAAATTTAAAAAAGTGGATAAAATCAAGTACTTGGGCATACAAATAGGCAATGAACACATTGATTACACAGTGAGTAAAATTGCAACAGAAATGTGGTTTATGCAGCGATCTGCAAATATTTAAATCAATATTATAAGACATTAGTACATCGTGCAATAATTGAGCCGCATGTTATGTATTGCCCAACTATTTTTTTTATAATGAAAGACATACGAATAAATAAGATTTATATTAAAAAAACACTATGATGACCGTACGAGAGATATGTTTAAACATTTAATTTTATACATTTACACGTAAAATACCATAATGTGTTACACATAAGAGATACTAGAAATAAGAATAAATTTATGTACAGAACAGAATCAGAAAAAAATCTTTTTTATAAAGGCTTTAAAAAACACAATGATCTACCAAGCGATATTAACAACAAGGAATTTAAAAGCAAATTTCTAAGCTATTGTCGATCAATAGATCTAAGGTAAACATTGTACAATTTTAATCTTAAGTTCATTTCTTATTATTTAAGTAAACAGAAACATAATTAGTAAAATAATAAATCTAATTTTATTAGATTTTTAAACTAATACATAGCAAAACTATATACATTCCAAAATTTGAGAAGACACATTTTCCTTAGTTTTAATAATTAAAATAACTAGTAACAATTTGTCTATTATACGTTATCAATTTTTCAACCATTTTCTGTAAGTGGAATCCATTAGATGGTCGGTAAATTCATCAATAGGGCGAATTATAAATGGAATCGATCCCAATCCAACAGCGGTGGGTAAAGCTTTTCTGATTTCCTTACGCATTTTAGCCATTCGCAATAGGCGCGAAGTTGCCCATGTTATTCTAAACAGAAAATAGGTAAAATATAAATGTAATCAATTATAAATCCAATTCAAATAATCCAATTTATTGTACCCGTCAAAAAGCTAATTTTACTGGAATTTTTTTATATTTTGCTTGATTTTTGGGTAATATAATATTTTAGAATCAATCACCTATTAATAATGGTTCCTGGAATGATAACTGAAGCGACCATTTGCCAAATAAATACATCGCCTGCGATGATACCAACTTGTTTAGCATTGTCACCTTTTTGGTGTGCTTTAACTGATTTATCAATAGTATCAGCGCACACATAGGCAGTGGCTAAACCATATGAAACAGTTACCCATGAACGTGGTATGAGTGGACGAAATGCTTCACCGACTTCATTGGAATAACCTGTGTAAATCAAATTACAAATTATAAAATTGGTTAATAAAAAGGTTTTTACAAATGTTTTATATTGTTTGAATAAGAGGCTCCAGTGTTTACTGGTAAAAACTTGCAAAATATAGATAAAACGAAAACGACAGATATATTAATTTTTTTTTTACAAAAACTGCCACATATTTTTTCCGTTTCAATGTTTTGATGGGTTTCCATTATATTTAATTAAATTTAGTTTTACTAATTTTAGGGTCATGCAATCTAACGGAGAAGCGACTTACATAGGTCGATAGTACTGGTCTAGAGTAACAAAACCCTAGAGGGTTTTAAAAAGTTAGCTCGCTTTTAAATGTTACAGTCTTTCAAAGTTGTGATATTTTAGTGGATTTTTTAATTCTATTTTCTGTTTATAATAAAAACAACAATTTGGAAATCAAAACTCTATTAAATTCTATACATTTTTGTTTATAGTATTACTTTTTATTTTTTACAAAAGTCATGTAATGGATAGTTTAAACTTATTATTTCACTGAAGAAAACAGTAAAAAATATCAAATATCATTCGAGTAATGATTTTTAAAAAATAAGCTGCAAGAGGCAAACTTTGAATTCCTATATCTTTTGAAAGCGAGCTAACTTTGCAAAACCCTTTTACGGTTTTGTTACTCTAGACCAGTACAATCGACCTATGTTAGTCGATTCTCTGTTGCATTTTAGAAAATATGTATAACACTGTGCAACAATAATTTTTAACAAAAAACGGTCTGCATGGGATTCAGTATAGTCAAGTCTCTGGATGGGTTCGTTCAGATTCGCTCGAAAATTAAAACTATGGTCGTTTGAAGTTTTTTGCTGGGATAGAATTTCAAAAGGTAAATAAAAATGTAATACGTTGTTTCATATACATTAAAACTCGATTCTTGCACATACCCGGTGCTTGCGATTAAAAATTATTTTTTATTACGTACCCATTTTTGTCTGCCTATGAATACTGCTTTTTGGTTCTCTTTTTACCGTCCATTTTATACTGCTGACGAAGTGGAATGGGCGATGTTATGCTCCAGAGGTTAAGAAGCAGTGTAGTTCTGAATTAAAATATTAAGCATAATAAACTTGGATTCTACACAGAAGTTTTTAAGCCCCTTTTAATTTGTATGGAAAACAACAACTCGGTATTTCCGACAATCTCGAAACTTACGCCGTGCCCGGTTTTCATTAAGTCCAAGAATCGAGTTTCTACTGTATTTAAAATTTTGGTTACAAACGTTTTTCATGTTGCTTATCACTTATCCGTTTTTTTAACTTTCAAAAACAAAATAGCGGGCAATAACCACGCCTTCTTCCCATACAAGTGAAATCTTCCGTCTGTGCTGTAGATACTTGAAATTAATCCGGAGTACTGATCTCGAAACTAAAATAATAAATATATCTAGTTAGGGTCTGTAAAAGATTGCCACCAAAAACTAATTTTTATCAAAATTGTAGATATACACTATGGCGGGCATAGATTGCACTCGATGTAAAATAAATACGTAACATTCCTCGACTTTAAAGGGTGGAGGCAGATCAATAAATTTATTTGAAAAGATTTGAATGATAGCACTTTGTAGTTTCAATCGTCTACGCCCTCCTCACTTCTCTTTTTTGAGTTCTCATTTCATATATCATTTTTGTGGCTCAAGATGCATTTGAAATGAATCTGTTTAAAAATGTAAAATTCGTAGTTCAAAATTAACCATCGTTAGACAAGTTACTTTTTTTTTTTTTTGCATGTAACTTATACATAATTAAATTTAATTAAACAACAATAAAAAAAAGCATTTGAACTACATTGAACTTCTTTAAACTGGCATCGTTGTACAAGTTACTTTTTTTTTTGCATGTAACTAATACATTATTAAATTTAATTAAACAACAAAAAAAAAAAAAAAGAAAAGCGTTTATACATTGAACTTCTTTAAACTGGAATTCCATTGCTTAGCAACATATTGAATATAATTGCTTCATGCGGTATATATGCATGAGAGATGCCGTGCATTTAATGTCCTCTCATTTTAATTTGCTTTGTGATATGAATCTTTATGTAAGTTGGCTGAAAAAATTTAATATTTTGTGCTAATGTAAAAGAAAAAAATTTTTTTTTTATATTTAGATTTTGTAAAAAGTATGTGCGCTCAAAGAGGAATACGATAACAAGCATCTTTCTTTATATTTTGGACATGATTTTTTAGCTGGGCGGGTTCAGAAAGGAGCATTGAACAACTCTTATTGTCTTTCTGATTATATATTGATATGTCAATGCCGAGAAGACCTTGATACTATATTCAAAACATTGAACTCACCCAAATATCGAAGGTAACTATCACGAAAAATGTCTTGCTCTTTAGTCATTTCTCTTTGGCACCGGAAACTTGAACAATTTTTACGTAAATCTGCAGTATGATTTAAATTATTGAACTACATATATTGCATAATCATTTGAAAATATTACTTAGCAACACTTTAATTTATGCAGAAAACTGTTGGTTTTATTGTTAAATTCATATTACTTCCACTTTAAGTTATTTCTATTATTTAATATTAAAGAAAACATGTAATTCAATATCACTTCAATCCAAAAAAATTAAATCCTAAGTGAATAGGATTGGAACAACAACTAATCTTATTTTCAATCAGGGTTTTGATGCTACTATACTTTTGTCTTTACACTTAAACAAATGTTTCTTCAAATAATTTTTCAAATACTGCCTACAAAAAAAAAATTAGCATTTCATTTTGTTCATAGCTTAAAATTGGTTTATTACTAATAACAACGACATGTGTCTTTAGTATTTTTTTTATTAAAAAAAATTCGAAGTAAAATTTGTTACTACTTTCATAATTCCAAAATTGTACTAACTGCATCATGTGAACCCCGTTCGTCAAAACAAAGAAACACAAAACGAAATACGTAATAACTGTCAAATGCAAAAAAACTTTGTCGTCGTCGCTGTCATCGAATGAACGCATCATCAGCAGAAGCAGTATTGGAGAAGGGTCTAGGAAATAAATTTACGTCTTGGAAAAAAGTAGTTGGAAAAACAAAAAACTCCACCAAAGAAATAAATAAGTAATTATTGTAAAACCTTAATAAAAGATCTGTGTTTGTCCCGCAAGCGAAACAAAACCGCAAAGGTAAATGAAATGCAGAGAAATGTGTGCAAGAAAAAAACGCGAGACGGAGAATGAGCCAAAAAAAAATTTGTCAAAGTCGTCGGATTAGTCATTGTTTTAATACTGTGTGTACTTTTGTTTTTGGTATTTTGGAGGATTTTAAAGTTGAATTTTCCGATAACAAACTTATAAAAAATCGAAATTTAGTGTGTAGTGTATAACTCATTGCATTAATTAGTCTGAAAAGTGTAGGAAAAAATCGATGCTCGTATTTGGAATACTGAGGATTTCATTTACAGTGACGTCACTGTCTAATTCTGATATATTGCTCATGTTTGCTTTTGTTGCAGTTTTTCTTACAACTTTTACGTAAATTTCGCGCTGCTAGGACAATGGCTTCTGGAACAACGCTGCAGAAGGCCATTGATTTGGTCACCAAAGCCACCGAAGAGGACCATAACAAGAACTATGCAGAAGCTTTGCGTTTGTACGAGCATGGCGTGGAATACTTTCTGCATGCTATAAAATGTATGTCTAACTTCCCACAAAGTCTTACTTTACTTCCACTTAGTACTGCTTTTCAATTACAGATGAAGCACAGGGAGATAAGGCCAAGGACTCAATACGCTCCAAGTGTCTGCAGTATTTGGATCGTGCAGAGAAGCTGAAAGAATACTTGAAGAAGGGCAAGAAAAAGCCAGTAAAGGAGGGTGAATCAAGTTCTAAGTATGTATAATTAGCATAAGCATATACAGTCGGTTTCGAAATAATAAGAGCCACCAAATTGGAAATCGTAATCGTAATATTCAGTTTCTGTAAAAAGAATCTAAAGAAAAAATTCCTAAAAAAAGCTAAAAAAAAATTTACTTCAGCAACCACATAACGGTTCACAAGCATTACAAAAAATTAACATGACAAAAGTTTTCATACAGTAGGAATCTATCTAAGGACTAATAATTTAGCATGCACAATAACTTTTTATGCTTCTTTAATAATCAGCCTCTAAAATAATCATCCTTTATAAGACTGGAAATCGTGAAAATTCGGTGGTGTATATAGGCTTTTGTCTTTCACTGTATTTACAATAAAATTTTTAGATTAATATTTTTAACATCGCTTTTTACAATTATTACACGCATATCAGGGTTTTAAAAAATGAAAAATAAGTTGTTAGAGAAAATAAGAACAGAGATAAAAGAAATATGGTGCCAATCTATATTTTTCAAATACACACATTACTACATTCAATATGAAAACGTTGGAACCTGATTTTTACAAAACCTCTCGCTTGTGAAAAGTATTGCCAACTTATTGTTGTTAAGCGGTAGCTGTCGTTTAGTCTGCGACCTAAAAAATCGTTTGTAATAAAAGCCCAACATTAAGACAACAAATTATCTGCTATCCTAATGGAAGCTAGAACATTTTTTGTGGAAGAGGTTTTGATTTTGTTCGTTGATAGAAGTTTGTTAAAAATACTCCTTTTTTGCCGAACCACGGCTAGACATTCACACAGAATGTGAGATGTCGTCTCATCAACCTCCATACATAGATGACCCTCTGTCTCATGTGACAGACCTAATTTACTTAGGTGATATCTAAACACGTGATATCTGATAGCGAAAATAAACAAGGATACACTACTTTGCATTACATATCAAAAAGTGTAAAATTATAATAGCGATATTATAAAATATTTCCAAAAATTTTTTACTTTTCTTGTTCTTATTACTTCGAACAGGATTGGAGTATTATTCGCATGTTTCATAAATTTAAATTTTCCTCTTCCACTTTGTCAGAGATGATAAGGACAAAAAAAGCGATAGCGATGACGAAGACGGCGATGACCCAGAAAAAAAAAAGCTCCAAGCTAAACTTGAGGGTGCCATCGTTATGGAAAAACCTAAAGTGAAATGGTCCGATGTGGCTGGTCTGGATGCAGCGAAGGAGGCTCTCAAAGAAGCTGTCATTCTACCCATTAAATTCCCACATCTTTTCACTGGCAAACGGATACCATGGAAAGGTATTCTACTCTTTGGGCCACCTGGTACGGGTAAATCTTATCTCGCCAAAGCTGTCGCTACAGAAGCGAACAATTCAACTTTCTTTTCGGTATCCAGTTCAGATTTAATGTCCAAATGGTTGGGTGAATCTGAGAAGTTGGTCAAGAATCTCTTTGAACTGGCGCGTCAGCATAAACCATCGATTATATTCATTGATGAAATTGATTCAATGTGTTCGGCACGTTCGGATAATGAAAATGACAGTGTGCGTCGCATCAAGACAGAATTCCTGGTACAAATGCAGGGAGTCGGCCATGACACTGAGGGTATTCTGGTGTTGGGAGCCACGAATATTCCATGGGTGTTAGATTCCGCTATACGACGACGTTTTGAAAAACGTATTTATATTCCATTGCCTGAGCAACATGGACGCTTGGTAATGTTTAAAATCAGTTTGGGCAATACTAAGCACATGTTGACCGAAGCAGATCTGAAAGAATTAAGCGAAAAAACCGAGGGGTGAGTAATGGCAAAATTATTATAAAAACTACTTTTTAACACCACATATTTTATTTGATTTCAGTTACTCTGGCGCTGACATTTCAATTATAGTGCGTGATGCTCTTATGGAGCCTGTACGCAAAGTGCAAACTGCAACACATTTCAAGGTAATTTCAGCAATAAAACTTCTAATTTTGTTTACTTAAATACCCTTATAATATTCTAGAAAGTCACTGGCCAATCACCCTTGAATAGCGAAGAGATCTGCGATGATCTGCTTACACCCTGCTCTCCTGGTGATCCCGGCGCAATAGAAATGAATTGTATGGATGTACCTGGCGAAAAACTCTTTGACCCGCCAGTAACTATGGTAATAGAACAACGCAATTTGTATAATTGATTGTTATTCTGAAGCTAATTCCATTTTTCTTTTAGCGGGATATGCTTAAGTCTTTGGTACGCACGAAACCCACTGTCAATGAAGATGATTTAATTAAGCTACGCAAATTCGCCGAGGATTTCGGACAAGATGGTTAAAGTGGCTAAGAGCAACAATTTTATGTATCGATCAATGGATTTATTAAATATACGAAATTAAAATTATACTTGTTGCCTATTTGATAATTTAACACACAAAAAAAAAAGAAAACAAAAACGTAATTTCTTAAAGTGAATTGAATTTTATTCGAAAAATAACAACATTGTCTGTCGTTTCTTATGTTGTGTGTGTAATTTTAAAATATTCTTTCATTAAGTTTAAGACAGTTTAGTTTTTTTTCGCAAAACTATACCTTATTACTGTATTACTTTAAGCGTGCAATGCCGCAAATAAATGAAATGTTTATGTTGGATATCAGAAACAAAAACAAACACCTCAACAATAATAAACATAATTTAAACAGTGAAACAAAAATGAGTCCATAAATAAGTATCTTGTATTTTTGTACTTCGAAGGTAAAGCAAGCGCAATAGAATATAATCGCGAGCGATTTAGATCTACATATAGTAAAAATTGATGTATTTTTTGGCAACTTAATAACACTATTTAAAATGAATGAAGCATTTTTGTGTTGTGTTTCATTTATTTGAAAATACAAAAACAAAGCCTTTCTTGGATTTTACATAAATATATACTTAAAACAGATGATTCTAATAAAATAAAATTAACACAAAAATTAAAAAATCGAATTTCAAGAACTACACAGGGAACTGCTTAAAACTAATAGGTTAATGCTCATTGTTTTTATTATGCTTCAAAAACTATAATAAATATGATCAAAACATTTTATTTGGAATGCCCATGATTGTAGAAAGTGGAGAGAGTACTGATTTTGTTTTACGTTTGTATCACAATTAAATTCTTTATTGGTCATCAACATCTTGCATGTTTTGCACTTTCAGCATTGGTTCTTTAATGTTATAAAATAATATCATTTCCTGAAACGAAAAATAAGACCATGTGAAAAAAACTAGGTTACACTTGTTTGCCGATTACACTGGTCGTAAAACAATGGCTTTGTCTGATTTAAGAACGGCAATACGATTTTTTGATATATTTGTTATCGCTGAACTCGAATATAAATGTGAAAATTATTCATCACGTTAATTTTTTAAGAATTCCTCTTGAAAATATATATAAAAAAAAACATTTTTGGATACTTTTAATGACGTGATAGATACTAGGGGCTTACATTAACCCTTTCATGCCGGAATTTTAATTTGGCTTTATACGCACCTTTTGTACTAAAATTATGGTTACTTAGGATTTTCATAATCATCACACCAATTTATTAAAGGTTAAAAAAATATAGCTATGGAGTTGTAAACAACCACTGGATAAACCATTTTCTCGAGTTTTTTATTTTCATATTCTCTTGTCTTTTATAAACATATTTTATAATGAAAATTTCCGCTTAGTAATAGTTTAAAGTATTTTTTTGAAAAGATTAGTAGAAAGGATTTTACTAGCAATTTTTGCACTTAGGTTTTGGCTTGATTTCAAAGATAAAAAAATGAAAAAAAAAATATCATAAGCACGAAATTTCAAACGTTCGGCAACCAGAAAATGTAAAGAATAGCTTACACAACATCGCCATGGTTTCGAATCAGCCTATTTTTTTTTATTAAACTTACTTGACAGCTTTTTAAATTTAAGGAACAGATCGATTGCGCTGTATCCTTTTCAATCTTACGTTCCTCCGGTGTAACTAGACGCACATGAGGGTACATATCGTCACCCGTTTCAATAGCTATAATGTTATCGCGCGCCAAAAAACCCATTTGGAATGCATTTTCAACAGTGTTTATAAAGTTCTCTGGATCAATGATAAGCTTAAAGTAGGGTATCGGTTTCCGATTGTTCGCCTTAAATATGTGAGCCACTTGCTTATGAACAATGTTAACCTTTTCGGCGCCTTTATCTTGACGCTTCAGTTTTTCAACTGTTTCGGGACGTTTTTCTTCAGTCACAACATTTTTTCTACGCTTTTGACGCTCTTTAATTACACGCTCCTTCAATTGTACCTCTATGGCACCCAACATGGTGGATTTGGTGCGTGTTGTATGTGCTATGCTGCATGCGATTTCTGTGATGGCTTCCCAATTGATGTCATCATCCTTGAAGACGATGCTGGCCTGCAAACAATTTCAAAGAATATAAATAAAATTTAGCTCTAATGTTCCTACCTGCACTTACTATAGCGTTGTGGAACATTTCATCATTAAAATCTTTGATTTGCATCAGCACCTTCGATACCAATTCATGGTTCATTTTCAGGACTTGTGCATCCATAACCACTTCGGTGGTATTCTCGGCTCGATCCTCAACATTACCTTCAGCAATGATGTCATCAGATGCTGTTATAATTTTGCGAATTTCTTGCAACGTCTCCACGGAACTTTGATGGGTCAGCTTATTTTCTGTGGAGAAGACAATTTATTGTTAAAACGGCTGACGAGTGGGAAATTGTTGCACTTCCTGCTTACCAATTTGTAATCCCTCATCAAGCAATTGTTTTAGCCGTATTTTGCGTCCAAGCGCTTGAGTGCTATTAAGATCAGTAGTAGATGTGTCCATATCCAATTTGTATCAATTGTTGCAAAACTAAAAATATTTTTAATTAATGTATATAATCCGAATTATGCTATTTGTAAAAAACAATTCTTCCCCGCATTCGCAAATGCAAAACAAAGAGTTGCCATACAATTGCGTTATGGTTTCTACGCAAATACCAAGTGAGAGGCTTTTCAATACAACTCTGTATGCTAAGAGATTTTCATGCGCTGTACATGCAACAGTGCAGTTGTGCACTGGGGGTACAAAAGTATCTGGTTTCCAACAAGAAATTGCACTATTTGAACAGATTTTCATCCAATTTTGCTCATTTGTGCTGAAGAATTTGCGGAGTTCGTATTGTTATTTGTTTTTACATTTTTTACCGTTAATGGACTAATATCCTTTGCTAGAAAACGCGATACGAGTGTAGTGAATTTGTCTAAAAATTATTAATTTCGTTGAAAATGCAGAAAATGTTTGTAAAATTGTTTAAATAATAGGAGAGGAAGAAAAATATACAAAAAGTTAACAAATCGGTCTCAGTGTTGAATGTGCAAAAATGGTATGAAAATATGAAAAAAAAAACAGGAACTAAAAGGAAAATTTAAATAAAATTAAAAAATTAAGGTAATTAAAAAAATTGATTTATTTATTAAAATGCTTTCCTTTTTTACAATTATTACTATTTAATGAAAAGTATAAACTTTCACGTGAAATGAAAGAAAAATAATAGTTCGCATATTAAAGAAGAATAAAGAAGAAACAGAAAAACAAAACAGAAACACGTAAATTTCGTTAAAAAAAAAACTAGCGAATTGTAATAAAAAATGTAAAACTTTAATTGTTTTTTGTGATTAAATGAAAATCGCGCTAATCAATAATAAAAAAAAATCGAAAGTGTTTTGTGTACATCTTTTCGTTTGCTTTGTATTCATTCCAAATATTAAAACAAAACTAAAACAAATACTGCACTCTAATTTCAATAAACAGCCTTCGAAGTTGTGCTTCTGATTAACCTAATTTCAACATTTTTGTGAAAAATTTTATTTTGAACATTTAGTGAAAATAAAATTGAAAATCACCTTATTTATTATTTGCACAAATTACTTAAATGCAATAGATGATAAATTAAAAATTGTATTTGAAGGTAACTAATTTTAAAAATAGAAATAATTAAATGAGTAAACAATGAAAAACCTTAAATTTTGAAGTACTTGTGCACATAAGCACATACATACTTCAATTCATTTTGTTGACCGCATAAATCTAACATCAAAGTTTCTTCTCTTTCTTCCTCTTCTCAGTCTTGCAGGTTTTGGCTGTGATTGCTGCGTTTTAATGCTTGTTTTTGTTTTGTTTTTAATTTGATTGTGAAATTTTCACTTTTTTTTGTTGCTGTAGTAGTGTTTTGTTTTTCTTGTTTTGCATGTACCTCTAAGTACGTAAAAGCTTAAGCAGAAGTTTGTTTACATATTTATACACTTGCTCTTTGTTTTTTGTGAGGTTGTAGTTATTGTTGTTGCTGGCAAAGATACTGATGAAGATGGTATTGACGCTTATGGCGATGATGGAGATAAAGTTTGTTGCTTCAGTCTTTTGTTTATTTTGGATGCTTTTTCATTTTACATTTAAGTACATTTGCAAATAGGTGATTTGACCAATACATTATACAGATGAATTTAAAAATTGCTACCGATAAAAATTATTCCAATGTTAAATGTTTTACATTTATCTAAGCAATACATTAAATGAAGAAGGAGCATTGTATGCTGTTTGTTTTTGTTAGATGATTTGTTTTTTTGTTTTCAAATTATTTATCAACTCAAATCTGCCAAGTGCCATATTGGTAGTACACTTCAGTATAAAAACATTCTGAAGCGTACTACATACAGGTCATTGGGCATATCTGGGTTAAACCATTTAATTTTTTCAAAATTTTTTCAAATTTTTACCAAACTTTGTAGTGTACTATTTTCTTCCATAATCATTCTAAGCATCGCAAACTTCCAAAATTCCCAATAGAATTAGGTTCAGCGATCATGCACAGCACTCAAGTGGCCGAACTTTTTTGACTCATTGTTTTGTACACTTTGATACGTATAGATTTAAGTCTTGCTTAAAAGTGAAGTTTGCAGTCCAGAATTTCTAAAAAAAATCGAATCAAAATAGCATTAAATTATCATTAAATCATTAAGTTAATAATTTCAGCTATGAAATTCCGCATCATACTGAAAAATCTTTAACGAAATTCGAGTTTAACATAGACTAAAAAATTTGTTATAAAGATACCATGCTTAGTTAGTGGTATTGTCATTATCAACCAAGATGCGGGAATCGAACCCGAACCTCCCGTATGAAAGTCTAGTGCACTACCCACTAGACTATTGAGATCGTCTGCAATGTACGTTAATCGCTAACGATTCTATACGTTAACAATTCACCTAATTTTACATTGCCGTCATTAGACCAATTTCATAATATGGATGCTCTATTTGGTCATCCGCGGCTATTGGACATAGTAATAAATCCATAACAATTCAAAACAAAGCATTAAAAACAATATTCAATCTGCACAGATGAACGATAACAGCGTATATGGAGCAAATCACAGGAATTTGTCACTTCAGTAAATTTATAATAATTAATTTTAAATTTAATTTATTATGCTTTTTGTAGACTATGAACATTAAATCTAGTTGTTAATTTTCAAAGTCTTGACTACTGTTTCATGTTTTAGTTTCATTTTAAGTAATGTATAACATGCTTAAAGAACGTATATATGTAGTCATCACAACAACAGTGTATGTAGAGACGGGCAAATCAGACGGCCGTTTCGGAATCTGCCACGATTCCTCATCTCAGGCGGGTGTGCTTTTTACACGTTTCTTTTCCACATATAACTTCAATTCAACAGGTATATGTAAAATAAATAAATTTAAAACTAAAACATATACAAAATAAAAATTATAAATAATGCCCAAATACAATAATTGAAGAAACAAAAATTATAGCACTTAGCTGGATAGATGTAGAATCCAATACAGAACCTTTTTAAATACGTTACGTTACGCAAAACAAAAGTTTAAAGTACAACGAAATGAAAATTTTATCTAATTAATTCTGTTCATCTCTCAAACTAGATGAAGCATCAAGACATATGTGATACACAAGGCTTAAGAATTGAGCTAAGTGTGCTACTGGATTTTGCTAAAGCTGGTGCTGGTTGAATCATGATTATTATTATAATTCTTGATGCCCAGATATTTTACTTTACTTTATTACAAAAAAAGGGCGACTTCTTTTGGCATTGACATAGAATCGCATAAATTTAATTGCCGCTGATGTTTTACTTGTAAATTAAATAATCAAACAAAGCGATTAAATTTAATTAAACACGACCTCAATGTCACGTGATTTAGCAAATAATAAAATTGGGATAGAGACTAAAAAATAAAAAAATAAAATTAATGTTGACAACTTATTTCATATACGAAAATTAAATAATTCTGCCTACCATAAAATAATACTGTGTAGTGTTAAGGTATGAGGTAATGTTTTATAAACACACATACACACACATTTACAACAGAAATATACTACTTATATTACAGTCCAATCACGCATATACATTTTATTATTACAATACTGTGAATAAACTTTTACCGGATATTCACAAGTAACCCAGAGAAGAAATGAAGACACGATACAACAAACAGACAAACACTTGACCAATGACGCGTATTGGTTGTATTATTAGTCTATGGATATATGGATATAGAGGATTGAGTTGGTTGGTGTGTAAGACAAAGTTGATGTAACTTTTTTTTTTGCAAATAAAACAAATTTGCAAAAATTAGCAAAGGCGTTTTTAAACATGTCTTAACTAATTTTTATACTTAAGACTTCCTTATTCATTTTTTGAACCCGCTATGTATTGTAGTTTTGTTAATAAATAAAAGATTATGCGCTTATGTTATACCAAATTTGCTTTGCATGTTTGAACGTAAGTATAACGAAAACATAGCTGTGAAAAGTTCATTTCCTTAGTGATAGATCGGTTCGGTGAGCTTGGTCTTTCCCATTTCTTGGATTGGCCTATTCATTGAGTCCTAGTCCTACAAATTTTCAATAAAAAATAGCTGTATTCAGCAGCTCTATCCTTGTCTTCTCTTGCATATACCTATGTATGTCTCTAAACAATGTAATTACTGACTTTTTTTTTAAACGCTCTTAGTTTAAAAAAGTGATTGTTAAAAAGCTTAGAAGTAAAACAAATTAACTGAACTTTATAGTATAAGAAAAACTTTAAAAGTAGGTCATTGAATAAAACTTTAGATCTTTTCAAACTTATTTTGTTTTTGCGCAAAAATTTTTAAGAGTGTTGTAAGTATAGAAATTTATTCATTGTTTTCAGTTCATTTCATTTCAACGAATATTATGCCAAAGTATTTCCACAAGTTTTTTATACACTTTAATCATCTAATACTTGAAAAACTTCTATCTTACTTTCCTCAAGCGATCTCAAACTTACCTTACAGTTTCATATACAATATAATAAATTCTAAAATTGACCCAATTCGAGTGCATTCACATTCGCAATACTTTTTCATTTTCACATCTGTAGACTGCTGCGATTCTCGTTTTTGTTTCTTCAACGCTGGTTATAACAAATGATTCAAATTATTTGACGTCAATGTAATGCTGCGCATTGTTGTAGCAGCTACATACACTACACCAGCACGACAGCATAAACAACTATCTCGTGCAATTTAACAACAACAACAAAAATTAAAGAAAAAAATCTTAATTTATTCAATGATAAAAAATAAGCAAGTAAGCAAGCAAAAAAACGTACTGAAAGTGTATGAAACAAGGCGACCATGCCCCTCATGCCCAACTACTTTGTACTTGTGTATATCTTTGTATTGGTCTGCAAGTGGTGTATCGTGTGATGGAGCATGTATGTGGTTTCGGTTTTATTAGCCAGCATCCACTAATAAAGCGCCAGCGTCCAACATACTTGACCATGACGATGATGATTTACATTAATCGCATATTTTTATTTTTTAATTCATGTTTTTCTTTACAGCAAATGAATTAAAAACCAGTTGCAAAGAATTTAAAATTAAAAGTGTTACCAAATTGTTTTTTGTTTTAAATTTTTGGTCTTTTTTAGGTTTTCTTGGTTTAGTTTTCTCTGTTGCGAATAGTTGCACATTAACTCTGCGTCGCAGGCAAACAATTTTCATTTTGTCGTTTCAATATGCACACTACAATATTGAAAAATTAAATACTTTGAATATCTAAATCGAACTTTATTATATTGATCTTTTGGGTCTTTGTTTTTCAAGACCACCTTGAAACACTTTAGAGATGTAAAGAAAAAAGAAATCGATAAAAATAAAGTAATTAAAATATAATGCTGCAGTTTAAATTGCGGCGCTACAAATGCATGATTAATTTTATCGATAATATAATATTTTGATTAAGTATCGATGACATCATGGGTCAGTTAATAGTTAGAGGGGATGTTCATTCACATCGATTTGCTGCTAGGCTCTGCCCTAGAGCATTTTACTTGTTATTAAATTATGTTTTCACAAATAACTTTGATGGTCATAAATAAAGCAGTTAATAGTTTTGTTGTTGTTTGTGTCGCAGTAAATGATTGCAAATTAATTAAGTTACTTACTGTTGACAGGTTTATTTCTTGAGTCTAGGTTTTGCTGAAAGTATTGCAAAATGGTTTGAGGATCACTTCAAAAAGTATAGCATTGATTTTACCCCTTCATGCTTTAATATAGATTGGTAGAAAGGTTTTATGCAGAAAACATGGTTAATTAAGACTTCTACAATCATGACACCAATTTTGATGCCTTGACATAGCTATGGAGCTGTAGACCACCATTGAATAACCCCTTTTCTCTAAATTCTTATGTTCATATTCTTTTATCTTTTATAAACATACCATATTTTCTATAAAAAATTTCGGCTTAGAAATAGTTTAAAGCATTTTTTTCGAAAAAAATAGTCCGAAAGATTTAAAAAAAAAATTGCTTGCACTTAGGCTTTTTGAAATAATTGAAATAAAAAAAAAAAAATTGCGTTCACGTGAAATGTTCGACAACCATGAACCATAAAAGGCTTAACAACACGTATCGAGTAAAGTGATCACAGAGGCAGAGAAGTGGTAAGTTTGCCTCGAATCAGCCAAACCAGGTAAACTCCAGCATATATTTTAATATACATACATATGTACATACGCACTTCAAATGAAAATATTCAGATGCTATTCAATTTCATTTTCCATCAAAATACTACCAGAATATGTGCAATTACTCACAAATGTATTGATACAAGAATCTCTTAAAAAAATCATTCACACATCTGCATTTTCATTGTTATCTTTCTTATTTTTTCTAAAGAATGGCATCTACCCTTCCGTATTCAGTGCACATAAATACAAAAAAATAAGACAATACAAGTTTGATTGCATTAAACTACAAAGGAAAAGCAAACATTGTTTTAATATTTCATAGGTTAACCCTGAAAAGTTTCAGCTCTTTTCGGGTACTCGAAAAAGTAAAAAAATGATTAAGAATCTTTTTTATTGTAAACACTGGCGAAGTTCCGGAAACTTGGGAGAAAAAGAAAAAAATTACACATTTTCTTTGCGAAGGCCCAGCTTTAGCAAGGACAAGATATAATAGGTTTCTGGGAAGGTTTTTCCCCTTTAACTTGCCTGATTGCTCCGTCCCAGTTTGCCCAAAGTATCTGCTAGGATACCTGACTCTACGGGTTGGGCTTGTTATGGACCTCTGTTACTTTAGTGCTCGGTGAGAAAGTCGTTTTAATTACTCTCGATCAGTCACTATAACCAACCAACGATACACTGCGACCATCTCTGTTGCACCACGGTTTGCCCAATTTAAACATTTGTTATACATTTGCAAAAAACAAAAAAAAAAAATTACGAAAGCGCACCCGAATGTTTCCCATGTAGCGAAACATCCATTACATTACTTATACATACAAATATAATTTTTTGTTCTGCACTCCACAGCACTTTTTCTCATAGCAAATTTCTCATTTCAAATTCTATGTGCATTGTAAATGCAGCAAGTTTCTGTGTCAAGCAAATGTAAATGGTGCAAATATTTTAATGTTTTTTCTTATTGGCATATTGAGGTTACCAGGTGCAAGAATTTCAACAAGAAAATTCTTAAGAATCTCTAAATATTACTATTATTATTAAGTTTCTTCTCACTTAACACACTCCAAAATATTAAAATATTTTTAAAATTTTCTTTTTGTGTACAAGTAAAAACAAAAATCTTGCATCACAAAAGTAAATAGTTAACTGTATTTTGTGTGATTTTCATCTGTTTTAATTGCAAATATTAAAAAAAGTAAAGAAAAGAAACATATATTTAAATGCAGTGCACGCTTCATTGTTGGTTTGATTTGGTTTGAATACCAAACGGAAATTTTTTTTTGTTTTGCTTCGCTATAAACTAATAAATAAATAAATTAATGTTTAATGTTTTCGTTTAATTTTCTTTTTCAAATCGGCAACATGTAATAATTAAACTTTACGTTAGTTATATTTTTGTGGTAAAAAGGGAAAACAGTATAATTCGACTTGTGATGAATGCTTATCTCCAATTACAAATAATAGTCTTTACATTTTTTTTTCGCCTGGACTATTGCTCTTTTACATTTTATAACTTTGATAGCATAACATCTGAAGAAGGCACGCATATATATGATTATTCCAAGGCAAATTGTACGGCGATTAAAGATTTTCTCAACAATACTGACTGGTCATTTTTGAACCTTATAGATAGTCCTGGGGCTTCTTACGAGATTTTACGGCAAAAATTCACTTCAGTTATCTCAAACTTTGTTCCTAGGAGGTAATTAATATTACGTAATAAACCACCTTGGTTCAATTCGAGCCTTTCTCATCTGAACAATCTCAAAAATAAAGCTTTTAAAAAGTTTAAAAAAGTAACAAAAAGTAAATTTCCTTAAATTACGAAAAGAGTTTGATTGTCTACATAATTTTTTATTTCGGCAATACATGCTCAATGTCGAATCGAAATTACAATCGAATCTTTCCTCTTTCTGACACTATATTAAAGAAAAACTAATGGCTTCCCCACTAGATTGGAATATGTTGATGCTATAGCCGAAAATATGCTTGATTCCTGCAATTTGTTTGGAAGTTTTTATCAGAAAGTTTATGAGAAGTAAAATGAGTTCGTTAAATACTAATCATAATACTTCTTCTATAGATACGATTTCTTGCTTCGTTATTACTACTGAAGACGTAGCGTTTGCTATTTCAAATTTAAAATCGGACATGAGTCCCGACACAGAGGGGTTCGCTCCAATATTTTTTAAAATGTTTTCTAATGCAATAGTGAACCCAATTACGTTGCTTTTCCAAACTTGCATAACAAAACACATTTTTCTTGATTCCTGGAAGTTATGTTCAATAACTCCTATATTCAAGTCTGGTGATCGCAACAGCATCTGCAATTACAGACCTATCGTTAAACAAACTACGATGGCGAAGTTATTTGACCATATTATTAATGCTAAATTATTTGATCACAGAAAAAAAAAATTTCTGAAAACCAGCATGGATTTTTCCCTGGTAGATCGACATGTACTAACTAGTCTTTAATCACAAATCAAATAATAAAAGCATTTGAAGCTCAGATTTATTTTGTATACACAGACTTTTCTAAGGCTTTCGACAAAGTCGATCATTCAATTCTCCTACATAAATTATCTAGATACGGTATTAATGGTAAGCTTTTAGATTTTTATTACAGCTTTTTAAGTGACCGTAAATTCTTTATTAGAATTGGTGCAACTAAATCTAGCATCCTAGTCGATGCGTGGTCAGGTATACCGCAAGGGACTCATTGTGGTCCACTTTTATTTTTAATTTTTATTAACGATCTACCTAATCATTTCAAATTTGTAAACTGTTTAATGTTTGCCGACGACGTTAAACTCTTTTTAATGGCCCGTAATATATCTGATTATTTTAACTTGCAATCTGATATTATGGCTTTTGAGCGATGGTCCATAGCAAACAATCTATATCTTAATGTAAAGAAATGCGGTATTGTTACGTACTCTAAGAAGGTTAAAAATATTGATTTTAATTATATATTGGATAACTGCTTTTTAGATAGGTAAGTACTATGAGATGAAAGACTTAGGAATTATTTTTGACTCGAAACTTTCGTTTTCCATACATATCGATTACATTGTTTCTAAATCTTTTGCTATGATTGCCTTTATAAGAAGAAACACTGAAGATTTCATTGACCCTCTAGCATTGAAATCGCTTTACATCTCATTAGTTAGAAGTCGCCTGGACTTTTGCTCTTTGATCTGGAATTCATATTATGACGATCATTCTAATAAAATTGAAAGGGTTCAAAAAGTTTTTACTAAATTTGCATTGTATAAATTGCATTGGAATGATTGTCTTCCCTCTTACATCGGGAGATGCAAATTGCTTGGTCTTCTGTCTTTATATTAGAGAAGTATTTACTTATCTCTAATATTTGCTTTTAATATTATTAGTTGCAATATAAATTGTATGCAATTATCAGATTTATTTACTTTTTATATTCCGCCTCGAGACTTAAGGCAAAATCGCTTATTCGTTCGTTTCAACGCACAGAACTAATTATGCTATAAATGAGCCAATCACAAGATGCGTTCAATTATGCAATAATTATAAAAACATAATTGATTTTAGTGTTAGTATTTATAGATTTAAGTTAAAACTTTTCACTATTTTTAATTGAACTTTATATATAGTCTGTAAGATATTTTCTGTAGACTGAATTGAAATAAATAAATAAATAAGATGGAAAATATTTGATCATATATTGTAGATTATAAATATTACAGTGGTGCGAATTTTTAAATAATTTTTGGAATTATATATCTATTATTTCAAGTATGGCCTTTGATTTGAATACAGTGCTACAGAGAGAGATCTTTGAAACAGTGCTACAGTTTCTATAATATTTCTATTCACATCTATTAAATTCGGTTGACAAGAAAATAAACTTAAGCTGTTATTCCTTTTCAACACAGAATAATAATAGCACTTGCTGCTATCTCTTTGCGGTGGCTATTTCAAGTGCTTTAGGAAATTTTATGCAACATTGATTTTTATTATTGAAATTTTTTTTATTTTGGTTTGATTTGGCCGAAATATGAAATGTTAGAAATTTTTAGGAAATCACGTTAATATTTACTTGTAAAGTAAATATTTATGATTTTTGAAAGTTTAACCCAGGCAAAATGATAATGAAGAAACCAAATTTATGTTGTAGATAAAACTAAATAAAAGGGAAAATGAAAGTGTAGGATATGTTGTGAAAGTCTTATTTATATTTATTTGAAATAGTTTTATGTTTCAGAGAAATATTTAATAAATTCAACACGATTTTAGTTTAATTTTTTTTGCATTTGAAAATGATTTATTTTCACGACACTTATCTGCAGAATATATTAAAAAAAAACATTATGACCAATTGAAAGAAATTTCAACTGGAATATGAATTAACAATAATATATAAACTGTGTTTTTCTATAATTTTACAGTCAACGTGACTTTGCATTTAACAAAAGCATCATGTAACAATTTAAGCATGGTCATTGCATTCATCTTAAAGATAAACGCGCACATAGCACATACATATATGCACTCATACGCGTACGCATATACATTACACACTTATGAACATAACAAACAATTGCATAAAGTCATATTTCATATTTCGGAGGTACGTACTCCTATATTTCATAGTTTTGCTGCAACTTTGCCGTGGAGTTGGAAAATAAAAGCAAACAAAAAGTTAACCAAGCAAAAGTGCAAAAAATCAAATAAAAAAGCTTCCGTACATGTTTTTGCAGAAAAGCAGGTAGTATTATTAGCTAAACACTTCTTTTCCGTTGCAAAAAATTTGGTAAGAGTAAAGGAAATAATTTACGGCTTTTAAGTCAAGTGTAACGGTTAAAATATAACTATATAGAAAGAGTAAGAAAATACACGCAAATTTTTAACGGTTGAGCGCTTTTCTTGGCTTAATGCCATTATTTTGTCAGCTGGCATTACCGTTGTATTGTTGGCCAAAAGAAAATTAAAATTAAAGAAAAATAAAAGAAGCACGACTCTTTTGTTAAGCCGTGCCGAAAATTCTATTGCCATAAATTGCTACACCGACACGATAGTGGAACAACAGTCAGCTAATTTTTTGCAAGAAAATTGGTTGTGCTCGTATGACTCTACGTGCTATACTTTTGTTTGTTTCGCTAAGTTCACATTAATTCATTTATTCGTTATGCCAATTAAAAATGCAAGTCATGCTAATTTTTGGTCAAAGTAAATTTTTTTTTAGTTTAAATTTATTCAATACCATCAAAAAATTACAATGTGCAGCGCGAGAAGCATAGCAAATAAATCAAGTTTGTTGCTCAAGTCTTTCGTTATTGATAGTTTATTCGAGAGAGTATTGCGATGTGAACAAGTGAATGGCGGCTGAAGAGATAGAAAGAGAGACAGAGAGCAAGAAAACGGTCGTACCAATATTGCGATAAATATTGTATACAGAAATAAAACAGCTGATTTCCTTTGAGGCTTGATGTTGAGTAATTTCCATAATATGTTTGTTTTTTGTTAGTGTTTGAATTTAATAGGGACATAATAGTTATTAGTTTATAAGAAAAATTGCAAAATAACTATTGCAGCATAACATAAATTTTTATTATTGTTCATAACTACTATTCTGTGCTAATTACACTACTCAACAAATTGAAACTTTTTTGCATCCAGCCTCTTTGTTTTGCCTTTTAAGATATGAACTTAGAGTTATCATTTTTGGAATGTTCTAACTACTTTTTCAAAAATATAAGTTTACAGCAGCATGTTAGAAAAGAATGTGTACGTTGTCTAACTCAAAATGAATTCAGTTAAGTAAATCATGACAAAAATGTCCTACATTTCATGTCGTTTAAGAGATGTATTGTAATGTTTTCTAAAATATATTAAAATTATAAAGTCTCAAAAGATATACTGCGTTGCAGTTTTTTATTGCTTAAATACAGGCCATGTTTGACATGATTTATTTAACATAACTTATTGCGAGCTAGCGCAGTACATATTTTTTTCTGATGTGAATTTAGATATTTTGTTTTAATGTGGTTGGAACTTTAAAAAATTTCTAAATATAGATATGAGTTATGTGTCTGACTCAAATTTTGTGTTGAGTAGTGTTAATTGCTCCATAGTAATGAACAAAAAATATTACCGATAACTTTTATGACTTTTTTTTTCAATTGTAATAACTATAGGGGGACTTTAAAAATAATTTTTATAAAATATATAAAAACAACACTGGCAAACAAAAGCACAATTTGTTTTAAAACTAATTTTGATTACTTAAAACGAAAACGTGGTCTTTTTTACTGTAAACTTTGGGAAATAAAAAAAAATAGTTTTGTAGATTGCAGCGCCATCTATCGTGAATCGAAAAAAATGTTTTAGAATAAGCCTACGTACTCTTAGCCTTAAAATCCGAATCTGCAATTAAAAATAAGAGTTTATATATAAGATTTCAAAGTTATCCCTTGCTTCCCTTACAAGAAGAAGGAGGGGGGAGGAGCAATAATTTTAGTACTTTTGTATTTCCTCCGCAGAGTAATTAAATTTTAATTACGGACATTTTGTTCATAAGATGCTTATTACTTGAGATATTTGTAAGTTCCAGGTTAAAGAATACACCCTGTATTTAGGATCAGTTATTTTAAAAAAATATTTATGTTAGTCTGCCAATGTATGCCAATTTTTCCTTTATAATCATTATTTTTGGCTTCTGAAATTTAGTGATTAGAAATGGTCTTTTGCAGTTGATCACTTAAGTGTTTTCCTGGCATTAATTATATTTCGAAATTCTTAATAACTACACTCTTTGTTTTCCGTTTTTTTCTCGTTCGCCATTAAAATTATTGCATTTATGTGTTGTTGTGTATAAATTATATTTTCAACATCACTATCAAAGATATTAAAGTAGTAATGTGGCACAATAATTTTGTTTTGTTTTTTTTTTTTTTTTGCAATGGTTCTCTATCTTCATGTCTGTTTTTCTCGTGGTTATTGCGTGGTTGCTTTTTTTTAAATTAAATTTTCACACAACTTCACAATGCAAAACATCATAAAAATGTGGGTTAATTTCTTTGCAGAAGACACACCAACCGCAAATATACGTAGCGACGAAAGAGCTTAAATTACGAATGGTAATGATAATGTGTGCTGGCACCATCTCAAATGCTTTTACGTTTCTGCTTAATTTTATTCATTTGTGTTTACTTGATTTTTGTTTTGTTTAAGCTTTAAGCATTTTAAGTGTGCACACTTTCTTTACGGCAGCGGCTTTTATTTTTGAAAATTTAACTTTTTTTTGTCTAGCAAGAACAATAATTAATTTCGCTTGTCACGTGTGTGTTTGTGTATAAGCGTGTAAAAGTCACTAAGCCGTCAAGCCAAAAGTTGAAAGATTATAAAAACTTAATAAAAGAAAAGTAAAAACTAGAAAAAATGATCACCTAAAGCACCTATGTAAGTTTATAGTTATTTTCCCTTTTTTCGGCTCATCAATTTACTTTTCTTGCTTAATTAGAATGATTAAAAAATTTTAATGAGTGATAACTTCGAAAGTAAAAATTTGCTGAATAACCAGCTATTGTGCTGCCATGTAGATTAGGGTTGGTTTAGAGGGGCGTTTGATCTGATTAATCATTTCCAATCGGAAATAAAACTTTGGTGAATTAGCATGTGTTAATGTTAGCATTGAGGAGTAGCCATTGTAACAATTATAAAAAATTTGTAAGTAATGGATGGTGAAAAAATAAATTTGGTAATAAATTTCTGTATCATCCCAAATGTTTCCAGTTTCACGATTGGTAACTTTAGGATATTTTGTTGTGCGAGAATAAGTTTTTTCCTTTTTTCTTATATATTTTTAAGCATAGCGTTTGATTGTATGACTATAGAAGTTGCATCCTATTTTTCTTTCTCAATTATTATTTTCAATTATTTTTTGCTGGGTATTCATTCACTTACGAGTATATATGTTATTTTTGTTTTTGTAACTAGTTAATACTTATATATTTATTTTAAGTTATTATTCATTGAGTGTTCAAAGTACGCAAACACAAAATGTACTCATTTGTGACTCTGTGTTTGAACTTGTGCAACCTTAATATAGTAAAAACTAAAATATATATGTATATATTTCACATATTTGCAATATTTGAACGCGATTTGCATGATTTGAGCGACTCGAATATTTCAAAATAAGTTTTTCAAAGTTGTCACTTTGCAATTCCATGTTTTACGTGCTAATGATACTTGCTGATTTTACTGCAGTGTAAAAAGTTTTCCCGAGATTTTCTGCTTTGACTTTTTATGACAATTACGTACCTAACCTTGATTTTGGACTGTGATCCTCTCAGAAAATAAATTGTCTGTTTATTATTTGGGGATATCGGTTAAAATAAATTTATTTGGCACAAAAATTTGTATTCAACTTATTATTTACGTAGAGACATACTCAAAGTTTTATAAATTTTTGTGAAAAAAAAATGCTGCACCAACAAATGCGCTATTAATTTGTTGGAGCGTTTGTTGTTTTTAATTTCGCCTCTGGTTTGATGGCTCGTTAATTTACTGTGCAAAAATAAAATTAGTTTTATTATCTTAATAAATTCAGAGGTTAATAGGGTTCGGGCATTTAGCCAGCAGTGAGACATGTAGATAAATGACTCGCATGATTATAGTAACTAATACACGTAGACATTGATGAAGGGAAAAATTGATGAATATGAAATCATTTAAAACTTTACTTTTCGTAGCACTTAAGTATTTGCTGTTTGTTTGAAGAATTGGTTATAAAATTTAAATTGAAAGTTTCTAAAGAAGAAAAAAATTTTCCTGAACCGCAAAAAGAAAGTTTTTCTTTTTTCCTAATACATACTACATAAAATAAATATTTAGTTTAATCGTTGATTATTATCGATAATGATGTACAGAAAAACCAAATTTTTACCATTCGTCTGTCGCAGCTTAAAATCTTTTTCTCAAACCGCATACGTTTGGTATATTAGAGTGGTTCTTAGGCATATGGGGGAAATTTTTTATACATTGTTTTTACTCTACGCCCCCTAATTTTGTTCCATTATGTGAAAAATGTAAACTGTGAAAGTTTCAGGCAAAACTATTTAAATTTAAATGTGCCTCCTCGGACTCAAAGTTTATATGTGAAAAACACTCCCGTATTATCAAATAGTCCAGTGGGTAGAATAAAAAATCCACCAAAAGTTCATAATAATTCTAATCGGAGATTTTTTTTCAGTAATTGCTAGCGTGGGTATAATAAATGGAAAAACCAATATATATAATAATAAAAATAATAATTTAAATAAATAAGTAGCATATTACATACATACATATCACATTTTTTGAAGCCGAGGAGGCACGTTTAAATATAAATATTTTTTTCTAAAACTCTTACAGCTTACATTATTAGCATAAAGGAACAAAATTAGTAGGAGTATGGAAAAATATTCCAAGCATAAAAATTAAGGACCACTCTAATGTACATATACATATATAAACAAAACTTATTAATAAAAAAAAAATTTAATCTTAATATCAAAATTATCCCTCACGTTCAACAAATTATACTCAATTGTTTTTGTCGGCACATTGTGGTGTCTATTATTATTTTCTCTTCTTGAAGTTGAAATTGAAGACAATGTGATTGGTGATGAAAAAGAATTTATTTTTTTCGCTCCTTTTGGCATCATAGTTAGTTGAAGCCACAATGAATGCTTTAACCTAATCTAGAAATTACTTATGCCATATAGCAACAACCAAAACAATGAAAGAAGGGAAAATATTTTAAGTAAAAATAAGCAAGAAATAGAAACACATACAGCAAGAAAGTGTCTCAATTAGCTGAACCATAGTGGCCCTGCATGTGCTTTTTCTTTTGAAAATTATTAGACACTTGAGTGCAATTGTTGCTGCAGCGACAGCTGATTTGTGATATTTGAGACTTGGAAGCTTGTTGATTTCGCTTGAGATTTGTCGTCTAGTCGTAAATAATAGAAGAGAAGGTACTAGCTGTAAGAAGCTATCAAGTTTTCAACATGCTTGCACGTAACTATATCATGTAAATGTGATATTTAAATTGTTACTGTTGTGACCTCATTTTTTTCTAATTTTTAGGTTGAAATCCAATGCTGTTTATAACACCCAACAAATGTAAAAAGTCATATTTTTTTAGTGTGAGGTGTGGGTACCAAGATTCATATCTACATGAATGTACTTAGGTACATTGTGCACTCGTATATAAGCGAACATTTATTTGTATGATGTTTTGCTTGTTCTCTTTATGCCACTTTACAAAGATGATGTTTATTTCTATCAGTTTCAAAAGCTGCTAATAAGTTTGACAAGCTGTTACAAGGTGACAACTCTGAAGCGATTTTCAACAAGTTAATTTCATTATATGTAAATTAATTGTGAACCTAACTAGTTGGTTCAAGTTCTTGTTTGCTAATCGATCAATGTTTTCAAATCTATGTCTGCGATATTTGCAAAAAAGTGAGGAAATTCGGTAAACGATAAATCACCACAAAATAGGTAATTTTTCGTCTCCTGAACGTGATTTTTTTCCTTGTATGTATGCTTACATTTTGATTTCAGTGATAAGTTTTTTTTTTACAAAACTTTCACGATTATTATTATTTCTATTATTTCAATTATTTCAATAAAAATAACATGTTTTGCGTCGATTAATTGTGTTCAACTGACATACATATATATATATATATAAAAGTTACATTAACAGGTCACTGTAACACATAACTGTGTCCCCTTGTCTACTTTCCATGTCGACCCCTTTTCCATTCAATTTTTCAGTAATGCAATGCGCTATGATTAAATGAAGCGTAATAATTGATTTCCGGTGCTATGAAAAATCAAATTGAAATTGAAACCGAATGCAAATGCGAATGAACTTGAACATAATTTCACATCTGTAAACATAGTAAATAGAAACTGGTATCGGCAAGACTGTTTTGTTGTGATTGCAGAAAAAAATATACATATGAACTTATAAAAATAATCGCTGTGTCTGCGTCACGTTCAGTAACATTGAGCGTGGAAATTTGTGACTCGTATTGAGCCAGCGAACCAGAGATACAAATTTCTTCTTCGTCTACAAACGTTTTTCATGTCGTTATTTTTTCACCGGTTTTTAACTCTTATGTTTTTTTTGTTTATTAATTTATTTCTTTCTCCTTTCAGATAATAACAAAAAATCTGCACAACCTAAACAACGGCAGAAGAAATAATAGAAAAAGCGGAGCAAACTTCAATTACAATTTCAAATTTATTCCGTAATTCAATTTCAGCGAATGACCAAATGAGTGCGTGAGTGACGCGACTATCAATTTCAACATCATCATCGTCGTCAATATCAACACATTCAGCATTGAGTAGTTGTTGGGAAAATACAAGCTGGGATCCAAGCAATGTCTGGTTATTTTGACTGACAGTCGCAGGCTCAATTGGCTGGTGACTTTGTGCTAAATTTATGAATGAGTCCGGACGAGTGAAAGCCGCTTGCACACATGCATACATACCCACAAAAATACAGATATACAAAACAAAAATAAACAAAAAGAGTAGTATGTCCGCCAACGCATACGAAGTGAGGTGATGTGAAGTAAAACTTGCAAGCAAGCAATTGTTTGTATGTTTGCCTCTCTGACTCTGACTTTGACTCTCTGATAAACGAAAGAGCTTCTTTGTCTGCAAGTGTCTTGATTGTAATCATATCTTCAAGCTGAGCTTGAGAGCGTCGTTTATCGTTTGCCATATACTCGTACTGTGTGCTCGACGTGAAAGTGTTGAGCCGCATCGGCGCAAGTCAAGCAAAATCAAGTATATAATTTAGTTGCGGTTAGTTCATTAAACGATTTACAACGTGTCTGTAGGCGCGCGGTGTTAGTAATCAAGTTTAAACGAGTGGCTTTCTTGTGTTTTTCGCAAAAAATTATTGTGAGAAAACGTACCATTAAACGATTGGTTTATTAAAAAAAAAAAATTCAAATAAAAAAGAAAAACTAAACCTTTTGAAGTGTTAAAAATATATTCAATATTTGAATGGTATGTATTGTTTATAATTACAATACTTGAGGGTTGGCAACCTTTCTCATTATTTGTATACCAGTGAAAGTGATGAGTTAAAAAAAAACAAACATAAAACAAAAAATAAATGTGTTGTTTTTTAAATTCAAAGTAATTCACTAAAATGTTTGTAAATGTAACAATATCTGCGTGTATAGCACATAAATCGAACAGAAAATCGAACTTAAATACATCACCAACAACAACAACAATATAGAGTTTGTTTTTTTTCTTATGTTGCATTAATTTAAAAATTTCATGCGTTTCCGCTTTTATTTGGTTTCTTTGCTATCTTGTTTGGCCCATTTGATGTTTTTTTGTATTGCCATTGCCAAAAACACAAAAAAGTTGTAAAAATAAAGACAATTTTAGTATGAATTTGGGAATGAAAAACAAAATGCATAACAACAACATGAATAAACTTATTGGAGTAATTTTTACACTGGTGACAACACTGGCTTGGAATATAACGGGTGAGTGTAGATTTGCAAAAACAAATTTTTATTGAGTTTAAATAAGAGAGAACATGAAATAGAGAGAGAAATAAAGAGAAAAAATTATGACAGCTTTTATTATTATTATTGTTTATCAATATTAATAATTAAAAATTACGTAGGTTTAACTACTAATATAAAGTTAAAACTGAAATGTATATGCTGAATATGAGAACTTAAAATTACACTGTGTGCACCGATTTTACTCCATAAAGGAAAATTAAAAGGTTCAAAATATATTCAACAAATTCCGATTTAGTGAAAAAATTCGATTTTAATGCGGAAAATTTTGTTTTCAATTATAAAGGGCTAATTTAATTTTTATTCTCTGTAGTTTCCAAGATATAAGCAAAAATGTTTTAAATTTCTACTATAGGGGAAAAGGGAGAGACTTGACTCCCCTAGGGACTTGTCCACTGCAAAGCAGACATAACTAATGACGTTTATCTGCTGCTCAACTGCCGCACGTTTTCACAAATTTTCTAGACGGAGGGGTTTTTCTGATATATATTTTTTCTAAAATAATTTCAGATTTTAATTTTTAATCTAAAGCTTATAAAATTTGCAAACAGAAAAAAAAGAAAATGAAATGAAATAAACTTTTCAAAATTGTAAATCACATGCATGGAGTATTTATAATTTTCGAGTTTGAGGTCATTTTTGTGGAAACAAATCTGCAACATTCTCGCTAATATCTTACCAATTTCATATGGTAAAAGAGAAACTACCCCAAATTTGAAAGCATACTGACCTTGAGATATATTTATAACTTGTTCACGATTGAAATTAGAATTTTAAGAACTTACATTTAGAGTATGAATGAAAACTGAAAAACTAAAAATCGAATCTTAGCGAAGAAAATCATATTTCCCCTTAGGCAGTAAAAAATCTGTAAAATGTTATGATAATATCTAGAAAGCACTACTGAATCCAGAGATTCAGGAAGGTAGTATGTTTCAAAATAACTGACCTAGGTGTTGGTTTCGAACTTTTTGATTGGTTGTTGTGCCGATGTCAAAAGAGGGAAATATCAAGAACTTACGCTCTTTTTTTTTTACTTGTACAAAAACGATATTATAAAGCTTAGTCGGAGCCATAGTGAAATAAATAAAATGAAATAAATAAAAGTGCTCTCTTTGCTGTTCACAGACGTCTGCCAAATTTGAAAATTGTTCTTTTCTCCCAAAGTATTTGATATTTCAGAAGTAAATATAAAAAAATATTAACCTTTTGGCACCAGCCTAATATATAAATAAAACAGGAAAGTTTGAAAAGCCACAAAAAGCTTTAGGCATTGAAAAACGAGATCTCCGCAGGCATTTGTAACAGCCATGTACTATACATTCTAAAATGTGTAAAACAAGGATTTAACCCAGAATTTAAAGTTTTTTTGGATTATGTGACATTCAATTAAAAAATTTGATTCGGCAAAACTATTTAGAATATGAAGAGGAAACTTTTAAAGAAGATAATTGTATTTTGATTATTTTAATTCTTTATAGTACCTAACTCTACATGCTTTAATGCTTTTATTTCATTTACTTATTTGTGTACAGCAGACGACAAAATTATTTGTGAAAATATATTGAGCGAATGCATGACCTCAGAATATTTCCGAATATTTCCGAATATTTTTTGCTATCTGGCATACTGTATATTGCGGTCGGAACTATAAAACAGTTAAAAAAAAAAAACAAAACAAAAAATAAACAATTTAGGTAGAGCTAAAAAAAATCAATTTGAAGTTTTAAAAGTTTACTTTTGATTTAAATTTTTTGAAATTCCAATAGAACATTTTTCTGAAACATGTTCTCTCTTCAGATTGTGTTTAGAGAAGAAGCTATTTTTTTTCTAAAGTGGAAATGCAATATTTTGAGTTTAAAACCTCGATGCCAAATGAAGTAATTTCGTCTCCTTACTTGTTATTTGGTCCAGTTTTATTCTATTCCTCGAGTGTCTTTTGTAGTATTTTATTCTTTATCTTTTTTAAAAAATTGGCCAGTGACTTATTTGTTTTAAAGGTGAATGGAACGGAATTATTTCAAAAAATTTTCATTGACTGGTAAAACTCATTATTTCAATTTTACTTTTGATGCCCAAAGGAGTCATTCCCTTTACTATATTATATGTGAAAGCTTGTTATTTTGTCCATTTTAATTCTGAATATATACCTATTTATGAGTATAAAAAAATAAGCTACGAAAAAAGTGTTAAAATAAAAACTACGAAAATCAGACACACTTTAATGCTGTTATTAGAAGTCACTTCTCTTGGACCAAATATTTGAATATGACTGGTCTGGGTGTTAGTGCCTTCTATGCGGCCTCAGGTTCGGACAAGGAAATTGAAGAGACGACAGACCCCTTTTTTAGTATCTGCCGCGCAAAAATACCTTAAAGGAATAAAACGATAGAAAAAAAAAAACAAACATAATTTTTTGTAGCTTGAATGCTGCGCTATCTTTGTTGAGTGTTCGTATAAAACTTCGAATAAGACCAAGCTTAATATTTAGAGGGGGTAAAATTATTTTGCTTGATTCAACTAGTGGTACATGATCAATGCAAAATTGACCCAGCTGAAAATTTATACGGGAGTCCTACTTAAAATTACTTTACTGCGCCACTCCCAAACATACATTGATGCCTCGAAAAGCTTTTCTTTACACCAGTTAGTAGTGTAACAACCTTTAAGTCACAGCAAATCTTCCATTTGTGCTGGCAGTAGTTTATTGCATCTAAAAATAGCTTCATGTTTTCTTAATTTTCAGGCATAGAAGTGCCATAAGTAATTGGAATTGACTGAAATTTATTTTCAATATAAGGCAAATACAACCTTCAGGCTACATATGGATGAATCTGTATAAAGTATCCATTCCCCCAGTACATATGGATGCCAGATGACTTCAAACAAACGTCTACATCATTGCATTAGCAAAATTTATTCGCGGTATCCTCGTGTATAGTAAAATATTTATTAAATGGTTTCGTATTAGCACGTTTCCATAATTATTTTATTGAGATGAATATTTTTACATACACGACTATTGGAATAAAACATTGAAAGTGTCAAAAGAACAACAATTGTAGCTGTTAATTTGATTTTTAAGATTTCTTTTTATTTTAGTGATTTACTTGATTGCGAATAACTAAAAAATACGAGCGTTGTCACTTTACACGCTCATTTAGATCATATCATTTAAAAGATTTGGACTGTGCTTAGAGGTCTTATTTATGAAAATTTAAATAAATTCACCATATGAAATAGAGTAGTATGAGTAATGTTAATTAAATATTGATTTGCATTTTAAATTAAAATACGCATTGATCCAGAAAAACTGGGAGACACGTGTATTTTATTTTGAGCCCATCTATAAGGATATATTGGATTTTCTCATATGTGCACCTAAAAACTGAATTTTTTCGAACGGTGTTATAAAATAAATGTTTTGTTGTCGTATTAAAAAGTATTTATAAAATACTTTTTAATATCTCAAAAACTATGACATATACAAAAAAATTACTAGAAACCTTTTTTTTAGAAAATCACTCAAGCTTTTTTTTTGTTATCTCCAACGGTTAACCAGTTATTAGTAAAAACGGGCTTTTTTCACCAAAGGGGGATTTTTTGGGGGCTTCGCTCTGCAACCCCAGAACTGATTTTTGTGATTTTTGAATTTATGATACCCCCACTAACAATTACTGAAGAAAAATCTCAGATCAGAATTTTTATGAACTTTTGGTGCATTTTTTACTCTACCAACTGGGGTAAGTCCTCATTAAGGTTACACATTCTGAATGCCCGTAAACAGTTCTTTTTATATTATTATTTGGCTTTTCTAGCTTTCATCTAGTATTAATTCTAGTCCAATTCAAATTTACAATTTTGCCCAAGATTGAAATTTATTTATTTAGATAATATATTAAGCAACCAATTTGATGGGAATCTATCTCCATCCATTGTGTAAAATTATAACGGCTTGTTAATTTTTTGTAGCATGAAATATTTCATAATATAATTCCTCAATAAAAAGAAAAGAAAATATCATAAAACAAGCAAGCGTAGGTAAAGTTACGTCACAAAGTGTTCAATTGTCACTCTTTTCCATTTCGTTTAAGTTTCCATTCGTAAATAATACAACGATCAACATAAGTTGATATATAAATCACATAATCGGTGGCAGTCTACCAAAAAACGACAGACAAACAGACAAGCTAACAACGTTGAGGTAGACAAGGTGTGAATTATCAAAAACGTAATATTTGGGCTATTTAAAATGATGCACCGTGATTACATAGAAATCGAAATTTGATAACGCTATTAACAAATTAACAACTTTGGCAGCAGCTTGACACTTTTACTTATGGGACATATCGGCAATCGACAATCGGCAATCGGCAGATTTGTATTTGTATTATGTGATTAAATATAGTGGTTTGCTTACTTGTGTGTGAATAGTTGCACCTTAAGGCAACCTCAACATTCGATGATATTTGACTAATTGACTAATGCCATATAGACAAAATAAAGATTTATAAGGGAAATTTTAGCTATGCAATTCAAGTTTGTCATTCAAAAACAAACAAAAAAAACTTCACGCTACTATGGTCTTAAAAATATAAATAACTATAAAACTGTTTATTTGGTTATTTTCGGTTTGTTGTATTTATTTTGTTAAAATGCACTTTCATTTTAAAATTATTTTCATTAATTTACATTAATTAGCGGACTTTTGCACCAATATTTGTTTACTCATTTTTGGCTTTTCGTCTTTCGCCAATTATTCCCAACATCATAGTTATGTAAATCCCCCAGCTGTAGTTAAGCATATATGAAATATTTTTATTTCGATGTACTACAATTGAATATATATTAAATAAAAAATTTCACAAATTTTGAATGTACATATTTTAATTGAAAATTTTTCAGTGTTTTCCAGATTTTTTGCTTTTTTCTTATTTAGCATTTATTTAAATTTTTAAAATTTTGCTTTTTTAATTCAATATTTGATAACACTGTTCTACAAATGGAAACTTTTGAAAACGAGCAGAGACGGGACAAATGCACTTAGAGTAATTTTTTATTGACACCAAAATTTTTAAATTTGAAAAAAAAAATATGAACTGCATCTTTAATTTTTTTTTTTTCAAATTTCATCAAAACATCCATTTTTACAAAAAAAATTTTTTAGATTTTTTTTTATTTTTTAATTTTAAAAATTAAAATATTTTTTTTATTTTTTTAATTAATTTATTTGTTCGTAATTTTTTTTCATCCTCGTGATGGATCTTGGTAGCATTGGTTGCCGACAATGTCGGTTATTAGAGAAAAAAGTTCGTTTCTTTATCTCAAATCTGGTGTTCGGGTACATGCAGTGTAAAAATCAAAGCTGAAAAAATCTCATAAATAGCCTTTGCCCAAAACAATGATTATTATCTCAGGCCTTCCAGATTACGTAGGTAATTTTATATCTGAACTTACATAACTTAATATTCAATAAAGCACGTATAATAAATATATTCTTGTAATGGCTTCCTCTTTATCGAGCGATAGATATTTTTATAGTCATATCATAATATTTCAGTAGGAAAACCATATCTAAATATGAATACATATCATACAATTACCGCATGCACTTGTAGCACATATCATTTTATGTAAGTAATTGAGCTCGCATACCATCCGTGCTCATGTGCTTTAGTAGTGTACGTGTGATAATAATTCCTACGTTTACGTTTTATGTGCAATTAAAATGATTTATTTTTCTGTTTTTAAATTCTTCATTAAAATTTATTATTATTAATAAGAAATTGTCATCATCCGTTAGCATAAATGGAGCGTACAGAAAAATAAAAGAATTAATGAATGGTTTGAAAAAACCTGTGTAGAATTTTTGACTACATTTAAAAAATTTTGAGGGTATGCAATACATTCTAATGAGTAGAAATTATCAACTTATCGGATATGGCTATTTGTTTTTAATAGGTGTTTATAAGGAACTAGAATAAAAATATAATTGTATAATTCAATTAAAACATTTTGTTTTTTTGCTTTGTTTCTCATGGTTACCAGCTGCCCACCACAATTACTATACACCCGAAGAAGCGCTATCAGCAAAATTTGCCAATAGCATTGCAAACAGCACGGATTTGGTGCGTGCGGTTAGAGAATCACTGCGCGAGTATGAAACTCATCGTCTGCGTTCAAAACATCCAAGGTAAAAAACACACCCATTCATGCACTCACTTTAAGATTCTTTTGAAGTGTCGTTTCGTTTCTTTTATTGACTCCTCTGTAGAGCGAAGCGTGCCATCAAACGCGTATGCTACGGTGAACTCGGTTGCTTCGAGGATTCAGGCCCTTTTGCATATCTCGAGATGTTACCATCACCACCTGAAGAAATAAATACAAAATTTTATTTTTATTCCACAAAAAATCGATCCGACCGTCCCTTAATGGAATTACCCTTCTTGAATATGACGGAGGCTTTTAAAAGATCTTCACAAAAGTCGCATTCCGCAAAAAGGAGCGCTACTGATAGTGAGATAACAACACAAACTACAACTACAACAACGACGAAGATCACCTTCAAAAAGACGCCCTTCACCATTGACGATCTAGAGGGTTTTAATGAATTGTCCGTGCGCATAATTGTACACGGGTTCGGTTCAGCGTGTCCGCATGTATGGATTTATGAAATGAAGACTGCACTAATGGCAGTGGTATGTGAATTGAAATTGTGTATTTTATAACTCTGTCAATCTATAAAGTTTGTTAATCACTCACTTTGAATTTCAATTTCAGGAAGACTGCATTGTCATTTGTGTCGATTGGGAAAGTGGTGCCAACTTCCCTAACTACGTACGCGCTGCTGCGAACACGCGCCTGGTGGGCAAACAACTTGCAATGTTATTGCACAATCTCAAAGAGAATAAAGGTCTCAATCTGACGAAGACACATCTAATTGGTTTTAGTTTAGGCGCACATGTTTCAGGATTCGCTGGCGCTGAACTGCCGGGCCTGTCACGCATTACTGGCTTAGATCCAGCGGGGCCACTCTTTGAAGCCCAACATCCAAAAGTTCGTTTGGACAATACCGATGCAGAGTTTGTAGATGTTATACATTCGAATGGTGAGAACTTAATTTTAGGTGGTTTAGGTTCGTGGCAACCAATGGGCCACGTAGACTACTATCCAAACGGTGGACGTGTGCAAACGGGCTGCTCTAATTTGTTTGTCGGTGCGGTGACTGATTTCATATGGTGTAAGTTCAGAGAATGTTGGATACTGCTGGTTGTAAACATTTTATTTGCGCACATATATGAATTGAAATATTTATAGCTGCTCAAACCGCTGACGAAGAAGAGGGACGTTCGCTGTGCAATCACCGGCGTGCCTACAAATTCTTTATAGATTCTGTAGCGCCGCGTTGTATGTTTCCCGCCTATCCCTGTGACAGCTATGATGACTTCCTGAAAGGCAAGTGCTTCCCCTGTGCACAGGACGATGAAGAACTGTCAGAGGGTGTGCCACGTTGTGGCAATATGGGCTACTATGCTGATCGTTCAACGGGACGTGGACAATTATATTTGGTAACGCGTGACGAGGAACCTTTTTGTGCTCACCAATTTCAGCTCCAAATCTTCAACTCATTCAATGACTTACCTCTGCGCACTATTGGTCGTCTGGAGGCAACATTGGAGGGCGAAGGTGGTTTGAATGAAACCTTTAAAATGTCTGAGTAAGTGCCTACAAGATTTCCTATACAACTCAAAGTTTTAAAAATGTTTTACTTTCTACAGAAAAGATGATTCCGAGTTCTTTGCTGGCAATATTGTCTCCAAAATTATTGTGCCACATCCTGCACTGGGCTTCCCCACCACTCTAAGTCTACATTATAAATCATACAGCGGTTGGTTATCCAAAGGTCTACCACATTGGGACATCGATAAAGTCGTACTCACTGATAGTTTCGGACGCAGTCATTCGCTCTGCAAACCCTCAACCAAACTTTCCTCAGGAACTCCAGTGCGCATGAAGTTATTGTCTGGTGATTGCGAGCTTGAAAACCAGGACGAGTATGCTGCATATACAGTACCACCAACAAGTTCACCCGCACCTGACGCCAGCGGCCAGGAAAGTGGTGTTGAAGTTGCAATCGAAGTTGATGGTGTTGAGACTGTGAAGCAACGCAAGGATATCTTTAATTTGGGCACTAGTTTCAAAATAGGCCAAAATGATACATTTTCGCTAGAAGAAGCACAAGATCTGCCCTGGCAACCTATAATCGAGGGAACCAATTCACTGGATAAAGAAGTTAGCGAATCGAGTCGGAGCCTTTCAACGAATGCAGAACCTACAGAAATATTTGAACCAATCTTGAAAGATCGGCGATTGACACTCGATAGAGGGCGTAACTTGCACGATCTGGGAACTACCGAAGAAATCGTTGAGCCTGTATTGAAAGCAACTACGCCGCGCGGTAAGAAGGCCAAAGAAATGATACTTACAGAAGCGCCGCCACCAGCGTCACCAAAGAAACCGGAAATTATAAAAATTACACCAGTTTCCAGTGAGAAACCCAAGGCGGCTGCACAGATCCAAGATGAGCCTCTAACTGTGCAGCTGCTACCCTTTCGCTTGGGAGATTTACTACTGCGCGCTGAGCGTTATGCACGGGAAACTTTGCTGCCTTTAATTTCAGTGCAAGCACCAAAGTTCTTCGGTTTCAATGTCGGCAACAATGAAGAGTCGGCGCCGCCGAAGGATGAGCCACGAAAACCACGGTATATACCACGCTTTGAGGAGGCTGCTTTTCTCAATTCAACACAGCTGGCTAGAAATCGCTCACGTGATAAGAATGCACAGGACAAGCACGATCTAGCGACAGCTGAAACAAAAGAGCATCGTAATCTTTTCAAGCTTATACGTGCCGAAGCTGAAGACAGAAGTCGGAGCGGCAAGTTCGAACAACGACGTTCGATCAATGATGTTAGTTACTATACAAATATTCTCTTGACTGAGTCGCGTGCAATGAAACCTGAAGATCCTGAATATCAACCTGTTTTCATAGATCTGCCCACATATCGGCCACCCAAGGCTAGAACCTTGCGAACATCTGCGACTATAATGGCAAAGAAAGTGAAACAGGGCAACGCGAAGTAATCTAGCATAGCTAAACTTAAGTATTAGTATGTAGCTATGTATAATATACAGCCAGTGTAAAGATGCTTCTGTGAATTTTCCTCTTATTGATTGATTGATTGATTTGATGTACAATGCTCGTCAAACTGCTAAGCAGTTTGTGCTATGCACTGTAAAAAATATACGAAAATTTATTGTGATCTAGTCTGGCGACAGTTTTCTTTTTATACACAAGAAATCATTTAATATTTAAATACATAGAAATAATAATACAGTTTTAATTTAATTTTAGTTGAATTTATATGTGATCGCCATTTTTGACACCCAGAAATATTTTTCTCCCAGATAAAATTGTTAATTGTTTCTTATTGTTTGATAGTTTCTTTTGTTTTTTTTTTACAACTCAAACAATAAATATTTATTTATTACATACTTGTAATTTATTAATAAATTAATTATAGTGTTTATATTTTTTGTAAATAATTAACTTTTGTTACTAAAATTAAGAAATTAATTTTAAATTGTTTTAGTTGTTAAGAAATATTCGAATGCGAGTTTTAAATTTTGAATTATTAAATGACATATATTTTTACCAATTGAAACTTACCTCATTTTTCAATGAATTTTCAGTATTCGAAATGTGTTTTTAAAAGTAGAAAGTTCTAAATGGAAAAGTCTTTTTTCCGATATGTCGCAGTAGCAAAGTCAATGGAAGTGAGTGGGTGATTTTTAAAATTAGGGATTTCATTAATTTGCTCCAAGTTCTGTAACGTGCCAAAGAAGAAAATTCCATGAATTTTTTAATTGTTTTTATTTTAGATTTATTCCAAATTTTTTCATTATCATTTTTGTGTTTTAATTTGTTTTTTTGTTTGTTCTTTTTTTTCATTTTAAATATTTATATTTATAATATATACTTTTAGAGTTTTAAATTAATTTGTTATAATTTAATTCATTTTGGTATTTCAATTCATTTCATAAATCAACTTAAATTTATAACTATTAAATTTATTTTTGTTGTTGTTGTGATTTCTTTACTCACAATTTCATTTGCTTTTTAATTTTTTAATTACATTCATGTTTTTGAACATTTAAATCTTTGCTGTCTTCTTTTCAACATAATTGAATTTCTTAATAAAATTCTATATCTTTATTCTTTGTTGCTGTTCATTTGTTTGTTGTTTACTCTTTCAATTAAAAATATTAATTTTTATCAACAGAAATAAAAAAGAAATTAGACAAAAATAAACGGAAATAAATGAATGTAAGTAACGCCAGCGTCACAAAGTCATGTTTTTAACATTACAATTTTATTATAATTTATTATTATTTCTTCTGGTAATTAGTTTTGTTTTTCTCTTCATTTTGTTAAATTTTACATAATATTATTATATTAGTATATGGTAAATAGTATGTGGTATGTATTGCGTATATGTATGTATGTATGTATGCACTCTTATGTATATGTATGAATTTATGCATGCATGTGTGTATGGTCTTGATACATTGATACAGTTTTCATTTTTATACATATACTACATACATATGTATGTATGTATGTATGTATGCATGGGTTCATAATTTTATTTATTTATATATACGGGTATATGTTTAGTGTATACTTTGCTTCTGCTTCAAAAATCATTCATTTTGGGCTTTTCATCCTCAAATGTTCAAAAAATTATTTTTATTATTGTTGTTGTAGATAGTGATAAATATGCTATATAAATTTTGCTAAATATGTGTATATTTTGTTTGAATGAATGCGTTCGTTTTTTCGGTGTATTTCAAAGAGCTTCTCTTTATCTCTTTTCGCATTCAAATCTTTCCGAAGAGAACACCGTTACTCTCTGCAGTTTTGCTGCATAATTAGCGCTTCTTACGCACACACACACGTTTCGTGTTCTTTTCCCATTTCACAAACGGTGCATTCTTCATTTTTGCCTGTTTGTTCTCTTCCGTTTCCGGGTATGCGGAGCTCTTTAACTCTCACATTTATGCGTGTGTATTTAGGTATGCGTTTGTTTGCTTTTTCATTATTTACAATTTTAGTTGAATAATGTTTGGTTGGTTTTCCTCCCTTCTTGAATTCATAAAATCGCATTTAACATTTGTAATATTTTTGTATGCAACCTCTTAAGTTTTTTATCGGTTTCAGTTATTGCTGTTGTTTTTTTTTTTTGTGTTTGTTGTAAATCTCCTACATACATACACAAATAATAAATTTTCCATTTCGTAGCATCAGTTAACTCTTTGGCCAACTTTCCATTTCTTCTAAATCTCACAAAAATTTTTTTCTTCATTAACCTCTTGTATAAATGACTAAAATATTTACAATGATATTTAAAAATTATAATTAATTAGCAAATTTTCACATAATCAAAATAAAAGAAAACATTATTTCATTTTGCTGTTCATTTTTATTTCGTTTCTATTTCATTTCATTCCATTTTCACTTTACATCCATTAACAATTAATTTCCTAGTATTTCACTCTGCAAAATGTTTTCAAATAATTCGTAAAGGAAATGGACAGACAAAAGAAATTTAAAACTTAAATTGTTATTTTCAAATAAAATACCAATTGTTTCCATTTTTACTAGCACGTTTAATATTTTCAACATTTATTAGGTTTCTTCAAAAATTGCTTATGAGTTGCTTTCCTCTTTCTAACGGGATTGAGTGTCGCTGATGCTATGCATGTATTTTGGTCTGAAAATTTTCAAATATATTGTGCATCTACCAAAGATTAAAAGTTCAAGTCAGTTTCCACATATATATTATTTCATCTCTACTTATAGTTCATTAAAAGCTACAGATGATTTTTGTCAGTTAGCAAACCTCTAGAAACCAATATTGAGATTAAGTAAAACGTTATTGAAGACGTATAAATTGAAATTGTTGAACTGAGTATGAAACAAGTTTCCACTAAGTATATTGCCGGGTACATTAATTAAACAAAGATAACAAAATCCACATACAAAGTAGAAAAGGAGAGAATAACAACAGTAAAACTCTCTCAACATGCCCAGAAGAAATATCGGCTAATAGATACAAACTATACGCTTGCGCTGTTCAAAATTCTAAAGATAATGGCGCATATTCACAGTCAAAAATAAATAACATAAAGTAACGTTGAAACATTTTCGCTTTGAAGATATTAAAAGAGATTTTGTTATCAGAAATGGATGGAACTTTTGTGCCAAACGAAAACATAAAAAATTCTGCCCTTTGCCCTTTTATTCTAGAAGGATTTGAAAAAAACGATGCTTCATTTTCAATTGAAGCGCCAAACATTGATGAATTATGCAACAATAGAGATCTTTCTCCTCCGATAAAGACATGTACTCAGTATTGTAATTTCTTGGAATCTAATATTCTATATATTTTATAACTTTTGTTTTAATGTTGGCAATGTTGAGAATTAAAATTTTAATCTTTTATAGTCCCATATGGACTAGGATTATGCGCCATTATCCATTATTAAATCCTACAGAACGTGGGAGCATTTTTTCAAGAGAAAGTCAGAGAGAAAAATTCATAACACCAGCGACGTTGCCACATTTCATTTTTTCATTTCCATGTATGTATACAATTACTTTTTGTTCTTCGTTATCCTCTTAATTTTTTGCTCATAATAATATTTCATTATCAATTATCAATAGATCGTTATTTTAATATTTAAATCTTTTCTTTTCCTTTCATATATTCTACTTATGTATTTAAGTGTTTATAATTTTTCTTATGTACGCTTAATAGTTTTCCTTTTTGTTTTATTGTTATTCTTATTATTTTTTACGTCACTAACATGAAATTTTTAGTAAATTTATTATTACTTAAAATTAAATATAATTACAATTATTAAATATTTATTTAATATAGTTTTTGTTCTTTCCTTCAATTTGTTTCATTTTAGCTTTTTGGTTTCTGTAATTATTAAATATAGCTGCAGTATGTGTTTTTGTGGTTGTTGTTGTGTTTCATTCAGAAGAAAAAAAGAAAGACAATTGGTTTTTGTTGTTTTTGTTTGTTTTTAATATTTTATGTTTTAAATTTTCACTCAACAGTATTTTGTGTGTTTCAGTATTTTTTTCTTTATTATTATTATTAAATATACTATTTAATTATATGTATACTTCAATATATTTCTTCAATGTTTTCAATTATTTATTTGCTTTTTGCAGAAAAAAATTCCATAACTTTTAAATACATATTTACTTTATATGCTAAACATTTTCAATGCATGCGCTATTTATTTATTATATTTATGTTTATGCTTACAAATTAAGTTTTTTCTTATTAACTTATTTATTTAAAAAGTATTTTTCTTTTACGCATTTGTTGTTTTTTTGCTTGTTGTTGTATTTAATAATTATTATATATGTATGTATTTTGTTTTTTTTTCCATTTGTTTGTTTATGATATTTTTTTAAACCATCAAGGTTCTTCTTCATTTCATATTGATTTGTTTTTTGAAAATTAATTAATTAAAATAATAAAAATATAAAAATTAACAAAATATATATGTGTAGGTGTAAATATAAAAGAGCGGGATCCTGCCCTGTTAACAAAATTTAAAAATAAATAAAAAAGCTATTTAAATATTAAATGTACAACTAAAAAAAAAAAAAAATTGGCGCAACAAAACTAAATTATTTGTTTGTTTGCTCATAATTAACGTCAATATTCAATAAAAGCGTGTATGTGTGTGTGTATGTGGTATCCCATAAACAAAATTAAAATCGTCAATTTATAAAAGAAGAAAAAAATTTTAATTTTATGTTTGTGGTAGCAACTAAAAACAAAAATAGAAATTTGTTTTTGCGCAAACTAACTGTAAAAGAAATTTACAAAATTTCAATTATTGCATGTCTCTAGTCTTAAATTTAAGAAAAAATTTACATTTAAAAGTTTTTTTTTTACATTTTAGTTTAACCTCACATTTTTACATTTACGTTCACTTTTGAGGTTTTCATTTTCATTTTAGGTTTACTTTTTTATTTCTAACAACATGAGAAGACAAATTTCCTTTAACGTTTTTTCATTTTAGGATTAGGAAGTGGTGGAAGCGTAATTTCACATTGCAGCACATCGCCAATATTGCAATGTCATATGTGAATGGGTAATTCCATGACATATACGACATCACTTTACTGAGAGAGCGGCGCTAGCTTTTTCTTAAATTTTTACAAGTAAAATGTTTTGGTTTTTGAGTTTTTTCAAAGATAAAATCATATTTTGTTTTGATTATACACAAAAACAAAAAGTCTGTCAAGTTTACGAATTTCTTTCTCAAGATTAAAGTTTTTTTTGTGTATTTTTAAATAGCTCAAATTGCGTGTGTGGTTTTACTTTATATGTTTAGAGTTTAAAGTTTACAGTTTATATTAATGTATTTTGTTTGTTTTTTTTTTTGGGTTTTTGTTTTATTAATAGTTAAACATTATAATTACTATATAAGTTTAACATTTAGCTACCATATTTTTATTTAAAGTTAATGCATTTTGTGTTTCTTTTCTTCTGATTAAATTCGAGTTCAACATGAAAAATTTTATTTTTATTTTTAAGTTTTTTTTTTGCATTTTTTGTTATGTTCTTTTCTTTTGCTATTGAGGTACTTTGCTCAAAGTTGGACATTTTTGATTTCAAGTTTTCATTCTAAATTGTTTTTGCCCCGGATAACGTTTAAATATAAAAAGAATATTTTGAAAATAAAATTTTTCAATTAAATTTTATTTTTCTTTATTTCTTATGATTTGTATTTTTCCTTTTTGATTCTTCGTTTCTATTTTCTTGTATGCTTTGTTGGATCTATTTAAAATCAATAATTAAAAATAAAAGGAAGTAAGTCACTAAATTATTAAAAAACATCAAATTTTTTAGTAATAAAAAATACAATTATAAAGCATGCAAATTTTGTTTGTTATTGTAATTTCAATTCTTATTTTCTTTTTAATGTAGTTTAGAAATATTCACGTTTTCAAAACTATAGTTTTTTGTTTGTTTGTTTGTTTGTTTACACAATCAACGCTTAAAAATAAAGGAAAATAAAAAAATTATATTACATATATTTTTTATAATATTATAAGCTAAAAAAAAGTTTAACAATTTTATTAAAATACGTAAATTTTTTGTTTTTGTTTCCTGTTTTCATAATGTTTTCATTCTTTTTTGCATTCGTCTAGTGAAAACAGAAAAGAACAAAGCAAAAAAACGTTTGTCAATGTCAATGCATAAAATTTTCAGTAGAGTTTTGTGGTAATTCAAATTGGTAAAAAAACTAAAATTAAATATTAAAATTATAGAAGTTTATAGCAAAGTATTTTAGCTTTGTTGTTGTATTTTTTAATATTTTTTTTTTACTATTTTTATATATTTGTGTATGTCTGTCTGTTTTTTATATATAAAATAGGGGCATTGTTGTTTTTCTGCTTTCAACTTTTCATTGGAGCTATTGAATTTGTTGTTGTTGCTTTTGCGGCATTTTGTCTGTCTTCTAAATGGTTTGTATCAACATATGCTCATATATATTTTATTTACTGTATGCATTTAAGTTGTGAGTAAAAATATTTTTAATATTATTAATAGTATTCATTTTTTCTGTTGTTTAGATTTTTCTTTTTTTGTAATTCTATGAAAATTCTAATTTTTTTGTTTGATTTTTTTGTGGTATTTTTTACGTTTTTCTGTTTGTTTTTTATTTTTAAGTTTTATTTTCATGTATTTGAAATTTATTTTGTTTGTTGTTTTGTTATGTTTTTTGTTTATTTGTTTGTCACTAACGTATTAGCAAAAAGTTTTGCGCCTTTTCTGTTAATTTTCTACATAATCCCACTACTCTCCGTCACATTCCAGCGTGATGTGTTTGATTTTGACTCCCCGACGGTTTATTATCACCCGTTGTTGTCGTCGATTCAAATTTATTATTATCGCCACTTTCGTCGCATTCTTCCAATTCGGCTAGATTTTCTTGATCGGATTCTTCAAGGGTTACCTGAGCGGGCAAATAAAACATAAGTTAAGATTTTACAAATTGTCCGTTTACTTGTTTTTTTGTAGGGTATTTTACCTGAAACCTTATCTTCTCATCCGATGGTTGATCATCAGCAGCCGATGGTGGGGGCGATGGTGGTATCATACTCTGATAATAGTCTCTATTCTCTTCAAGCGTATCTAAGATATCTTGTGCGTCTGGATGGACCAAATCGGCCCATGTCTCCCATAATGGATGAACAATATAATCGATAAATCCGACCTGCGATTTTTCGATTGTTGCATTATGACGATCGCACATTGGACTAATGTCCATGCCCGATTCACGTTCTTTATCGCCCTGCAAAAAGAACTCCTCCATTAGTAGAGCGACCCAGCGTTTGTACAATGTTAATGGTTTTGTTGGATTGCTTAAATCGGCGCAGTGTACAAGGTTTTCCAGAACCTAACCAAAAACGAAAACAAAAACAAAGATTAATAATGAATCCAAATCATAAGTCTAGTCTAGTCTGTGTACCTGTATGCGATCAGTGTAGTTGTCCAGCAGTAGCACACCCGATCCAGCAACCTTTTTAGTCTCAACCATAGTCTTCAAATCGGCCAAAAGACTCATGTGTTTGGACATGTCGGTTGATAAAACAATATCGATAACCATTTTCCTTAATGTTTGGCGTTGTTTCCTTTTGATGTGATGAAGAAGAAAATGGAAAAGTGTTTACCAAAATAACTTATGTAAGGAAATGCGAGATTTTTAAAACTTACTTTTGCATATTACAGAATATATCACATCCGGTATTTTGCAATAATTTAAAGGCAACTGCTAAATGATGATTTTCCAAAACAGATTCGTCATTATACATTAAGGCTAATTCGGAACCTGAAAACATTTAAAGCTTTAGTTAAAGCTATGCGATAATTTCTATTTTTATAGTTTGGTTTGAAAAAAAAAAAAAATACATATTGTATTGGAACGGATGGGGCAGGCTCAAAGCACATATTTAATCAATTCAAAGAAAAAAAAGATCTTGTACAAGAGAGCAAAACATTTATTTCATTTAAATTCGATAGGTGACACAAAATCTAAAATGCTAAAGCAATTTTGTTATTCAAGAGAAATATGAGCCTTCCCTTAGAGACGTTTAATGGCACCTCAGCAAGGAAGTCAGAAAAATAATTTCCGATTTTGGGTAATTGCCATTTAACTTTTGCATTCAAATTCCTGCATTCCTTCACGATTTGTACTTGAGATTTAAACCTTTAAAAGCGGGACTTTTTTATTTTTCTAAACAAAATGACGGAAACCCGAAAACAAAATGTTAATAAACGTTTGGTTTGCTTTTTGAACTTTCTTTTAAAGAAGATTTCTCTACGGCTGTTTTTAAAGTTTTAATTTTCCACGCGTATTCTCCTAAGTTCACTTTTACTCTGCGTCCTAGGCTAAATTTGGCTTCTTCTAAATTCTTCCAAATTTCAGTTAGTTATATTATTGACTTGTTTTTTTTTTTTTTGTTTTTATATTTTTCACTTACTTGAATTAACTAAAAATTGATTTGTTAAACCAGGATGATCAACATCATGTATACAAGCGGCAAATAATGCACCGCCCACTTCCAACGATGTGAATACGCCCTCCAACGCTGGTGTATTAAGTAGCACGTTTGTGCTTTGTGTAACATCAGCCGCATGCAATGAATTGTGAAACGGATTGTCTTTAACATAATGGTCCTCCAGAGTAGTCATAAAATTAAGAAAAGTTTTCGGTGGTATCATAAGACTGGTCAGTAATTCTCTACTCTGTAAAAGGGAAACGCAAGAAGAAACAAGAAGTTATTAAAAAAAGATGAATTAAATCAAATTAGATACGAACCTGAAATATTGTATATGCAACACAGGTGAGCGGTCGATTGACACTTAAATCGCCGATTTTGAATATATCAATACCCCATGTATCAACATCACCAAGCAGCGTGCCCAATGCGTTCTCATCCGGTGTCTCTACACCAAACGCCGGTAAACGTTCACCAGTGAAGGAGTTTGTATGCGATAATGGACGTTTGACGCCTGAAATTTGCGACATGGGCGGACCGCGTGGCGAACGACAACGTGGATATTGTGAGAGCATATTCGCTTGTTCGGCGGCGGCATTGTTGTCATCATTACGCATCGAGGGCAAATCGAAATCTTGTTGTTTGTCTAACGAGTGAAAAATTGTTGGGATACATTAGAAATTATATTTAAAAAAGTTTAAAAGCATTTCTTCTTCTTCCAGAAACATGAATAGATAGAGAGGTAACTAGTCTTAATGTAGGCATGTACTTTAACATTGAAATAGGGTATTCTTGAGCTAAATAAACATAAAACTTTAAGTATAAGCAAAAATTGAGCTCTGCTACCTCAGCTATCTCTTCTAACTTTGCTACATTTCATGTTGTTGTCGTCGTTGCCGTCGTCATCATCTTTGACGCTTAAGAACACATTTTTTAATGCAAATAAACACATTTTTTTTTTACTACTTTGCCTACTCGTTGACTGACTGCCACTGCCATGAGCGAACCAAATGAAACCCAAGAACCAACAACCAACCAGTCAACCAACTAACCAACCAACCAACAAACCAACAAACAAACAAACGAATGAACGCACAATCCCAGCAGGAGTTACCTTGGCATACATGTACAACAACAGCATTAAACAACAAGGATACACAATACATGTATGTGTCTGTGTGTGTGTTTGTGTTGAAAAACACTGATTTGCGTACGTAATAAATTTTTCCCTTTGCAAGTGTTTAACTTTTGATATTCTTTATGCAGGAGTTTTTTGTTCTTGTTGTTGTGGCAGTGTTGCCATGTTAATATAAACAATATTTTAGCAATTTCGGTCTTAACAAAAAAAGATAAACAGAATTGAGGGGCGGGGTTGGTGGTGTTAAAAGTTAAAAGACATTTTCAAGCATATGTCGTAAAGGTATAGAACAAATAGTTCAGAAAAAAAGGGGTGAATTTGATTGAAAGTGTACAAGTATGTGTGCGTTGATGTATGTGTATTTGTGAATTTATAGGTACATATGTGCGCCGGGATTTATGTAAATAATTTTCTGTGGTTTGCCTTCACATATTTTTTTTACTGTCGTAAGGGCGTTCAAAGTCTTGAAAAAAATACTGAAATCGAAGTAAAATAAGTGTGCGGTTGAAAAATTTTGCTCTTTGAAATGTGCGGTATAGAGAAAAATCATTTATGTAAATGTTCAATGATATTGTGCCCAAATTAACTATCGACTTTTAGTTGTTACTTTTCACTTGATTGAGTTTAGAATTTAATTTTTTTTTTGTTAGAATTTATCTTCATCATGACAAGAAGTGGGAATGTACGTATTTCGTATTTAAGTTTTGTAGCAACAAAATTACTCCTATACAAATATGAAAATTTTTAAGGGAGCAGGTAAATGCTAGCTTATTGCTGATAGAGCCAAGAAAAGAAAAACCTTCGGAATTCAACCAACAATGTTTGTGGCACCAAACCAAGGAAAATACTACTGCAAATCGGCTACCAAGGGTTCAAAGGCTGGACACCATACTTACTGTTGCCTTAAACTTAATCACATTCAAAGAAGCACAGGCTCTTCTTGTCATCTTAAATTCTTGAATTTAGTTATGGAAATAAGTTTAGTGGAACACCTTTCATTCCTGAATGGCATTTTTTCAAGTTAGCGATTTTTTAATGAGCATCAGTTAGCTCATATGGTCGTTTTAGCATATCCGGTGGACCAGCTTCAACATGTAACTAGCCTGGGCAACCAAACGTTCATTTCTAAACCTTCCAAAGTTATTCTGCCACTAAGGTTTTGGGACCGAATCATTCTAATTTACTCAGGCAGAAAATTTGACCTCAAAGCTTTGAACTTCTGAAGTTATCACTTGAGACAATGGAAAAACCAATTATGAACCTAGTTATTCTTCAGTAGATACAAGAAAAAAGCGAATACGATGGAAATAAAAACGGGCAAGAAATATGTCAGTTTCCCTCCTTTGATCCTGAATCCTTTCTAGTGTTGTCATCGGCGAAGCTCTTTTCAAACAGTTCGTAAAGATGATGTAAGCATAAGATTTTGGTTTAACTCACGGGGTATGACTTGCACAAAAATATTGTGCAATGAATTCTCCCTCAAAATTTCAACATTTTTGTTAAACCAAAACTAAGGAAACGTTAAGAAACTGACAGAATTACTTATAGAACACTGCCAGGATTCACTGTGCAGAGTCTGTTTAGAAGAGCACTAATTCATGCAATCCTTAATATATATGGCGAAGAAACTATTTCTGTATGTCTCCTACACCGAATTTTACCAGAAAAAATTCTTGAGTTTTTGAACTATACTAAATTAATTACAGAGAGAAAGAGAGAGAGTGAAAATATTTATAATGAAATATGTTGTCCAATATGTTGGCAGATTTTATTGAATTTGAAATAGTGGAAATATGGCATTACTTGCATAACTTGATTTCGTACAATAAGAAATACATGTATACCCGCAGTGTCTAGCTGATATACTTATCTTGAATGCCAGCTCTAAGAACAGTTTCAAATAGAGAAGATGAGAGATAAACTTCCCAATTTGAAACAGTCTGATGATTGACTGAAGTCTTGTGCTATATAAATGTGCATTGTACATGAAAAATCTCAAATACACCTTTGTACAATAAACAAACATGACAGAAAAAGTTATTTTGGTCCTCTCTTTTGGTCTTTAAGCTATCATTTCTAAAAGTTTAAATTAAAAGACTCATTTACTTAAGTATGTGTTGGAAACTTAAGTTTTTGTTGAATATTTCGCTTCCCACTACATTTGAATACCTTCCATTTTGCTATGAATTTTAACACATATATCATTTGTGCAGAAGCAAATTCCGTTCATTCATTGAGGTCAACTATTTAAAATATACGTCAAATCTATGAGTTCGATATGATTGAGGCAACACAAAATTTGAACTTGAAAGTTGTTTAAGTTTTAGAAATATACCAAGAAGTAAAAATGACGAGATTCCACTTTGAAATTTTTAAGCATCAATCCGGGGTTGTTGTTGTTGTGTTACAGACACTTAACCCTTTTCCTACTGTCATAGTTCCAGTGTCACCTGCGCTTTTTTGCCAACGCTGCTTTAGTTATTTTACATTTCATGAACAATTTTCTACTTCATTGGATTTTATTTTGTTTTGCATAATAAAATTTTGTACGATTCAAAAAATTCACATTACAGCTGAGCTGCATTGCTACTGCTGGTGTTGGTGGTGCTGCTGCTATATGATGATACTTTTGATACTTTCTCCCCCTCTCTATTTGTGTCTGTATGTGGTAGCTACTTTAAAAAATATTGTTGCCTGGCTTGCAATAAAAACAGCAAGCACAAGAAGAAAATAGAAGCAGAAATGATGAAAAAACAAACTTTTAAAATATTCTAATTTTATTTTAAACTTTGTTTTTCTCACCCGTTGATTCTTGCCATCGCTGCACTTAATAACGTTTACGTTTACTTTGTTTGTGTGTGTGTGCTTGTATTGTTGGCAGCATTGGTTTCGGTTTTTACGATTTTATTGCATATTCTTTGGCGCTCTTGTTTTTTATAGTCGTGGTGAATACATAGTAGCGAAAAATGGGAATATATCTTCACTAGCTACTGCTGATTTCGGTTTGAATATGAAATTTCATTTCAATTTTTAAGCGTTCATTTTTTTGTGTGTTTTTTCGTTTTATTTGTACAGCTTCTTTGTTCGGGAACAACCAACCAGCTAAAAATTTACTATGCGGTTTTTTAATATAATGTATGCGGTGCACAGTCGCTGAAATACCACACACCCAATAAAAATTTTAAAAATCCAGACTTGTTTGGTAATGAAAACCATTTGTAACTTTTTTTTTGTTTATGTTTACTTTGAGTTTTTTGCTTTTTGTTTGCGGGCCAGTGCAGTACTTTTTTTGTATTCGAAGCAGTCAGTGAAAATTTGTGCATTTGGTAATTTAATCAATTTAATTTCCTTTCATATGCATGAATGGCTTGATGAGTGATATATCAGAAATGTGTTAATCAAACGATAAAATGTGTAATTCACCGTTTAGCAATGAGTGAAACGATCAATTTAGATTAGAATTAGAATTTAGTGATAAAAAATAGTGGCAAGTAGATTCAAAGTCAGAATAAACTGCATCCCAAAATCCCAAAAGGTTAAGACATTTCAGAAATGAGTGTTTTTGATTTCCCAGATCGACTGACTAAATAAACTGGGCAATTATTTAAGAAAATAGGATTGGTTTCACTTTTTAGGAATGTTTATTCTCATTGAAATTATGCTTCTGAATCATACAATAAACAAAAATATATTCTACCCTGCTTGCCAGTTGTATGCTTCCACATGTAATCCGCCAACATATCATTTGAATTTTCTAGTATTTTTCACAATCCATATCTCTTTTTTAGTAACTACTCGTTCATTACTTATTTATGTACATTCTTCTATGTTTATTCTGTATATTTGTTTTTTTTTTCTCAACATTTTTACATATTACTTACACTTTATTTTTGGCATCTTCATTTTTAACGAACAATATTTGTTGGTGTAAGTACTACTCACACACACACAAACACACATATACATGTATATATGTTTTTTACGAGTATCAAAGCGTACCTAGAAAGCATTCGAGTGTATCATAATCGCACTCTGGTTGTGCAGTACATACAAGTAAGTGTAAGTAAAAGTAGGTAGTAGCAATTGTGTGAATGTGTGTTTTGTGTGTTTATGTGTGTAGGTGTGTGTACGGGTACTATGTAAGCAGAAGCATAAATGTTGTATAGGAGAATAGAATTGGGTTTGGAATTAATATCACAAATATACTGGCGGCATGGCAACCCTGCTCAAGTAGCGTACATAATTTTCTATCTATTCTATCTCTGGTGTAGTTATGAACCCAAGTCGACTCGATTTAGTTCGCCTCAAATCAACTCAACTCAGCCAGTTGAATGCGACGACGACGAAGACGACCGACCTCCTGCAAACCTAATTTAAATTTTAAATTAAAAATGACTGATTGTGAGAAATTTATTGTTTAACAAAAAAAAAAAAAAAAATAAAAAGAAAAGTAAAGAGATAAAAAACCTCTTGAAAATTAAGTGAGATTTTATTTCGCATAATTTATTTGTTGTGGTTGTTTCTATACTTGTTAGTATCATGTTAATTCTTGTTATCCCATGATTTTGTGTGTAGAAAATTTCAAAAATTGTATAATCATTTTGAAGGAATCATAAAATGTTTATACAATTTTTGAATTGATTTTATTTTTTTCCTAGCAAAGTATTTTCGTGTAGCTTTAAGCGCTTTCACAAATTCCATAGCATACTTTGTGTGTGTGTATGTGTGTGTGTGTATGCTATAAAATCAATTCGTTCTTTCTCTGTATAGCTATTAGTGATTTGCAAATTGTTAAAGTACACACATAAATTTTATAAAAGTTTTGATTATAAATTTATATTGTTAAAATGTGAAAAACGGTATCGATAGGGAAATGAGAGTAAGAATAGAGAGAAAAACACAGGAAGGAAATACAAACTCACCCAAAAATGTTGAACAAATATATTCCGATATTTGATTTCCGGATTTGCTCGATTCACTGAAGTGTGATAATTCTTTATTAAGCATGCGTTTGAACTGTATGTGTAGAAAAAGATGGGAAGAAAAAAAGAAAGAAAGGAAGAGGGCATAAATTAACTTATTTTCTATTATCTTGTGTGCATTGTTAATGCAGATGTATAAGTATATTTTTGGAGTTATAAACGAAAATCCGTTGAAACAATTTTTTTATTGTATGTGCTTAAATTGATTTCGATAAGTTTCACCTAAATCGGACTATTTTTGTCGTGAAACTATTTAGTAGTATTCGAGATATCTTGGTCACTGATTCTGAAATGTGATTTTGAGAAAAACGCATCTAGAAATTTGTATTTCTGCATGACGCGCCAGTGTAAGGAATGTTAAAACTTAAAAAAGTTTTTGGCATGGCTCAGAATCAATTAGAAACCATTAAAGGCTAAATGCTACAATTAGTTATTCAGGAAAGAGCTGCTGAATACACCAGGAATCCGCAACCAAGATATCATAGGTTTTAACTTTTAAAACTTCGGAGCATGTGCCAATTTTTTTAAGTTTTCTTAAGTAAGTAAGTAATATTTAGTTTGAGTTTAATTTGTAACCCATGAAAAATCGATTGAAGAGGAAATTTAACAAAATGTAGCCTAATTCAGAAATTTTAGGATACTCTAAAAATTCATAATTTTTACGTTTATTTTACAATTACTTTCAGCTAGTTTATGGTGGATATTTGTTTTCCATACTTATATAATAGCTGATTTTTCATCATTCATTGCACTCACCTTAAGCGATGCCATATCCGATACACTGCGATGCGTCTGTATGGTTTCCAGCTGATCCAAGCACCAGTCTAACTCTTCAATTGTATCGGTGGCCAGACGCGTGTATTGCTCTTCACCTTGTACCAGTTGAACGCCACCAGCTGCTGCGGCACGTCCCATCGATGACGATTGTGGTTGTCGCCTGGATCTTTATGCATTAATAAATTGTCCCAAAACACGAAAACAAACATACAAAAGCAAAAAAAAAAAAAAAAAACAAAGAAACAACAACAACAAAAAAGGCAAGAAAAAAACAACAACACAGCCACCGAAAAGAGTTGTATAAACCAAACAAAAATCCAACAACAAAACAACACAGCACCGCAGAAATATACAAAGTTGCAAAATAATATGCGAAATGTGTGCATATACACAAATACACACACACATAAGCACAAAATGAGAGGATTATATTATAATTATTACACAGAGTATTGGCGAAATCGAGAAACAATTTCGATTTCAAAGAAATTAGCAAGCAAAATTAGTTAAAAGCAATTAAATGTTTAGTACAAAAAGTTAATTGAGTTATTTTTTATTTATTTGTTATTATTTTTTTTTTGTAATATTGGGCAAGGTTATGTTGTTATAGACATAGGAAGTGTGTTGTTTATTATTGTTGATTATTTATTTGTTTATTTTAGAAATTTACGTTATTTTGTTTTTTTCGTTTTATTTTTTACATTCAACATTTAAATTTTGGGGTTTGACATCAAAATGCGAGGGAGAGGAAAAGAGAAAAAGAGAGAGAAAAAATAAAAAATATGTTTAAAAATATTGAATTAAAAACTTTGGTGTACAACAATTAAGAGTTTATTAAAATTATTTCTGAAATAAAATTTTGATTCAAAATTCCTAAAATACACATTTATTAAAAAAAAAAAAAAAAAAAACAAAACGGGGAGGAATGTGAATTTTAAAAGTGGGGTATCAAAAATACACTCAATTCACCCCAGTTGCCATTGTCGTTTTGTTACTGGAAATCGTGAAGTGCAAGAATGACATAGATCTGATTTGCATGCCAATGCTATTTTTATGGAAGAAATAAGCACATCAGCTCATATGTAAGGACAAACTCCCATGGTTTCATTACAACTTATTTTCTATTGATAATTACAACTTAAGAGATCTTCAAGTTTAATTCAGAAAGTTTGAAGGCACATTTTGTTCTTTCGTAATCAAAACGACAACGTCAATGAAAGTAAACATATTTATGCCATATTAATCAACTTTAAGAGATGTGGGTGAGTCTGGGAGAGTTAAAAGGATTTGGTGAAAAGAGCCGCGGGGGGCGAGGGGCGGGGGGCGGGGGGGGTTGTTTAGGTGATATGTGAACAATATTAAAAGTAGTCTGAAAGTAAGCTGAAGAGTCTTAGAAATGCAGTATAATAAATTTAGGGCGAATTCAAAGCGCACATACAATATAAGAAGTAGCATACTTTTAGGCTACTTTTAATTTTGTTACATATAAATATAATTTTTTTTTTTAATTTTCTGCAGATTAAAGAGGTTCACAACAAGATTAATTATTATTTTAAAATGCCGTTTTTTTATTAGATTTTGTTAAATAAAAATAAGAAATTCATTCTTGTTTTTAATTCAAAATTAATAAAAAGTTATTATATTAATTTCCAAATATCGAAAGAATGAAATAAATTAAGAAATAATTTCGAAAGTGTTAAACTTTAAGGCGTCTAGCAATACTCACTTGTTTGATGCTGGTACATTTGTCAGACTTAATAAATTGTTGCGAACTGAACGTAAACTGGCTAAAATTTGGGCAAATGGTGTCACAATGAGATCCTCGCCATGGCTGCAAAAACACACAAATATCATATATTTTAATATACTTAAGTAAGTAAATATTAATTGAGAATAATTCAAAATTAATCTAGTAAAAAATCAAATAATACAACAAAAATTAAATTAGTGCTTATTGTAAGTATATAATAATATGTAAAAGAAGACAGTAGGTATTTAAATTGCGTTTATTATTAAAATTAATGTGAAAAGCTAATTAACAAAATTTTAAGCCTATTTACAGGCGATAACAAAGCTAGCGCGGCATAAAGAGAAAAAGAAAAAACTGCATTTATAAATATACATACACAACTATGTGAAGCAAAAAAATGCCGCGTTGCGCCGCAACGCACCGCACCGCGCTCCCATTAAGTTCACAACAAATGTGTGTTTAATTAATTTATGCATTAATTAACACAGGAAATTACTATATTACTATGGTATAATTACCATCAGCATGGTCATATAATTTAATTAATTTAAAACTTTTTGTTTTATGTATATATGTGCGAGTAATTTTAATTATTTAAGTCGAATTATAAATTTGAACAGGCAGCAGAAAAACAAAAAACAAAAAGCAAAAAAAAAAACAGCTCGTAGAATCATCGACGGTCAGTGTCGAGTCGTCGTGCTGGCAACGTCCTCATGGGCACTCGCATTAGCTTCGGCCAGCTACCTTTTTTATGGCACCATTGTTAGTTATGTCATACACACATTATACATAAAATGCAATTTTATATTAGCGGCAATGATGCCACTCCTCCACTCTCACACACACTCAGAATTATTGTTGTTGTTGATTATTGTAAAATACCTAACTTCAGCCATTTTGTTTTTGTGTTTCTTTGGATTTTTTATGCTGTTTATATCTTTTAGGTTATCGCCAAAAATATCTCGATATGCCTATGTGAGAGAGGCAGGGCAGCAAGCAGTGAGGAAAGTCTGTGCGTATGTGTCTGTGTTGAAAAATTTGTGTGTTCGCTTAAAGCATGTGAGCGTGTCACTTAATGACGTCATTCGCATAACCAATTAAATTTTTGATTTGCTGCTGAGGTTGTTGTTGCTGTTTTGTTGTTTTAATAAATTGAAAAGAAAAACAACAGCAACTACTAAAATTTCTTTGATTGCGTTCAAACATTTGATTTTTGTTTTCGTATATGTCGTCTAGGTCATTTTGTACGTTCATTCAGTCATTCTTTCATTAAGTTTGCTTTCATTTTTGAAATAATAATAATAATGGTTTTTTGGTTGTTGTTTTTGTTCATTTTTCGTCCTGTTTAAGAACTAATTAAATTTCAGATTATTTTTTTTTCTTTTCATTTTTGCTGCTTTCATGAACATAAATTTTAATTTCAGTTTTTGTCATTTTTATTATGTGATGATCACAAGGAGAAACAAAAACAACCAACAAAAAGTTTCTTATGTACTGTATATGTACATATATACATAAATATGTATATAAATTATGTGGTAGAATTATTTGTCTCTGATTGTGAGCGCTCGTGTCGTTTTCAAACAGGACAGCGTACAGGGTGATTATTCATTACCCACAAAGCTATTTTCAAGGATTTCCATTATGCTTTTTCAACAAGAAAACTCGTATGTACATAAGCTATACTTAAATTAGAAAAAAAGTGTTTAAATTAATTTTCAGGGGAATGAATATAAATAATAAATCAAAAACCTCCAAATCAATAGTACATTGAAGTGGGCTGGAAATTATTTCTAAATCCTCCACTTACCAATGAAAACATCATGCATTTTGATCATTGGTCATGGATCAAAATTAAAATCGCCCTTAGAAAATGTCTGATTTTCAATTGTATGCAGTTCCTGCATTTTTTTTTTGCTGTTAGTTAATAAATTGATAAAACAACAGACTTTTCGATTGGATTTCTGATGGTGGCTTTCAGAAATTGCTTTTGTGAAACTTTCTGTAAGAGATTTCACTGCTCGCTCACATTGAGGAGGAAAAGTGGGTAGTTGAGCATTTATTGCACTATGAATTGCTTCAGAAAGCAAAGAAAACTTAGAAATGTATGATGTAAACACAAATACCACAGGCCAAATCTGGCTAGAGAGTTTCATTCTTCTACTTCTTATATGGCACAGCAGCCGATTGAAGGCATAAGACCGAGTTTTTCGCATCCATCCATATTGTGTGAGTTATATTTATACACAAATTTTAAGCGAACTACAGTTTAATGCCGATTCCGAATGCCGAAGTGAATAATTTTTCAATTTTTGTTTGTCCCAGTTTCCGGCGACCACAGAATTTCATTACCATTGGATAACAAAAAACTTATTGAAATTTTGTTGCTGAGCTGAACTCAGTACGGAGTTTCTATCCGTCAGTAAAATGAATGAAATGCTCCTAAACGTGCAAAATTTTTTGCAGATATGCTACTAAATTTAAGAAAAGAGATTCTGATATACAGATTCAGAAATTTAAACATAAATTTTCCATATACCTAAATTTTCTGGAACAAATTTTAAATCATTTTCATATTGAATTTTCCTGTTTATCTTCAATGATATTCTTTTGAGTATGTTAGCTGTTAAATTGCTTTAAGAAAAATCTTGTATTAAATATGAATCTGTATATTGAGCATTCTATGGTTTACTTATAGGCCAATGAGTGTGTGTGTGTGTGTGTTTTGAAAATATTATCTTTGTAAACATAATTTCAATGGATTGATATAAAATTGCGTGAATAATATTAATAGTTAGAGATAAAGTACACTAATCAAATCAAAATTTGTGTTTATATTGTCCTAGATTAGCTGTGCCTTACATAATTCAAATATTGACTTCGTGTGTTGGCTGAAGTGGCAGCTTCACCTAAGCAAACGCTTATAGCACATTTGTTCTTTTGTTCATCTGCAGTCAGTGCTTTTCAATTCTGGCATAGAACTAACACCAGCTTGGCCAGCTTTAGTCTCAGAATTCTGTGTGTAGGCGTAGGACTATAAATATTTGTGGCAAATTTTAACATGCACCCTCCTCTGATAAGACCTGTTCTGTTCATGAGGCCATACAAATTTGATCTGAGAATTTTCAGAGTGCATCTAAATGATAAAGGTTAAACTTTTCGGTTGGTTTATTTTTTCGTCCTTTTACTTTTCTATAGTTGTTGCGGTTTTGAAACTAAAAAACTCATGGACATATAATTTTTGTGTTTAGAGTTTTTTCTTTTTGTAGTTGTATCTAACTAGAGGGGGATTTTGTCTATGTACCCTGTTTAATTAAAATGCCATCAACAACATTTAAACCATTGCAAACATATACATGCGAACTCACATACACACACACACACACAGTGTGTGAGCACATATTAAAACAACAACAGCAATAGTAAAAATATGCGCGCAGCCATGATTTTTGGCACGTAGAAAAAAAACAACAACAAAAGAAACAAAAATCAAATACAACAAACAATATCAACAACAACAAATACTATTAAGAGTCGTTGTTGGAAAAAACAAAAATAAGAAAAAAAGCAAAAATGAAAAATGAAAACAGAAAAATTGTGTCGCCGTTTGCTTAGTAAAAATTTAAATAAATTATTAATGTAGAATTTAAGTTTCATCATTGTGAATTTTGTAAAAAAAAGTGTTCACAAGATTTCAACTATATAAATATGGATATGTGTGTAGGCTGATGTGTTGCGCTATGCCTGTAGCTGAGACCAATGCATGTGTGTGTATTAGTGTTGCTCGGAGATATTTATGTGTATGTCAGATCGTAGTTTGTATGTGTGTGAGTGTGCATACCTTCTTGATTTAATTGAAAACATATTATTGCGATCTGCAACAATTGCCATTGCTAAATCGTCTTGCATTATTGTTGGTATCATGTTGAAGAATGAGTGAACGCGTGGCAGCGATTGTGAACCGCTCGAATTTTTATTTAACATTGTACAACTTTTGTTAGACTTTCTTTGTTTATTTTTTTTAATCACAGTTTAGATTTTTTTTTTTTTAGATTTGGTAAGTTTTATTCTCGTTCATATATTTATATATTTTGTTAATAATTTATTGTTATTTTTATCAACAAACAAATTCAGTTCATTATTGAATTTTTCAATTTTCATTTTATATCACTTGGTAAAATTTGCGACGAGTTTTCTCCGAAGATTTCAAGATTTTTCAAAGGAAATGTCACATTTTTTTATATCTCAGTTTAGTGGCAAACACAATTAACATAATTTCACTATTTGCCACATGGTTTTCATCATTTTTAAAAGCTTTTCCATTACGAGTTTTTTTTTTTTTTTTTTTGCGTTTTATATTTAACACATTTTATTCAAAATTGCATTATTTTTAGGAAACAATCACACATAAAAGAAGTAAGTAATATTTGCTTAATTTTTCTTTAAAAAAAATAAATCACTTTGAATGAAGCTTGACTCGTTTGCTTTTTCGTAAATTTATTTTTCGCAAATATTTTTTACTATTTTCTGTTCTTATATATTTCGCTTATTTTTGTTACAGTCAAAATCGTTTCGACATTTATACGGAAGTTTCACAAAACTGAAACTGAAAATTTTTGCTCCATGCTTGTTTCACTTGAGCGTTCTGAGTAATATTTAAATAATCTTTTGTATGATAGTTTTGTATTTGCTTTTGGGTTTTCCTAGTATGTGATTTTTCTGCGAATATTGTGTGCGCTTTTCAAAAAACGAAGGGAAAAAACAGAAAGAAAACACGAAGATATATTACTAATAAAATATTTTCTCGTGCTTTATTGAAATTCTTTTCAGAAAAATATATGCCGCGCTGAGTGAGTGATGCTGGTGATGTCGATGTCGGTGCCAATGCTGTTGCTTAAGCAGTTTGCTGCTGTTGCCTGTTCTCACAGTCTCACTACAGTCAGTCAGGCAGCTAGCGAAGCGTTCGTTATTAGCTTGCTTGCCTGATGTTTCTTTAACTTTGTGCTTGTGTTTGTTTGCTTGCTCAATTTTTTTTTTCAACTCGTGTTCTAGACTACAAATTAGTTTAATTTCTCGCCTCACACGTACATATATTTCCAATACTTGTATACGTTTTCATGTTTTCATGTATCCATACACATTTACTCATATTCTTTAGACACATATACATACACGGTACAACGGTACAGTTTTCTTCTTTCAGATATTTTCTAATATCTCATTTTATTAGAAGGCATTGCTGTTGTTGTTGCTGCTGATTTTGTTTTACTTTCTACACTTCACTTACCTACCATAATAAAATTTTTAATATTTTGATTTAGTTTCAAGTGGTCTTTGCCTCTTTTTATTTTTGTTGTTCTCATATCTACATACATGAACATGTGTATGTGTGTGCGTGTATGCATGTATTCAGGTTTTTTCTCATTTAATTTCAACAGAATTGTTTTGAGTTTTTGCCTCTTCTTCTTCTTCGATATTATTGATGCTGTGGGCTTTGTTGTTGTTGTTGATTTTATTCAATTTTTAATTAATTAAATTTTTTGTCGTTTTTATTGTATGTATGTAAATTAACATATTAAAGGTTTCTTTCTAATTTTGATATTTGTTCGAAATGTTGAGCATATTTGAATGCCACTCATACGCAGGGGGGAGGGAAAAAGTCACACATTGCTATGTGACTAACGAGATACCTACAGTTTGTTAAAAAGCCGGAAATTCAATTTTCTCAATAATATGATACAAAAATAGTATGCTGGCTAGACGACCTCGAATCTTTACATGCATACATACACACATAAGTGCATAGCTACAATTGAAGAAGTCTAAGAATAACGTTTGCAGTAAATTTCATAAAAAACCCAAGTTAAATTGTTACTAAATTAAACAAATTTCAAAAAACATTTCAAAAGAATTTTAAATTTAAATTTGTAGATAACTAAGTGTGTTTTTTTTTAGAATTTGTGATTTATGCGTTTTACTCTTCCACTCTGTAGAAAATGGGAATGACTTTATTTCTAAATTTAGAATCAGATGGCAATTAGAACTGTTATGATAGTGAATTTTCTGTAAACTGATGGACAGATTTCATTTATGTTTCTTCATCTTTGAGAAATTCTAAGATGGCCCAGAACTTAAACTTAACATAATCAATTAATATAAAACGTATGAAATGGTTAAAAGACCACACAAATTGCTATTCAAAACATGCTTACTTAGCTTCGACTTATTATTAGATTCTAACACAAAAATTCCTTTTAAATTTTCATTAAACACAAAACAAAATTCTATGTTGCCAACGCTTTGATTTCCATGGAATTCTCAAAGGATTAAAAACAACAATGGAAATTTTACTTAGAAACTCTAATGAAAATTAAAATATTCATTTAATATTTTGGTGTATACGCCTGTGGGAAAGACAACGCACTTCATCAAAGTCAAATAATTTGCCAAAAAGTGATGTATGCCGGAGAAGGGGAGAAGGAGGTGGTGAACCAAATAACTCTACGCTTAAAAAAGTGGAAAATTTCTTGGAAACAGCTTTTCATTATACGACGACGTATGAAATATGGTATTAAAGTGTTCGCATTGTTGCATGGAAAAATGATCACTCACAAACAATGACAATGTTTATTTTAAATTTATCATCATCATCAGTTTCATCATCGGCATCATCAGTAACATCATAAAGATTTAGAGCAAAAATTTGTATTTTCTGTTTTTAGATCATGAATTTAGTCATGAGCATTATTCGGTAATGCAATAGCAAAAAATTCCCGGTTTCCAAAAAGTACGTATACTTCTTCATATATTAGCGGTTGTAGTTGGAATTATAATAACAATGAACTTTTCGTTGCTGTTGCCACATAACGTTGTTAAGCTTTAGGGAATTTTTTGAGCAGTATGCAGAAAAATTAAAAAAAAAAGAAACCATTTGATTTAGATTGGAGGCGTGGCACGTTTATAGCATCTTTAGTATTATATGTAGAACTCTTTTCCAGGGTCAGAAAAGGCGGGCCGCGAAATGATCGAGCCCATCTGGTTATTAGTACCTTATTTCCATAGGTATTTGGATAATAATTGGAAAACTTGATGTGCGTTCAGGCTGAACTTCACGCATATATTCTCCAGGAGAGTCACCTCCTCAAAATATCTATGCAAGTTTTTGTGCGCCATAGTGCAAATTGTTTACTAACATAAATTTAATAAATATAAACGACCACTTCTTTAAAATGTAAACTTTTCGCGAAAACAACTGGCGAAGCAACAAACTTTTTTCTATTGCATGTGAAGGCAGAAGAGTTTTATGGCGATGCTGATAGATTTATATGAGAAACAAGCATTGGGAGTTGCCTATTTTTAGGCACTAAAAAAAAACACAAATCACATTTTAAAAATAATCAATTTAATTTTTGAAACTTTTAGAACATTTTAGAAAATGCGCTACAATTGCGTATACACATGTAAAATTTTATGACTCAGCGAAAATAATTTACGCAAAGTTTTTCCTGATTATAAATTTTATTTTTGGTTTAGTTATTTTTGTGTCAAATATTTAGCGTGACATACGAATCTAATTAAAATTTTTCAGCATATAAAATATTAAATAATATGTATGCAAAATGTAGGTAGATACATTTGCAAAATTCTACTCATTACACGATGCAGGCCACAACAGGGCGTATGAGTAATATTTTGTTTTTGATATGTTTATGTAGGTACATTTTTAAATTAAGTACGGCTACAACAACAACAAGTACACATATGCATTTGTTTTTTTTTTTTTTTTTTTTTCTTTTTTGGGACAAAACCACGACAAACAATTCATCAGCGTCAGCCAGTGTGTGTATGCGAGTTTGGACGAGCTTGAGCTGATGATTGTCTGAAAAACGTCAACGTCGCGACATATCAAATTTTCACCACTACTGTCCACATCGTTCATTTTCACATTTGACAGGAAATAGGAAATGTTTTCATAAAATTGTTTACTTCTTCGCTGTTTATTTCGTTTTTTTTTCGCTCTATATTTTTGCTTTTGAATAATTTTTCTGCATCATTTAAAGTGTTTTGCTTTCGTTTCACATTTGTTTGTCACTAATTTGCTTCAAGTGTTTCTGCTTTTATTCTGCGCATTTGCTTTTTAGAAAATAAAATTTTTGTTTTATTTTTTATTTACTATTTTTATTATTACTCGACGTAGTACTACATAGTACCGATTGTGAGTAGTAGTGCTGATGCTGATGATGCTGATTATCTTGCAACTGATGGACAGACAGACAATTTCATCACAAGTTATTGTTATTACAACAGCCAGGGGTTTTCGTCGTCGTTGTTGTTGCTGTTGTGGTTGCAATATTCAATTTAAGTGGAATTACTTGTGACAAATTGTTATGTGGGTGTACGCTTATATGAATAAATATAAATATATATTGCAATACTTATATATAATATTTTATATCTCACTTTGTAGATATGTGTTTTAAGCGCACATACTAATAGATTAAATATTTAATTATGCATGCCATTTCATGGTTTCTTTATGAAATAAAAAAAAACTCCTCGCACTTTCGACATTCATTAGTCATCATTTAAGGTTTATTTATATCCATTTAAATAATTAATTTCTTGATATTACTTTTATTTGTGATTGATTTAAAAATGTGTTTAAGATTGCAAAGCAATGGCATATCTGGGGCAGTTAGGCTGACACTGAATATTCTAGGGTCAGAAGGATAACGCGAAATATGTAGCACGTAATAGTATGAATGATTAAAAAAATATGGCAACAAGACTAAAAGAATCTAATACGAAAACCTAAACTTTCCCCCTTACCAATGCTAACCTTATACCTTTTGATCCTTGTCTATGAATAACAAAAATTCTTACATAAGTTTTAAAATAGTAGTAAGTAAATGTCTGAGTCTGAGCTTGCATTATGGAAATGCAAAAGGAAGCTAGCACGGTTAAAGTCTCGGCAGTTATAACAGAAATGTTATCGGGACAATCTTCGGTCGGTTAGCACTGTGTGGCATTCACTTTCCAAGTTTTTAAAACCATCTACCTTAATTATCTTGCACTGTCTCGCTATCCATTTGTTATGACACTTCCATTCCAAAGGCTCTAGAATACTGCAATAACCATGGGATGGAAATATTTTATCTCATTAAAATTGTTTCTATTACTGCAGAGCACTGTGTTGATTGCTTTGAATTTGGAAAGGGCAATCTATCAGAAAAAATATCAGCAGGGTGCTTATTCTATAAATCTGTGTTACGACAGAAAAACTATATTTTTAATGTGAATTATAGTGCATGATTATTCAAGGTTCAATAAAGCTGGAAACTTTACTTTCCCCAGCAGGTGTATCAAGACGATTATAGGTGGTCACCAGCCAGAGTGAATTATTTACTTCCTACACCGCTTTAGAAAATCGATGCACTTGTTGCTTCTTTCGGCATGAAAAAAATGTGATAATCCCAGTGAACGTCACATGATTGAGAAGCACTAATTCCGCAATATATACCTCGTCCATAATCAGAGGGTTATTTGGATTTTGGGAAACTCATTTGCGAGACTCTACTGAGAGATTGATTGGAGATCATTATTGATTGAGTCATTCACAGGGAGAAAATAAACTTTGCCGCATACCAACCTTTACAAAATGGTTTTCAGAGGCAGTGCTTTCTATCACAAAACTGTTATAATGGTCATTATGATTGCCCGTAGTCCTGCATGGTCGTTTTTTACCGACCTTACACGGCATCAGTTTTAAAACCAGTATTTTAAGCCCCATACGGCCTTGGATATATCCGGAGCAACTAATAAAGGAAATTATTGATTAGTTTCCCGGTGAGGGCCGTCATGAAATTGTCTGTGCAAAATACAGAAGATTTTTAACTACATTAAGTATCCAAATATTTAATATTTTTCGAAGTTTTTTCAAAACGATTCAACTCATGAAAGCTTATTTCAAGAGTTGAAATATTTTGGAAATCTTCATAAAATAAACCCAGGTTCATTTTTAAAAAAGCACAGCATTATCCTTCTTTTTTTTTGTATGGAATTTTAGGGTCTTTAATGTATATATGCGTTTGTTTAAGATTTAATACTTATGCACATATCTATGTATGTATATGAATTAGAAATAAGTTGAAAAAGTTAAAGCTAAAAATTCTAGCAATAATTGAAGTCATGCATGCAGAAATAAATCTTAGGATTAAATTGAAAAACATTTATTACAAAATTGAAAGGAAAATCATAACAACAAGTGATGTAAATCACTGTTGCATAATAACAACAAGAGAAAACAAAAGAGTACTGTATTTTGAAAGCAAATAAAAGTAAAAATAAGCAATAATAATAATATTGTTTATAAACGAAATTTAAAGCTTTTAGTTTATATTTACGTACGGCATAAATTTATTGTTAACATTTGTGTATTTAAAATTAATTAGAAAAAAAAACAAGAGAAACAATTGAAGGAAAGCAGAAAAAATTTCCAAAATTAGAAGAATTTGGTGAAATTGAAGTGAGTAGCACCAATGGCAAAATTTTCAGTAATTGCTGTTCGTTTGTTTACATTGCACTTGAATGTAATTGTGTAAAATTCCAATAAAAAAACATTTTGCATTGGTCGTTACAACAAAAAACAAATAAATAATACAAAAAAAAAAAACCAAAGTAAATTAAATGTACAAGAAATAGTAAAATTCTGCATATAAAAGCGAAAAGCTTAAAAAAGGCAAAAACAACAAACCATAATTTAAATAAAAACATCATTTTTGTTTGTTTCCCAAAATAACAATAAAATTGAAAATATTAATTTTAGTGTGAGTTTTAAAAATAAATGCGGAGCATAATGTAAATATTTTAAAACTAAAATTTGGATAAGCTATTTTTTGCATCTTATATTATTTTAATAATTGTTTGGTTTTGTGTTTGTTTTATTTTATTTTTTTTGTTTTTTTTTGTTTTTTAAAGTGAATACGTACGATCTGTCAATCAGGATTGAGGCCTCCTGGTCTTTAAACCTGAAAGGGTTACAACAACAATAAACGGTTTGTTTATAAAAAATATATGTAAAGATATATTTATTTTTTTATTTCGATTTTTAAAATTTTGTGTTTTTTGGGTTTTGGCATATTTTTTAAATTATAAATTTTATTTTTACGCGTTTGCTTGCTATGTGTGTGCGCGTATTTGTTTTGCAACGAAACAACAACAAAAGAAGCAATAACGTTTTGTTTAAAAACAAAATATGAGACATTGTGCTGGCGAGAGCTGGACGGGTATGGCGAGCTAAGGCGGGCGAACGCAAATGAAATCGAAAAAACTAAATGAAAAAATAAAATATATATGTATGTATGAATGGATCCAATCAAAAAATACAAAAATAGAAATAGAAAACGAAAGAAAAAATTGTATGGAAATGGGCAACGACGAAAATAAATACACTCAGGTAAATAACAAACAAAAAGAAAAAAAAAGGAAAAGGGGAAAACAACAACATTTAAGGATATTCAAATATACTTATGATACACAGGAGATCAGAAACATTTAGCTATCTACATACATATTTGTATAAAAGTTTGAATGTTTTGTGACTTTATTATTTTGAATTAGTCAGGGAAATCCGTAGGTGTTTTAGTTTTGGGTACAAAGGTAAAATAACTCTCTAAGATAAACTTGCTTTTGTAAGTTAATTTCATAATGAGTTATTTTGAAGAAGAGCTCTAAATTGTGATGTTTTCTGTATTGTTTATGTTGTTGTTGTTTTTGTAGGAACAATAAAGCGAAATTGAGTGTACTTTATTTGCTTTTGCTTTCTTCCAACTCACAAAGTGAGCAGTGTCCATTGCTGGCGTCCACAGGCAATTTGGGTTTAAGACTGTTGGATGCTGAGGGCAGTTAAACAAGTGTGCAGTATTGTGCAGGATATTCATCGATCAATTCGTCGTCGTTACGCGAATATGTAACTGTTGAGTATTTGGTTACAGTCAGATTTGAGCTGCAGCAGGACGTGGCGTGTCTTTCGTGTACTTTTTTGTTTCCATCTGAAAATGATTTTCGTGTTTCATAAGGTGGCAGCCAGCGTTAGTACGTCGGGCTGCGTTTTCACATAATTGCAACTCTTTCCAATCGCATGACATCATTTTAAATATACAAAGGTGCTAATGAGATTATTCCTAGAAATTGAGATCGTTGCAGTTTTTCAATGTTTGAAGAGGACACGGTGTTAGAGAGTTGAACATTATACGTCTTAATAACCGCTTTTTATAACAAAACTTAATGCTCGAAGCTGAGGTTGAATTTACATTTATAAGCCAGTATGTATAGCTGCGTTCAATATTGACTTGAGCTTCTTTAGTTTCAATGTATTTTGTCTATGTGACTCTACTTCATCATTGCGCACAGTGATTCGATCTCATACAACTACTGGATAAAAGTCAAATGGAAAATTAGATTCAATATATTTTTGGCAGTCTATAACAACTTAAGACATTTGTCTTATTTAATGAAGCTTACATTGTTAATTTCAAAAATTTCAAAACTTTCTAATTTAAGTTTTTACTTTTTTTTTGCTTTTTTGGAAAGGTTTCAGGATAAAAAAAAAAATAATTTTGATCAGAAAAATGCGAAATTATCTTATTTATTTTAAAAAGTTGGAAAAAGTATAAAGATATTTTTATATACATACTTAGGAAAAAGTACTTGCTAAATTTTAGAAAAAAAACTAGCACACAATTTGACCACCTTTCCAAATTGTTGTCCATCAAATTCCGATAATTTACAGAAATAATTATTGTGATGTCTGCGATTGTTGATACATATATGTGTGTGACTACTGGCTGGCATATTGGAATCGAAGACTAGGTAGAGTAAAGACAGTACCTTGGAGAACTCTAGTCAACATATCAAGCGATCAAGATATGAAGTCTTTAAATTTCAAAATAAATAAAGTAAATAAAGTTTTGTCAGTTGAGGCAATGTAGAATAGATTCTTTTTAAAAGCAAGCTTATTTTTATAATAATACGATGTTTTTGTCTGAATGAAACATGTACATGAACTTGTAGGATAACAATCCAAATAGTACATACAAATACAATACATACTGTTCATATGTATTGCATTTGAATAAGTACTTATATTTCTGAGGAACAACGAGAAGCTCTAGCGTTCTATTTAAATATATTAGTAAAAAAATATTTGACATCAATATCCTCAAAACACGGAACAATAAATAACGAACGAATGTTGCACGCGTAATTCTCTCATTGTTTTTCAAGCGGTAAAATATATGCACACATATATATCTATATATATATATATATATATATATATATATATGCAATGATGTGCATTCTTTAACAATGGCGCACATATACATGGACACAAAGAGAGTGTGCGTTGTTGACATTTAACAATGGCGAATAATAATTACACAACCAGCGCCAGTAACACCGACATCGACACCGAATGCAGCAGCAGTGAACTCTCTGATGTCGTCAACTTCGCCATCGTTGCCAACATTTAACAATGGCCTGTTTATAATGGTAGGCAGGTAGAAGTAGGAGCATTTGAATATTGAAAGTGCAGCGGCGCAGTTTATTTTGCATTCATTCAGATACGATTCGATATAAAGATCGAATTGTAACGCAGTTGAATTCTCAATTGTAGAACGTTTGCTTGAGTATAAACATATGTATGTATGTAAGTATATAGTATCGATGTGATACGCAAGAGGAATTCGCACACACAGGTAAATATAGGTTCATACAACGCAAAATACACAATGACAACGACAATAATAACAACGACGACAACAACAGATTAATTAAATTTTAATGAATACAAGACGAACGAAAACTTAACAAAAAAGGGAAAAAGATTTCATTTGCATTGCCCTCGAGTATATAACAACAACAGCAAAACAAAGGAGTGGTTGGCTGTAGTTGTTGTTGTTGAAAAATGCACGCGTCATGTTGGCGGAGCATTACAATGAATGGCGGCTTTTTCAAAAAATGGACAGGTGAAAGGTTTCCTTTCTTACTGACAATTAAAGCGAAGTTGTTGAATTGCAAATACATTCGTAAATACGTGAACAATACAAAGACGAAAAAGCATAAATAAATCAGAAAAAATATATATATAAATATATAAATATTTGTTCATCTGCAATTGAGTGAAGAAGAAGAAAAAGTGTGTTCCACATTAGAGAAACTAAGTTTCAATATAGAAACTCAAACCTCAATAGTATTTCTGATAATGTAAAGCCTAAAAGGCAAGGGTCGATATCTTTTCTATGCCTAAATATTTTAAACAAAATTATACTAAAATTTCATAGATAAATATTTATTACCATATTATCGAACTTGAACTTGAAGTTTCTCTAAAAAGAACTTGAACACATAAAAGATCAGGTAGTAAGTACTAAGGTTCAATAACTAACCAATATAACCTCTACCTTAAAGGTCCTATAGAGAATTAATATAAACTACGCTTGTTCTTCTTTCTTTTAATTGACTTGAAGTTTTACAATGATTCACATCAATTCGAAATTGCCTTCGGGTTTTTAAAAATTTATGTATGTGTTCCACTATCGCTACCTACAATCGCTAATAAAAACAATTTTTAAAGTTTTCAGCACTTTTATCACTTCTGGTATGAGGTTGCAAGTTAAATTTTTCATTTGGCTTCACTTGTCACCCCCAGTTGGGATGCATGCCATTGAGCCCTTTTTGGTTGTTGTCGTTGTTGCTTTGGTTCATAATTTGTTTTCCTTTTTTTTTTTGTTTTTGTTTTGCTTTGTTTTTTCTGTACTTTGCTCACTAACAATTTGGTCACTTGCCCCAAGTGGCCCTTGTCTTTCTGTCCTGAGTATGCTCATAAATTCATTTTCCGTGTTGTCTTTATGTATATGTGTGTGTATAGCTGCCTGTGTATTTTGCCTTATATTTTCAGTGAATATATACATATGACTCGCTACCATGCTGCGCTGTTGTCTAGTTTTTATCCATCGCCATTTTCTTTTCCATTGACGCATATATGAGTATAAGTCATTTTGATTCATTCTATCCCTTGCCTCTCGGGTTCACCTCCTTCAGATAGCTCGGTCTCTCTGCGTTTATAACTCATGGCCAAAAGCAAAGAAATTTGTCGCTGGCGCAATATGGTTACCATTTTTTTTTGGGTTTCTTGTTCGGCTTTTGATTTTTCTTCACTTAGCGCGCGCACTTATATTTTTCACTATTCTTCTACTAGTCGCTACACTTTGTCCCACCTTCCCACCCTCACCCTGTTGCTTGGGCGAGGAGAGCGTTTGAGTGCTCTGTGAGTAGCTCACAAGTTGAGAGATTTAAACAACAACAAAAAATGAAAATGAAAAATGAAATAAATCTCAAAAAGTAGCACGAAGAGAAGAAAGAGGCAAGGAAATAACTAAAAGTGCAACACTAACACGATTCCAAGTGCGTCACATAAAATGCAGAAAAAAGAAAAATACATAGACACAAAAACACACATACATACATACATGTGTAGGTATGTCGGTTTATGCACGTATTTTTTTCACAGCGAACTTTTCGAATGTAATTAAAAATCGCAACATTAGATTTTCTGTCAACGCCGTGAAGGCTGAAATTCCGTACGTATTTTTGTGGTGATGTTGCCGGCGATGATTTCTGCCTTTTTGCAGGCGTTTTATGAATGCGAATTATTTTGCATACATACGAACGAGCGAGTGCAAGAAAAGTATGAATGCATATGGACAAGGATTTTATATGCATTTGGATTTGGTTTTGCCAGAAGGCATAAAGTAGAAACGTAAAAGTAAAAGCTTGCAACTTTGTGCTGCGAATCTTGTTAAAATGTATACGTAAACAAATATCGCATGAATAACTCATTTAATTCTCAAATTGAGTTAGTAAATTTTGTAGTGAAATGTAATTTCAACTTTAAATAGAAGCTCTTGTGTATTAGTTAAATATTCTCTTAATGTTGAAGGATAAAACAGATTTTGTTGCTTCAGTATATTAAAGAAATGAAATTGTTTTTCATGAATGTGCTACCAGAGCTAGACCTTAACGCAACTGGGTTCACATTTCTAGCAACTAAAATAAACAACCAAACAAATGGAAACCTTAAGGAAATATATAATTGCAAAGTGTAGCAAGTTTGCCTGCACTAGATCATACAATGTAGGCAATAATTTAATACAAATTACTCCTT